>JAOANR010000010.1:0-631904 GCA_030278955.1 Hygrophila difformis
ATTCGGTGGAACACGGATCTATTAGATGGAACACAAACCAAATAGTCAAGTGGAATAAATATACTTATTTATACTATTGTATATTTCGATTTATATATTTATATTTTTTTATGTTTATTTTTATGTCCATTTTCTGTTTTAATTAAAAATTAATTGGTCCACTAATCACTTTTAATTTCAATTAATTGCAGGAGATTTGATTTAATTTGGTCCAAAGAGTTTTTAAGTCCAGTCCAATATGAAATTTGGCCCAACAGAAAGGATTTAGCCCAACATTCCTCAAGCCCATTACACCAACTCCACAAGCCCAATACCACCCAAGCCCAACCCTAATCCATTCACCCAAAACCCTAACCCTAATCACCCCCTTTTCCGCCGGCGGCGCCGCCACTGCCGCCGGCCATCCCTCCGGCCACCACCGCAGACGTCAGTCTCCGCCGCTAGCCAACCCTTTCCGATCACCCCCCCAACTCCGCCAGCATCCTCGGCCGCTGGCCATCACCAGCTTCGACAGCCCCTGCTCCACCTTGCACCATCACCGATGATCCTCATTCCGCCGCCATCTCTCACGCTCGAGCCACCGCTTGCTCGTCCTCCGGCAGCAACCCTCAATAACCAACAACCACAGAGCAAAATAAAAAATGAGAAAAATAAAATACGAAATCGAGGAGGAGGAAGAAGAAGAGATGAGAGGAAGGCGACGGGACCACCACCATTTCCGGCGAACTCCCGCGAGCTCTCCCATCCCAGCCGCCGCCTGCCTCCACCCTCGCGCCCACCACCATCTCCGCCAGCAAACGTCGCCGCCTCCCTCAAGCTCCGCCACAGCCGCCACTCACTGCTCCATCTCCACCCCATTCCGGATTCGGCGGGGCAGCCGCCTCATCACCACCATCATCACCACCGCGACCTTGCGCAGCCCTCGTCTCCAACCTTCACTTCCAGAACCCGGTCGAGGTCACCCAAGCAGTCGGCAGCCCCATTGATGAACCATTAGAAGAAAGAAAGGAAATGGAAGTGGAAGAAGAAATGAAAGAAAAAAGAAAACTGGAAGAGAGAAAATGGAACGAGAGAGGAAAGAGGGAAGAAAGAGGAAAGAGAAAAAGAAAAAGAGAGGAGTAAAGAAAAGCTGCTACGACGCTATACCACAAAGAAGAGCACTACGACGCTACACCACACAGAAAGAGCTACGACGCTATACAAAAGAGCTACGATGCTATACAAAAGAGCTACAATGCTGAAACCAAGCACTACGGACACTATACAAAAGAGCTACGACGCTAGTGTAGCGTCGTAAAAGAGGATAGTGTCGTAAGCCCCATTTCAAATTCCCCATGTGTTAATTCAATTGGGAGGACCTGGGACTTGGAGTCCCACAGTACAAATCTCTTGTCTTTTCTCTTCCGGACCAGCGCTCCCGTCCCTTGCTGTGGAAACTCCGAGTAGGCCCATGGCCCATTGGACTTAGGGTTTCCTAGCTTTAAATAGCTGTTTTGCTCTCTGCTACAGTAGCCTACACACATTCTGGAATTAATTTGTTCTTGAAGACAGTGTTGTGCTCTCAACATTAGCTAGAATAGGTAGTAGTTTTTTATTTTATTTTATTTTATTTTAGTTTTCAGTTTTGATTCTTAGTTTTTGTTCCTAGTTTTTGGATTGTAAACATCTGTCTAGATTTGCTAGCCACTCTTTATATTATTTACAGCTTTTTAGACTATATTTTTTTAGTTTGAAACACTTAAACAATGGGTGTTATCAAACCATTTATTGTTTCCTTGATGAAATACACAAGAAAATTATCAAAAAAATTTGTTGTGGACCTTTATCCATGTTTTATTCCTAGTATGCTTGCTGTAATGGTCACTTGACCATTTTCTTTTTTATTTTAGTTAGGTTTTGGTGTTTTATTAGTTTAATAAGTGCATAAATGCTAGATGTTCATCCCTTTTTAGATTTATTAGTGTAGTTTAGATTTTATTTTTGCTTAGTATTGGTTTTTATTACATTTTAGTTTTATTTTATTTTATTTTTAGTTTAGTAAGATAGATCTAAAAAGTGGATGGTATTTTTGTGTTTGTGCATATTCAAAAACTTGAAAATAGAGTTTGCAATCGCATAGATTGCATTACCCGACCAACTCTTTTAGGGTTTGCAATCGCATAGATTGCATTACCCAACCAACACTTATATTTTGGGGTAGCTACGACGCTAACCGCCCTACGTCGCTAACCTAGGTTAGCGACGTAGGGGAAGGTTTGACGTCGTAGTTGATTCGGACTTAAGCAAAAAATTTGTCCTACAACACTAGATCTACGACGCTATCCTAGGATAGCGTCGTAACTTTAGTCTAAGGTCGTAGTATCCCAAAATACGTCCATTTTCACAAAACCCACCTACGACGCCATACTTACGACGCTATCCTGGGATAGCGTCATCATTTAGTGTATAGCGTCGTACCCTCCAATTTCATCAACACTTCTAAAAATTTGCCCTACGACGCTATACTAGGATAGTGTCGTACTTTTTGTCTAGAGTCGTAGGACCCCAAAATACTTCATTTATCACAAAACCCCCCTACGACGCTATACCCACGACGCTATCCTAGGATAGCGTCGTAAAATCTGTCTAGCGTCGTAATTGGCATTTTTTTTGCCAAATTTTCCATTTCTCCAAATTTTTTCCTTCTTAATTAATTGAACCTTTATATTAATATTTTGAGATTGAAATCCAATGATCTCAACCCATGATTAATTTGATATAAAGAACTTTGTTCAATACTCCATTAAAAGATTTTTCTACAAAAATAAAATAAAAATTAAACTCTTGTGTTTTAAATATAATTCGGACTATAATTAATTATGGAACGAAAGATTGTTTAAGACATAAAGAGTAATTATGGATCAATTTCCATACCCTTGCATGAGAAACCAATGTCTCTCATACAAGATTACACAAAAATATTTTCTTACTTTATTTTGGTCTTTGTCCGTGTTGTGTGAAACAGCTAGCAAGAGATACGACAGACTAATGTTGGCGGGTATTCCCACACGGATAAACTAGCTCGTGGTCTGTATATTAATTACTAGATGTTATTTTGCATGATCCGGATAGTGGTCGGTGGAAGCCTTGGCGGTTCGTCCATCCGGGATTATAATAGCTGCTCAGCTGACTCCTATCCGGATACAGTTTTCTTTTCTTTATTTTAATTTCAAACCTGAATCTGGAGTTGTAGTAATGTTAGATGATATATGCCAATGTTATCTAATAAATTATTGCAGTAATAGAACATGTGGGTTTTTATCCAAATTCACAGATAGTGGAGTCTAAGATGACGGCGACAACTGTCATTTAGGGCATTCTACTGTCTAAAAATCATCCCACCTGGAATAGTCAGGACCTGGATAGCAGATGTTTGCAGTCCGGACCATCCTGATTATTTTTGTCATCTTTTTAGCCAAATAAAATGTTTTGTTGAACTCCTCTCATCTCCGGCTATTTCATCTCTGTGTCTCACATTCTGTCTAAACCCACCATTATATTTTGGGTTAATTTATTTTACACTTCATTATATCTGTATGCATGATACTATTATGTAAATATTGTGGTCAAATTATTTTGGGATCCTTCCCTTGGACACATGAGTCTTGATTTTTTAATCAGATGTCTCATAATAAATTTCCAACGAAAATTCATTTATAAAATTCGGATCTGAGTAAGGGATAAATTCCTCAGTTGTGTCTAGTTCATATCCTACTGGGGGTTGATTTTGGGAAATTAGAAGCAGAGTCAACGATCAGGTCTTAGTTCAGACTGGAAGGATCTGTGCTTTAATTGAGAGTCTAGTATCTGTTCAGGGAATGATTTTCAAATATCATTTATCTTCCAAAATTGCTGTGTGTTGGAAATCTAATATTAAATATTGCACTGAGATGGGGTCCACTTGGACTCAAATACGGTGTGATAGGCAATACTAGAGGAACAACACTCGGGCCTTGGTTATTTTCTAAGATAGGGTTGAGTATTCTTTCAACTGCTGTCCTCTTCTACCATAGCCTATTTTTGAGTCCTGAGTGAGTGCATCTGGAACGAACTAATTTATTAGTCCGTTTTATTAGTTTGTATCTCATAACCACCCGAAGGGAAGTGAACACTGCGAGCATTCCACCGAGATTAGGGAATTCTTGATCCACATCCAGTTATTCTGACTGGGGGCTTTCAGTTACTACCAGGGTCAGACTTTCAAAAACCTCCGAGTGATAGGATTTTAAATGCTTTCTTTATCGCTTTCTTTTAAATGCTTTCGTTAGAGGTCACTCGGTTGTATTGAGAGTTGTGTAACTGCTACTAGGACTGATAGTTAAGGGATAGTTCAGGCTTGATTAGAATCTTTGGGTGTGACATGGGGGAATGATAGCGGTACTTGACACTTCAACTAATGATTTGTCAGGTGTTGCTTGTCCACCGCAGATGACTAACATACTCTAGCAAGGCATTGCAAGGGGAGTTATAAGTTTGTGGTATCTTAGATTTTGTTGTCTTAAGAGCATGTAAATCCGTGCTGTAAGTACCTGTCTGTTAAAGGGAACATGGTATAGGAAACATGAGAGTTAGCTAACTGAACGGAGTATCCCAAGCAAAGATCTGTGTAATTAAAATGGAAGTTTAATTGTGTTTCATCTGAATCTTGTCCAATTTTTATTCTTTCTTCCTGTCCCTTCTGTCACACTTTAAATCTGCTTTCCTAGATTAATGATAGATAGTTTAGTATAATTTCATCGCTTTCTTAGGATAAATTTTATTGTTTTCTTAGATCTAATTTAATTGCTTTATTAGACTAAATTTAATTTGCTTTCTAGAATAATTTTAATTGCTTTCATGACTTAGTTTAAATTCTGTCAAGTAGTTGATAGTCAAAACAAAAACGTGAATCGAGTAACCGAGTGGAAAATCTTATAAAACGACGTGGGCTCACGACGTGGGCTCTGCTTCTATCGCACATCCTCCAGTGAACGATCCGGTACTTACTATAAATACTGCAATTTTTGACTCCGTGCGCTTTCGGGGGCACAGTTTCTTAACACGAGTAAATAAAAACGTGACAACCTATAAATATATCCCTAATCCCAACTCCATCTTCATAAATTGGTTTCATTGAATAATAAATCAAACCGGGATTACTTCTTATTTCTATTTTCAAAAATACTCGTGGTAGGAAATTGTCAAGAGTTTCATGGCGCCGTTGCCGGGGAGGATGCAGCGTCGTTTATTAAGAGAATTACACTCCTGATTACTCATAGTTAGTTAGTGTATCTTAATATACTTATTTCAGAACAGAGAAGTACTCTCAAATCAATTAAACATTTAGAGTACTAAGACTCTAAATGTGAGGATGTTGATTTGAGGGGGAAAATCTAACCATTTGGGTATTTTGTCTTGCAGGAATCATGGAGCCGCCAAAATTGGTGTAAGGAGTTAAATTTGGAAGTGTAGCATTTGGGCTACACTAATATGATTTTTCGTTTAATTACACCTCTCCAATTGCAAAATCTAGGTTAATTAAACGGAAAATCAAAGAAAAATGGATAAGTGTAGCATTGGGGCTACACTAATTTGCAATTGTGAATTGCAGAACACGCGAAACTCACGTGTTTGTCATCTCCACCACCTCCGGACCACGAAGCTCCATCGCTGCTCCATCGCCCATCCACCTCATTACCACCACTGCGCTGAGGAAACCCTCATCACTGGGTGAAACAACAAATGGAGCAGCAGACCTTCGGACCACCATTGCTCACCACCATCGGACAAGCCACGAACACCATCTCACTTTCCGTCGCCCCCTGTTCCGACTGAGCATCTAAACAGGTTCCCGGTTGGATTAGTTCTATAATTGACCGAAGATTATATCCGGAATTTAAAGAAATTTAAAATCCGGAATAATTTTCACAGGCACAGAATTAATCCAACCTAAATTTCTGCAAGTCAAAATCATATATATATATGTATATATATATTTATACATATACCTCTTGTGCATATTATATTAAATAATTCGAGTATTAATCAATCAAATCACATTTAGAGTACTCAGACTCTAAATGTGAGGATGTTGATATTTTATTTATTATATATATATATATATATATATAACCCGATAACTTATTCTGTGTTTGCTTCGCAGGAATTCGTGGGACCAACAAAAAGAAAATTAAAGCTTCAAAACAGGTTCCCAGTTGGATCAATTTTGCAATCACTTGAAAATATTCCTGGAACTTAAAGCAATTTAAGATCCAGAATAATTTTTATAAGAACAGAATCGATCCAACCTAAATTTTTGCAAGTAGATTAACTTTTGTATGTTTATGAAAATCCAACAAAATGTGATTGATCAATTTTGATGAAAATCAGAATTTTTTTCTAAGTAATGGACATCGAATAATCCCCTTGTTCGATGAACCAAACGATCACATATAGCCAAAATCGTCGAACTCTTCGTTGGTTTGACGAAAAAGGCTATCGGAATTATGCTCATAGTTTTCATGTTAATATTTTTCCCCTCCCTCCCTCCTCTTTTATTTTGTTTTGATTTCAATAATTTGTGTAAGTAGGAACTAACTTACTCACATTTCGAGCAAGGCTCAAAATGTGAGGATGTTGATTCTTCACTTAAAAAAAAGTGTGTTATTCTTATTCTTATTTTTATTTTGTTTATTTTTATCATTATACACATATATATATATATATATTTATACCCAGCATTAAGCATGCATAAATCTGTCAGTGATTCACATATTTGATTTTGGTTTATGATTAAATTTTCAAACTTTTAAATTGGGATAATATTATTGAAGACATGCATGATATGAATTCTTGAGGTTTTGAGCTATAAAAATTTAATGATATCATCATCTTGTCGGGTAATGAATTTTCATGTTGAGAATTTAATTGAATAGATTGTGAGAATTTTTCAAAGGTTAAATTTAAGAATATTGTATGACATGAATGAACCATTCCATGTTAGATTTGAGCCATGAGTCACATTTACTCATTCTTTTCTTTGATGTGTGAAAATCATTTTGATTAAAGGAAACTAGAACTTGCAATTGGGACCGATTCAAGACCATGCCATATTCCTAAAATCGAGCACATGATCGAGACACCTAGAAAAACCCAAATTTTTGGCCTTCGTTTGAATCCAAACCCAAAAATATTTTCCCTTTAGGATTAACCACTTTGAGCCTTTAAGCCTAATTTTTCTTTGAAGCCCTCTATATTATTCCTAGCCATGCAAAAAGACCAAAAAAAAATTCAAACCCAAGTGTGCAAGAATAAATTTTATCAAGGCATTACAATTTATGATCATCAATTCATCCAATCGGTATTCAAAAATCCGATCAAAAAAAAAAAAGAAAATGGTTGAGTTCCATTCAGCAAAAATAAATTGCAATTGACAAAGCAATTAGACACAGTCTAATGTCATGCAATAAAAAAAGAGAAGAAAGAAAAATGATGATGATCATAATTTTTTAAATAAAAATAATGCCATACTATGATAATATAAATTCTTGCCACTACTCAGCCCAATAATTTTCCTTCCGTGCCAAATGTTACAACCGTATGCCCCGTTATAACCCTTAAATAAGGACCTCAGGATCTCAATTTAAAAGAAATGAGCCGGTGGCGAGTTGGTCCAATTGCAAGCTTATGGGATAATTTAATTAAATTTGATTATGAGCGTTCGTGATTGAACCCAATTTTAGAGTGAGTGAAATTTCCGTTTCTACTATATGTGAGGCTCTGTTTTTAATTATGTTCATGTCATGCTTAAATTCTAGAATTAAATCAATGATTATTTCTAAACATGATGTTCATGAAGAATTATCAATAATGACTGAATTGTAGGCCATATTAAGTGAGAAATATTATTTTATTAAACACTGCAAACAAGAGAATTTAGTACTTGTAGTTTTTGATTGTCTTATCCCAATCTAAAAAGAATGAAATTTTTGAAGCCACGAAAATAGATTGAATATGCAGCGTCTATGCTCTTAGGAGCACTGACTCTGACTGCTCAAGGACGATCGGTATTAAATGTGAGGATGTTGATAATGGCCAAAATTGACCATTATTTTCAATATATTTCCGTGTCTAAACATGGGCATTTGATCGCATTCCGGTCTTATTTAAATAAGAAAACAGTCGAATTTGACAGATATATGCAAGTTTGTATAAATAATAAGCTGGTATTGAAAAATACAAAAATATTGATTATTTTTATTAATTTTATGTTAAAAAATCCAAAAAACATGATAAAAATATTAAAAATCCTTCACTTGATTAATTTTGGTTCGGTGTTATCTATTCGGTGGAACACGGGTCTATTAGATGGAACACAAACCAAATAGTCAAGTGGAATAAATATACTTATTTATACTATTGTATAATTCGATTTATATATTTATATTTTTTTATGTTTATTTTTATGTCCATTTTCTGTTTTAATTAAAAATTTATTGGTCCACTAATCATTTTTAATTTCAATTAATTGCAGGAGATTTGATTTAATTTGGTCCAAAGAGTTTTTAAATCCAGTCCAATATGAATTTTGCCCAACAGAAAGGATTTAGCCCAACATTCCTCAAGCCCATTACACCAACTCCACAAGCCCAATACCACCCAAGCCCAACCCTAATCCATTCACCCAAAACCCTAACCCTAATCACCCTTTTCCGCCGGCGGCGCCGCCACCCGCCGCCGGCCATCCCTCCGGCCACCACCGCAGACTCCAGTCTCCGCCGCCAAGCCACCCTTTCCAATCACCCCCCCAACTCCGCCACCATCCTCGGCCGCTGGCCCATCACCAGCTTCGACAGCCCCTGCTCCACTTGCACCATCACCGGAATCCTCATTCCGCCGCCCATCTCTCCTCGCTCCGGCCACCGACCGCTCGTCCTCCGGCAGCAACCCACAATAACCAAACAACCACAGAGCAAAAAAAAAATGAGAAAAATAAAATACGAAACCGAGAGGGAGAAGAAGAAGAGAGGAGGAGGAAGGCGACGGGGACACCACCACCATTTCCGGGCGAACTCCCGCGAGCTCTCCCATCCCAGCCGCCGCCTGCCTCCACCTCGCGCCACCACCATCTCCGCCAGCAAACGTCGCCGCCATCCCTCAAGCTCCGCCACAGCCGCCACTGCCTCCATCTCCACCCCATTCCGGATCCGGCGGGGCAGCCGCCTCATCACCACCATCATCACCACCCGCGACCTTGCCGCAGCCCTCGTCTCCAACCTTCACTTCCAGAACCCGGTCGAGGTCACCAAGTAGTCCGACAACCCCATTGATGAACCATTAGAAGAAAGAAAGGAAATGGAAGTAGAAGAAGAAATGAAAGAAAAGAGAAAACTGGAAGAGAGAAAATGGAACGAGAGAGGAAAGAGGGAAGAAAGAGGAAAGAGAAAAAGAAAAAGAGAGGAGTAAAAAAAAGCTGCTACGACGCTATACCACAAAGAAGAGCACTACGACGCTACACCACACAGAAAAGAGCTACGACGCTATACAAAAGAGCTACGACGCTATACAAAAGAGCTACAATGCTGAAACCAAGCACTACGGCACTATACAAAAGAGCTACGACGCTAGTGTAGCGTCGTAAAAGAGGATAGCGTCATAAGCCCCATTTCAAATTCCCCATGTGTTAATTCAATTGGGAGGACCTGGGACTTGGAGTCCCACAGTACAAATCTCTTGTCTTTTCTCTTCCGGACCTGCACTCCCGTCCCTTGCTGTGGAAACTCCGAGTAGGCCCATGGCCCATTGGACTTAGGGTTTCCTAGCTTTAAATAGCTGTTTTTGCTCTCTGCTACAGTAGCCTACACACATTCTGGAATTAATTTGTTCTTGAAAGACAGTGTTGTGCTCTCAACCTTAGCTAGAATAGGTAGTAGTTTTTTATTTTATTTTATTTTATTTTAGTTTTCAGTTTTGATTCTTAGTTTTTGTTCCTAGTTTTTGGATTGTAACATCTGTCTAGATTAGCTAGCCATTCTTTATATTATTTACAGCTTTTTAGACTATATTTTTTAGTTTGAAACACTTAAACAATGGGTGTTATCAAACCATTTATTGTTTCCTTGATGAAATACACAAGAAAATTATCAAAAAAATTTGTTGTGGACCTTTATCCATGTTTTATTCCTAGTATGCTTGCTGTAATGGTCACTTGACCATTTTCTTTTTTATTTTAGTTAGGTTTTGGTGTTTTATTAGTTTAATAAGTGCATAAATGCTAGATGTTCATCCTTTTTTAGATTTATTAGTGTAGTTTAGATTTTATTTTTGCTTAGTGTTGGTTTTTATTACATTTTAGTTTTATTTTATTTTATTTTTAGTTTAGTAAGATAGATCTAAAAAGTGGATGGTATTTTTGTGTTTGTGCATATTCAAAAACTTGAAAATAGAGTTTGCAATCGCATAGATTGCATTACCCGACCAACTCTTTTAGGGTTTGCAATCGCATAGATTGCATTACCCAACCAACACTTATATTTTGGGGTAGCTACGACGCTAACCGCCCTACGTCGCTAACCTAGGTTAGCGACGTAGGGGGAAGGTTTGACGTCGTAGTTGATTCGGACTTAAGCAAAAAATTTGTCCTACAACACTAGATCTACGACGCTATCCTAGGATAGCGTCGTAACTTTAGTCTAAGGTCGTAGTATCCCAAAATACGTCCATTTTCACAAAACCCACCTACGACGCCATACTTACGACGCTATCCTGGGATAGCGTCATCATTTAGTGTATAGCGTCGTACCCTCCAATTTCATCAACACTTCTAAAAATTTGCCCTACGACGCTATACTAGGATAGTGTCGTACTTTTTGTCTAGAGTCGTAGGACCCCAAAATACTTCATTTATCACAAAAACCCCCCTACGACGCTATACCCACGACGCTATCCTAGGATAGCGTCGTAAAATCTGTCTAGCGTCGTAATTGGCATTTTTTTTGCCAAATTTTTCATTTCTCCAAATTTTTTCCTTCTTAATTAATTGAACAATTATATTAATATTTTGAGGTTGAAATCCAATGATCTCAACCCATGATTAATTTGATATAAAGAACTTTGTTCAATACTCCATTAAAAGATTTTTCTACAAAAATAAAATAAAAATTAAACTCTTGTGTTTTAAATATAATTCGGACTATAATTAATTATGGAACGAAAGATTGTTTAAGACATAAAGAGTAATTATGGATCAATTTCCATACCCTTGCATGAGAAACCAATGTCTCTCATACAAGATTACACAAAAATATTTTCTTACTTTATTTTGGTCTTTGTCCGTGTTGTGTGAAACAGCTAGCAAGAGATACGACAGACTAATGTTGGCGGGTATTCCCACACGGATAAACTAGCTTGTGGTCTGTATATTAATTACTAGATGTTATTTTGCATGATCCGGATAGTGGTCGGTGGAAGCCTTGGCGGTTCGTCCATCCGGGATTATAATAGCTGCTCAGCTGACTCCTATCCGGATACAGTTTTTCTTTTCTTTATTTTAATTTCAAACCTGAATCTGGAGTTGTAGTAATGTTAGATGATATATGCCAATGTTATCTAATAAATTATTGCAGTAATAGAACATGTGGGTTTTTATCCAAATTCACAGATAGTGGAGTCTAAGATGACGGCGACAACTGTCATTTAGGGCATTCTACTGTCTAAAAATCATCCCACCTGGAATAGTCAGGACCTGGATAGCAGATATTTGCAGTCCGGACCATCCTGATTATTTTTGTCATCTTTTTAGCCAAATAAAATGTTCTGTTGAACTCCTCTCATCTCCGGCTATTTCATCTCTGTGTCTCACATTCTGTCTAAACCCACCATTATATTTTGGGGTTAATTTATTTTACACTTCATTATATCTGTATGCATGATACTATTATGTAAATATTGTGGTCAAATTATTTTGGGATCCTTCCCTTGGACACAGGAGTCTTGATTTTTAATCAGATGTCTCATAATAAATTTCCAACAAAAATTCATTTATAAAATCCGGATCTGAGTATGGGATAAATTCTTCAGTTGTGTCTAGTTCATATCCTACTGGGGGTTGATTTTGGGAAATTAGAAGCAGAGTCAACGATCAGGTCTTAGTTTAGACTGGAAGGATCTGTGCTTTAATTGAGAGTCTAGTACCTGTTCAGGAATGATTTTCAAATATCATTTATTCTTCCAAAATTGATGTGTGTTGGAAATCTGATATTAAATATTGCACTGAGATGGGGTCCACTTGGACTCAAATACGGTGTGATAGGCAATACTAGAGGAACAACACTCGGGCCTTGGTTATTTTCTAAGATAGGGTTGAGTATTCTTTCAACTGCTGTCCTTTTCTACCAAAGCCTATTTTTGAATCCTGAGTGAGTGCATCCGGAACGAACTAATTTATTAGTCCGTTTCATTAGTTTGTATCTCATAACCACCCGAAGGGAAGTGAACACTGCGAGCATTCCACCGAGATTAGGGAATTCTTGATCCACATCCAGTTATTCTGACTGGGGGCTTTCAGTTACTACCAGGGTCAGACTTTCAAAAACCTCCGAGTGACAGGATTTTAAATGCTTTCTTTATTGCTTTCTTTTAAATGCTTTCGTTAGAGGTCACTCGGTTGTATTGAGAGTTGTGTAACTGCTACTAGGACTGATAATTAAGGGATAGTTCATGCTTGATTAGAATCTTTGGGTGTGACATGGGGGAATGATAGCGGTACTTGACACTTCAACTAATGATTTGTCAGGTGTTGCTTGTCCACCGCAGATGACTAACATACTCTAGCAAGGCATTGCAAGGGGAGTTATAAGTTTGTGATATCTTAGATTTTGTTGTCTTAAGAGCATGTAAATCCGTGCTGTAAGTACCTGTCTGTTAAAGGGAACATGGTATAGGAAACATGAGAGTTAGCTAACTGAACGGAGTATCCCAAGCAAAGATCTGTGTAATTAAAATGGAAGTTTAATTGTGTTTCATCTGAATCTTGTCCAATTTTTATTCTTTTCTTCCTGTCCCTTCTGTCACACTTTAAATCTGCTTTCCTAGATTAATGATAGATAGTTTAGTATAATTTCATCGCTTTCTTAGGATAATTTTATTGTTTTCTTAGATCTAATTTAATTGCTTTATTAGACTAAATTTAATTTGCTTTCTAGAATAATTTTAATTGCTTTCATGACTTAGTTTAAATTCTGTCAAGTAGTTGATAGTCAAAACAAAAACGTGAATCGAGTAACCGAGTGGAAAATCTTATAAAACGACGTGGGCCCTGCTTCTATCGCACATCCTCCGGTGAACGATCCGGTACTTACTATAAATACTGCAATTTTTGACTCCGTGCGCTTTCGGGGGCACAGTTTCTTAACACGAGTAAATAAAAACGTGACAACCTATAAATATATCCCTAATCCCAACTCCATCTTCATAAATTGGTTTCATTGAATAATAAATCAAACCGGGATTACTTCTTATTTCTATTTTCAAAAATACTCGTGGTAGGAAATTGTCAAGAGTTTCAATCTTCTTTGCTGATGACATCCTTATGTTCTCCGAAGCTAGTGTTGAACAAGCACATATCATCAAATCTGTTCTCACCAGATTTTGTTCTACTTCAGGCCTCTCTGTCAGCCTTCATAAATCTAATATTATCTTTGGAAACATTGTTCCTACTACTACTAGGATTAATATCGAGCAGGTTTTGGGCATACAAAGCTCTCCTAGTATTGGCATATATCTTGGTGTTCCAACTTATTCAGGGAGTAGCTCTTCCTCCTTCTATAATTTCATCATTGATAAAATGTCTTCTAAACTTTGTAGTTGGTCTTGCAAATTTTTAAGTTTTGCTGGTAGAATTACTTTGATTAAATCTGTCCTCCTTTATCTAGTCATCTATCCTATGCAGGTGCTCAAGTTTCCTAAGAATTATTGAGGTTTTGGAACAACTTTGTCGTAACTTCCTTTGGGGCTCGACTAGTAATCAAAGGAAAGTCCATTTGGTGGCTTGGGATCACATTACCAAAGACATCACTGATGGTGGTTTAGGTTTCCATTGTCTCACATCCCTCAATGATGCTTTACTTATGAAAAGTTGCTGGGGTCTTCTTTCCCACAACACGACATGGACTAACCTGCTTAAATGTAGATATGGTTGGAGAAGACATAAACTTAAGCAGACTCTCCAAACTTTGTCGCCCTTTGCTAAAGCTCTTATGATACTGTGGCCGAAATTATATCCCTTTATAAGATGGAAAAGAGGCAATGGTAAGTCTATTCTTTTTTGAAGTGACATTTGGATTGATGATCATACTATCTTGCAGGACCTTGCTTTGCGGCCTCTTAACGACTTGGAATTGGATTGTACCATAGACTTCTATGTTAAAGATGTTGCATGGCGCGTTGGTGATTTGATCGAAGTGCTGCCCATCAACATTATCCATGCCATCATTCATACCAGTCCACCTTTATCTTCTGATCCGGATGACATCCCCATTTGGAAGCCTTGCCCCGAAGGCAAGTTTACAGTTAGAAGCGCAAGGAATGTTTTGGTTTCACCATCTTCCACTTCTCTGATCCATCCTCCCATTTGGAAGCATCTTTGGAGATGGTCGTGGCCTCAACGATCCAGAGCTTTTCTTTGGTTATGCTTTCATAATAAGATTCTCACTGCCACAGAGAGATTTAAGAGAAAGCTTTCCCCTGACGTTACTTGGTGGAGATGCGGAGAGATTGAGAGTCCCATCCATGCCCTGAGGGACTGTCCCTCTTCGGCTCGAGTTTGGCAGCAGCTGGGTTTCTTACAACAGTCCTTTTGGACTCCTTCCATACATGATTGGATTGCTTCTAATCTCTGTACCCAAATTGGGGATCTGAAGGCTGCTACTTTTGCCATCGGCGTTTGGTATATTTGGAAAACCGCGGTGTAAGGAGTTGTATAGTTCTATTAACGTTAGCTGGGATTCTCTTTACCACATCATTAACAATAGCAGCAGGTCCTATATCAGTAATATTGAAGATTCGAAGCCTCTTTGTAGGGGAACCTGGACGACGAAGAAAGACATTTGGCGCAAACCCCCGGCGGGTTGGTTTAAACTCAATTGTGATGGTAGTACTTCCTCATCCTATAGTGCAGCCGGTAGAGTCATCCGTAACTCAGATGGCCTTTGGGTCAGTGGCGTCCGTACTAAGACGAATCGCATGGACGTTCTCCATGCCGAAGCTTGGGGTTTGTTGCTTGGTCTTCAAGAAGCATGGTCCCTCGGCATCACTCAGTTGGAAGTCGAATGTGACAATAGTCAGTTGATCGAGCTTATTAATTCTAATTCTACTTCTACGGGAAGCTGCTCTGTTACCCTCTTCCGGATTCACCATGTGATCTTTACACTTGTCCGTAGGGAAGTTAACAAAGTTTGTGATCTTTTACTTCGGGATAGTTCCCTTTTTTTTGGTACCGAACATCTTATTCGCCCTCCTGAACTCTTGAGGGCTGCGCTACTTAATGATTCTGTAGGCTTGTACTACTCATTTCAAGTTGTTGAATGAAATCGGCTCCGGCCCTCCCTTTTGTTTCGAAAAAAATAAACAATACTCATTTTGTGACATTATTTATGTCCTACTTTCTGTTTTTTCTTATTCCAACATTTTTTTATTTCATTTTCATTTTAAAAATAATTAAATATTAATTGCCAAACATACCCATGTCTGAAAAATTCCTCGCATTTAATACCGATTATTCCTACATAAAATACCATGTCGGAAAATTTTGGGATGCTTATAATAAAACATGTTTATTTTTACTTTATAATTTATTTGAATATGTATTTGCTTTACTTATTTCATAATATATTTGAATTAATATTTATTTTATTTCTTATATTACTCCCTCCGTCCTATTATTAGTGTTAAAAAAGGTAACTTAAAAAGTTATATAATGTGATTATAATGAGCTATAATTTTTTTTTTTGAGGAGCCATTGAAGGCCTGGAACGGGTGGTGGGAGCCCAAGCAACACAATTACAAAGGGGATGGATAGGGGACCGGGTGGGGATTCGAACCCCCAACATATTGGTTGGAGTTGGGGGACTTACCACTGGAGTAAGTGCTCAACCCCACAATTTTAATTTATTTATTTATTTGTGATTTACTGATATGTGGTTATAGAGTGGACTGGAATTATTAATGGTAGTGGGTAATTTGAAAGTTTAATATATTTATTTATTAATGTGAGGTGATGGGTAGATTTGACGATTAATATTTAATTATTTTTTAAAATGAAAACGAAATAAAAATATTGGAACAAGAAAAAAAGAAAGTATGACATAAATAATGACACAGAATGAGTATTATTTATTTTAATTACATAAAAAAAATAATTGAAAAAAACTAAAATAGGCCACCAGAAGTAGTCATTTTCACTTTTAGGCCATCGCGGCTCGAATTCCAGCCCAATGGCCTAAATTCAGGCCCGAAATCCTTCTAGTGGCCTATTTTCCTAAATCAAAATATCGTGGTCCAAAAGTGGAAATGACTCCTTCTGGTGGCCTATTTTAGTTATTACCTCTTAAGTTTTTCTCTCCAAAATGCGAGGCTTTTATACTAACAAAGATATCATGAGTATCTGAATTATGCCCATATAACAAATTGTGTTCCCAAGTTATGCACGTATCCCAAAATTGTGTTTCTAAATTATGCACATATACGAAATTGCTTTTCTAAATTTATAATTATTCATATTTTAATATATTTCAGATTTCTTAATAAACCTTATCATAATATTCAAATTAATGTCAAATAATAATTTTCCAAAAACACTACCAGAATATAATTATTTAATATGATTCACTTTCCAATATAATCATCATTAAATTTTTTTTGGTGAACATGACGCACAGGCGTCGGCTAAGCAGGAAAAGCTAAGAAAAAACTACAGAAAAAAGGGGGGGGGGGGGAGGGAGAGCGACAAGAAGAAAATTAAACCCGAGGGAATGAAACCCCCAGGGAATCAGCAAAAAGACATGATCGCAACTCGTCTGGTGGGAAAGCCCAAGTGGTGAAAAAGTCCACCGATCGAGCACCACGTTTTGCGAGTAGATCCACCACAGAGTTCCCTTCTCTCAAGATGTGGAACCAACGAACACCCACAGAAGCAGACAAAGCCTCTCGGATGTTAAGAACCAGGGGATAAAGGCTGTGATCGGCAGGCACCCCCATGCGAATAATTGTAAGAGCGGTCACAGAATCAGAGTAGCAGCAAGCTTGATTGATGCCCAGAGAGTGGAGACGTTGCAGTCCATTCCAAATGCCATGAAGCTCGGAAACGAGATTGGAAGTGCGATCTACATAGCCCGAGAACCCCTCAATCCAACTCCCATCCTCCGTACGAATCACCCCTCCAAAGCCAGCATTACCCGGATTGCCAAGGGAGCTGCCGTCGACATGAAGCACCATCCCAGGACAGCGCTCGGGATGCCAGGTGACAAGGCGCACTGGGCAGGACTTCGTGGCCTTACCAAAGACACGATCAAAGCTTGCGCCCAAGAATTTGGCCTGGCGGATGACCCGAGACGGCGAGATGGGTTCCCCTCGAAAGCAATGAGCATTACGTGTGCACCAAATATTCCATAACAACGCCCATTGGGTACCTGTCCAAAAACGAGAGAGCCACAGGAAAAGTGAGGCAATACCAGTAATATTATTAGGGAAAGGTGGCAAACCTCCAATGGCTGCCCAGGCCTCACGCGTCCAAGCACATCCAAAAAATAGGTGAAGGGTTGTTTCAGGATCATTCCCACAAATAGGACAGAGTTGACAGTTGCTCAACCCTCTTCGGTGCCGCAATACATTGGTGGGAAGAGCCTCTAACATAACTAACCATAAGAGGAATTTGATCTTCTCAGGTGCAGGGACTTTCCAAACCCACGCCACTGTCCTCATGGGAAGGCAACCACGCAACTTCAACAGCCAGTTGTAGCCGGACTTGACTGTGTAGATGCCATTAGAATTATTTTACCAACACCACGAATCCGTTGCAAGGGGATGAATGGTAATTGGCCCAAGTTCATGCGCTTCCTGTTTGATCTCATCCGGCACAATGGAATAGAGGTTCAACCACTTCCACATGCCATCAATGAAGATATCCTTAACTTGAAGATTAACATCAATGTAGTTCACAAAAGGTATTCGTGGTGCAATCGGTCCTCCTTTGAGCCAGGCACTGTGCCAAAGACTACAGGTGCCCGATCCAATCCGGATACGAAATCCATTCCCTAGCATAGGGCAGACTTGGCATAACGCCCGGTAGACTGGTGAAGCCCGCGACCTGGAAGGGAAGAACAGCTCCTGGCAGCCATACTTAGTAGCAAGAAGGCTCACCCAAGGTTTAGACTTCCTACTGATGACGTCCGAGAGAATTTTACCTATTAAGGATGTGTTCATGTCTCGACTTGTTCGAAGGCCTAGACCGCCCATTTGCCTAGGAGCCGCAACAAGACTCCATTTAACCAAATTAATTCCATGGCCGAGGGAGTCTTTCCAAATAAAATCCTTGATCACCTTATCCATTTTGTTGCATATAGTGGAAGGCACCCAAAATAATTGCATAACATACATGGAGATCGAGGAGAGGACTGCTCGAGCTAAGGTCACCCGCCCCGCTTTGTTAAGTAAACCTTTCTTCCATATACTCAACTTAGCATGCATCTTGTCAATTAGAAACTGGAAATGACAATTTCTCACAGGGCCATGTATAAGTGGAAACCCCAAATAGCGCCCCAGGGAGTCGGTAATCATCATTAACTTACGAAATACTTTTAATTATTGAAAAAGGAATAAAAATACCATATATAGCCATAAAATCAAATATGAAAATAAATTTATAATATACCATTAATTAAAAAAGGAAAAATAAAAGAAGGAAAGTGGAGTGAATCAAGGCCAAATTTAATATTCAACTCTAGCTGGACATTTAGGTTTAAATGGTTAAGGTATCTACTAATATTTCAATTTTACTAATTAATTAGTTGAATCGTGTTCTAAATCAATTTCATTAACCAATATTTATCAAAACTTCCATTTAAAATTTATGAATCAAATATGATTTATAATATAAATTTTAGTTAAAGCATCAAATAATTTAAAATATATAACATATATTAGGAAAATTAAATAGTCAATTATAAATTAATCTAAATTAGGTATCAAATATGTAGTACACCATTATATAATTAAAATGTTAGGGGAAAATTAAATAGTCAATTATAATATATTATGAAACTTATTTTAATTTTAATCTCATACATTTAAATTTTAATAAAAAAGTGACTTTACGTAAAATTATATACCTAAGAAACTAAATTAAATAGATTGTGTATGCCAACATTACATATAATTAAGGGGTTGGGGACTTACCCTAACGGTCAAGTCCCCGTCTCCCAACTATAGGTTGGGGGTTCGATCCCCACTCGGCTCTTTATCCCTCTCCTTTATCCCCATTTGTAATTTGTGTGGTTTGGACTCCCACACACCTTTGCCGACACATGAGTGTCACTGTTTACCAAAAAACATTACATATAATTAAAATGTTGGGGAAATTAAAAATAAATTAAGTTCTCTCTCTTTTCTTTTTCCATCATGGTTGGTTTACTAAAAATATGTAATTTATATATGAACATATACCATTTACATATTTGCAAAAATCAATATAATTATATATGTATCTTCTACATAGTTCATTTATCATATTATCTATTTATAAGATGATGATCCCACAATCTTTAAAGTATTTTTTTAAGAATTTAGAAATATTTTTCTAACTAAATTATAAATTGTACATAGATAACTCTTACTAATATGATATGTATTCATATGAGTGCGTTTATTGTGATATTTTCAGTAAATTGATATATTTTTTCTGTTCAACTACACTAATTGACTTGGGGTTGGGGACTTACCCTAGCGGTCAAGTCCTCCTTTCTCCCAACCATAGGTTGGGGGTTCGAATCCCCACCAGGCCCGCTATCCCTCCCCTTTATCCCCCTTTGTTATTTGTGTGGTTTGGGCTCCCACGCACCTTTGCCGACACATGAGTGTCACGTTTACCCAAAAAACTACACTAATTGACTTTTATTTTTGAATTGAATAGTTTAACTTATGAAATTATTTTACCAATAATCCAATAAGAAAAATCATACCAATAAGTTAAATAAATAGAAAAATACTAATATACTAACTATTTGTATTATTACGATTTGCAATTTAATGTGCAACCAAAGATAATGATTTAAATGTTTGGTGACATCGTGCTAGATACTCCCTCTGTCCCACTTGAAATATCCCATTTCATTTCTGCACACAATCCAATGCATCTTTTTAATCGTTAATATCTCAAAATATATACAACTAAAAATTATATAAAATATATATTCTAAAACTATACGATTAAACGAATCTAACAAGATCAAACTCGACTATTTTTTTCCAAATATATAATTACAATAATATTTAGTCAATATTGAGCAATAAACAGTGTCAAAAAGTCAAACGAGACAATTCAAGTGGGACGGAAGGAGTATTAAACTTTTGAAATAATATTAACTAATATTCAATCGATGGGATCCTAAATGGGTTAGCCTGCCGGCAGCGGCCCACGGGCTGACCTATTTAGGGCCACAACTTATAATAAAGATTTAAATTAAATATTGTATATATGAAAATTTTACTGTACATAAAATTTCTTTTCTTTCACTATATGTATGTATATAATCTTACAATATTTTTTTCATAGACAAATAAAAGGTAATATTATTTTTCATACTATTATTATCTTAGTTCCTTTATGTATACAATGGTACATTTGGTACGGTGTATTAGGCCGCGTAGTATTAATTTTCTACACTAGAATAATACTATCCTATATTTGGTATTTTTCAAGAGGTGTATAAGTATTATTTTAATGAAGGATTTGATATATTATTTAATACATGGTGGAATGATGGATTTATGTTGTATTAATTTTATTCATCCTTTTTTCCTTATTCATCTCACAACTATTAAATATTATCTTTTATATATTATTTATTAATATATTAATTATTTTTTGATTTAATTATTTTTAAAATAATAGTATTATGTTTAATATATTAATATTATTTATTCATAAATTTAAAAATTATTTTTTTATTTAACTGTTTAAAATATAACACATCATAATGTAATACAACATCAACACCAAACACTATATATTATATTAATTTAATACAATAAATCATAATACAATACACCCGCATTAAATAATATAATACATCATAATACAATAATACAGTGTTCCAAATATGTCCTAAGTGTATTAATAATTAAAGTAATGTGATTTTCAATATACAATTTTAATCTATTATTACATGTTAATTTTCATACACAACATTATAATCTGAGTCCGGCGCATCGCGCGAGCGAGTAGTACTAGTATATTATAAAACTATGCGGTGAAATGAATGTAATAAGATTTACTTCCTCCGACTTATTATTTTTGTTACGGACCACCCAGCACGTATGCCGATACGCATTTTTAATGGTTAATAACTTAAATTGTGTACAACAAAAAATTATAAAAAGTTAGTTGTCTAAAACTACAAGATTAGACGAATCTAACAAGATCTCACTTGACTATGTTTTTTTTTTTTTTCTTACATAGCTATGATGAAATTCGAATTAATGTTAAACAGTAAATAGTGCAAAAAAATCATCCATAATAAATATACTGAGACGGAGGTAGTATCATATACTACTTCCGTTTCAATAAAAACGCTACGTCGGGCCTGGACACGTTTGCCAATACACATTTTTAACGATCAATAACTTAAATTGTGTACAACTAAAAATTATAAAAATTTGATATTCTAAAACTACAAGATTTGACGGATCTAATAAGATCTTAATTGACTATGTTTTTTCTTGAATAACTATGATAAAAATTTGAATCAAAATTATATAAATATACTTCCTCCGTATCCATATCTTTTTACTGACTAATTTTTCATACAATTTCAATACACATTTTAAATTATTAATAGCTCAAGTTCGGTATAAGTAAAAATTCTAAAAGTTTTATACTTAAAAACAACATGACGAAACAAATCTAACAAGATCCTATTTTGATATATTTTAACTTGTATAATTATGATAAAATTTTAAGTGAAAGTCGGTGTGTGAATACCGAACAATAAATAATGTTAGGAAATGTTAAAATAACCGAGTAAAGTATAGGTGGATGGATTTTGTTTGGTATACTACGAGTATGGGAACTTGAGAAGAGCACGACGGTCCTTTTTGGTTGAAGTTTTGTCAATTTTAATTTTGGTCGTGTAAATGATCAATTCCAGTGTGGACCTAGCTAATCCTTTTTTTGACACGCATGCATCATCATTCATTAATGCAGTAATTGCCGTATGCATATGGGAGAGCGTGAATCTATGAGTGATTTTTGTTTTGTTCGTACTCTCGTTGTTTGGACGCATATACACTTTTCAACACGCACATGGGGTTATGCACAGCCTATTCCTAAACCGAATAAATTCCCTAATTAGTTTAACTATATACCGTACTAGTTATGGAGTAGTTAATATATGGAGCATATAGTATGTAGTTTTCGCCTTTAAACAGGACTCATATAATTGGATAGGTAGCAAACCGGCAATTAATTAAAATAAGGAAACTACTTTATAGTAGTTTGGATTGGAATATTGGCTTGGAAATTAAGCAAAGTGGACTATAAAGTAGTGTGAAACAGGTAGACCGGACCAGTTTTTTTCCCCCTTTTTTTATTTTTAAAAAAAAGTTTAGGCTTATGTCATTTTATAGAAAGCATGAATTTAAAACAACAACGTTGCACAAGGAAGAAAAACTTTTTAAGAAACCTGAATCTGAATAAGAGAGATTTTCGAAAAGCAATTTCTTGCAATAAGTTAGGTGATTGAACAGAATGTAGGGAAAAAAACTGTGTTTTATGGTTAGACGATTGAAATAAAAAGGGTTTTGATTTAAAATGGGTGGTTATATGGTTTTAAAATTTTGTATAAAAAAGACAATTTAATGCAAGATATAATGAAAAATGCTCGGTAATATCATCTGTTGCGGAAGTGTACCAAAATTAGCCAAATGCAACAAAATAAACAGACACAAAGAATTTACGTGGTTCGGTCAAATCGACCTACATCCACAGAAAAAAGGAGAAACAAATTTTACTATGAGGGGAAATATTACAAAAGGGTTTGGACAATAATTTCCGGACCCACAAAACCCACTCAACAAATGTAGACTCTCACAAAAGAAAAGCCTACCAAAACACCATAAGACTCTCTGGGGCAAATTTCCCCACTAAATTTAGAGGCAGAAGAAAGCCTCAGGATTGCTTTTGCTTCTGCTGCTTGGTGTATCTTTGCACTGCCAAAGGACTATATTTATAGGCAATTGTTTGCCAATTTATCATAGGCAACGATGTGGGATGAGACTTTTAAAGCCCACCTACCACCCACGAGCACCACCTAACAAATCTCCACCTTGGTGCGACTCAAACATCGTTGATAAATGAGTAGGCTCCACCTTGATCTTCAAACTTTTCCCCGAAAATAAATGTACCTAAATCATGCACACAAATGTGCCAAACGGTACTCAAAATCTTCTTTTGCCTCCAAATTTCCCATTAGGGAAAACAAAATGCCTCGAAGAAGCAATCAACAGCTCAAAACATTTAGCAAGTCCAAACAATGTCGAAACTTGCTAAGATGTACTGGCTTAGTGAACATATCTGCAGGATTATCTGCCGTAGCAATTTTCTGCACTTTGATCCTCGATTCTGATCTCAGAAAATGATATCTCACGTCAATGTGTTTGGTTCTCTCATGATGAACATGATCCTTAGCCAAACATATTGCACTGAAGTTATCACAAAACACAACTGCTTGATCTTGATGTAGACCGAGATCGCCAACCAGTCCTTTTAACCAAATTCCCTCTTTGGCAGCCTCTGTCAATGCCATGTATTCTGCCTCCGTAGTAGAGAATGTTACTGCAGCTAGGGGTGGGCGTCGGGTCGGGTTTGGTGGGTTCGGGTTAATCGGGTTCGGGTAGAAAAATATATTACCCGCCCATTACCCGACATTGGTGGGTACCCGACATGTCGGGTACCTGATCGGGTCGGGTACCCACTTCGGGTACCCACTCTTTTTTCTAAAAAATATAAAGAAAAACTTTTTTTTAAAAAAAAATAAATTATTAAAGAAACTTTGATAAATTCAATAACCACCATCATGATTTACTATTTACAAATTAATAAGAATAAGAACATACTCATTCATTAATGAATAAAAGACAAGAATTGACTAATAATATTTCAAAAAAATAGGGATTGAGATTTTACCCTTTTGGTTTGCATAAAATTATGTAATTAGAAATACTAAAAAACAAATACTCTCTAAATTGTTGGGGAAATTTTTTTTAAAAAAATAGACATTTTTTAATAAACAAAATAAAATATTTTTTTTAAAAAAAAAGTCGGGTAATTCGGGTACCCGATCGGGGAATTCGGGTTCATTTGTAAAACCCGATACCCGACCCGATCTACTAATTTCGGGTTCGGGTACCCGACTTCGGGTTTTTCCGGGTTCGGGTACCCAACCCGATCCCACTATTTTTCGGGTTCGGGCCGGTACCCGATTAACCCGCCCCATTTGCCCACCCCTAACTGCAGCCTGCAAAGTTGCTTTCCAACTAACGACAGAGCCTCCAAGAGTAAAAACATAACCAGTCATTGATCTCCTGCTATCCACATCTCCAGCATAATCAGAATCAGAATATCCAACCACCGAACACTGCAAGTCGCCTCCATAGTTGAGACCAACATCAGATATACCTCTCAAGTAGCAAAAAATTCGCTTCACAGCGAGCCAATGCTCTTTTCCTGGGTTCGCCATGAATCGGCTAACCACGCTGACTGCCTGTGCCAAATCAGGTGTAGTACACACCATGGCATACATCAAGCTGCCCACTGCACTAGAATATGGAACCTTTGCCATATACTCCTTCTCAGCTTCAGATTTAGGTGCAAAGGTAGCTGAGAGTTGTGTATTAGTAGCACATGGAGTATTCAAAGGTTTTGCCGAAGACATTCCAAACTTTGACAGAACCTTCTGGATGTAGCTTTTCTGTGACAAGAAAAGATTCTTCTGATTTCTATCTCGATAGATCTCCATCCCCAGAATTTTCTGCGCTGCACCCAAATCCTTCATGTCGAACTCTGCACTCAGTAGACCCTTCAATTTCTGAATATCGGCCTTGTTCCGTGCAGCAATGAGCATGTCATCTACATACAGAAGCTAGTAGATGATCGAACCATCTTCCAACTTCTTGTGATAAACACAACAATCATATGGACTTCTGTTGTAGCCAAGCTCAACCATATAGCTATCAAATCTTTTATACCACTGTCTCGGAGATTGCTTCAGACCATATAATGGTCTCTTCAATTTGCAAACATGGTTTTCTTTTCCTGGTACAATAAAACCTTCAGGCTGAGACATATAGATCTCCTCTTCCAATTCCCCATGAAGAAAGGCTGTCTTCACATCTAATTGTTCGAGCTCCAGATCCTGATGCGCTACCATAGCCAACAGGACACGAATGGAAGTGTGTCTGACCACAGGTGAGAAAATCTCGTTGTAATCAACTCCTTCCCTCTGAGTAAATCCTCTAGCAACTAGTCTGGCTTTGTATCGTATGCCCTCAGCTGGTGAAACACCTTCCTTTCTTTTGAAGATCCATTTGCAAGTCACAATCTCCTTTCAGGTGGTTGTTTGACTAACTCCCAAGTGTCGTTCTTATGTAACGACTCCATTTCATCTCCCATTGCAGCAAGCCACTGTACAGACTCGCCACATGATACGGCTTCTTTGTAAGTAGAGGGCTCAGAATAATTCAAATCTTCAGCTATTTGTAGAGCATAGCAGACAAAATCTTGATATCTGCTAGGAGGTTGGACTCCCACCCTTCTAGCACAATCATAAGCAATTCCTTGCTTCGGCACATCAGCTGAACTCGATGGTAGGTTGGTTTCAGGTGGTTCAACTTCGGTTGATTGATTGGAATCCAAGTGCATTTTCTGCTCTTGCTTAACCTCTCGTTGTTCATCTGAATCATCAGGTGAAAAATGAAGCTCCACCTTACTGTCAGCACCTGAATTTTCTGAGACATTCACAACCTTCGTAGGCTGATTGAGGAAAGAATTCTCGTTAAACACCACACTTCTGCTCAAGATAACTCTTTTCTCAGAAGGTGACCAAATTCTGAATCCTTTGACTCCATCTCCATACCCTACGAAAACGCCCTTCTTTGCTCTGGGCTCCAGTTTCCCCTCGCTTACGTGATAATAAGCCGCACATCCAAAAGATTTCAAATTCGAGTAATCATAGGAATTACCCGACCAAACCTCATAAGGAATCCGACAATCAATTTCAGTGTGAGGTCCCCGATTGATCAGAAAGCAAGCAGTGTTAACTATCTCTGCCCAAAAGCTCCTTGGCAATCCAGAATTTGAGAGCATGCAGCGTGCCCTCTCCAAAAGCGTCTGATTCATACGCTCTGCCACTCCATTTTGCTGTGGAGTGTTCCTAACTGTGTGATGCCGTGCAATTCCATTGTTCTTGCAGAAGTCATTGAATTCCCTCGAACAGAATTCCAGACCATTATCAGTTCGAAGCCTTTTAATCTTCTTGTTGGTCTGATTCTCTACCAACGCCTTCCACTGCTTGAATTTCAAGAAAGCTTCGCCCTTTTCCTTCATCATGATTACCCATGTCATCCTTGAATAATCATCGATAATGGACAAAAAGTATCTGCTGCCTCCAAGCGACTCAACTCGTGAAGGACCCCAACAGTCAGAATGAATGTAATCCAACGTCGACTTCGTTCTGTGAGTTGCCTTTCCAAATTTGGTACGATGTAATTTACCAAATGTGCAGTGCTCACAGAACCCGAACTCAGCTAACTTGTGACCTTCAAGAAGACCATGACTTGACAGGATCTGCATTCCCCTCTGACTCATATGCCCAAGTCTAATATGCCATAGCTTGGACATATCAGAAGAATCAGCAACAACAGCTACAGAATCTATTAGAGTGGATCCCTGCACAACATACAGAGATCCATGCAAGACTCCTTTCAAAACCACGGACGATCCCTTCATGATGTAGAGTTCTCCATGCTCCCATTCGTATCTGAAACCCTTATTGTCAAGGACTCTTAAGGATATCAGATTCTTCTTTAGCTTTGGAACATGTCTGACATCGTGCAGAGTTGCAATTTCACCGGCATGTGTTCTAAGCTTGATAGAACCAATCCCAGCTATCTTACAGACAGAATCATTTGCCATAAAAACATTTCCTCCATCGACTGGTTCGTAGCTCGAAAACCACTCTTTGTTAGGACACATGTGGTATGATGCTCCAGAATCAAGAACCCATACATCATCTTGCGATGGATGCACGCTTGTGACCAAAGCCAAATGATCATCTGGATCTGTATCGCCGTTGACCGCAACAGAGACAGACTCTTGTTGCGCTTCCTGTTGTTCCTTCTTCATCATCTTGGGACACTGGGTCTTCCAATGTCCTTTCTCTTTACAATAGTTGCAGACATCACCTAGCTTGGGACCTTTAACAAAAGACTTTTTCTTCTTTTATTTTACATATTTTCCATGTCCCTTACCACTGCTAACAACAAGCCCAGCAGCCTGATCATCTACATTACTCGAAGATGCCTTATGGCGTAATTCCCTACTATGCAGAGCAGCACGTACATCTTCTAAACTGACAGTATCTTTACCAACTATAAATGACTGTACAAAATTTTCAAATGATAGTGGTAAAGATACTAGTAATATCAATGCAGCATCTTCATCTTCGATAACCACATCAATATTTCGCAACTCCAGCAAGATAGTATTTAATCTATCGAGATGGTCTCGAAGAGATGTACCTTCCTGCATCCGTAGGCTGAACAAACGTTGCTTTAAAAGCAACTTATTGGTTAAAGACTTCGTCATGTAAAAACTTTCGAGTTTTAACCATAAACCAGACGCCTTTGTCTCCGTTGCAACTTCGGTAATGACATCATCTGCCAAGCACAGTAAGATGGTTGAATGAGCCTTCTCCTCCAGGCTCACCATCTCAGCATTATCTGGATCTACCTTTTCTTTTAATGGAGCCCACAGGCCTTGTTGCTTTAACAAAGCCCGCATTTTGATTTGCCATAGGCTAAAACTATTCCTCCCCTTGAACTTGTCAACCTTAATATTTATGGCCGACATTTTGCTAACAAGAGGCACAAACAAGGCTCACAAAAGGGTAGCTTAACCGAGATGCGTTTCTGATGTGGAAGATCAGATTAACTGCGACCACAGAGCATACTACGCAATCAGGGCTTTGATACCAGTTTGTTGCGGAAGTGTACCCAAATTAGCCAAATGCAACAAAATAAACAGACACAAAGAATTTACGTGGTTCGGTCAAATCGACCTACATCCACAGGAAAAAGGAGAAACAAATTTTACTATGAGGGGAAATATTACAAAAGGATTTGGACAATAATTTCCGGACCCACAAAACCCATTCAACAAATGTAGACTCTCACAAAAGAAAAGCCTACTAAAACACCATAAGACTCTCTGGGGAAAATTTCCCCACTAAATTTAGCAGGCAGAAGAAAGCCTCAGGATTGCTTTTGCTTCTGCTGCTTGGTGTATCTTTGCACTGCCAAAGGGCTATATTTATAGGTAATTGATTTGCCAATTTATCATTGGCAACGATGTGGGATGGGACTTTTAAAGCCCACATACCACCCACGAGCACCACCTAACATCATCTTACATGCCATGCATACGGGAATTACATTCTCACCTCAGTCATCAAGATTCCCACTAGAAGTGGGAATGTAAATTCCTTGCTAAAAGATACCCCACGCCCCAACCAAACATAATACTTCCTCTGTTTTTTAATGTTTGCTACGGACCCACACAACACACAGTTCAATGCACATTTTAAATCATTAATAACTTAAGTTCGTTACAAGTAAAAATTCTAAAAATTCAATATCTAAAAACTACAAGACGAGACGAATCTAACAAGATCTCACTTAACTATATTTTAACTTGTATAACTATGATAAAACTTTAAGTTAAAGTGTTTCTGTGAATAGTGTCACATTTGCAAATGTAGCAATCTTTTCTAAACGGAGGAAGTAATAAACTTCATTTTTTATTTTTATTTTTTTTTGCTACGGACCCACCTAGCATCCCGTTCAATCTATATTTTAAGCCATTAATAACTCAAATTCAGTACAATTAAAAATTCTAAAATTCGATATTTAAAAACTACACAACGAGACGAATCTAACAAGATCTCATTTGACTCTATTTTAACTTGCATAACTATGATCAAAATTGAAATCAAAGCAATCCGATGAATAGTGCTGAAATTTAGTTTGGAGCAATCAATTACAAAACGAGGAAGTATGAGTTTCTACTCAAGATTCCCAATGGAAATCTAAGATACCCCAACCAAATCCTCCGGTATTCAATACATCGTATATATTTTTGGCGAAGTCGAAGCTAGAGAAAGTGTGGAGAAGTCCATGCCACACTAATTACAAAGGGACAAAGAGGAGGTATAGGGGGCCGGGTGGGAATCGAACCTCCGACCATAAAGTTAGAAGGCAGGGATATGTGGTCTATGTAGTACTCCCTCCCTTTTTTTTAAAGTCTTACGTTTTGACCTTTTTTACTGTTTATTGTAGCACTTTGTCTTCTATTTTTGTTATACTTTCTCCGTATTTGAATAATGTTAACGTTTGCGTAGTAAACACTATTCATTGAGTAATTTTGATTCGATTTTTCACACAGTTACATAAGATAAAACATAATCAAGTAAGATATTGTTAGATTCGTCTAATCACGTAGTTTTATAATATTAAAGTTTTATATATTTTTTTATATAAAATTTGAGATATTACTCTTTAAAAATATGTATTGGATTGCGTGAAAATATGGAATGTTAAAATTTTTGAATACGGAGGGAGTAGTTATAGAAGACAAAATATAGCCAAGTGAGATCTTAGCTTGTTGGATTCGTCTGATCTTGTAGTTTTTAAATATCAAATTTTTAGAATTTTTACTTGTACCGAATTTGAGTTATTATTTGTTGAAAATGTGCATTGACATACGTGCAAATGAGAAGTGTAAAGTTTAAAAAAAAAACGGAGGAAGTACATTTTTGCAATATCACGAAATGATTAATAATTATGGGATTTTGCATAATAAAATTTGTAATTCTGTATCCAAATCAAACTATGGCCTCGTTACTGTACTAATTGTGTTGGATTCATTGTGTTTGTGCTAGAACGAGGTTTAAATTAATTATTTTCAATTTGACGACAAACTTTATTCATAAGCTTATCCAACAAATTCATCATATAATAATTGGAAAAAAAATGTCAAAATGGTGCCGTAACTTTGCCAATTTTTCAATTTAGTGCCATAATTATAGAGTTTTCGAATTTGGTGCCATAATTTTACTACTTCCTCCGTCTCATTATTTTTGTTACAAAGGCTTCCGACACGTATGCCAATGCACGTTTTTAACGATTAATAACTTAAATTGTGTACAAAGAAAAGTTATAAAAAATTAATTGTCTAAAACTACAAGATTAGACGAATCTAACAAGATCTCAATTGACTATGTTTTTTTCTTACATAGCTATGATAAAAGTTCAAATTAAAGTTAAACAGTGAATAGTGTCAAAAACTCATCCGTAACAAAAACGGTGAGACAGAGGTAGTAATTCTTTCCGATTTGGTCCCATCGGGCTTTAATCACCCCATTTGCTGATGTGACATGAGATTAGTGAAAAATTTTAATTTAGTTTTGCCACATGGGCTGCCACGTAGGCAGAGAATATGTTTGACCTACACATGTGAACACTTTAGAGTTTAGACCTTACACATCTGGAAAACATAGTGCGGGTGGGTTGGGAGAGTTCGGAAATTAGGATTCTAAAGTGTACAATTTGTAGCTCAAACACAATCAATGCATGTATGGCAACCACGTGCCACATTTAAATTAATAATTTTCACTAATCTAATGCCACATCAGCAAATGGGGTGATTAAGGCATGATGGGACCAAATTAGAGAAAATTAGCTAAGCTGTGGCACCAAAATTAAAATATTCATACTTATGGCACAAAATTGAAAAATTGACAAAGTTATGGCATCATTTTGACATTTTTTCCTACAATAGTTATGCACACAAACGAAATCATGAAACTGTAGTAAGCGTAACAAACTTGATTTGGCCATTAAACTATATCCTCTATATGGAGAGGAGCTGAGCTCAAAAAGTAAAAAAAAAAAAAAAAAAAAGAGAAGAAAAAAGGAGGTCAGCAGGTAACGTTGGTTACATGGCGATGATTATTGCAAATGCATCATCAATGCTTTCCAAATATCCTTTGATTCAGTTACCAAATGGCGATTTGCCATTATATCGTAGTATATCTACATTAAAAATTGAAATTATGGAAAGAAATAAATTTGTATGGCAGTCGGCAGATACGGTGGAAGAGTTGGTCTGCAATGATCGATTTTTAAGAGTTAGGATATTAAAATTAAGTTAATGGTTCTTAGAAATGAGTAAGCCATAAAATTTTAGAGATTTCCCCATTGTTTAGGCAAATATCAGGGTATGCCAAGCCACATTGGACCCAAGACTAATCCCTCGAGGACAATTAAGGGCACCTCTCCCAAAGCAGTTTTTTGCATACACAAGGCTCGAACCCAAGACCTTGCTTAAGTGACTAGAGCCCCCATCCACTCAAGCCAACTGATGTTGGTGAGATTTCCCCATTGTTGATAAAAAAGAAAAATGGAAAATTTATTTATTTTTTCTGAACAGCCGGTATGCGGCCTATACAGGCTATAAAATGGGTGGTGGGAGCCCATGACACACAAATTACAAAGGGATAAAGGGGTGGGATAAGGGGCTGTGGGGAATCGAACCCTCAACCTAGAGGTTTAGAGTCAGGGAACTTGACCAGTAGACCAAGTTCTCATACCTAATAATTTATTGATACTTTTAATGATTTTCAGCTTGTTATTTGGTATAAATCATTTTTTTTTTCTTCTCCCAATTATCAGTACAATTTCAAAATTACATTTAGGGGAAGCTGCCCTTTAGCAATTTCAAAATTACATTTAAGTCCCCCAACGAAATGTTGGAGGTTCAATTCCCCACCGGCCCCCTATTCTTCCATTTTATTATCCTTTGTAATTTGTGTGCCATGGGCTGCTACCACCCTTTCCTAGCCTATATAGGCTGTTCGGCAAAAAAAAAAAATATTATCAAGATAATCAATATATATATTTATATATATATATTGCAACAAGTGTATTAATTAGTTACTTGAAATATAATTTTAATATATTTAATTACTTGTGTAAAAAAAGTTGATGTCGCTTTTAGTTAAATATAGTATTTATTTTGAAATGGTACTAATAATTGGAACAAAAAACTAGATGTTACCAAATATTTATTTGATATAATTTTAATATATCAACTTTTATATATATATATATATATATATAGATTTGGTTAATAATAGTATAAAAGTTAGTAGTACTTTGACATAATATGAATATAGTTTTGGTTAATTTTGTTGGTAAATAACTGGGTATCCTCATGATTCATTGGACCCAAAATTAATCCATTGAGGATCGAGTTGGCATTGAATGATACAGAATTTTAGATATATAAAGGTTCGAACTCGAAACTGATGATTAAACTGTCAGAATTGCATACCACTCATGCCAACTATATTTTAGGTGAATACCAGGGTATCCTCAGGCCACATTGGACCTAAGACTAATCCCTCGAGGATCGGGTGGGCATTTAAGGGTTGCCTCTCCCAAAGCAGAATTCTGCATAACTCATGCCAACTATATTTGATTATTTAAGTAATATATATCATGTATAAAGAAATAGTATATATATATATACACACACATTTAATGGTTGTTTGGATAAGCGATATGAAACTGATTATCTGATTATTGCGTTTTCAAAACCTGAATAATCAGGTTTGCAGCATCATTTTTTAGCAGTTAAACTGATTATTTGCGTTTTGAAAACACAATAATCAGATAATCTATTTTCTTACCGCTTATCCAAACAACCACTTAATCTGTTTAAAAATAATTTGAATATATACAATGCAATCATAAATCATACATGAATTACACTATTACACAATAATGATGTTCAATAAGGAATTTCAATATCGTTGAATTTGTTTTCTTCGGATAGGGTTGTGATTTCTAACTATTTATGGTTGTGCGTCGTATGCTAGTTGGAATTTGTACTTTGTTTTTGGATATGGTTGTGGTTTCTAAACATTAGTGGAATACATGCAGGTTTGTTCAAATTCAAATAATAATAATAATAATAATTTTCCATGAAATTTTATGGCGCAATTAAAAAATACAGCAGTGAGTATAAATAATTATGGAAATTAGTTGCAGCATGTCCACCAAATACATATAGCATATAGTATATATATTGCATAATTTTATCGGATTGATTGATTGCATAATTTGTAGAAAAATGGTAGCGACTTCAAGCAGCAGCGCCAGCGTAGCAGGTGCAGTGATCCTCACTTTATTATTATTGTTTGGCGCGGCTGTGTCCTTCGGTCCCCTTCCCACTCGGGATTTTTGCGTTGCCGATTTCACAGGCCCTGGTATGTACTGATGCAATATTCTGTTCATTCAATATTAATAGTAGTATATGATTATGAATTTTTATGATATTGATGATCGATTATAAATATTGATCATCGATCACTTGATGGACGATGCGGATGGATATCCAATCCAACGATGACATGATGATGAGTTTCAGGGAATGGCGGCGGCGGCGCATATCCGTGCAAGGATCCCTCAAAGATAAGTGTGGACGATTTCTACTTTTCGGGGCTAGACAAACCCACAAACACCAGCAATCCTCTCGGCTCCGGTCTTGTTGTGGTTTCATCAAAAGAAATGCCAGGCCTCAACGCCCAGAACACTATGATTGCCCGTGCTGATTTTGCCGGTAATGGGGGGTTCATGCCCCCCCATGCCCACCCAAAGGCAACCGAAATTGGTGTCGTCCTCGAGGGCTCCGGCCTCCTTGTTGGGTTCGTCTCTTCCTTCCCCAGTTTCATCAACTTCAACAGCACCTATAACAAGGGCGATGTATTCGCCATTCCTCAAGGCCTCGTCCATTATCTCTACAATACCGGCAAACACAATGTTGCCGTCTTATTTGGCATGAACGGCGAACAAGTCAATTATATTCCTCTCACCACCACCATTTTTGGTGCCAAGCCAGACCTCGATCCCGATTATCTTGCCAGTTCCTTTGGGTTGGATAAGAAAATCATCCTCGATCTGCAAGCCAAATTCTAGCTCGCTCTCACCTCCATCCATGATCCATCCCATACATTAATAAAATAAAATTATTATTATTAGTATTCATCATCACATCCTGCATCAGATCCATTAATTCTTCCAGCACCAGGCCATGCACTTTATTACTCTATTATGTTAAGATGATAACGTATATACTACTACTACTACTACTACTACTACTACTACTACTACTACTACTACTACTACTACTACACCCTATATGATGACATGGTGTTAAAATAAATTTCTTTTATGTATGAAATAACTTAATAATTTTTTTTTATTTTTTTTATTTTTTAAAAAAAGATGCTCATCAAACAAAATACTATATGTAATTAAAATGGATCTACTATATATTATCACAAATACGTATGAGATTGTCTGATAAGGATCTGAATGGTGAGTGAATACTGAATAGACTATGACTTTGGTCTTGACTTATATCCACGTCCTTGGATCAATATATATATATTTGAAAAGCCTTGTACTGCAACAAGTACCAAACAAGCAGCTAACACTACAGAAAACTTGTTCAAAGTTTATCATGCACTCAAGGTACATTGTAAAACTCCTTCAATTTAAAGTGAAAGAACTCAGAAACCTAATTTGATTACATCACCCAAGGTTACTCAGAAATAATAATAATAATAATAATAATAATAATAATAATAATAATAATAATAAAAGTTATTATTAATAAATACTTCCTTCGTTTTTTTTAAGTGCAACATTTTTCGTTTTTTGGTGTTTCATAATAAATGTTAGATTACCATATATAGAATGCTTTTAAAGGTATAAACATAATTTCCCTAAAATACTTTTGTTCATTTCATTAAATCACGTGTCATCTATATATATATTAAAGCATTAGTGAACAACCCATCCTACATTTAATGTGGTGTCTCCATTTCAAATTTCTAATTTTTATAAATTTTTGCAATTTTTAATTTATCAATTTAGATTTTCACATTTATTTATTTATTTATTATTGATTTTTAGTTTTTAAAATATATATAATTTCTACCATATTCACTTTTAAAAAGATTTGAAAGATTTGAAATTTGAAATTTTGCATATCTTATTTTATCTATATTATTTTGCATTTTTAATTTACTAATTTTAGATTTTCATATTTATTTATCTATATTCATTATAGATCTTAGTCTATCGTGTATAAAATCTATCATTTATTTATAAATTCTCACTCTATCATCCTATCGTGTCACTATATATTCACTTTTAAAAAGATTTGAAAATAAAATTTGAAATTTTGCATTTTTTGTTTTATCTATGTTGGATTTTATTTATTTGTATTTTTAATTTTATACGTATATTTTAGATTTTATTATTTATATTTTTATTTTATTTATTTTAAATTTTATTGATGCATTTAGTATTTATTTATAAATTTTCAGTTTTTACACTCTAGGATTATTATGACGAGGTTTTGCACTAGCAACTAAGAACTATGTTGTGTTTATATTTCAATATAATGAACATATTGTAATGCCGGTAATTTTGTGTAGGTTTAGTCTCAATTTTGATTATATATTTTTTATGTGGTGAATGATGTAGCAAAATGTACGTTGCACATCAGATTTATGTATTCATGTTAAATATATATTCATGTGTATATAAAAATCCCAATTTTTAGTTTTTAAAAGATATTTAATTTTTAATTTATATGAAGTTCCCACAATTTTCAGTTTTTCTTTAAAAAATAAAATTTCAAATTTAAATGAAATTTGCAGTGTATTATGGAATTTAAAGATAAATTAATAATATTAATTAATGTATATATAGGCCATGTTTTCACAAAAATATGTCACTTCTCTTAAAAGTAATATACAATTATATAGTTGCGAATAGATCCATCAGTAAATAAAGAAGGAAAATTTAATTTTTTTAATCTACTCCCTCTATCTCATTATTTATGTCTCAAAAATTTTGGACACGTCGTTCAATACATTTGTTTAACATTTAATATCTTAAAATGTACATATGTAAAAATTATGTAAAATACATATTCTAAAACTACATTATTAGACAAATCTAAGAAAATCGAATTTGACTATATTTTTTTGGTATTTAATTATCATAGCATTATGTCAAAGTTGATCAATAAACATTGTTAAAACTCAAAATGAGACACTTTGAGTGCGACGTAGGGAATATTTTTTAAGAAATACTCCATCCGTATAATAACTGTAATACTAAGAAATGACACAAGATTTAAGGTAAGTTAATAAAATTTATTTAGTTGAAGTAATTAAATAAATAAAATAAGTCACATTTGACTTTATTCCTTTTGAGTTTTATTTCAATGAATATAAAAAAATTACTAATTTAAGTACAATTAGTAAAAATTATTAACCTTAAAAATATTTTAAATATGGTAATGTAACACTTATTTCCAAACACCAAAAAAAGAAAAGTGTAACACTTAAACAATGGATGATGTAATTCATTAATCTATATTTTAACAGATTTACAATTGACGAAAAATAAATATAAATCTAGCTTTGTTAGAAAATTGTGATTGCGAATGATTAAAGTAAGTTCATATTGAAAGGCTATTTTTTTTTCTTTTTGTGAGGGTAATATAGTTATATTTCACTCCACAAATCATCATACAAAACATACACAATATAACGTTGTTGGCCTTAAATGGAGAGATAACACACTGCTCCATGAGCTACTGGCCAGCAGCAACAATTACAACTCGAAATAAACAGTACCAGAATGAGAAACTCAAAACGCACAACACTCAATGCTTCTGGCTACTCAACCCCATTCTGTTACAAGTTATTCAGAACCATTCATCCTGCTTTTTTTTATTGAAAGGCTAATTGCTCCGAGTTATATAAGTTTGAAAATTTTCTCTGGAATGCCGGTACTGAATGAAGTCTTAACGTCTGAAACGAATAATCTATTGATACTAGAAGAGACATATTAAAATAAGGTAGAATGGAAGCGGATCATGCTAAATTATTACCTTTGTTGATTGATGATGAGAAGAATATTTATAATAAAATAATATTTATAGTTGATAATGATGGGCGTTTTCATTTTCTTTACGTGGTGGACAGGGGCGGAGCCAGGTTCGACATTTAGGGGGAACCAAATTTAAATAGTCAGGATTGACAATGTGTTATCATATAATTAATCTAAACTCAATTGAAAGATTCAGTCAAATGATTTAGATATATGGGAGCAAGCGGATCCCAAAGATCGTCATGAAAATATATATTTAGCCTTTCATGGTAAATGTAATATTGTGTTGCCTTTAGCATCCAATGGAATAACACCCTTACTCAATAGGTAGGACTGCACATTCTAGATTTGGTATTCCACTAGATTGTGACGAGAATTTTACCTGCAAAAAACTTCATCAGAAAATTATTTAAGCTCTCTAGAAAATTATTTAACCGTACCTCTTTTCTCAATAAAACAAAACTCAATATTTGGGATGAAAATTCTTGATTGGTAGAATGATTAGAAGCCCGACCGAATTAACCTAATTCTCCATTCGATTTCAGATGAAAAAATTCCACTCGCAGTTTGTTTTACTATTACTATAAAAAAAAAGAGTAAATGTCAACCTTTAAAGAAGATTAGACTCTATCTTCAAAAACCAGTTTTTACCCATGCCAGTGATATGTTGCAATATCTCGTATCCCTGTAAACAGGGGACTCGAAGTATTAATATGTAATTAAGATGGATTAACTTTTTTGGATAAGCTAAGATGGATTAACTTAAGATACTATAAGAAATATTATTTATAATGAAAATTATATATGACAAAAATTTGCACAATGAATACTTCATATACGTGATGATAATTGGTAAAGCTGGTATTAATCTTGAAGATGTACAATTAGATTTGACATTTCCAGATGATAATTTTATAAACTCTCTATATCGGCAATTGTTGAGAGTAGTAATAGAAATATAAACTGCGCCACTTCAAATCCAAACATTTTTACTATATATTAACCCCTACCAATGAAATTGTTGTTACAATCAATAATTACATCATGGAATGTATGTCTGCAAATGAAAATGTATATATATATATATCAGTTTTAACAATATTTGTCAAAAGGATGAAAGCATAAATAATGCCAATGAATTATTTTCATTGGAATATCTAAACATAATCAATTGTTCTGAATTACTGAATCATGAAATATAGTTGAATAAGGGTTGCAAAGTCATGCTTCTTAAGAATATATATACATCAAATAAATTATGTAATGGAAGTAGGTTGATAGTAACCAAGATGCAGAACTAGATATTGAGGTTAAATTAATTTTCGGAAAACCATTAAAGTAGAAAATTCTTGATTGGTAGAATGATTATCAGCCTATTTTTTTTTTGGATGAGCCATTGAAGGCCTGGAAAGGGGTGGTGGGAGCCCATGCCACACAAATTGCAAAGGGGAATAAAAGGGAGGGATAGGGGCCCGATTATCAGCCTATTTGATTTGACCAAATTTTTTATTCGATTTGAGATGAGAAAATTCTCACTCATAGTTTGTTTTGTTATGATTATAAACAAAAGTAAATGTCAATCTTTAAAGAATGTCGGATTTTATCTTCCAAAAGCAGTTTTAGCCATGAACAATTATGTTGCAATATTTCGTGTCACTAGCAAGATGTGACTAAAAGTATTAATATGCAATTAAGAATGATTAACTCAAGATACCACAATAAATGTTGTTTATAATGAAATTTATATATGACAGAAAATTTGCAAAATGAATAGTGGATATAGGTGATGGTAAAGCGGATATTGATTTTGGAGATGTACAATTAGATGCGACATTTTCGGATGATATTCTTATAAACTTTACTGGTGATCCTATAGCGATAATTTTTTAAAGTACATATACAAATACAAACTGCACTACTTCAAATTCAGATATTTTTAAATATAATGTTATACTAGCACCTATCAATGAGATTTTCACCAATGAAATTTTCAGCAAATTGTTAGGAAAATTTTCATCTTATGTTTCATACTTATTTTTTAATTTTATTTTATCTTAATTTAAATTTCAAATTAAATAAAAATATTATTTTAATAATTATTTTTATTGATCTGTTAGGTTAGTACCGAACAAGCCACAGAAGCTAAAGATACGGTATAATATGATTTTTTTATTAGTTTTAAAAATAATTAAATTATATTATCATATGTATATATATATATCCTCTTTTGAATATATAAAAAATCGTTACACATTTTTCATTACCTCAAAATACAATTTATTATTACTATATATAATATAAGTATATATATTATATATAAAATATGTAGTTATGCCCGTCGAGTCTCGACGGGTTATTTACTAGTTTCCTTATATTACACTTATTTTAAACCGGAGGAGTAATAAATAAAGTAATTAAATAAAACGATAAAAAGAAGCCACACGGTTCTCATTTTACTATCCCTCCCATGTCTCGTCCTCGTCTAATCGGTCCTCATTACCGCTCACAATTCCTCCATCATTGGTAGTGGCATCCCCTATTCCTAACATGGTAGCATTCTGGCCGGACAAAAAAAATCCAATGTAACATCCTCAGTTTTCAAACTCGAAAAAGGCGGAATGCTGACTACATCTTCCAACTAGGGTGGAAATAGACTAGGCTGGGCTAGGCCCAGGCTTGTACGGCTTGGGCCTACATCGATTTTCTTAGGCTCGACCCTGACTTATTACCTTTGATAGACTTATGTTAAAGGCCTTAGCCTAACCTAGCTATTTATTTAAATATGTCAGCTTCTAAGTCTTTTAAAAGCCTATTTGCAAACAAAGTTTAATTTTTTTATATACATATCCGGATGTAATCATAAGGTTGGAAGACATAATTTGTTTACTTGGGGCAAGTTTTCATCTAAAACTATTTATATACGGAGTTAAACTATTTATATACGAGAAAAAACATATAAATATTTTAAAAATCTAGTAATAAGATCAAATTAATAATTACTTTTAAATAAAATAATAATAATACGACATATTCCTATGTAATAAACATTAATAGACTAATAATATGATATAAATAGGCCGGCTGATAGGCCTAAAAGACTTTTAATTAAGTCTGGCCTGGGCCTATTTAGCTAAAAATGCTTTTAAATTAGTCTAAGCCTAGTCTGTTTATAAAAAAAAACCCGGTCTGACCTGGCCTTCGGTAGGCTAGGCCATAGGTCCCTGTCGGGTAGCCTGGCCTATTCTCACCTCTACTCCCAACTAAGCTCGTCATCATTTGCTAATTTAATCAGAAAATGTTAAGGCTATAGTAGTACCAAAATTTAATCTCCAATGTAAAATACTTAATAAAATTTTAAATAGAATAAATATTCAATATCTTGAACTTTAAAAAAAAAATCAAAAGCTTGAAATTGGGCCAACATGGCCAAAACATGAATTAACTAGTTTATTCCAAATCACGACTACATGTCTTTCGAAGAATTTCAATCCTCAATGACGTGTTCGAATATTCATATGGCTATTCCTCGAAGCCTATATATATTTAAAAATTACTCCATATGTCTCATTTAACTTGTCTTATTTGACTTCTTCACACAATCCAATGCACTTTTTCAATCGTTAATATCTCAAAATATGTTCAATGAAAAATTATGTAAAATATATATTCTTAAACTACTTGATCATACGATTCTAACAAGATCTAACTCGACTATTTTTTTCCAAATATATACTTACAATAAATTTGAGTCAAAACTGAACAATGAACAGTGTCAAAAAGTCAAACATGACACATTACATGGGACAGAGTGAGTATAATAATAAGTAAGCAACACAAGTCAGTATAAAAATACTTAGTAAGTTAACACATTCCATATCAAGTAATGTCATTCTAAAAGGGATAACTTGAAATTAACATATAAGATTAAATAAGAAAATTTTTTATTTTATCATCTATCTCGATAGCTTATCCTTTGATTCCTGGCTTCGGCTCTTTAAAAAAAAAAAAAGCTTATCCTTTGGGAAAAGGTCCAAATTCGTCCTTTATCTTTCAAAAGTTTTCAAATATGTTCTTTATGTTATTCTGGAACCTTTTTGTCCTCTAGATTTTGTTTTAATTACCAAATCAGTCATTTTTATATTAAATCAGCCCATAAACTTTTAAATTATTTCATTCAGCCTCAAAATCATAAATTTTTATTTTTATTAATCCATTTGTCAATGTCCCGGGTATTCCAATCTCCGCAATTTTACGGACTCCTTTCAACCACACTACCTTCGCCAGTGCTTCACCGGTTTTAGTACAATATTAGTCTTTGTATAATGTATACCTATTTTATGTAACAATTGTAGTTATTAGAGATGTTTAATATAAGAGATGTTTAATACTTTTTCTATATTCTAATAATTATTCTTTGATAACTTTTTTTAATGAATATGAATTTTCATTTTACCTTTTTAGATCGAAATAATTATGGGAGGGAGTCCGTGTGGTTGGAAGGAGATTATAAAATTCCAGAGCTAGAAAAACCCAACAATAAGGCGGCTAAACCAAAGGTATTAAGTTTAATGTTTAATTTTACTTATTGAAACATGTTGGGCATTTAATTAACAAATGGATCAATAAAAATAAAATTTTAAGTTTTTTTGAGGCTGAAATGAAATAATTAAAAAGGTTATGGGTCAATTTAGTATAAAAAGGACTAATTTGGCCATTAAACAAAATATAGAAGACTAAAATGGGTCAAAATAATAAGTATAAAAGATGGATTTGAAAATTATTGAAAGATAAATGACCAATTTTAACATTTTTCTCCTTATCCTTTTTACAATGGTTTCAGAGAACGAGGATACAAGATCTCCGTATCGCAATATTTCAAGTTTTACTATATACTAATCGCAATGGGTATCTGAATTTTACAAGTTGCGAATCGCAACAGTCAATGCAATGGCCTTTGTATCGACTCACACGTGCCCATAGATCACATATATCAAAATTGCCATTTTGGCAACGAGATGGGGCGGTACAGTAAATTCCACCAAGTGCACATATTCTCAAGAATTTTATGCAGGCATCCACTCAATTCAAAGAGCTTAATGGTTTTAAAAATTAAATTATACGAGTATTCCAAGTAATAAATTTTTTGGTTTTTATTATGAAAAAACATATAAAGAATTGCTCTTTTCATTAACATTTCGTAAAATATTTATAAGTGTCATACACAGCTATCAGGGTCAAGAGAGTGCATAAAATCAATCAATTCTTAGAAAAACTTGTGAAACAATGACGCATCGCATCGCTCAATATAAAAATTTGCTCGTCAAAAAATTCGAAATTTAAGGGTTAAGCTAAACATATAGACGAGAAGGGATCTTAGTCTAATTCATCCTAGAAGTGGGAAAGAAAAAAAAAAAGATAAATTTCCACGGGCCACAAATACTTGCACGAATTTCAGTGACACGGTAACAATGAAAAAGTCATGGTAATAATCCATATGTACATCTTTGACATTTAACAAGGCATAATCCTAACACACAACACATAGATTAAAAAAATAATAATGCAGAAACATAAGGACTAATTCTCAATGGAACAAGGTCTAAAAGAAGGATTTCCAGAGAAGATGGAATCTGTCAGTATTTGCCAAATAAACGTTTTTTTTTTTTTTTTTTTACTCCGATGACCAAAAGAAAAGCATAGATATTCAATTCTATTTTATACTCCATTCATTTAACAAAGTACGCCACATTTCCCATTTTTTGTTAGTAAAAAAACAAGTTTTATTTCTAGTTCAAGTTATATATATATATATATGTATATATATACTTCCCTTCCAACATATTTTGCATATGCCATTGAATGCTTAATTTAAGAACTAATATTTGAAATTTTATATATATATATATATATATATATATATAAATTATGTATTTTAAACCTAACTTAAAAATTGAACAGAACTGTCAGTTTGATTATATTTTCTGAAGCAATACTCTATTAATTCATAATATATTTCTTACTAGCTATACTGCAAGCAAATTTGTCAGTCGCAATTTCGATCGCTTAATTGATCTTTTAATGAGCGATAGAAAATTCGGTAACTGCAGGGATCGATTTTGTTCGTTTGAAAATTTCGGTTGGTAAAATAATTTTTTCTTGTAGTTATTTTGATCATTTTTTAAATTTTTTTATTAGTCAAGCCCTTAAATCGAACATATGCTTATGATACCAAATTTTTTAAGAGAACATGGTTTTGGGGTACTTTTTGAAGTTTTGAGGGTGTAATGAGATTCTTTCAAATTTCTATGACCAAAATGAAATATTTTAAAAGTTGATGGGATCTAATTTGATATATAAAAAGGTGGAAACGTAGATTTTTCCAAATTTGTAAATTTTAGGTTTATTTTCTGTCAAAAATTAGTTTAAGGTATGAATTGGCCAATCTCTTTTTTTTTTTTTTTGGTATTCGCAAACACCAATAATCTTGATAAGTTTAGGGTTATTTTTTTTAATTGTGCTCATTATAAAATGGATAAATATTTGCTTTAACAAGCAAACTAGAATCGTAGCGGCCGGTGTGCCATGTGCAAATACTGATGATGATAAATTATTATTATTATTATTATTATTATTATTATTATTATTATTATTTGACTTTTGACACAGTTCATTGATCAACTCTGACCTAATTTTATCGCAATTATATAAGAAAAAAATATGGTCAAGTTTGGTCTTATTAGATTCGTCTAATCATGTAGTTTTAGAATATACATTTTATGTAATTTTTACATATGTACATTTTAAGATATTAAGTGTTAAACAAATGCATTGTAAGGCGTGTCCAAAAGTTTTGAGACAGAAATAATGGGACAGATGGAGTATTATTATTATTATTATTATTATTATTATTACTATTATTATTATTATTATTATTATTATTTCCCAACACCACCTTTATTTAATATTTATATATATATAGCTGTTATATTCTATTTCTTCTGTATATTAATTTTTTTTAGTTACTTACATTTATTCAATTCGATTTTATATTTTTGTTTAAAGAATATTATTAATATTTATCTCCTATTATGATCTTTATTTTATCTTTTTTTTATTCGTAGTTATTTTGTTCTATTTTTCCTTTAATTTTATTTTATTAAAATTAATTTCTATTCATCCCATTTAATATTTACTTTAACGAATATACGACTAGCGGACACACCAAGTCAAATAGTAACTGGATAGTTGGGGGTTCGGCTCCTTAAAAAAAAAAAAAAAGAAAGAAAAAGAAAATCGTTAGTAAAATATTATCTTAAACTTGCAGAAGTACCCATTCGCTTGTAAAATCTTTACCGAGAAATTAAGGAAAAAAAGGTAAAAACGTCCTTTATCTTTCCAAAAATTTCAAATCCGTCCTTTTTCTATTTTATTACCAATTTAGTCCGCTACAAATGCTAATTATGTTCAAATCAGTCCTTTTTTCACTAATTATATTCTAATTGCTGACGTGGCAAGGGTTTTAATTTAAACCCGACACGTGTGCATAATATTAGTCCTTTTTCTTTTATCTTTTGCCAATTTAGTCCTAAACTTTTATTTTGTTCTATTTAGTCCTCTACCCCAATCACTCATTTTTATATTAATTGGCCTCAAACCTTTCAAATTATTTCATTTTAGGCCCAGAACCTTAAATTTTTTATTATTACTAATCCATTTATCAAATAAATGCACAACATACTTGCATAAATAAAATTAAACACCAAACCTCATATATTGGGTTCGACTGCTTTGTTATCGGGTCTTTCAAGTACCGAAATTTTACGGACTCTCTCTAATAACCACTCGACCGCAACCGATTGTTCATTGGTTTTGGTTTCCTTCAGTAACAATCAACAGAATCTTACTTTGCGTCCTACCTTAGGATGTAGCAATATTTAAAAGTAAATGATTTAACTTGAATTTTTGGAAGGTTATGGATACAGGAAGCCTTGGTTTTATTGAAAAATATTAATATTATTAAAAATATTAAAAAAATAGCCTGAATTTTATTGTCCACAAAGTATGATTGTGCTGATTGTTGCTGAAGGAAACCAGAACCAATGAACCATCGTTACGGTCGGGTGGTTAGAGAGAGTCCGTAAAATTCGGAACTTCAAAGACCCGGTAACAAGGCGGTCAAACCCAATGTATGAGGTTTGGTATTTAATTTTATTTACGGAAGTATGTTGGACATTTATTTGATAAATGTATTAGTAATAATAAAAAATTTAAGGTTCTGGGCCTAAAATGAAATAATTTGAAAGGTTTGAGGCCAATTAATATAAAAATGAGTGATTGGGGTAGAGGACTAAATAGAACAAAATAAAAGTTTAGGACTGAATTGGCAAAAGATAAAAGAAAAAGGACTAATATTATGCACACGTGTCAGGTTTAAATTAAAACCCTTGCCACGTCAGCAATTAGAATATAATTAGTGAAAAAAGGACTGATTTGAACATAATTAGCATTTGTAGCGGACTAAATCGGTAATAAAATAGAAAAAGGACGGATTTGAAATTTTTGGAAAGATAAAGGACGTTTTTACCTTTTTTTCCGAGAAATTAATATCAACGATGCACACGGAGGCTAGTGTGTTGCGATGCGCATTAGTAATTCTATACTGAAATTATTTTATTTTTGGACATTCAGAATTATTTTCTATATTATCTATTATGATAAAAAAAATAATTAATAATATGTTTAGAATAATTATTATTATTATTATTATTATTATTATTATTATTGTTGTTGTTGTTGTTGTTGTTATTGTTGTTGTTGTTATTACTTATTTTGGAGACATGATTAAAATAAGATGCACTTTTATTAAATTTTTTAAATAGGCGTTGAAAATTAAAGTGAATCAGCACGCTCCTGCTTGTGGATAAAGCAAATAGATGAATAGAATAATACTAGCAATAATTTATTGATTAACATTTGTAATTTTAACAAATTAAATTTATGTATATTAAAACAATTTATAAAAGATAATAATTATATATTGACAAATAATAAAAAAGTGGTGGTAAACTTTATAGAATGGGAAATATTTATTAACTACTCTTGTCTTATTGGGGATGTGCAAAGCTTAGGGACTTTCTTCTCACCCCACCTTTAATTTATAGATAGTAGTTTAAATTAAGCTTTAACCAACCATCAACGACTGTAGGCTCTCTTGTAAGCTTAGCTTATTGTTGATTATTATATACTATCATTGAAACTTTTTTCATATATATATGGCGGTGATGATGACCATTAGTTATCGTGTAGCCCTGTTGGCGTCCATGTTTGTGAGCTGCTGCCTGTATAATACGAGGAGCGCCTTGGGGTTTAACTCCATATTGGCGCAAGACTTTTGCGTGGCAAAGTTGTTCAATCCTGCAGGTCCTGGAGGTGGCAAATTGAGCAGTAGTGGGGATGATGAGTGCAAGGAGGGTTCAAAGATCAGTGCGGCGGATTTCTCATCGAACGTGAGACATCCAGGGAACCTGTCGGACTTAGGGGGTGGCATCAAGGTGAATTTCTTGGACTATCATATGATTCCGGGGCTGTACAATCAGGACTTGATATTCGGGCGTGTGGACTACGAGGCGTTTCCAATGGGATGGACGGCGCCACACTACCACCACAAGGGAGCGGAGTTGATCACTGTCCTAGAGGGGACAGTGGAGATTGGACTGATTATTAGCTCCTCCTCCTCCTCCTCCTTCCCCAGTTTCAAACTGTACAAGAAGGCATTGAAGAAGGGGGATGCGTTCATCATCCCACAAGGTGTTATGCATTACCAGAGGAATGTCGGAAAGAAGGGACAACCCGCCATTACATACTTCTTTTCAGGGAGTGCCAACAACGGCGTCGTCATCGCTCCCAATGCTGTCTTCGGGGCTCAACCCCTAATCAATACCGATTACCTTGGTAGGGCTTACCCGCTCGACCACAAAACCATCATCGATCTGCACGCCAGGTTCAAGGCTAATTTCTCTAGCTAGCTAGCTAATTAATATACTTAATTCCTAATATCGCCCAATAATTACCATGCATCATCAATACTCATATACTATATGCTACCTAGCTATATAGCTAGCGCAGCCGCTTTAATTTATTACTACCGGCCAGTCGTTATCGATCCTATAATAAAATAATATAATCCATCTACGTACGACGTACGTACTAGCTACATGTATACATATACATATACATATTTTCAAATAATATTTATATACTACTACTATAATATAAATAAATATAATGCTGTGTGTGTATCGTGTTCGTATGTCACGTACGCTTGATTCATTTGCACCTGCAACATACATGCATGCTCATCATAAATATATCGATCAATAATACATGTACAGTGGATCTAACTACTATTTAAATTTATTATTATGCATGGCTTATGTTATTAATTAGAATATTATTACATGCATGGCTGGCCTGATGTCCACCCGCCCCGATCAATATATAAACACTCGTTCGTTTGGGAACTAAAAAAAAAAGAAATTAAAACCCACGAAAAAAAACAAAAAAGAGATATAAGGACTTAAAAATGGATTTGATTGGGGCCGGGTTCGATTCCCCACAAGGCTTCCTATCCCACCCCTTCGTCCTTTTATAATTTGTATGCATGGACTCTTACCACTCATTTACTAGCTTGTATAAGCTGTTCATTAAACAAAAAAAAATTTGGATTTGATTGTACCAATAGGATTTGGTTTTGGAAACTAAATCAATTTCTGCTGAAGTATTGAATGAATGTTTTGTATGTAGTGAATGATTGTTTTGTATGTGTTGTGTGCTTTTATACAACACAGACACCGTTAAATACCGAGCGCACACCTCGTTATAACTCAGCACACACACATCATCGGGTCAGCACAGCAAAACATGCTGAATGTCACCCTCCCAGCATCCTATCCAAATCCCTACCAATATATATCATATTAGTTTGACCCACACAAGAAAATTAATACCGAGTATCAATTAGTATACGATTAAATAAATAAAATTCATAATTAAACTAATTGATATGTAATTATAACAACGATAACTAAATCTCATCCAAATTCCCTAAATATATCAGACAAGAAAATGCAAAAGATTAATAATTGATGATGATGATGATGATGATAAAAACAACGAACTACATCATATTGATTATTGAATATGATAAGGAGGCAATCATATAATTCATTCATTCCTCCTATAAACATATATAATTAAGCTACATAACCCCTAACAAAATACTTCCTCTGTTTTTTAAAGATTGTTACGGACTCACCAAACACGTAGTCTAATGCATATTTTAAACCATTAATAACTCAAATTCGGTATATTTAAAAATTCTAAAAATTCAATATTTAAAAACTACAAGACAGGACGAATCTAACAAGATCTCACTTGGCTATATTTTAACTTTTATAACCATAATAAAACTTTAAGTCAAAGTATATGAGTGAACAGTAGCCATTTGTCAAATATACTAGCTAATAAAAAAATGGAGGAAGTAGTTTTCTGCATTTACGATGATTCAAACCCGAGACTTTACTTAAGCAGCTAAGCCATAACATCTCATGCTAAGGTCAGTATTTGTTTGGGTTTCTAAAAAAGGAGAATACTCAAGCTAAGGTCAGTATTTGTTTGGGTTTCTAAAAAAGGAGAATACTAAAGAAGATGGAGATGGAGAAATCATAACTAAAAGCACCACAAAATTGTTCATTGGAACTTCGGATTGGTGAATCGTGATATTAGAAGTTCTTTTTAGTAATAACACATTTGGATGAAGTTTATACAAAATGACTTTTCATTTATGATAATTACTAAAATGACAACTCTCTCTCATTGTTTTACATGAGGTCCAAGGCCTTTTACTTAAAGGGTTGGCATAAGTTCATAATCATCATGCCACGCAAATTACATAAAGCGGAACAAAATGGGACCAAAATGAATAAATAAGGGTTGGTGTAAAGAATCGTACCTGGAATAAATACTCAAATAGTCCTGTAAGTTTCTCTCTTATACAATTTGGTCCATAAAGTATTTGATTATCCAAAACAGTCCTATAACTTTCATATTTTAGCTGAAATAGTCCCAAATGCATTTAATATTCAATTTTAGACCCCTAAACTTTAAATTATTCACTTTTACCCCCAATTTTTTTTCTTATTTAGTTCTTATTGCATATTTTTATATTTTTAAAAATGAGGACTAAATTGCAAAATTTAGAAACTTTTAGGGGGGTGAAAGTGAATAATTTAAAGTTTAGGGATCTATATTTAAAATTAGATACATTTAGGACTATCTCGGCTAAAATATGAAAGTTAATTATATGACTATTTGGGATAATCAAATACTTTATTGACCAAATTGGATAATAGTGAAACTTATAGGACTATTAGGGTATTTATTCTAATCGTACTACCATAAAGTTAAAAGTTAGAGGACCTGCCTACTATGTCAAACCCTCATCTCTGTGTCTCTTGTTTGGAAGAGGTCAATCACGAATCACCTATTAAATGGAATTAAATAGTATGAGAGTAACACCTTTGAATAATTCCTAAAGGAAAATGAAAAGAAATCAACATTTAATTACTTTAAACGAAATATACCCATTTGTCACACAAATAAATACTATCAAATTGGTTATTTAACATTGTTTTTTATTTAAATTTAACTCAATTTTATTGCATGTACACTACAAGAAAAACAGTGATTACCGACCGCAATATGCGGTCGGTAACCAAGAAAAGCGGGTCGTCCTCGTGGTTACCGACCGCACGCCCGACCGAAATGTCGGTCGGGAATCCCTTGGTAGGTGATTCTCGGCCGACCAAAAAAGTGGCGGTCGGTAAACGTACCGACCAAAATGCCGACCGCAGATTGGTCGGCATATCCCGACCAAATAACCGACCACATTTTTGGGTCGGTACCCAACTCAGGGGACCTCGTGGTCCACCCCTTACCGACCGCGCCTGCGGTCGGGACTGCGGTCGGTAAATTACCGACCAGGTTGCGGTCTGGGGTGCGGTCGGTACCCAACTGTAGGGTGCACCAGAAATGGCTGTTTTCACAGCCATCCCTGCTGCATCAATACCAACAAATAATCCACAATATGTTTACTAACACCTTCAGCACAATATAGCAATCCATTTCATAAACATCAACAATTAAACACATGTACAATCACAAATCTACAACGCATTTCACATTCCAAATTCAATAGATGTTGAAAACAATAATGACAATCCCAAAATGCAATTTGAAATGTGAAAGTCTAAAACGGAAAACATTAACATATTCTTGAAAATCTCTACAAAGTAGAAACATCTATACGTCTCATCAATAAAAAAAAAGACACTAACCAAGTCTCATCCCTCAACACTCAATGTGCACCCAAACCACCTCCACCCAGGCCGCCTCCAAAGTCATCTCAATCTCCGTGTCCAGGGGATCGAGGGGCTCTGACTCCTAGCAATCTCTCCACGTGATCGGCCATAGTCTCTTGTCTCTGTGACACTAGCTGAATAGTCTCTGTGAGCTGCTGAAACTGCTCCTGTGTCACATAAGTGGAATCAGATGGGGGAGCGGTAGTGGAATAATTGCCTCCGGGCCTAAACGACTTGGCCAACGATCCTAAGCCGTATACAGCGTGGCGTCTATCGTGACCACCGGCTACGTCGTAGAAGACATCGTCAGGATCGAAGTCAGGCCCAATCTCAGGGTTCTGGCTCAAGGTCTGGGTAACTGCATTGAACTCCTCCTATATTCAACATGTGAAATACGTAAAGAACATAATATAGTGACCCAAATTAGTAGATATAGGTAAATGTGATATTATGTAGAATTTCTTACATTCACCTGCGCCGACCTATCACGAATCCAATTGTCCTTCTCGTGCCCCCGCGTGTGTGTGTGCTCGTGAACCTCGTGCAAATGCACAGGCCTTCCCAGATCAGTAGACTGCAAGATTTCAAGGACTACAACTCAAGAGCCAAAATCCACATAAATAATTGAATATTAAATGTAAATATGCTAAACATACCAATTTATCTTTTGCGGCTAGGAATGTCTTTGATCCCCGGGTGTGAGTTGGGAGGGCCGGTGCATCCTCCTGTCCCCGTCGCCTGTTTAGCTTTCCCCTTTTTGACTTCTCCTTAAATTGCGGGGAATCCCAGATCCGCCTCCAGTTCTCTGCCACCAACTCATCTGCGGGGTAGGGCTTCTTCTTGCTCCTTATGTCGAGCGTGTAGTCCTTGTATCTGATATTTAGAAACATGTGAAGTTACACGTGAAGCCATTTGATATGCAAATATTTATTTAATTAAAACAATAAAATACCGAGCGATATTCTTTTTCTCTCATTCCTTCCTCACAGCTCCAGCGTGCTCCGGCGCCCAACGAGCTGCTTTCTGCAGGTTATGTAAATCAAGTTAAGTACAAATCCAAAGTATAATCCCAAATGGGTTTTGTTTACAGTTATGAAATACCAAAAACTCATTCCAGTAGAAATCTTTCGTCTCTCGAGAGACCTTTCCCCAGCTTATCCCATTCATATCTGATCGCATGGGATATATGTCTGTGATCTTCCTCACCACAGCGTTTGAGAACTCTATGCTGTCGAATACAATAAAGATAAACCGACAAAAATATAATCTAAACCAAAGTGTTATAATGTCAATGGAAATTTGATACGAATGAACTAAGACATAACACTTACACCCCATCGTCCATGGGCTCAACGAGCAGCCTATCCCGACCTAACTGGGTGGCTGGAGGCGCCCCCTGTGTAGAACCCGACGAACCTAGGAATATACAAAACATTTTAATTGTAGTAAATAAATAACGTAATATTATAATTATGAATTACTCGTACCTGGAGTGTGAGGTGGGGGAGTCTCTGGGACCTGAGTCATCGTCCCTGCAGGTGCCTCCGCGGGCTGTTCCTCTGAACCAGCTTCGTTCACTATTGTTCCAGAAATGGTAAAGGTAAATACAAACCAATAGTATAAAAAATGAATGCAACACATGTTGTCATAAATACCTGCAGTCTGGCGCTGAAACGCCTCCCGGGCCGCCCGAAGAGCAGAAGCCAGTCTAGACCCCCTCGCTGGGGTCCCCGAACCCCGCCTTTGGGACCCTGTCCCACGCAGTGTGCCCGATGAAGAGCCACCCCCTTGGTCACTCATCTGCAAGAATGGAATAATATTAGACCATACAAGAGGATATTACGCAAAGAATGTACTTTATTTAAATTTCATTAATTAGATGTCACGTTTTATATTTCAAAGTCATCATCCGAAGTCTCCTGTGATGGATCGTCGGTGCCAGTCTCTTCTGAAGTAGAATCAGAGCCTATCGAAGATTCTGATTCAATACCCTCGTTGAGTTGTAGATCAACATATTGCACCTCACCGTCTGTCAAGGGCTCTCGCATCGACATGATATTTGCAGTGTTGATGTGACCATGCTCGGGAACATCATCCTGGTATACTTTTGCCTCTTCACCTTGCTTAACCGTTATTATACCTCGTGGTTTGACTTTACATACAGCCAACCACTCATTGCGATTAGCCGCTGGTCTGTTTGTTGGGAACAGTACATAGCAAACTTGCTCGGCTTGATGAGCAAAAATAAAAGGCTCATATACGTTCAAAGATTTTGACTGGTTTATTTCAACAATCTTATAGTTCGCATGAGTTCGTGTCCCAATTCCTTCGCGGGGGTCAAACCACCTGCATTTGAAGACTGTTGTCTGCTTGATAGGCAGTACAGGGTATTCTATGACTATAATCTCTTCGATGATACCGTAGTAGTCTCCCTGTTCTTCCGACGTGATACACACTCCACTATTGTATGTCGACTTCTGCCTACCATGAGATTCTGTGTGAAATTTTATTCCATTGGTAAAGTACATAGGATATGATGTACCAATTGGAAGCGGGCCCTGTGCCACGTGGTAAACGCATGGATTCTCGGGTGGATGTTCGGTCACGTAATCCAAAAACCATTTAGAAAAGTCAGCGGACTGCGCTGCCCATATATCTGTAACACTTAGACCAGGGTGATCTTCCAGCAGCTGCTCTTGGAATGTCCTATTGGCCAGACAAGTATTTTAGTAATGTTAAACACACTGATAGTTTACTAATTGAAAGATTATAATTAGAACTTACTCGAGGTACGGTTCGATCTCTTTACAATTTAAGAGGAGGTAATTATGTACGGCGTTCAACTCTTCCCTAGACAGTCGTCTCTTTGTTGCTTTCCCTTGGGCACGTCCGGAGTGCGTAAATACACTAGGTAGGCTATCATCATATTGAATAATGCCACCGTCATCATTCCTTGGCACATTCCTCTCACGTGTGAACACATGCTTCTCAAAGTAATGAGAGCAGAAAATTGAGGCCTCTCTCACCATATATGTGTTGCAAATACTCCCTTCAACATGCGCCTTGTTGCGCACAGTCCTCTTCAATCGATTCAGATATCTGCAAGTTATAATGCAATACAATATTGGTCATCACATTGAATAGAATCAATTCAGACATTGCATAAAAATGTAAATGGATGTAAAAATTCACCTCTCATACGGGTACATCCATCTGAACTGCACGGGACTGCCAAGCCTGGCTTCGTGAGGTAGGTGGATGGGAAGATATTCCATGCAGTCGAAGAATGATGGTGGGAAAATTGCTTCCAACTTACATAAAAGTACTGGAATATCGAAGGCCAATTTGTCTAAGTCCTCAATCTTAATTGTTTTCGCAGTCAAGGCCCTGAAAAAGTTGCTCAACTCTGCTATGGGTTCCCACACACTCTTCGGGAGTAGATCCCGCCAACCTATCGGTAGGAGACGCTGTAAAAAAATATGACAGTCATGACTCTTCATTCCAAACATTCTATGTTTGTTCATATCTATGCATCTGCCCAGGTTGGAAACAAATCCATCGGGAAACTTTAACCCTGCAACCCATTTCAAAAATATATCCCGTCTCTCCTTGTCCATTGTATATACTGCTTTTGGATATCTACCGGTACGATTGTCCCTATGCAGTTCAGGCCTGTTGCACAATGTCATGAGGTCCTCCCGTGCTTTCGCATTATCTTTTGTCTTGCCCTGAACGTCCATAACTGTGTTGAAAACATTCTCAAACACATTTTTCTCAATGTGCATGACATCCAAATTGTGTCTAACCAAATTCGTCTTCCAATATGGTAGATCCCAAAAGATACTCCTTTTTTTTCCATCCACAAGTCTTACTAAGCACTCCATTCTCCTCAACTCCTTCAAATTCCGTAACCCGTCGCATTCCATGCATTTCAATGTCCTCTAGCACCTCTTCACCGCTCTTATACCTTGGTGGCGACCCGCGTTCTTCTCGGTCTTTCGTGAATTTTGACTTATCAACTCTGAAAGGATGATCGGGAGGCAGAAACCTCCTGTGGACATCGAACCAGGACTGTTTGCCACCCTCTTTTAGCCTAATGGATTCGGTCTCTTCCATACATACCGGGCAAGCCATTTTCCCATATGTGCTCCAACCAGACAACATAGAATACGCTGGGAAGTCCCCAATTGTCCACATCAATGCCGCCTTGAGCTGAAAGTTTTGCTTGGAATATTTGTCGTATGTTGTGACCCCAAATTCCCACAAATCCAATAGCTCTGCTATCAATGGCTGTAAGTATACATCTATCCCTTGTTTTGGGCTTGATCTCCCAGGGATTATACATGCCAGGAACATGTATTCATCTTTCATGCACATGCCAGGCGGGAGATTCTAAGGGGTTATAATAACTGGCCAACAAGAGTACTGAGAACCTGATTGACCAAATGGTTGGAAACCATCCGTGCATAAGCCCAAACGGACATTCCGTCCCTCAGCAGCAAAAACTGGATGAAGTGTGTCAAAGTGCTTCCATGCCCTCGAGTCGCATGGATGACACATCTCACCGGAAGACCCATGGTCATGTCCAACATGCCAAGTCATATGCTCCGCAGTCGTCTCTGAAGCGTACAACCTTTTTAGTCGGTTTGTTAGTGGGAAATAGAACATGTACTTGCGTGCAAGCCGTGAAGTGGAATTTGTTTCCCTAAACCGAGGCCCGTCACAGAACTTGCATCTATCTAATGATGCATCGTCGCGCCAATACAACATACAACCTTTAGGACAACAATCTATTTTCTGAACAGGTAGCCCCAACCCCTCGAGTAGCTTCTTCGCCTCGTAAAAGTTCTTTACCATGGCATTATCCTCGGGAAGTGTATCTATTATGAGTTGGCATAAAGTGTCGAAACACCTCTCAGACAGATTATGTTCAGCCTTAATATTTAACAACCTAGCAATTGTTGACAATAAAGTCATTTTCTTGCATCCAGGCCTATGGGTGTTAACGAGCCGAACTGAGACCGAGCCAAGGTAGGCTCGGCTCGATTCGTGAATTAGAGAGTGGAGCTCGGCTCGAGCTCGAAGCTCGTCGAGCTTTACAATTTGGTGCTCGGCTCGAGCTCGAAACAAATACTGAGAAATTCGGCTCGGTTCGTGATTCGGCTCGAGCTCGTAATTCGGCTCGTGTAGCAATAGCTATTTTTTTCTTTTTCTTTTTATAAGTTTAACACAAAAATAATATATAAATTTCAACCACAAAAAGAAAATAGATTTAGTACCAAGAAAAAAAAGTTTCAAATCCAATATAACATTTGTCCTAACAAAAATAGACAATATGATGATTTCCATTAAGAAGCAGTATATTGTCTTCAATTCTTCACAAATCCTGCTGCCGTTCCATGTGCACCACTGCTGGGTAACCCTTCAAATTAATAAAAATAAGAATGAGTATTCACCACATTCATTGCAATTATAAAATAAAATTAGGCTAAAAAAAAAAAAACTCAAGCAATATAAATTAGAGATAAGTGAGAAATATAACCTATAAATAGAGAAACAATTTAAAGGCTGGGAAGAATAATTTCTTTTGGAATGTTGTCATCAACAGCCTGCAATAATGATATTATATATTATATTTAAAATATCAAATAAGCACAAAACTGAAAGAGTTTATTTATAAGAAGGTTGGTCTTACTTTGTTCTTTCTCTTCACTCCGTAAGTTGACCTACACCAATCCCCTGTGCATATCAACATTTGCACTGTTTCTGGACTTAATGAAGCTCTATATTGATCAATCACTCGACTTCCTGCACTAAACGTAGCTTCGGAAGCAACAGAAGTAATAGGAACAGCCAAGACATCAGCAGCTACTTTGGATAAAATGCGAAATTTTGTACGTCTTTCCTTCCACCAATCTAAAACATCAAATTTATTTCCTTGACAATTAAGGGTGCCTTCTTCAAGATACAAATCAACTTCAGATTTATTGGTTTCATCTTCTCCACTTCTCACAGCTTGTAAAATCCTAGACATCCCTGGCAGACCTTCCACTCCAACTTGTGTAATCTTGCCTCCCTCATCACCACCAGATTTATCCATTAAAGGGGAGTACAAAACCTTATATTCATCATATAACTCATACAAAGTATCTCTAACCCTATTGATATTCTCCCTAACAACATTAGCAGGGAACATTTCTGGAAATGTAACATCAATAACCTTCATCTTTAGTCGAGGGTCCAAAACTGCTCCAATAGCCATAAGTAAATTACATTCACCCCAATACTTATCAAATCTTTCCTTCATGTTTTTAACCATACCTTCAACAAATTTATCAGAAGACTTACAACTAGTATCCAACATCACTTTAATGAAGTTAACCTCACTAAGAAAGCAATTAGATGTAGGGTATTAAGAACCTGAGATTATATTGGTAGAATCATAGAAGATCTTCAAGATAGGAAGTAATTTCTCAATTTTCAGCCAATCATCAGCGGAAGGACAGAAAATATAATCATGGTCCTCCAAAGCAAGTCTAGAAAATACCTCTTTGAACTTGCTGGCACTTGCTAACATATCATAAGTTGAATTCCATTGAGTCTTGCATTCAAGTATCAATTTCCTTTCCTTCAAATTGAATTGTTGGACAATCTCTGAAAATTTTTTCAATCTGGTATCACTTCCATTAAGGTAATTAATGCTGTCATGGATATTCTTTATGATAGTTTTCACTTGCTTGAGGCCATGTTGCACCATGATGTTTAAAATGTGAGCACAACACCTAACATGGAATAATTTTCCACCACAAATCAACCTCTTGGTTAGGGAGAAAGTATCCTTCAAGATTTGTATGCAGGCATCATTTGTAGTAGCATTGTCCACAGTAATTGTGAAGACCTTAAAATAAAGAAGGAAAAAAAGGCATAAGATTAATAATTAGTAAACAGTGAGATTAAAAGAATTAGCAAATAATAACAAACAATACTATAAGATTAAAATTTACGAAAAGAATGAAGAATATCTTACTTTATTTTCAATGTCCCAGTCCTTTAGACATTTAAAAATACAATTTGCTATGTCTTTTCCTCTACGTGGATGAGGTATGTGTACAAAACTCAACACCCGTTTTTGTAGCTTCCAATTACTGTCCACAAAATGTCCTGTAACAACCATGTACTCAATCCTTTGTGGTTTTGAACGCCATAGGTCAGTGGTTAGGGAAATTTTATCCACATCTTTCAAAAGAGCTTTCAACTTCCCCTTTTCAGCTTCATAAACTTTGAAAGAATCTGGTTTTATCGTATGTCGGGAGACACTAGTCCATTGTGGAATTCCTCTTTTTAACATCATATTAAACCCTTCTTCTTCTACAATAGAAAATGGTTTCTCATGCATCACAATCCAATTTGCAATTCCTTCCCTCATTTTGAACATATCAAGCCGTCCATCATGCAAAGCACTAATAAATCCAGAATCAGGTCGACTAGCACTCGCATCAGAGGGCAACAAGTTTAACATAGTTTGTTGCTTTAACTTTAGTTTCCTTTGCATACAATTCTTAACGTGCCGATTCAAATGACTTGTAGCACCAGACTTTGAAAGGGCTAAAATTTTCTTACAGTGGATGCATCTTGTTTTCCATTCTTTTCCAACTTGAAAAGGATCCTCTAAATCTTTCCATGCTTCAGATTTTCTTGCTCTTTTAAAAGGATAGGTAGGATTGTCATCATCTACAGGTTCATGTTCTGCAATTTCAGGATTTTCTTCCTCTACATTCTCATAATGTGGCACGCCATCACCACCAACAGAATCTCCTTCAATTGGTGTTATTGTGGTTGTTTCAACATTTATATCACCTGAAATAGACAAAGAAAACAGTAAAACACTTAAAAATTTAATTTAATTATATACTATTAGATACTGGAATTTTTTGGTTAAAAAATAAGATTTGAGAAATTCTCATTGAACAAATCACAATATTAAAAGCATACAATTTGTGAAAGGAAAGCAATGTCTTACGCATTGGTTTGCTTGCAAAACAAATAGAAAATAAATCAATAGGTATAATTGACTTGATGTTTTTCAAAACATTTCTCTAAATCAAACTTTTTACCATACCAAAACTTGATAACTACACAAAATCTTAAGAAACAAGTTTAAACAATCTTGAAACGGGTTGAACAAGAAAAACCTTTGAAGATTTAGTTAGGGTGCAGGCCACAAGCAAAAAGAAATAAAGAAAATAAGAACTCAATTCCAAGTATTCATTACATACATGATTTCAAATAGGTTAAACAAGAATAAAAATCTAGACAGCTAACCTCTACTTGCATTAATCATCCTCGAAAGATACACAAAATTGACACCAAACCTTACCCACCTATTCAACAATTGACACCAAACAAGCTCTCCCAATCAATTACTCTCAAGTCTCAAGTCATAATAGTATAAAAAACCTAACAAATACAGGACCCCAATTTCAGAATATCCCCAAACTTGGGAACGAATTTCAGCTCTTGAAACACCAAAAACTATACAAACAGCACATCCAACAAATCAAATCGGTAAATAAATTTGACACATGGTCGAAATAAAAAAGAAATTAGAACTATGCGATAAGAGAAAGAGTTGCTTACTATCAATCGATCCCTATTTTTTCGGTTAAAAAAAAATAAGATTCCAAAAATTTCTAAAAATAGTACTCACCTTCCATTGTAGAGCGTAGCCAGTAGCAGTGGAGAGAGATTGAAGTTTGGAGGCGGAAAGATGGAGTAAGGATTGAAGTTGAAGAGATGGAGGTATTTACTATTTTGATTTTGAATGAAACAACCGAGAATAGATAGAGAGTAGAGATTTGAGAAGTTGAAAGGATTTCTCATATTTTTTTATTATTAATGTAAATGAACATGGGTAGTATAAAAAAAGTATATGTATTAATGGCGTAGCCGCATAGGGTAGGTTAATAGGACTTTATTAGTATAACTTAATAGAACACGAGCCTGTTCGCGAGCTTTTCGAGCCGAACTCAAAGGTGTTCGGCTTGGTTTGTAAATTATTCGAGTCGAACTCGAACTCGAGTCGAGCCTATTCGAGTCGAATTTTGATCGAACTTTGACTGAGTCGAACTCGAACTGTTCGCGAACTACCCTGGATCATTAACACCCCTATCCAGGCCACAGATCCTTGTCCGCCGCCTCCAACATACGGTAGAACATACTCTCTTGTGCGTTAGGTTCCTCGGGGGCCCTATGCTCATCTCCTTCATCACCTTCCTCGGGCGGTGTCGTATTCGGAATATCAAATCCCATACCATCGAACACCATCTGTATATAAGCATCTTCAGCGGCAGGCCTCGAAGAGCCGGCCGTTTCAAGAACCTCTGAACTAGTGGGGTGGTGTGACTCTCCGTGACACGTCCACCTTTCGTAGTTCAGTACGAATCCATTGCATTGTAGATGATACTTGATGTCATCATCAGGTAGATAACACTTATTCCTACATTGTCTACACGGACACCGTAGTTTTCCCTGTGCTCTATCCACGTTTGGGTTTTGATGAGACATAAGCAGGAACAAATCAACTCCATTCTTAAATTCTAAGGTCAGTACTCCCAATTCACGACGGGAGCAGTACATCCAACTCCAGTCCATCACCTACATTAATATGTTTTCCTCGTTTTGGTTAATATAGACTAAGTGGATGTTACATGGTTTGTTCCCTTGCATTAATTCAACTCGTGAAATTAATTTAATATAAATTTACCCTAAGGTGGATTAGACTTATTGAATGTTACTTGAATATGTTGTCATCGTATATTCACCTTTCAACTAACTCAATTTTATCGTTAAAAACAAGTGGACATTTTGACATTAATCCAATCAATCAACATAGATTCGGTTCATCCTATACTTAACATATTTCAATTCAACATCTCCACAATCATTCCGAATATACAATGCATCTATATAGCCTAATTTAAATACTAAGTTCATCGTATATCATAAACAAACACTTGCACAATATGCAAACTATAAAAACCAATGATTAGAAAATCCACATAAATATTTCAAGAAGCCATAAGTTTCTCATACGACATTCAAATTAAGCATATCATATATGCAAATTCATCTACTCGACGAGAGCTTTCCAATTATGTGATTATAATTTCACAAATCTAAACATTTTGTGCGCAAATTATGAAAACAGGGGGCTGCCCAGAATTCGAACACATGCAATCTCGATTTTTTCTCCTATTTTGCGAATTTGCTAACAAAAACATCAAACATAATGTCCAACACTCAATTCTTTCTATAATCTCATAATACAACATCAATTAAAAAAAATAAAGTGAAATCAAGCTTCAAGCCAATAAAACGAAACACAACAAAAATTTGCCCAAAATTTTGAACAATCGAATATCTAAAATGAGAAGGTGGAGCCAATCGAATACCTTGAGTGATTGCACGAATGGAATCGAAATGCTCCCCTTGAGTTGAAACGTCCACTGCTCGCTTCTCGAATGGACTTGCGGGGGTGGCTCGAATGTGTTCCACGAAAGAGGGAGGCTAACGGTGGCGTGGCGGACGACGGTGGGGTCGGCAGCGGTCGGAGTGGTGGTCGGGCGTCGGAGATGTCGCCTTTCGCGAGAGAGAATCGAGGGTGGGAGTGTTTTCTTAGCTTCTGGTTCTGTTCGCGGATTGGGGATTTAATCCCTAGGTTACCGACCGCAGATGCGGTCGGTAACGCTGTCGGTATCACCGACCAAAAATCTTGTTGGTCGGTGATTTGGTCGACTTTTAATCCGGGACCCCACAACGGCTAATTTTTACCGACCACCGCTTGCGGTCGGCCCTGCGGTCGGTAAATCCGACCTGCAAAACGATGGTCGGTAAATGCGGTCGGTAACCCCGGTTTTTCTTGTAGTGGTACTCCCATGTCCACTCTACTTTGTCCACTTTGTCCTGGAGACAAATTTCAATACATTTACTTAAATATTAATATTTCAAAAATATGCATAAATACAAATTATATAAATATATTATACAAACTATGATTAGATAAATGAACAACATAATATGATTATTATTATTATTATTTATTATATACATCAATAAAATCGAGTCAAAATTATAAAGAGTAGTATGAAAAATCACATTAGACATTCTAGAGGAGGAGTATATAATAATAAAAATACAATCAAGTTGAGTCTTATTATTAGATTCATCTAATAGCATGTTTTCAAATATACATAATTTACATATTTTCTTTTACTTATACACATTTTAAATTAAAAATTAAACAAATGCATTGATATCTATACTCGTAAGAAAGTGACGTCTATTTATGGAACGGAAGTGAATATGCTTGTAGGCCTATTTCCCAGCTCGCAAGATTCCTAATCTTATCAAGACGTCTATCTTATCAATGCCAATCATATAGGAGTATAAGGGTCTTATATATATAGATGTGTAAGGGGTGTGGTGAATAGTCGTGTCCATTTGGAAGATATATAGCTACGAGAAAGGATGCCTTTTCACCGACGGTCATGTCTGCTCACAGGACACATTTCAGAGGTCGTTGGACATTATTTAGGTCTTTTCAGGCCATTCTTTTGCATGAAATGACCGAAATTCCTATATTTTTAATGTGATAACATATGGTTAGTTGAATTTGGGGATAAATGGGGATGGAAACTTACCATATTGGTCAAGTCCTCATAGGTTGGAAGTTCGATTCTCCATCCGGCCCCTATCCCTCCCCTTTTATCCCTTTATAATTTGTGTGGAATGGACCCCACCACCTTTTCCTAACATGCATAGGTTGTTCAGCAAAAAAAAAAAAAAGGATTAATGTTTTTTTATATTTATTTTTATATTTATGTTTAACTAATGTATTATTTTTAAGTTCTTGATTTATGAATTGGGAAAAGAGGTGGAATTGAGTATGACTTTACCCCGCTCCCAAACACGAAATATAACGAGGCGGAGACGACGGAGTATGGCTATATATTACCCGATGAAGCAACCTGATAATTTCCCCCGATGAAAAATGGGATTGGGATAAGGAATAAGAAACTTACCTTTTTTACTTGTGCAATAAACTTACCCTTTTTTTTTTTTTTTTTTTTGCATTTATGCACCGTATTTCTATTTCATAAAGAGAAAAAGAAAGAGCAAGAGTTAATTTGGTTACCAGAAAATCAGATATTGGTAATTAAGAATAATAAAAATAGATTCAGAAATTTAGAAATCGAAAAAGGAAAAGAAATACATACCCGTAACATCGGTAATCGTGGTGAGGTTTATTAGTCAAGTAATAAAAGCCGAATATCATTATTATTATTACCTAGTATATATGGGAGATAGTATTATTGTAGTATATATTGTATTGTGCGGAGTATTATTATATTACTATAATAGTAACTGTTGTTGAGGGTTGAGAGTTGAGATTGAGGAGGGAGTCCGAAGGCAGAATCCAGGCGGGTGGCGGTGCTATAAATTAAACCATATAGTATAATACTGCTGTATTCATCAAGAGCATACTAAGCCAGGCTTTCCTCTTCACCACCGTACGTGCGCACCATATTATAGCTAGTATAATATAATGGCGGTCGTCATCACCATTGATCATAATCCTCATACCACTCGGCCGCCTCTACTACTTGTACTTGTTTTCCTCTTTACCACCTGCACCGCCTTCGCCTTTACTGGCATTCCCCTTGAAGATTTTTGCGCCGCTGATCTCTCTTCTTCCGCCGGCGGCCTCCTGATCTGCAAGGACCCTTCCAAGGTCACCACCTCCGACTTCTCCTTCTCTGGCCTCCACATCCCGGGCAACACCTCCGCCGCCCCTGGTGGTGTCACCGTTAATTTCGTGGGCGTTGAGAAGATTCCGGGGCTCTACACTCAGGACTTGGGATTCGGTCGTGTTGACTACGCACCGGGGGGGTTGACTCCGCCGCACATACACCACAAGGGAGCAGAATTGATCACGGTGATGGAGGGGACACTGGAGGTTGGATTTATTGCATCGTACCCGAGTTTGAAAGTATACAACAAGGTCCTGAACAAGGGGGATGTGATGGTGGTACCCCATGGCCTGGTTCATTACCAGCGCAATGTGGGCAGGTCCCCCGTGGTTTCCTACTTCTTTTCGGGCAGTGGGAACGAGGGCCTGATTCTGGTTCCCAATGTTATCTTCGGGGCTAAGCCCGAAATCAATACCGATTATCTTTCCAGGGCATTCCAGCTCGATACCAACATCATCCAGGATCTGCAAGCCAAGTTCTAGATAGGCGGCTTCTAGCCACGCTCCTACCCTACTACACTTCCATGTTTGATTCATTATATTTCGACCAACTTAAACACATGCATGCATCCATATATACTCATCCATTTTCCATATTCCCTATTATGATGATGATGCATAATATATATATATATATATATATATATATATAATATAAAATAAGAAGTAATACATAAAATATAATGCCCGCAATTTATCATGTATCATTTCATTTCCTATATACTTCTATATAGTTGCAAATAATTTCATGCATGCGGTTATTTAATTCGCTCTCTTTCAATCCCGTTCCCACCAATTTAATTATATATCTTCTAAAACACAACACTATCGTCATATCCATCCTATCCTAATATATAATTGAAAATGACATATCTAGAATTTATAACAATTAATGCAACCGCGGATGTAGATAATTAGGGTATTGGGGGCAAAACTAGGGTTTGGGAATGAAATAAATTGAGATTGATTTTTAAGATGGTTTTAATTTTAGGGTATTGTACATTGCAGCCAACAACTATGTTCTACACAAATTAAAAGTTTCATTAGAGGCGCTTGCCCCCACTAGTTCACTACTCCCATATATATCGTCCACATAGCTAGGTCTACCATTGAAAACACATACATATACTCATCATGCTGTTTTACGATGGTATTTTAGGAGAGTATTTGATTTGATGACCCATTAGATTGTCTTAATTCCCACCTTATTAAATAATATATATACACATATTCAAAAATTACTATATAGGGAGTAATAAACTTTCGCAAAAAGATATAGTAATAAACCCTATCCATAAATAACTAACTTAATTCAATCCTCAAATCCACATATAACGAATTACCCACCCATCAGTTTCCTACCGTTTTATAATTTGCTATCAAAATTCACTTCATTTTGGCATTTGTCACATACATACGTACCGGTAATCTTCTGCTGCTGCTGCTTTAATTTTGAAAAGTTAGCAACCAATATTTTAAAATCACTCTTTATCTTAATTAATTACTATACTTTTTACAAATTATGTTTATACTTACCATAGGTAAATATTCTATTACCATAGTTAATAAATACATTCAATTAATCATTAAGTATGCAATCAGCATCATTGACAAGTTGAGAAACATAATGATTTGAGAACCATATTAATATGTGGCTAAATTGTCGTGATTTCCTTAAATAAAAGTTCTTGAATACGTATAAGGATGGATGATTATATGACTAAATTTCTTTCTGAGCAAGGGGAAAAAAATAAAAAAATATTGGGTAGAATTGCCGATACCCAAAACCAAAAATGCAGTAGAGAAATGGTCCAACCGATAACAAAATCCAAACGCAAAATGTGTTTCCGGCTTCTGAAACGCATAAAAATGCGTTTCACTATTCATAACTGCAAATGCTTTTCCAAGGGAAGTAAAGTGTATAAAGTGGTAAAAAAAATATTCTATGGAATATTCTTTTGGGTTCGAGCTCAATATTTTCGTTTGGAGATGAAATACTGTTTGATGTGTGATGTTTACTGTATTTTGGGTTTGAATTTGGTATTTTCGATTGGAGATGACTTTAATGGGATTCAATACCAACTAATTTAGACATAACTAGGGTTTTGATATTTTATTTTTTATTTGTAGTTTTGAAAGCTGTTTGAATTATTTAAAGGCGGTGGGGATGTGGACTTAGCCCAAGTGGTTAAGTCCCTTGACTTCCAACCTGATGGTTGGAGGTTCGATTCCCCACCGGCTCCCTATCCCTCCCCTTTATTACCTTTGTAATTTGTGTGGAATGGGCTCCCACCACCCATTTTCTAGCATGTATAGGTTGTTCAGCAAAAAAAAAATTATTTAAAGGCGGTGAATGAGAATTGATCCAAGTGGTCATGTTCTCTGCCTTCCAACTATAGATTGATGGTTCAATTCTCACCCGACCTCCTATCTCCCCTTTTATCCCCCTTTATAATTTGTATGGTTTAGGCCTACCAAATGGTGGGGAAGGCGGTGACATGTCAATGTTAAATACCCAAGGAGAAAGAATTTAACCATTGGGATCAAGTGTAGATTGGTGAAGGGTAGCTAATTTAGCTACCTAGAGTTTTACTCAAAAAATGTGCAATAATATAATAGATTTTTGCTTTTTTTTTCTTTTTCTTTTAATTTTATTTACCTATTTAAAAGATGAGATTCAATTTTTTTTTTTTATTTCTTTTCTATTTATCTGTTATAAATGTTGTGTTTTTATTTAATTTTTTTGAAATTTGTTTATAATATTTTAAATATAAAATAAGTAAAATAAGTAAAAAAATATTAATTATTTATTCAAAAAATTAAATAATTATAATTGATAAATTAAGATATACTTCCTCTGTCTCAGTCTAATTGTTACACACCCTTCCGACACGCATGTCGATGCACATTTTTAACGATTAATAACATAAATTTTGTACAACGAAAAGTTATAAAAAGTTGATTGTTTAAAACTACAAGATTAGACGAATCTAACAAGATCTCACTTGGCTATGTTTTTTCTTACATAACTATGATAAAAATTTGAATCAAAGTTAAACAGTGAATAGTGTCAAAAAATGATTTGTAACAAAATGAATGAGACGGAGGAAGTAGATTGAATAGAGTAGTTTGTGGGTCTCAATAAATACGTACTTTTTTGGGTATTATTGTTGGAGGAGAGTTTTATTTAATGTGACATCTAAATACCTGGAGGAAGTTAGATATATCAGCATGTATCACAATTTACATCATCAGTCAGAGCCTTTAAAGACACGCCATTTATATCCGCTACGACACGCCCTTCCTTCCCTAATTAATTCCTTACGTCCCCTTCTTCTTCCTTTCCTACCAGCTTAAGCTTGCATTCCACTTCAATTCTCTATATCTCCTTTAATTTCATTTTAATATAAAGTAACTAATCATTTTACGCTCCTCTCAAGATCTAATTACAATTTGAATTATGATTCGTGTTGTAAAAGTAAACACTACATGTTTGCTTAATTAATTTTTGATCGAGCGAGGCCAGGAGAAGAAGAAGGTGACAAAAGCTTCAAAAGAGAATTAATTAAATCAATTATTAATGGTAGTAGTACAATTTATCAAGTAATGGGGTGGGTCCATGCGTGGTTGGTACGGGGTGTATATATAGTATAATATAGACATCAAATTAAGATCCAAAGACAGAGAGACAGCATATATAGGCGAAACGAGCATTATTGATATCACTCATCAATATAAAGTAGAGAAAAAATAAATAAAAATGGGCAAGGTAATTGGGTTATGCTGGCTGGTGGCGGCCCTGCAGATCACTTTGTTGTGCATTATAATTAATAGTATTTGTGGAACCCCCCGCACTACCTTGGCCTTTGCTCCCATTCCACTAGAGGATTTTTGCGTTGCCGATTTCAATAGCACAAGTAAGAAAATTAGTAGTGTTGATGATGATGAATTGATGATATATTTATACTAGTACTATTAATTAATCTGAATATAATAATATACTGTACTAATAATAAATATGGAGTGTATTATTATTTTATTTGGTGCAGTAAAAATGAATGGGTTGGCTTGTAAGGATCCGTCAAGGGTGAGCGTGGACAACTTCTTTTACGCAGCGGGTCTGAACAAGGCCCGGAAGATTACGACGTCGAATATATTGGGGTCGACGGTGGAGTTTGTGACGGTGAATGAAATTCCAGGACTCAACACACAGGATGTATCGGTAGGGCGGGCGGATTATGCACCCAAGGGATTCATCCCACCTCACTACCACCCAAGGGCAACTGAGGTTATAATGTCCTTGGAAGGCACATTGGAGGTTGGATTCATCACTTCCTATCCCACATTTTCACACTTCAACAAGACCCTTAACCCGGGGGATGTCTTTGTCGTCCCACACGGCCTTATTCATTATCAGTACAACACCGGCACCACCAACGCCGCCGTCCTGTTCGCACTCACCGCCCAGAATCCGGGAATCAATCTTGCTACCTACAATATCTTTGATGCTAAGCCTCCCATCAATCCTCACTTCCTTGCCGCTGCTTTCCAATTGGATACCAATATTATACACCAACTGCAGGCTAATTTTGCTAAGCCAATCCAAACCTAAACTAGCTAGCTGCTAGTAATTATTATTTGTATTATTAACTTACTATTAAACACTACTAGCTAGCTCCTACTTACTACTCCATATATAATCCTCCTATATAGTACTTCCTCCATTCCTAAATTATTGACACATTGGGTGTTTTGTTACTGTTCATTGAGTAACTTTGATTCGACTTTTTAATACATTTATATAAGATAAAATATAGTCAATTGAGATCTTGTTAGATTCGTCTAATCGCATAGATTTAGAATATCAAATTTTCATAATTTTTAGTTGTATGCAATTTGAGTTATTACGGATTAAAAATATGTATTGGATTGCGTGAAATGTGGGTCCGTGGCAAATATTAAGGAACGGAGGAAGTACTTATGTTTGTTTTTTTTTTCTTTTGAATTGGCTGGCCGCCACCAACCCTCATATTTTTTATTTGTTTATTAATAAAAATGGAGTATTAATAAGAGCAGTTGTATGTGTATGTCATTACCTAACTAGCTTAGGACTTGTTAGGGCTCATTCCCTTTTATTATTCGAAATGGTTCCTATACTGGAACCAAAATTTCCAGTATATGCTGCTCTAGATAATAGCCATTGGATCTACTTTTTATCAAATCAAGGGTGTAGATGTGGGAAGGATATTTATGTAATTTTACCTGCCTTATTAATTTATTTTAACTTTATATCTTTTGACAGCTTTTACAACTTTTTAGAATATACTTTCTCTATTTTTTATTATTTACTACGGCCCCACAGTGCACGCAGTCCAATGCACATTTTAAACTATTAATAACTCAAGTTCGGTACAAGTAAAAATTCTAAAAGTTCAATCTTTAGAAACTATAAGACGATACAAATCCAACAAGATCCAACTTGGTTATATTTTAATTTGTATAACAATGGTAAAAGTGATATCAAAGCAATATAATTAATAGGTGCAAAAATTGGATCTAACCGTTAGAGCTGTCAATTTGGGTCGGACCCGTTGGGCCGGTCCGCCCCGCAAGGTAAAAAATGTGGGGCGGGCTTGAATTTTTAAGGCCCGTTTAGATGCGGGCTTTTGCGGGCTCGACCCGCGGCGGGGCGGGCTTTTGCGGGTTCGGCCCGCGGGCTTTGCTTTTTTTTTTATACTCTTGTTCTATTTATTTAATGTTAGTGAATATTGTTTGATTAGTTCAAATGCTACCATAAAGTCGCCAAAATATATATTTAAATACTTATTTCGGTTACTTATAAAATTGTAAATTGTAATAAAAATAGTCATATTTTCTAATATTTCTCTTCTTATCTACTTAGTGTTAGTTTTATTTTTTAAGTTTAAAATTCCTTATTATTTTATTTATTAAATTTTTTCAGCTAGTTTATTTTATTTATTTATTAAAATTTGTGAATGCAAGTAAATTTTTATAATTTATTGTCAGTTATCTTATTTTTAAAATATAAAATTATGAATTATATATGCCAAAATAAATTAACTTCCTAAAGACTCCAACCGTCAGACCCAATATTTTTATCAACTCAATCATTACTTATAAATTTTTTATCTTCAACAATACTATATTTTTATAATATAATACACATCTTTAGTACTATAAATTTTAATAAATCTTTAGTTTTTATAAAGAATTATTCAACAAACCGATTATTAAAGTAAATAATTATGCCAAAAATAAAGATTTTAACTATTTATAATTTTAAATATCAATTATAAATCTTTATTTAATTTATACAACAAAAATATATCCCATTTTTTATTTTTTTACACTAAAAATTTAAGTTTTTAAAATATACTAAAAGGCCCGCGGGTCGACCCGCATAACCCGCGGCCCGCGTGTGGGGCAGGTCTGGCCTAGGTATTTAGAGCCCGCCCCGTATAGGCCCGCCCCATTCAAGCCCGCAAAAAACGTGGGGGCCCGCGCGGGCCGGCCCGTTTCGCCCCGCAGGCCCGTTTTGACACCTCTACTAACCGTTATAACTAAACTCAGGAAGCATAATGGCTATAAACATTGTCTAACATTCTGTCTTGAAGGATCTAACATTCTGTTTTGTATGAAGTGACATTCTGTCTTAAATTATCTAATATTTTCTTATATTTTAGTCAATGTATTTCAGTCATAATAACATTATGTTATTAACATTATGCGTTGAAATATCTAATATTCTGCCTTAAATTTCTAACATGATTATAAAAGATGTCTTCTACAGATTTAAAATATTTACGAATAAAAAAATGAGTAAGATAGTGTTTACTATGCAAACACAAATATTATTTAAATACGGAGGAAGTATAACATAACGTATGATAATTTAACAAAGAATGTAATATTGAATGAAAACAATTGTTAGATTTATATGACTTTGGTACATAATATTACATAAATAATAAGGCATAATGTCATATTGCACAAAACAGAATGCTAGATGTATTAAGAAAGAATGCCAATTTAAGTTAAACATAATGCCTAGATTTTAACACAATAAATGATACCAATCTAACACATGTTAGGTTTCAGCATGTTTTTTTAAAAAAAAAATAGAATGACAATTTGAATGAAACATAATGTCAATTTAAATGAAACAGAATGTCATTTTGAATGAAGACATATTTCAAAACAGACTGTTAATATATTGAAAACAGAATGTATATGTACTCCAAACAGAATGTCTATATATTTCCAACATAATGTAAAAAACTCAGAACAGAATGGTAAAACATATCAAACAGAATGTTGACATATTCCGAAACAGAATGTCAAATAATATACTCTAATATTTTGTCTCGAAATATGTTACATTCTCTATTGTTCATTGGACAACTTTTATTCCAATTTTCATCATAGTTATACAAGTTAAAATATAGTCAAGTGAGATCTTATTATATTCGTTTCATCTTGTAGTTTTTAAATATCCAAGTTTTAGAATTTTTATTTGTACTAAAATTGAGTTATTATTGATTTAAAATGTGAATTGAACAACGTGCACTGTGGGTCCGTAGCAAAGATTTAAAAATGGAGGAAGCATGAGAAAAGAATTATTAAGTGAAGAAAGTAATCATTAGTATAATTTTATACTATTTAAATTTAAAAGGTGCAATGACAAATTTATCCCTGCAATCAATATTAACCATTGATTTAGTTTTGGATCCAATGGTTATAAACCACCCCAGTACATAGCATGGGAGCCCTTTCGTTTATTATTAGTACTAATTACTTTGTCCCAAGTTCCAAGAATATTCGTAAGAGTAATAAATTTCCAAGCCACCAGTTTCTTTTTCTTTTACATATTAGTAATAGTTTGGGCTGCCGCTGATGTCTACAGCCCAAGAAAGAGTTGAATCGATCTGGGCCCAGCCCAGGCCAGAGCTACAAACATCCTTACACTAATTGATTGTGCTATTGGGGAACTGGAAAGTAGTAGTATTAGTTGCTGAAGGAGGCGAGGGAAGGGAATGCTTGTGTTGGTGTTGAGGCTCAATCCAAGAGGGAGGAGGGGTTTGTCATTGAGAGAAGCTATCTTACATTGCTCTTGATTATTACTTCATATATGTATGATCAGGAGGAGGCTACAAACATCAATGACTAGCTAGCTAGCTTAGCTCTACCTCTACTGTTGAGAACAACTATGAGCTGCCTTATGGACAGATGCTAATCACAATTGGGCACTTTTCATGTGGTGATGATAATAGCCAAAGCAGAATATGATGATGAGTCCGGGCCTTCATCAATCGTCGTTCACAGAATATGATGATGAGTCCGGGCCTCTCATCAGATTTGTTAGTGTTGAACGATGGGAGGGAGGGTTATGGAGACACTCCTGTCCAGTTTTCAGTATCCATTAAAAAACAATGTTTTGTTGTGTACACTAGAACTTGTGTAAATAATTCCAAGGATACGACGCTACACAACACACCAACCATCGCCTTGTATAGAACTTTAATAGTACAATCAATATCATAAATTAAAAATATCTTAGATGAAAATGGGAGGAAAGATCCAACTTTGTTGACTACTGTTATGTAAGAACAACACAAGATCGAGTCTTATTATCTGATAGTACAAAATTACAATGTAGAAATAAATAAATAAGGCTGTATTTGTGTAGGTAGGTATGTAGTGAGTGTAATGAGATCGATCAGTAGAATGAATGAAGTAGTAGTAGTAGTGGCTGGGCTGGATCTTTTGACAACGGACAGCCTGAGCCTGAATGCAACTGTGATTGTGATTGGCCGGAGGAGGAGGAGGCCGGAGGAGGAAAGAAAAGTGTTTAGGAGAAAAAGAAAAGGCAAATGATGGAGTAAAATGAAATAAGCTAGCAGGAAGAGTAGTAGTCAATTAGGCGCGTGTGTCTGTTGTAATGCTTGTCCACCAATACTCTGGAAGCCCCTTCCACTGTTCTCCGCCATGTCTGCAGTTGCACCACCCACCCACCCACCCAAATATTATTCATGGATTTTTTGGAGTATGTTTATTATACTACTTAGTATAGTACTAATACAACAACATTCCATTTCATTTCAAATTCCCAGATGAATAAATAAATAATTACCTTGTGGATTGCAGTGATGAGAGATGTGTTGTTGATTTGTGTGGCGAGCCTCCTCCTCCTGCTGCAGCTGGTCTTGTTGTGATGATGATGATGATGATGAGCTCGCAGCAATAGAAGGGATTTCCCATCTGCAGATTCCTGCAGTGGTTGATGAGCAGCATATGTGGTGGTCGTGGTTGTTGTTGTTGTTTTGAGGAGGCGGCGCTTCTTTGCCAATCTCAAATACTCTTTGGGCCAAGATTTGGAATTGGAAGTGTTGAGTTGGTTGTTGGGATCGGCGGCGAACTTGCTGAGGAGCTGATCGGAGGATGATTTTGGTACGTGTTGAACCACTAGTACAAGTGCAGCAACAGTACTGGAACTCACACTAGTATTATTATTATTATTACTAGAACTACAACTGCTACTCTTGTCCATTTTTATTGAGATTTGAGATTTGAGGCTGCTTTGCTTGAGTGGGAGGAGTTGAGTTGAGAGAGACGGATAATACTGACTCAAATTCACACAACTTATTAGTACTACTAGTATGCAATTCAATTCAAATCAAAGAAATTGAATAAACGACCGTTAAATGGGCGGTGGTGGTGGGCCACCTCCAGTCCACCTCATTTTGATTTTTAATCTGTAGTAGGAGGAGAAGAATATAGCCGTTGGGCTTCCACTGCACTTGATACGGAGGAGTACTAATTAATACTCCCCATCAATCATCGTATCATTATTATCATATTGGCTAATCGGAAAAAAAGGCCAAATATATCATTTTTGTTTAAAAAAAAGTCAAATCTATCCTTTTTCTATTTTATTACCGAATTTATCCTCTACATATGCTAATTATATCTAGAAATATCCTAAATTCACTAATCGTGGAATGCCTGCTGATATGGCAATAAATTAACTTAAACCTTACACGCTGGATCGAATTTGAAGTGTGTCTCAATTAGGGCTGGGGAAAATTACCGAATATACTGCATACCGCACATACCGTATCGAAAAAATACCGAAAATATCGAAATTTTCAGTATACCGTAATTTTCGGTATGGTATCATACCGTACCGTAAGATTTCGGTACGGTAACGGTATAAATTTTTTTGATACCGCGGTATATCGCTACCGTACCGAACTTTGGTATATACCACGGTATCGGTATATACCGCGATACCATTATATACCGTAATATTGGTATGTTGGTATATAGCGAAAGCTCGGTATGCCGGTATATACCGCAATACCAGTATGTCGGTATGTAGTGAATGTTCGGTATGTCGGTATATACCGCGATACGGTATGTCGGTATGTACTGAATGTTCGGTATAACGGTATATACCGAACTTACCGGAATGTCGGTATGGAAACGGTATGAAAATATTTCATACCGAAACTTTCGGTATACCGAAGATCGGTATACCGAAATGTTCGGTACGGCAACGGTATGAAATTAAATTTCATACCGTAAAGTTCGGTAAGGTATACGGTACGGAGAATTTTTTTCGGTATGATACCATACCGAAAATTACGGTATACCGAAAATTTCGATATTTCTTTTTTCGATACGGTATGTGCGGTATGCGGTATACTCGGTATTTTTCCCCAGCCCTAATTGAGAGACACTTCAAATCCCATCCAGCGTGTAAAGTTTAAGTTAATTTATTGCCACATCAGTAGCCATTCCACGATTAGTGAATTTATGATATTTCCGGATATAATTAGCATATGTAGAGGATAAAATCGGTAATAAAATTAAAAAAAGGATGGATTTGGCTTTTTTTGAAACAAAAGGGATATATTTGGCCCTTTTTCCTTGGCTAATTACTACTCCCTGCTAATTTAATTTCTTTCGCTTTTCTTCTTTGGTTGTACAATTTATTTTATTTTACTTTTTTATTAGTAATATTTATCCACTTAATTCTGTTTTAATTTTTTTAATTTTTTTTTAAAAAAATTCCAACTATCACGCAATCCATATATTTTAATTTATTAATTTCATACAAGTAAAAACTATAAAACATTAATACCTTTTAAACAAAGTTATTAGACGAATCAAACAAGATATCACTTTGAGTATTTTTTTTTATATAACGGCAACCAAAAATTTAATCAAAGTCGAATAATGAACCGTATTAATAAATGTTACAAAAGAAACCATAAATATATACTCCCTCCATTTCAAAATGAATGTTAGAGTCCATAATTTCACACAATACAAGACATATTTTGAATACTCAATATCTCAAATTATATAGTAAAATTATATAAATTTGATATTCTACATTTATGCGATTAGACGAATCCAACAAAATCTAACTTTACTATATTTAATTTTATATAAATGTGTTAAAAAAATCGAATAATAAATACTCAATGAACTCCCTCCATCCCATTAAAAGTGGCTACATTTGACTTTTGACACTATTTATTGTTTAAATCTGACTCAATTTTATTGTATTGATACAAGAAGAGATAAATAGTCAAGTATGGTCTTGTTAGAATCGTTTAATCGTATTTTAAAATATATATTTTATATAATTTTTACTTATACTGATTTTGAGATATAAAGCGTTATAATTGCATTGGATTTTGTGCAGAATAGAAAGTAGACACTTGTAATGGGACAGAGGGAGTAGTTATTATGCAACAGTAACATTTAAAATGAAACGGAGGAAATAACTCACTACTTGTACTACTATTATCTATCATGGTTATATAAGTTAAAATATAGTCAAGTGATATCTTGTTAGATTCGTCTCGTCTTGTAGTTTTTAAATATTGAACTTTTAGAATTTTTACTTGTACCGAATTTGAGTTATTAATGATTTAAAATGTACATTGGACTGCGTGCCGGGTAGGACCGTAGCAATCTTTAAAAAACAGATGAAGTATTATCCATAACATAAACAAGTACTCCCTCCGTCCCAATTGTATTGTCTCATTTTGACTTTTGACACTGTTTATTGATCAACCTTGACCTAATGCTATCACAATTATATAAATGAAAAAAATAGTCAAGTTTGGTCTTGTTGGATTCGTCTAATCATGTAGTTTTAAAATATATTTTTTTTTTATAATTTTTACTTCTCTACATTTTAATATATTAATTGTTAAACAAATGCATTGGATTGCGTATCCAAAAGTTTTGGGACATTTCAAATGGGACATAGGAGTACTAATTAACAACCTATAGTTACATCATATATAGAATACTTATAACAACCTATAGTTACATCATATATAGAATACGGAACTGGAGTCTTTGGATCATAACTTCTTCAAAAGGCCTCCAAATCAGATGATTCAAGAGCCTAACTTAACGTAATCAAAAAGATTTAAAAATTTGTCTTTAACCATCAAGGCTGAATTGTACATTGGGTACTAGAATTGAGCTTTCAAATCTGGAGTTTTTTTGAATAAACAGACAATTGTTGATGAATAAATAGGTATAGCTGACCCTTGCAAAAAAATCATATTAAATCCAAATCGAAGCCAAATACAAATCTATAGATATTGAATCTACTAGTATTATTCACCAAATACACCAAAATCCTAATTCGATCCAACGTTTAAACTAGAAAATTGCTCGTACAACAAAATTGCTCACACCACAGATCGACTAGCTGAGGGAAAATGGGCATAACTCATGTTGGAAAAAAGGCATAAACATCAAATGCCGCATTTGTTGAAGCCATCAAAGTAACAGTAAAGTCATCCAAGTTGAATTCCCACCTCCGGCACTGAAAGCATATATTGAAGCCTTCATAAGAACAGTTTAGCATATGTTCGTTGTCTGTTGTATGTTTTCATTTCTATAAATAGGTATTTCGATTGTTGCAATTCTTAGAGCGAAGCAAAGCAAGAAATACAAAGAAAGCTTTAGCTATACAACTCTCCGCTTTTGGTTATCCCTTTTAGATATCAAAAGTGTACAGTGTCTTGTGTGTGTGAGATATAAAAATCTACAAATTGGTATCAGAGCCTGAGTGATCCGAATTCAGAGCAAAACAGGTTTGAGTATAAACACTCAAATTAAAAGAATTAAATTTACCCACCGTGGTTTCCTCCAAGCTGTTGTCCGCCGCCTGCAACCTCTTTCCGGCGAACCCGCACCGCCACAGCGCAACCTAGTCCCAAGCAGCTCTGTCCCAGCCTTCTCCAAGCGCCGGCCAGTTCTCTCCAAGTTGCTGCCACCGTGAAGCACCTCCTGCCACCGCCAGCTCTCCCTCCTACTGCTACTGTGCCGGTCTGCTTAAAATCCAACGCTGGTCTCTCCTTCTGCTGCTTCCAAAAGGAAGGTGTGAATACGAGCAGATTCTCTAAAATTAAAAGTGAAGCAGTAATATTAAAGTGAAGCCAATTTGGTGGGCTTAGCAAGCCGTTGGGCATTTATTGAAAGCAATAAATTTATTGCCCAATTTTCAAGCAGAGAGAAATTAAAAGAATTGGTAGCTGGCACAATTAATTCAATTGAAACCAAAAGTCATTCACTGACAAGGCTTTCAATTAGATTTAATTGTTGGTTAAAATAAATATATATATATATATATTATTTGAATTTAGAATATACGAGTCCAATATTACGGGACAAATGTCACTGCCGTAGCTTACAAAAGCAAATTATGAGAAGTGGAGTATTTAAATGAAAGCCCTTCTCGGAGCTCAAGATGCATGGAACGTGGTTCAAAATGGTTTTGAAGAACCAGAAATTACCGGAAAATTAACCGCAGCTGAACAGAAAGCGTTAGAAGATGCACGATCCAAAGATAGTGGAGCCTTGTACATGTTATTCCGAGCCGTTGACGAATCAGGCTTCGAAAAAATATCCGGTGCCACCACCTCAAAAGAAGCGTGGGACATCCTTGAAAAATCATTCAAAGGAGTCGACCGGGTAAAGCAAGTGTGTCTCCAAACCCTTCGTGGAGAGCTTCAAAGCATGAAAATGAAGGACTCAGAAAACGTGTCTGACTACATCACACGTGTCCAGACCGTGGCAAACCAACTCAATCGGAACGAAGAAGAATTGTCCGATGCCAGAATTGTGGAGAAAATATTGAGATCATTAACCAATGATTTCGAAAATATTGTGTGTGCGATTGAATAATCAAAAGACCTCAAAGTGCTCACCGTTGAAGAGCTCGTTGGATCTCTCGAAGCACATGAACAAAGGAAAAAGAAAAAAAAAAAGGAGGAGTCAGTCGACCAGGCACTCTAAACCAAGGCGTCAATTAAAGATGAGAAGGTTCTCTACACTCGAAACTTTCGGGGGAGAGGACATGACCGTGGAAATCGTGGATACGGTAGTGGTATCCAAGGCAACAATTATGAAAGGTACCATACGGACAAATTTCAAGGAAGTCAAGCAAACTGGCATGGAAGAGGACACGCTCGAGGAAGAGGCGGTCGATCAAATTATTCCCACATTAAATGCCAAAAGTGCCACAAATATGGTCACCATGCCGAAGACTGCAACAACGAGGGTTGTTACAATTGTGGCAAGATGGGACACTTTGCAAAAGAGTGTCGGGCCAACGGACGAGTGGAAGAGATAACCAACCTAGTCGTGGAAGACCAAGCAAATGGAGGTGTTCTCATGATGGCCCACAATGATGTCAACAATGACACATCCTGGTACCTCGATTCTGGAGCAAGCAACCACATGTGTTATGATGAGCATCTATTCAAAGAAATGCAGAAAATCGACCATGGGCATGTATCATTCGGAGATACATCAAAAGTGCAAGTCAAAGGTCGATGTATGATATGTTTCACACGGAATGATGGCTTGATAGGGACAATCCAAGATGTCTACTATGTCCCACATCTCAAAAACAACATCCTGAGTATTGGCCAACTCGCGGAGAAAGGCTACTCAATCCTTGTAAAAGATCAGTCGCTGCACCTGAGGGACAAGCAAGGGCATCTGATAGCTCGAGTCGAAATGGAGAGAAATTGGATGTACAAATTGAACCTGAGAAGCTTGCAAGGGAAATGTTTACAAGTCAAAGAAGAAGATAAAGCGTCGCTATGGCATCACCGCTTTGGCCACTTACATTATGATGGCCTGAAAAAGCTAGTGAAGATGAAGATGGTGAAAGGACTGCCTAGCATGGATTTTGGAGGAGAATTTTGTGAAGATTGTGTACTCGAGAAGCAAACAAGGGCCTCATTTTAAAAGAAGGCCGAATAAGAAGCGAAGCATCCGCTCGAGCTGATCCACACCGATATATGTGGACCAATTACTCCCGAATCTTTCAGCGGAAAGAGATACTTCATCTCTTTCATCGATGATTTTTCCCGAAGGACATGGGTCTATTTGCTGAAGGAAAAATCCGAGGCATTAAAGGTGTTCAAATTATTCAAGGCGAGTGTTGAAAAAGAAACTGGCAAATCCATCAAAGCAATTCGATCCGATAGAGGAGGCGAATACACCTCGACAGGCTTCTGAGAGTACTGTGAACGAGAAGGCATAAGAAGATTTCTGACAGCACCATACTCGCCCCAACAAAATGGAGCAGCTGAAAGGAAGAATAGCACCATCTTAGATATGGTTCGGTCAATGCTGAAAAGCAAGAAGATGCCCAAAGAATTCTGGGCAGAAGCTGTGATGTGCGCCGTCTACATACAGAATCGGTGCCCACACATGAAGTTGAAGAATCGAACACCACTGGAAGTATGGAGTGGTAAGAAGCCTACCGTCTCTCATCTAAAGATATTCGATGTGTACCCTATGCACATGCACCAGATCCACGAAGAATTAAGCTGGAAGATAAAAGCAAAGCATATGTTTTTATCGGATATGATGGAATGACAAAAGGGTATAAGCAGTATGACCCGATAAGCAAGAAGGTGATAGTAAGTCGAGATGTGCGAGTGAATGAAGCAAGTGAATGGGACTGGAATAACTCAAAGGAAGTTACCAACGAAGTCGCAGAATCGTCACCGTTGTTCCGACAGTTCTATCAACAAATCCTGAAATTGTTGAAGGAAAAGAAGAAGATGAGCCGCGATAACCCCGAATGAGAAGTCTCCAAGATTTATACGACTCTGCAGAGGTACATCTTGTATGCTTGTTGGCAGATTCTAAAAATATCAAGTATGAAAATGCCTTACTAGATGAAAAATGGAAGGCAGCCGTGGATGAAGAAATTGAAGCAATCGAGCGCAACAACACAAGGGAGCTCACTGAATTGCCCAAAGGAAGTTAGGCGATTGGAGTGAAATGGGTTTATAAGAAAAAGATTAATGCACAAGGGGAGATTGAACGATACAAAGCTCGGCTTGTTGCAAAGGGATACAAGCAAAATGAAGGAATCGATTATGATGAAGTATTTGCCCCTGTCGCAAGAATGGAGACAATCCGGCTACTCATTTCTCAAGCTGCTCAGTACAAATGGCCAATATTCCAAATGGATGTCAAGACTGCATTCTTGAATGGTGTACTCGAAGAAGAAGTGTACATTGAGCAACCACCAGATTATCTGAAACTTGGAGGAAAAACAAAGGTGTTGAAATTGAAGAAAGCACTTTACGGGCTAAAGCAAGCACCGCGAGCGTGGAATACTCGCATTGATGCATATTTCAAGGAGAATGGGTTTGAGCAATGTCCCTACGAACATGCCCTCTACATCAAGAACAATGGAGGTAACATTTTATTTGTTGCTCTTTATGTTGATGACCTCATTTTCATGCGAAACAGTGATGAGATGATAGAAGACTTCAAAAGGAGAATGGAACAAGAGTTTGAGATGACTGACTTAGGCTTGATGAAGTTCTTCATTGGCCTAAAAGTTAAACAAACAGAAAGATGCATCTTTGTATCATAGGAGACATATGCGAAGAAGATCTTGAAAGACTTCAAGATGGAGATGTGCAACCCTGTATCAACACCCATGGAACCTGGAGCAAAACTTTCAAAGTTTGATGATGGAGAACAAGTTGATCCAGGAAGGTACAGAAGCTTGGTTGGAATCCTTCGCTACCTCACATGCACAAGGCCAGATATTGCACTAAGTGTTGGCGTTGTGAGTCGATTCTTGGAGAACCCAACTTACTCACACTGGAAGGCGTTAAAGAGAATCCTCAGGTACATTCAAGGAACAGCGTCACATGGATTGTTCTACTCGAGGACAGAAGATTACAAGCTGATTGGATACTCTGACAGTGATTGGTGTGGAGATATTGATGATCGAAAAAGTACTGCAGGGTATGTGTTCTTTCTGGGAAATACTGTTTTAACTTGGCTTTCAAAGAAGCAACCGATCGTGACGCTCTCAACATGTGAAGCTGAATATGTGGCAGCATCCTAGTGTGTATGTCATGGTGTATGGCTCAGAAATCTATTGAGCAAGATGAAGATTAAGCACTCAAGAGGAACAATGATTTACATAGACAACAAATCCGCAATTGAATTGGCGAAGAATCCAGTGAATCATGAAAGGAGCAAATACATTGATGTTCGTTTCCACTTTATTCGAGATCATGTGAAAAACGGAAATGTGGAACTAATGTATGTGGCAAGCCAAGAACAAGTGGCCGACATATTTACAAAGCCATTGCCAAAGGTACTGCTCGACAAGTTTAAGAAGTTGATAGGAATGACAGATGGCAGAAGCATTTAAAGTTCACGGGGGAGTTTTGTTGGAAAAACGACATAAACATCAAATGCCGTATTTGTTGAAGCCATCAAAGTAACAGTAAAGCCATCCAAGTTGAATTCCCACCTCCTGCGCCGAAAGTATTGAAGCCTTAATAAGAACAGTTTAGCATATGTTCGTTGTCTGTTCTATGTTTTCATTTCTATAAATAGGTATTTCGATTGTTGAAATTCTTAGAGCGAAGCAAAGGAAGAAATACAAAGAAAGCTTTAGCTATACAACTCTCCGCTTTTGGTTATTCCTTTTAGATATCAAAAGTGTAAAGTGTCTTGTTTGTGTGAGATATAAAAATCTACAACTCACTCAGAACTTAACCAAATCAAAATGGATTCAACGGCCTAAATTCATCTACAAAACTAGAGCTACAACTTATTACCTGATGGGGTCGAAGCTTAAATCGAGCATTATAGTTTCTAAATTTGCAGATGAAAATTATGGCATGAAATCGATCAATCGGGCAGCTTGAAGAAGAAATGGAGTGAAGGGAAAATGAATGGATGTGGATGACCCCTTTTTTATAACAACAATATATTGGGGATGTTTGGGAGTCAGCGGATCCACTAGCAGATAGCAGATTCGGAGAGAGAATTGTGAGAGGATATGCTCTTCCAATATGCTATATGCTACCAAATATGCTTGCTCCCAAACATACTCATTATCTATTACTCCCTCCGTCCCACGAAATGTGGCCAGTATTCCTTTTAGGGGTGTCCCGCGAAATTTGGTCACTTTCCATTTTTAGATAAATTAAATTAATATAAATATAATTAGAATCTTAATAGTTTCCAAATCCCATTAAAAATAATTATTTTTACTATTCTGCACAACTCCCAATACACTTTTAGTTTTCTATCCAAAGTCCCTTGCATTTCTTTAATTCTTCATATTTTAAAATGGGTACAAATAAAAATTATATAAAATATATATTCTAAAACTAGACGCCTAGACGATTCTAACAAGACCATACATGACTATTTTTCTCTAATTAAATCATTACAATAGTATTAAGTCAAAGTTAAAAAATAAACAAAGTCAAAATTCATTAAACTTTTTAAACACAAATACTCATACCACTTTAACCACTGAACCCCACCACCTAAATTACCGTGTCCAAAAGAAAGTAGCCACATTTCGCGGGATGGAGGGAGTATAATATAAAAGCTATTGTCCTTATGAATAGTAATGAGCCATTAGGAATAGTAATGTACCCTTATGAATAGTAACCGACCCTTATAAAAACTACTATCAAATAGTATAATTTATGAGTTGATATTATATTTATTATTTAAATATAATTTAAATACTAACAAATTCTTTATGAATTGAAATTATATTTAATATGATAAAAAATTTAATAAATACTTTATGGATTGATATTATATTCATCAATAAATATTGGTATTGGATAGATTAACTAAATTAGATAAATCACAATATAAAAATAAAATGATCAAACTATAGTCATACACCCCACAAAATCATATCATTAAGAAATTTGTATAGATGGTACATTAAATAATGTTTTTGCAAGTCATTTCTAAATTTTAATTTATCAATTAATCCATTCACGATAGTATTTTTAAAAAATCAAAGAAAGTATAAAAATTATTGCCAATGACATACTGTATATTACTCAGTTGTTGTACAATATATACATGTATTCATGTAATTTTCAAAATAGTTTAACGAGTGTGGGAAATGTAATTGCCACAATAAAATTGAATTTCTTTTGTTAGATTTAATTTTTTTTATTTATCTTTCACATTCCCGCCGCCCAGTAGGTGGGGATAATACTAGTAATAATAATAACTTATCTCAAACTACGTACACAGGGATAATTAGGATTTTTTTTCAACCCCGATCGATGTCCTCAAATATAAGGTCAAAATGCCTAATTTTTTGATGGGTGCTTTTTAATTTAATTAATAAGAATCTTCCAATTGAAACTTGATCAAAATTGCACGAGACTTTATTTAATACTAGTACTACGACATACACATTAAACATATATGAATACATACACACCGACGACCTAAAACAACTCTGTGATCAGTGAAGCAGCACGTAATGTATAGTACTTGATATTATATTAATCTAAATGATGGATGACGATCAATTAAGAAAGGCCCCGCCGGATCGGAAGAGAAACTCCTAATTACTTTAATTAGCAAGCAAACCCTGCCGCCTAAGATCACAGAAATATGAAGTAGTATTAATCAATTAAGCTCAAGAAATTAATAATTGAAAAGACTAATAATATTCCTATAGAAGTAGTTACTAAATATATAAAACTAAATAATCAATCTTCCCAGCAAGATTCTCTATGAACCTGCAAATACCCATCGTCCGGCTCATGCCCTAGTCTCTTTCATCAGAATTCCGATCGATCCATGGACATTAAGCTAGCTAATTAAGCGAGATATGCAAGCATATGATGCATCCATTGGAATTTGGGTCTGAGCAGCAGAAGTTGTTGTTGTTGTAGGAGGCTGCAGGAAAAATGAAAAGTGATTATTAAGATTCTCCTGCTGCTGCTGCATCTCCATGTGCATATGATCATCAAAGAACTCATCATCATCAGGTGGATCAGGAAATCCCCCCAAGAAACCCCCAGCGGCACCCGACGACGACGACTGATCTGATGAATTGGGCGGCCCCCTCCTCCAAATCTCTTGTTGTTGTTGTTGTTGTTGGTCGTGTGCATCATCATCATCATCATCCTCCCCCTTCGTCGTTTTAGTCAGCTTGGTCATCATCATCCCATCATCATCCTCCTCCGCTGGCGGCTTCCCCGTCAGCCTCTGCACCAGCTCCCTGAAATTGGCCGCATCCGTCTTGATGATCTCCGGCGCAAATATGTGAATGATTCGAATCTTGGGCTTTAATAAATTTGGAGATTTGGAGATGGTAGTGTGTGAATAATTGATCTTGTGTAATGATGATGAGAATGGGGATATCATGTTTTTTTTTGGGGGGCACATCATTCGCTGCTGTTTCTTGTTCATGATTAACAACCCTTCTTCCATTGGCCGGCCTACTCGATCGACATATATCGGGATATGATTGAATAATTGGATCGGGTCGGGGTCGGGGTCGGGCAATAGAAATTAAATACTAGTAGCTACTAGTATATTACAGGTAGGAATATATATATGATGATGATGATGGATATGATGAGCATTAGAGACTTATATTAGAGTTGGTGGTGTGGTTGTTACTTACTCCCTCCGTCTCATATTTATCTTCTTACTTTCCGTTTTGGACGTCCCACATTTATCTTCCTACCCCAAAAAGAGAATTTTTTTTTACTAAAATGTCCCTATATGTCCATATATTTACAGAAAAATCAATCCTTAATTTTACTAACAATTACACTACAAGACAAAAAGAGACAAATTTACCCCTCAAAAAGTACACATGAAAATAATAAAATACAACTTTCTTAAACTCTGTATCTACAGTGTCGAAGAAGATAAATATGAGACGGAGGGAGTACTTGTTAATGTGTGTATGTATATATATATAAATATATGTGAGAGAGAGAGAGAGATGAGGGAGTTGGCGTTTGTTTAATCATTGTACACACCATATATATGATCCCATGCATGGCATAGAGTGATGGGAGACTGGGAGTATAATAGTAGTAGGTAGTACTCCCTCCGTCCCGCGAAAGTTGACGCGTATTTCTTTTTGAGCTGTCCCACGAAATTTGACACGTTTCCTTTTTTAGATAAATTAAATTAATATAAATATAATTAGAATTTTAATGGTTTCTAAAAACCCATTAAAAAGTAATTACTTTAACTATTCTGCACAACTCCCAATACACTTTTATTTTTCTATACAAATCCCTTACATTTCTTTAATTCTCCATATCTCAAAATAGGTACAAATAAAAATTATACTAAATATATATTCTAAAACTAGACACCTAGACGATTCTAACAAGACCACACTTGAATATTTTTTTAAAATTAAATCATTACCATAATATTAAGTCAAAGTTAAACAATAAGTAAAGTGAAAATTCATTAAAATTTTAAACACAAATACTCACAATACTTTATCCATTAAACCCCACTACATAAATTACCGTGCCCAAAAGAAACGCGTCAACTTTCACGGGACGGAGGGAGTATAAAATAGTAGTAGCAGCTAGTCCTAGTAATTTGGATGGAGGCAGGAGCAGGCAGGGATTGGATGAACCCTCCCTATATATAGATAGATCATCAGAGTGAGTGACATCCTTGAAGATAGAGTCAATAAAGTATACTTGTACTACAACTCAATCAATAAAAAAAACTGAAACAAAATAATGAAATGGTCCCCGTGCGTGCAGTGGCCGTTCACATTATTATTATTATTATTATCTCATCATAGAAGTAGTAGTATATCTGTAAAAGGGATTCTTGTGTGTGTGTGTGTATGTCTTACTATGCATGTAATACTAAGAGCGAGATGAGCATGGGGCCGCCTTCCGCTGATCTTGTTCAATCTTCATTTCAAAGCCTAGTCGATACTCCTCAACTGATTTTGCATATATCACGTGGACTACACTAGACTAGTAGCTAAGCAATCTTTGATTTTGATGATGGTCGTCAGTGATAGTATGCTATATGATGCCTTGGATCATCAATTCCTCCGATCCACAGAATTCAGGGTGGGTTCAATACCATTACTACTCCCTCCGTCCCATGTTACTTGTCCTGTTTGACTTTTTGACACTGTTCATTGTTTAACTTTGACTCAATTTTATTAAAAGTATATATTTGAAAAATAGTCGAGTTGGGTCTTGTTAGAATCGTATAATCATGTAGTTTTAGAATATATATTTTAAATAATTTTTGGTTGTATATATTTTGAGATATTAACGGTTGAAAAAATGCATTGGATAGTGTGCAGAAATGAAACAGGACAAGTTAAATGGGACAGAGGGAGTATTTCTCATTTCTCATCAGCATCAGCTGCTGCTGCTGCTGCAGGATCACCCGGCCCCATGCATACCCCATTGTTATTATTATTAGTGACGAATGATTAATGATAGTATGATAGGCGGCGGGCGGACATTATTAATTAATTAATTACCCTATTAGACCAATTAATTATATGTATATATACGTACGTGGAGACTGGAGACTGGAGACTGGAGTATAGTAGTACTTACTTCATAAGTACTACAGTATTATAAGGTGAGTTGGAAAGCAGACGTACAGTCACTCAACCCTCGTGTGTGCATGTGCATGTGTCAGTAATGACTAATGCGTGCGTGTGTCCCATTAATTCCAATACTACACACGAATTGAATCGAATACTCTCACTCAACCCTCGCGTGCATTGTCCCTGCGTGTAGTAGTATCAATATCAAGAAAATACTAATGGTTAGGGACTATGAATTTTGATTTTTATATCCAAAAACCGCACTGAACCGGACATCGATCGGATTGAGACTTGAATCTTGACGAACCTGACCGAAACCCAATATATATACAGAGTATATTGCATGCCTTCCCTAACGCTGGTGGATGATCATGATTCATCATGCGTTATGCACATGACATATGGGCTCATGGGCCTCGCGGATTACCACATTTAATTTCTCACAATAATTTCACATTCCCCGCCCACATTATACTACTCACGTACGGGGAAATACCTACCTTTAAACCTTTCACATATATATAATTCAATTTAACTTACTTAATTACTATCAAAATATTTCCGGCCATACTAGCTTATTAATTAAGCCGGGAGAACACACGAGACCATACCAAGGTTGATTTCCAGTACTCGACCTTCACTCGATCTCTTGTAGGGATACTCAAACTCGTTCCCGAGCTTGAGTCGAGTAGTATTACTCGAGCTTCAAGAGTATCATCGACTTTTTGAGTTCAGTAGCTTGAGCTCAACTATTTTACCTCTATTTACATTTGAGTTAATTTTGAGAATTTTCCAACTATGACCTAAAGACACAATTCAATTTGATATTTGAATATTGCGTTGGTTATTGTTAAATTAAGATATGACAAACTTCTTTAAAAATATACCACTCGTACATTTTTCAAAGAGTAATTATTTTTCCTTTTTCGAATGTTAAAAATAAGTGATATATTTTCTTTTTTGATGAAATAAATTGGGTTGGAAAGTACGATGAGTAGAGTGAGGCAGTGGCAGAACCACTATATAACCAGGGTGGTCATTTTTAATGTAAAAATAATATTAGTAATATATAAACCCCAATTTTAATAAATAAGTCATTTTTCTCAATTTTTGTTCATTCTTTCTTTAATTTGAAATATTTTTCCCTTTTAATTAACTTCAGTTGGGAATGGGAACTTGGCCCAGTGATCATGTCATGTGACTTTCAACCTTATGGTTGGATTATATTCCCACCCGGCCCCGTATCCCCCCTTTATTCCCCTTTGTAATTTGTATAGTTTGAGCTCCCACACACCTGTGCCGCCACATAAGTGTTAATGTTTCAAAAAAAAAAGAAACTTCAGCTTAATTATCCTACCCAACAGTAACAAAACATATTACATGGAACGGATGGAGAATTAACTAAATTTTTGACCACCTGGATCGAATTTCTAGTTCGCCACTAGAGTGAGGGAAAGTATGATGAAATCGAACTAAGATTATTAAAAGCTATGCCGGATAAAAGTAGACTATTCTTTAGAATACAGAAGGATATTCTCATATGCTATATGTATGTTTGGGAAATAATTAGAGTTTAGCGTCTGGAGTTTAGAGATTAGAGTATGGAGTTTGAAATTAATGGTAATAAATAGTTTTAAATTTGAATAATGATGTTTGGTAATGCAATTTTAAATTAAAGTTTATTGTTGCCTGGCTTCGGCTCATCCAAAAAAAAAATTAAAGTTTAGAGTCTGGAGTTTGGAAAGTTAAAAGTTGGGGGAGATGAGCGTTCTGAGTTTAGAGATTAGAGATTAAAATTTGACGGTTACTGTAATTAGTGTTTACTATAAATAGGATTTTAGGCTATTTTTAGTATGTATTTTAAAAGCTAAACGCTAATCGTTAGCGTCTTTTCCGAAACGCAGCCATTAACTTGTGTCCAAATTTAAATTCTAGACAAAATTAATTATACATTTTTACGTTGGCCCATAATATAAAATATACTTCATCTATTTTTTTAGCTGTTCATTTTTCTTTTTTTTTTGAGCTGTTATATGTGATAAAATAAAATAGGTAGGTAAAATAGGGGGAGGGGAGAAATAATGATTTCTTAATAAGCTGTGAAAGTAAAGTGGACAATAAATAAATAAAAACAAAGAGAGTATAAAAAATATTACAATTAAAAAAAAAAAAGAGTGAAATACTGATGAGTATCATATATCTACACTTGAGTTTGAGCTCTATACTCAGTGGCCGGATCCAGACAATTCTGATCTGAATTTTTTATAAGATCTGGTCTGGTGTGATCTAATCTGGTCTGGTATGGTCTGAATATTTCTGGTCTGATCTTATTCGATCACTACAAGAAAAAACCTGATTTCTGAGGACCGAGAATTAGTCGGACGTTTCCGAGGACAACATCGTGTACTAGTCCTCGGATAACACAGCCCGATAGGATCTCATCGGAATGTAAGAAATGTGGGCTATGGAGAATATATGAGGACGTTTGCGATGACATTTCCGAGGACTAGTCCAAGGTATACGGATCGGGTCTGTGAGTCTGAACCGGGTCTAAATCTGCGAGGACATTTCCGATGACTAATCCAAGAAACACGGATTGGGAATATGAGTCTGAACCGGGTTTAATGTTACCGAGTACTTAACCTAGGACTAGTCCTCGGAATCTCGGAATCAAGACCGAGGATTTTTTCCTAGGACTTGTCCTCGGAAACAGGTCTGTAAACAGGTCTCTTCTCAAATCAAATTGACAGCGCCATTTTTGTCTCCTTCCTCCCTCCACGAGCGACGCCCTCTGACGGGACTCCCTCGCCGGCGTGCTGCCCTCGCTCCGACCACTCGCCCTCGCGTTCTCCGTCGCCGTCGCCCTCCCGCTCGCCCTCTGCATCGCCCTCGCCGTCGACGACCGGAGCTCCGCCGCCAGCCCTTCCAGTCGCGCAGGTATGGAGATTTCAGTGATATTCTATTAGTTTTTTGTTTGCCTGCCTAAATTTTATATCTTCCATCCCTTCCACTCGATCGTTCTTGAAAGATATTGTAGCAATGTACTCTTTTCAATCAATAGGTTCTGGTATTGCACCATAATTTGTGATTTTTCGTGTATCAATGGCGAATTGTAGTGTTGAGCTTGGTTTTTACACTTTTGTAAATTGAGCTGCAATTAGAAATTTACTGGATATTTACTTCATTTCGTAGAGTTTGATGTGCTAGAGTAATTGGGAGAGTGTGTTGCTTACTTGATTGTAGAGGAATCTTCCAGTATTCAACGCGAGGTGGAGAATGTTGTTGAGTCAAGGTTTTGTTGGAAGTTCAAAGTCGATGATCGAACTCCTCGGATGAACCTCCTGAGCGGCAGTCTTCTGTGTGACGTGGAAGATTTTGAAAGACTTGCTCCAGCCCAACGACTCTATTCCTAATCTGGGGAAATTATTCTCTAATGTTTATTTGCAGGAACCCTCCCTCAGATTAGTGAATTAGAGTTTGAATGTTGTGTGAGTAACGGACACTGTGTGTAGTAACGGCTAGTTGCAGGTGACCGTTCCAGAATTGCGGCTTCTTGGTTAAAAGAGATTTCAGAGGAATGGAAGCTAACTTCTCACTCTTACAATCTTTGGAAACACTCTGAATTCTCTCTAAGCTTTCGGAAATACTTTGTGAGAAGCCTCGTTCGATTTGCAGCCCCCTGTTCCTAGATTCTATCTATTGCTGCTAAATCGACCAAGCCTTGGACTTCCTCCTTGATTGATTTCGAGTCGATTAAACTACTTGAGGAGATTGTCCAAAGGCTTCACAGGAGATAAGCAACATCGATCAATTTCATCTTGTTCGAGAAAAGTGATTCACGGACTGCTCCAAGGGAAACTCAAGGCAGGAGCTTTGGGGAGTTGAAATAGGTGGAGATCCTATACCAGAACTTGGAGAGTGTCTGGTTCCAACAACTATCTGCTTGGAGTTTATGGTGAAGTCATTTTCTTTATTTTGCTAGTGTGTGTGGTTGTTTACCATCTTGAAACACATAGTAAAATAACTCCTGGATTGGTATCCCCCAGACGTAGGCCGAAGGCCGAAATGGGTCAACAATTTCGTGTCTCATTGATTTACTTTATGCATGTTAATTATTCCGCTGTGCTTGATTCATAACTGGTTACATTAATCTGTTTTGGTGTCCTGAGTTCATTGTGCCTAGTGAACCTTTGCATAAAGTATTCATCCTGCTGCCTCGTGGACCTAACAATTGGTATCAGAGCCACACTCTTGAGGGAGAGATCTCTTTAGCAAGATGAATCCGAAATGGACCTTCAACCAGGCTCCGTTGCTCGATGGGACAAACTTTGCTTTCTGGAAAAATAAGATGCGTTCGTATCTTATGTCTATTGATGACTTAGCTTGGGATGCTGTTCTCTTCAAATATGAAGCCCCAACTGTCAAAGTTGATGATGTTATCAAACCTAAGGAGAAGAAGGACTGGACTGCTGACGATAAGACTGCCTCAAGGATGAATTCCAATGCCCTTCATGCTATCTTCAGTGCTGTCTCTGAAGATCAATACAGCCTCATCTGCAACTGTACCACAGCCAATGAAGCATGGGAGATCCTTGTTAACTCCTATGAAGGTTCGGCCCCTGTTAGAATCTATAAACTTATCTCTTTAGAAGCACAAATGCATAAATTACATATGGAGGAGGATGAGTCTATTAGTAGTTATATTAATAGAATTCGTACACTAACAAATCAAGCTCAGCAGCTTGGTAAATTCTACTCCTCCCAGGAGATAGTTCGGAAAATTGTAGGTACTCTTCCAGAGAGATTCAACCCTAAAATTGCAGCCCTGGAGCTCCAAAAAGATTATGACAAGACTTCTGTTGATGAACTTATGGGGATTCTCCAGACATGGGAAATGGACCACTGCAAAAACTTTAAGGGAAAGGCTGTAGCTTTCAAATCTGAGTCCAAAGTTCAGTGTGAACCTGCTGCAGATGATTCCAGCCCAGAAGAGGATGAGAACGATGATCTTGTCTTCTTGTCTAAACGTATTGCCAAGTTTCTGAGGGAGAAGAAGCCTAAAACCTTCAAAAGCAAGAAAGGTGAAAGCTCCTCACAGAAGAAAACTGAGAAAAAAAAGTCAGCTAAACCTGACAAGAAGCAGATCAAAGACTCTACTGACCCTAGAGGTCCTCAGTGCTACGAATGTGATGGATTTGGTCATGTGAGAGCTGATTGTGCTAATCTCAAGAACAAATCCTCAAGCAACAAAAAGACTTATTGTGCTACCATTAGTGAGGAAGAAGAGTCCAGCTCCAGTGATAGTGATGAGGAGAGTGGGGTGGCCTTTGCTGGAACCTGGGATTCAGACTCTGAGTCCGAACTTGATACTGGTAACGTTCCTACTTGCATTTCCCCTTTTTCTATTGATGAAGGTCCCTCATCCTCTTCTCACAGGCAAGAGAATCAAACTATTGAAGCACTCAACAACCTCTATGAGGAAACCTATGAGAAACTGGAAAAGACTGAGGAGGACTTAAGGCATACCTGCTCTGAGCTTGAGGCTGTCAGAGGAGATCATTCAGAGTTGAGAGAGGATCTTGATGAGCTCGTTGCCAGATTCTATGTTCAATGGGAAGAACTTCAAAAGACTCATCAAGAACTTGAAGCCTACATATCAGAATATCGAACTCAGAGGGAGGAACTCCTTGAGATTCAACGAGATCATGACAGGATGCACTATTTGGTTCATTCTCTGGAACCAAGTGTTGAGGATCTTGCCCTCAGGAATGAGGAACTAGCTGTAGAGGTTGATGAACTCACAGTGGCAAACCGATCCCTATCAGAACAAGTCATTTCCCTATCCAGTCAAAGAGATGACTTTCAGCAAGAAGTAATCAACCTCAGTGAGCAAGTCCAAAACCTTTCGATTGTAAATGACACTCTAACAGAGAAGGTCACCATCCTGATGGAGCAGAAGGAAGAATCCCAGCAACAAGTAACCAATCTGAGCAATCAAGTTCAAAATCTTACAACCAAGGTTGCCAATGCTGAAGAACTAACAAGCAAACTGAACAAAGGGAAGGATGTTCTCAGTGAAATCTTATCTTCTACCAGGGCTCATGGAGATAGGCGTGGGATTGGCTACTCAAAAGAATGTTCCAGCTCTAAAGAAAGAATCTTTGTAAAAGAAGGAACATCCTCAGATGAGTCTCCAGAAAGAATCACTGAAGTGAAGAAGGTTCTAGCCAGAGGCTCCAAGAAGATTTCCAGACGTCGTGTTCCTCCTGCTGTACCCCTGGAGTGTGAGTACTGCAGAACCTATGGGCATCAAACAAGCTCGTGTCACATTCTTGCCAGAGATGCCTTGTCCGGCAGACCTGTCTTATGGCCAAATGAAGAATTGAAAAGAAAAATGCTAAGAAGAGAATAGCGTGTGAAATACCCTATGGTATGTCACATGGCATTTCAAACATCTGCCAAGGATGGAAGGAAATTGGCCTGGTAATTCGACAGTGGATGTTCAGGTCATATGACCGGCAACAAAGATCTTCTGTCCAACTACAAGGAGATTGATGGAGGATATGTTGTTTTTGGTGATGGGAAGAAAGGCAAGGTTGTTGGTATGGGTTCACTAACCTGTCCTGAACTACCTGATCTGGAAGCTGTTCATCATGTGGAAGGTCTCTGTGCCAACCTCATCAGTATTAGCCAGCTGTGTGATGATGACCTCAAAGTATCCTTTGATAAGAAGTACTGTGAAGTACTTAATTCTAAACAAGAATGTGTTATGAGAGGACTTAGGTCCCGTAATAATTGTTATCTGTTTGGTCAATCTTGTTTGTCTGCTGAGAATACAGGTGCAGGTTCTTATCTAACTCACCTTTGGCATGAAAGGCTAGGTCACTTGAATTTCAAGGACCTGATCAAACTAAGCAGAACAGGTGCCATCAAGGGCTTACCATCCCTCAAGAAAGCTGATGTTGAGATGTGCGATGATTGCATGAAGAACAAGCTACACAGAGCCTCTCACAGATCAATTGACCAGTCTGGTTCAACTCAGTGCCTTAAACTTCTCCATATGGATTTGTTTGGACCTACTGAGGTTAAAAGTCTTGGGGGTAAGCAATATGTTTTTGTCTGTGTTGATGACTTTTCTAGATATACTTGGGTTTATTTCCTCAGGGAAAAGAGTGAAGCTCTCAAGGTGTTCATAAAACTTTGCAACCAACTGATCACTGAAAAGGAACGCAAGATCAAGAGAATACGAAGTGATCATGGTGGAGAGTTTGAGAGTCATGCCTTTGAAGAATTCTGTAATGAATTTGGAATAAAGCATGAGTTCTCTGCTCCTCGCACCCCCCAACAGAATGGAGTGGTGGAAAGAAAGAACAGGACTATCAAGGAAATGGCTCGTGTCATGCTTAACTCAAAGGGTGTTCCTCAAAATCTCTGGGCTGAAGCTGTGCATACAGCCTGCTATGTGATCAATCGAGTCCACATGAGATCAAAATTCTTGAAAACCCCCTTTGGGATCTGGAATGGTAAAAAGACTTCTATCTCTTATTTCCATATCTTTGGTAGCAAATGCTTTGTTCTTAATGACAGGGAAAACCTTGGGAAATTCCAAGAAAAAAGTGATGAAGGAGTGTTCGTTGGTTACTCCCCATCCAGCAAAGCCTACAGGGTATATTTGCCAAAGACAATGAAGGTGATAGAATCTGTCAATGTGGTCATTGAGGACAAGCCAAGCAAGTTTCAGAACTATCTTGATAATGACATCAGGAAGAACCTTGAGAGTGAGGATGAAGGCAATCTGGATCTACCTCCTTCTGGTGGTGCTGAACAGCCTGTAGTTCAAACTGACAAGGAGAACTGCCCTCCTAGTCCTTCTACTCCCATCAGAAGAATTCACAGGAATCATGATGAAGAGGATCTGATTGGAGACATCAATGAGGGAAGGAAGACCAGGATCAAGAAGCGGATCAACTACAAGGAGCTAGCTGGCCTACATTGTTTCACATCAACCATTGAGCCCAGCAAAGTTGAGGATGCCCTCTGTGATGAGCATTGGATCTCAGCTATGCAAGAAGAACTTCAACAATTCAAAAGAAATGAAGTTTGGACCTTAGTAGAGAGACCAGAGAATGTCAATGTCATCGGGACAAAGTGGATATTCAAGAACAAGTCGGATGAGAATGGCAATATCACAAGGAACAAAGCTCGACTTGTTGCTCAAGGATATACTCAAGTGGAAGGTGTTGACTTCAGTGAGACCTTCGCTCCAGTGGCCAGACTTGAAGCCGTCCGCTTACTGATTGCCATTGCATGCACCTATGAATTCAAGCTCTACCAGATGGATGTCAAGAGTGCTTTCTTGAATGGTATGCTGAAGGAAGAAGCTTATGTTGAGCAACCCAAAGGCTTTGTGGATCCTCATTATCCAGATCATGTTTACAAGTTAAACAAAGCACTGTATGGGTTGAAGCAAGCTCCCCGAGCTTGGTATGACCGTCTGTCTTCATATCTTCTGGAGAATGGCTATGATCGAGGGAGCACTGACAAGACCCTTTTCATAAAAAGGGAGGCCAAAGGATTTCTTATTGCACAAATTTATGTCGATGACATTGTGTTTGGTTCTACCTCACACATTCTCAAAGACAGATTTGTCAACATTATGAGTAAGGAATTTGAGATGAGTCTTGTTGGTGAAATGACATATTTCCTAGGTTTGCAGGTGTCTCAAAAGAAGGAAGGGATATTCATTAATCAAACCAAATATGCCAAGAACATTGTGAAAAAATATGGCATGGAGTCCAGCAAGCCAATTCGAACTCCAATTGGAACCAATGACAAACTCAGCAAGGATTCAAATGGTAAAAGTGTTGATTGCAAATTATATCGTAGTATAATTGGCAGTCTTCTCTATCTTGCAGCTAGCAGGCCTGACATTAGCTATGCCGTTGGAGTTTGTGCGAGATATCAAGCTGACCCCAAAGAATCTCATTTGCATGCTGCCAAGAGGATCATAAAATATGTAGCTGGCACTGCTAACCTTGGGATATGGTATTCTAAGGATTCCAGCTTGCAGCTAATTGGCTATAGTGATGCTGACTGGGCAGGGTGCACGGATGATAGAAAGAGTACTACTGGAGGGTGTTTTTATGTAGGAACAAACCTTGTGAGTTGGTACAGTAAGAAGCAGTCTTCCATCTCATTATCCACTGCAGAGGCAGAGTACTTGGCGGCTGGGAGTTGCTGCTCTCAATTATTATGGATGAAACAAATGCTGAAGGATTATGGTGTTAAACACAAGGAATTGATTCTCTTATGTGATAACATGAGTGCAATCAATATTGCAAAAAATCCTGTACAGCATAGTCGAACCAAGCATATCGATATCCGTCATCATTTCATCCGAGAGCTAGTTGAAGATGGTGTTGTGACTATTCAACATGTGGGTACTGAGCTCCAACATGCAGATATCTTCACCAAGGCTTTGAGCAATGATCGATTTGAGGCCCTAAGACGTGAGCTTGGGCTCTGCATAATCGACTGAAATGTGTCTCTCCTCCTCCCCCATGGTGTAAAAGGTTTAATTCCTCAAGCCCAATACTTGTTATATTTATTTGAACTAATTAATTTTGGGCTGCATGAGTTATATGTTTTAGGGGGAGAGTATTATAAGAGGCCCATTTGTCTAAAAGAGGCCCAAATGTGTCTATTCATGGAATCTTGCAGACTTACTCTATCGAGATGATCTCTGCAGAAGAAACATCATTAGTTTCTCTGAAAGGCGGGAAGAAATTTATTTCTTCATTCTGAGTATCTTTTTCTCTACTCTTGCGTTTCTTGTCTCTTCGTCTTTTCGACTAACCCCTGTTCTTGATATTCGGTGTTAGTCTTGTGGAGTTGTTCGATTACTTCTGTTAACAGCATTTTACAATGGTGAATACTCGAAGTTCTAAGGGTTCCGCTCCTTCCCAAACACAACCTCCTGCTTCAAAGAAGGTTGCGGTTCCTAAGAGAAAGCCCAGAAGGGAAGTGCCCCCCAATCTACTGGAAAATCTTGTGAGGGAAGTTCAATCAGGCACTGTAATGGACCCTTTGGACATCAGAAGTGAACTCCAAGAGGCGGGAGTGGCGGTTCAGGGGGAATTACCCACGTCGGGGGTTACATCCACGAAACCCTCGTCTGCGAACGTGTCATCTCGGGCAGTTACCAAGTCGCAATCGGCTATTTCTCATGACATTCCTCAAACGAAGGATGCTTCTATCATGGAGTCTCCCAAAAATCTGAGAACCCTAGCCAATGCTGCTTCAACTGCTGGAGATGAAGAACCATCAAAGAAAGGTACAAAAATTGTTCCTAAATCCACTGATACTTCTGCCGATGTGTCTACAGAGAAGGCTATTTCTAAAGGCAAGGCCCCGATCACCTCCTCACCAGTCTCAACTGCCTCCAAGAAGAAAGGAAAGAGTCTCAAAAAGCCAAGTGTTCCTGCAACTAAATCTACTGTTCCAGAGGTTCCAGCTGCTGCTAGTACGATTCCACCCAATCCAGTGGCTGTTGCTGAGAAACCAATGGTGTCTACTCGTGCCAAAAGGAAGATAGACTTGGTCCCTAAGCCATTCTTTCCAGGTGTCAAGAAGCATGCTGCCGCCTCATCACCTATTGATGTTGTTCCCCTCTCATTTCTGAGGCCTGCTGTGATGACTCAACAAGGTCCTAAGGAACTCACTCCTTCTATGATTGAGAAATCTATTCAGAATCCTACTCTGGAGTCAGTTGATCCTGCTCCACATCAACTCTCATTGGCAAAGGAACCATCTGCCTCTAAGAAACCTTCTGGATCCACCATTGTTGAGGAGAGTTCTGCCATGGCTGTGAATCATCCCAGGGATCAAACTGATGAGCCTGTTGAAGATGCTGTCACCACTGGTCCGAATGAGGAAGCTGTTGATGATGTGTCAGAAGAGTCAAGTTCAGAAGGAGAAGAAGATGAAGAACCAGTTGTTTCCACAGGATCCAAGGTTGCTCCAGTTCCATTCACAAAAGTGCAGAGGAAAGAAAAGTCCGATAGTGAATATGAGGAATCCGATGAGGAAGTGTCTGGAGATGTCTCAGGAGAAGAAGAATAAGAGGAACAACAAGATGATGAAGTGCCTCAGACCACTGGTGGTTCAAGAAGGTCAAGTGATACAGAGACACTCAATGAGCTGAGATCAAAAGCCAAGCTTGATGCAAAAGGGAAGAAAGTGTCCAAGGAGAAGGGCAAATCCAGTCAGGCCATTGAGAAACCGTACAATGTTCAGTTCCACTCTCACTACAACATGTACTACTTTGACACAGTGTTAGTCAAGAAGAAATTCAGGGCAGAACACACCTATCAAGGGAAGAGGTTCATTGAGATGGGTTGGACCAAGTACTTAGAAAAGAGGTCTCTGCTCAAATGGGCATCCTGCTGGGAGAGCTACAAACCAGTATTTGTGAAGGAATTTTATGCCAATCTGAAGAAGGATGTTGTCATTCCAAATCGTCCCTGGTTCAACCTGAATTATACTCAAGGATTTTTCTATGATCTTACTGCTGCCAAGATCAATGCATTACTAGGTGTTCCAGATGTTCCATTTGATACCATTTATGCCCCTGGCACTTCATTTGACAGTCATAAGGTGGCTCAAGCTGTGACCAAGAAGAAGACTATGAGAATGCCTGGAAATGGTGTCAGCTCAGGAGATCTAACTCTGAAGTTCTCCCTAATCTACAAGTTCTGTGCTTCGAATGTTTTTCCCACAGCCAATCATTCTTTGGTGACAAAGGATATGTGCCATCTGATCTATGCCATCGAGATGAAAGAACCAATCAACTATGGACAGTTAGTTCTCTCCCACATGAGCAAAATTGCAGAAAGTCTCAAAGATGATGGGAAAGTGCTGCTTCCTTATCCAGCCCTGATCACAGCATACCTAGAAGGAGAAAACATTCTTGGTGGGAAGAAGGTGGCAACCAATCCCATTGTGGAGTTTGCTATTTCTCATAGACTTCTGAAGAAGACCCCTGATCTACCTGGTCCTGATGGTTCCTTACCCAATCAGAGTGCTTTAGATCATGCCAAGACTGTCATCTCTGCTGCTGTTCAAGAGTTAAGGGAATTAAGGGAAAGACAGACTCGGATAGAAGAAACGCTTGATCAAGCCTTAGCTCTTCTGCCTGAGGTCTGGTCAGATGATGAAGGTGCTATCCTACACATTTCACAGGAGGATGAGGATGACAGAGACTCTGAGGATGCTGATGAAGCTGAAGAATGATGTTTTTGCCATGCAAGCTGATCCAGAGGGGGAGTAGAAACTTTCAAAAATTTTCAAAAATTCCAACACCTGATGAAGCTGCTCCCTGGAAGTTTGGTAACATCTTTCTAACCCTACCACTTTTTAAATTTTGTTGAGATCTTTGATCAAGATACTCTGATATTTTCTGTGGTTGTTTGTTTTGGACTATCTTATGCTGGTTTGATGTTGATTATGCTTGTTGATGCATACTCTGAACTGTTTATGGTTAATGTGATGATGGATTGTTGTGAACTGGTCCCCTGTTTAATTTTAATGTAAGCTCTATGTGTTGACTGTGTCATCTTATGAAGAGCTTTTTATGGGATGTATTTTGGTGGTTGGGATTTGGATGCTAGTAGGTTCATTGTTTTTCATGTAATAGTTCATCATCGGTTGGTATTTTGTACTGGCTCACTTCCTGCCAAAAAGGGGGAGATTGTTGAGTCAAGGTTTTGTTGGAAGTTCAAAGTCGATGATCGAACTCCTCGGATGAACCTCCTGAGCGGCAGTCTTCTGTGTGACGTGGAAGATTTTGAAAGACTTGCTCCAGCCCAACGACTCTATTCCTAATCTGGGGAAATTATTCTCTAATGTTTATTTGCAGGAACCCTCCCTCAGATTAGTGAATTAGAGTTTGAATGTTGTGTGAGTAACGGACACTGTGTGTAGTAACGGCTAGTTGCAGGTGACCGTTCCAGAATTGCGGCTTCTTGGTTAAAAGAGATTTCAGAGGAATGGAAGCTAACTTCTCACTCTTACAATCTTTGGAAACACTCTGAATTCTCTCTAAGCTTTCGGAAATACTTTGTGAGAAGCCTCGTTCGATTTGCAGCCCCCTGTTCCTAGATTCTATCTATTGCTGCTAAATCGACCAAACCTTGGACTTCCTCCTTGATTGATTTCGAGTCGATTAAACTACTTGAGGAGATTATCCAAAGGCTTCACAGGAGATAAGCAACATCGATCAATTTCATCTTGTTCGAGAAAAGTGATTCACGGACTGCTCCAAGGGAAACTCAAGGCAGGAGCTTTGGGGAGTTGAAATAGGTGGAGATCCTATACCAGAACTTGGAGAGTGTCTGGTTCCAACAACTATCTGCTTGGAGTTTATGGTGAAGTCATTTTCTTTATTTTGCTAGTGTGTGTGGTTATTTACCATCTTGAAACACATAGTAAAATAACTCCTGGATTGGTATCCCCCAGACGTAGGCCGAAGGCCGAAATGGGTCAACAATTTCGTGTCTCATTGATTTACTTTATGCATGTTAATTATTCCGCTGTGCTTGATTCATAACTGGTTACATTAATCTGTTTTAGTGTCCTGAGTTCATTGTGCCTAGTGAACCTTTGCATAAAGTATTCATCCTGCTGCCTCGTGGACCTAACAAATGTGAGTAATTTGTGTAGAATTAAGTCAGGCTTTAGTGCATTTCTGAACCAAGAAAGCATCACTTTTGTGCAATTGAAATTAGATTCATTAACTTTGTACGTGAGATGAGGAAAAGACAATTATTGAAAAACTGGTAAGAGTGATTCTTTTCTTTTGTTGCCCATGCTGTCCAATGCATCACAGATTCACAGGTCACCTGTTTTAAAGGCAATAGCAATTAATTTAGAAACTAATTTAGCAACGGTCCATATGTACACATGGAATAATATGTTCATTTGGTAATATATTCAAGGAATTCATTAGGATTTTGTAACTAGTTTTTTCAATCAATATAGAATCTTTGTAGGCGAAGATATTCAGGCCAGGTACTCTTTTATTCTCTTCATTCTCTGTTAGAGTATCTTTGGTAGGGCTGAATTGATCAGCTTCTTAGTTGCTTTCATTTGAATTTTAGGGGACAAGGATATATTCTTAGCTCATCCATGATTCACGTGGTCGAATTTAACTCATCTTTCGATAAGAAAGCTACTAGAATCGTAGTGATTGGTTTAGTTAAGTAGTTCTATAAATGTTTGATGTTAGCCAGGTAAATCTTGGCATATTGCCTGTGATAAATTATTTATTATTTTTTATGCAATATGAGCTGAACGACTGAGATTTCATTAGTATGCAGTGTTTGGGTATTAGTATTTTTACCTCTCAAATTAGTATACCAATATTAATTGCATATCATTCAAAAAAGTAAATTGCCAACTAATTGTAGGTCGTGATATCATATTATAATGTGTATGACCTGTCGGAGTATATGCAATTATGCATATCCTGCATCAAAGTAACTCGAAAATTTGTGTGGGATTGTGACATGTATACTATATGACCATCCTGGTTCTTACCATCAATTTGTAATTTGTAGGCTAAATTGTGCGTGGATAAAAACATACCAGTTATTCCTGTCCCTGGGCCATCTGTTGTGGTAGCTGCTCTCTCTGTGTCTGGATTACCAACCAATGAGTTTTCATTTGATAATTTTCCAATCAATTTTCTACCCGTTGTAGCCGTTAACTACTAGAAAGATGACCTTTATAATGTGGTGCAGTTGGTTTTCTCGATTTTTTTGTATTGAATTGTAACTCAAAAATGTTAATATAGCACTTTTACTTTTGATTTCTGCTGACGATTCAACTAATAACTAGTGAATGAAACTCTTATTCACCATCAAGTTATTTTCTTACAGATAATAGCTCAGATTTTATCAAATATATTTTGTAAATTTATTCACATGCGATGTGTCATTGCTCGGGAGATGACCAAACTACATGAAGAAGTAAGGTTTACATCTGATTAAGTGTGGTTTGTTTTCTTATACCAGGTGCTTTGTTTGATGCAAATTGAAATGTATAATATGTAGTTACTGATTGTGTCATCACCATTAGATACATGCTTTTTTTTTTCTAATTCCTCCACACTCTCCTTCATGTGTAGGCTGTAGGTTTTTCTTTCAATAAAGCCTTGCATTGTTGCACATGAAATATTTTTTTTTCCGGAAATGTATAATGGCGGGGGTTCAAATGTGGGATCACCTCTGCTTACTCTATGTTCAATTACCATTAGATATTAATCCCTGCAACAATATGGATGTGTTTCTAGTAAATGATCTATTTCTATAATATTATTATGTTTTATGTTTCATTATGTAATGTGGAGACTATGTTTGTATGGAATGGTCTAATTAATGATGATTAACAAAATAAATTTCTCTTTAACTAGTTCTGGAGAGGTACTATTGGGGAAGCCAAAGCTGCATTCTCAGTGCACTAACCAAAGGGTGAAATCACAGTGTTAATTGAAGGAATGATGGTTAGTGAGAGTGAAACACTTTCTAAGTCTCAACTTGAAAATGAGTTGACAGAATTAAAGTTTTCTAATTACATGGACATTTCTTGCCTTACAATTCACTCTCACCCATTCTCACTAAAGACAATGCAATTTCACTAATTTGTGGCTTAATAGCTTCTTACATAGAGTTGTTGGTTCAATGCAGGCCGTCAAGTTGGTGGCAGCAGGAACGTCCATGAAAAGAAAAGCAATATATTCTTTTGCACTGAAGAAATTCTGGACCATGGATCAATCAAATGATTGAGACTGATTTTAATATCTGCTGGAACTGAGATCAGCGATCCCCTCAATCAAAGTAAGCCCCAGCAAATCTGAACCAGCTTCGTATATCTTGCAAAACCCGCCTGCACCAGCAAATCTGAATCGGCTCCTCCCTATCCTCCACGACCGCCTGCACCAACCGCCCCTCAGATCAGCCAGGAAGAATTCCAAAGACTCGTTGCACGATTAAAAGCCCTTGAAGAAGAAGTTTTTCCCTCGCGTGGTCATAGAGGCCCGGATATATGCCCTGATGATGATGACTCTGATGCCATGTCTTAGGATTTGATTATGAAGTTTATGTTGATGTCAAGACCATTTGATCATGTTTGTTCCAACTTATGAAACTTGCGTTAGATTGTCGTAGTTGTGTTTAGTTGTTGAATGTCGTACATGGGATAAATGTTGTTGAATAGATGTTTTGTTTGTTGGCTACTTTGTTTTCTCGTGTATATGGTTGTTTATTTTGAATATTGTTGATTATAGGTGGCTCTGGAGGTGCAAAAACATGCTGGAATGGGACTGGAATTTTTTTTCCGAGGACATTACCTAGTACTAGTCCTCGGAAACTTTGTATTTTGGATCGGGAAATTAACCGGATTTTCCTAGGAATTTTATTGAGTACTAGTCCTCGGAAATTTTTCCAACCAATAATCCGAGGACTACTTATCGGTTATTCAGATAGCCAAAACCGGGTCCAACACGGGACATTTCCGAGGACTCACTCGGAAATGTTCCTCGATTAGTATATTGCTAGGAAGATTTCACCGTGGACAGAAAAGTGAGGATTAGTCCTCGGAAAATGTCGTCGCAAAATACGTTTTTTCTTGTAGTATTGGTCTGGTTTGATATTTTTATTTTACTTGATATTATTGTTATAATAATAATAATAATAATAATAATAATAATAATAATAATAATAAATTATTATTATTAAATTAATTGCAACAATTAATTTTGTAATTAATTAATGTATTATTATTATTTATTAATTATAAGAAAATTGTTAATCTACTATTTCATTTCATTTCTTTTTTAAAGTCTATCTCAATTAATTTATTAAATTTTTTTTAAAATACTTATTGTAATGCATAATGTTATTTTTCTTGGTTATTAAATTTAATTTACAGGTGTTAACCACCACAAATGGGAAGTTGAGACTCAATTTTTTGAAAAATTTTCTGTTTTTGAATAAAAAATATAAAATGACATATTACATGAGTTATATACAAAGTATTCATCATTGACAAATTACTGTAAGTATATATTTTCAAAATTCCAACATTTTGTGTTTTTATATTTTTAAAATAAATATAATGTCATCATAATTAATTATTTATATATTATTTATTATAAAATATTTTATTAATCCGCACATATTAAAATAAAAAAATACTCCTACAATATTGAAAGTATTTTGTATTAGTAAAATATATTAAGAACGGCATTAGTATATTTAAATAATATACAAATTGCTATTTTTTTAAAAAAAATATTACGTATGATTATACTTCCTCCTTTTTCTTATAAAAGCCCCATTTGAGTATTTGTCACTATTCACACACAGACTTTCACTTAAAGTTTTATCATAGTTATACAAGTTAAAATATAGTCAAGTGAGATCTTGTTAGATTCATCTCGGTGTGGAGTTTTTAAATATCGAACTTTTAGAATTTCTACATGTACCAAATTTGAGTTAATAATGATTTAAATTATGCACTGAACTGCGTGCGTTGTGGGTCCGGAGCAAATAAAAGAAAGCGGGGGAAGTATAATTTTATTATAATGACCTGATTTGGTCTGGTCTGGTCTGAGTTGATCTGGTCTGGTCTGATCTTATCTGAATTGGTCTGGTCTGATCTTATTTGATCTGGTTTGGTCTGATCTGATCAGAATTTAATAAAAATAAATAATAAATTCTGAAAATAAGTCTTAGAGAACAAGCCTTATGGGTCATTTTAACATATCAATATTGAGTGAACCAAAGAATTTTTTAAAGCCTATTTGAGATCTAAGAGGGTGTTTGGATTAGAGATATAACATAGATTATTTGATTATTGTGTTTTGAAAACGCAAATAATCAGGTTTGCAGCACCTTTTTTTAGCGGTTACACTGATTATTTGCGTTTTGAAAACGCAATAAGCAGATAATCCATTTTCTTGCGGCTTATCCAAACACCCTCTAAGTAAGATCTAGGTACAGTGACAAAAAATAAAAATATCCCTAAATGCCCTTTTTTTTCGTAGTTACCTCTCCCCAAGCAATATTGTGTATTACAAGGATTCAAACTTGAAACTTATAGATTGGGGTACAAATCTCCATCCAACCCCTATCCCTTCCCTTTATTCTCCTATAAAATTATAGGCTCAAAAAAAAAAAAAAAACTTTGAAACGTTATTTAATATACTAGATAATCCCCATCACACTAAAAGTAATACTCCTACAATGATTATAGTATTATTATAGTAGTATTTATATAAAACAAATCAAAGAAAGAAATTTAAAATATCAAACCATTACATTAAAATAGTCAATTGTTTTTTTGCTTCACTTAAAATAGTCAATTGTTGATATATGATGAGTTATCATATGTTAACATTGATATACAATATCTGATATCAAAATTGTTCTATAGTCACTTAATCCTAATTAAATTGTTATACAATATCTGATATCAAAATTGTTCTATAGTCACTTAATCCTAATTACATTAAAATAATAATGCAATTTTTTTATGATTCAATTGACCCACCTTGTCCCAATATACATCCGCCCATGTCTATACTCATTGAATTTTTCGAGTATATTAACACATAAAATTGTGTTAAAGTGCAATACAAAAAGACTCCGATCGAGTGACATGATCCCGCGGAAAGACCAAAGTTAGAATAGATTATTTCGAATTAAAATTATGTATAATAAATGATCCTTATCTATTACTGATCCAAAGTGCAATATTATTAATATTCTTAAAAATATTACTATTATAATAGGCGATCCTTATCTGTTACTGGTCCAAGGATTATACTATATAGTATTGTCATCGTCAACAGCATTCAGCAATGAGCAGTAGCGTTGAGAGTTGACATGTGTTGGACATTTGTCAAGCCATAACCTTCTTTGCTGGCCACGTGTACAATAATCACCCTCGCCACCAGCTAGCTGATGGAGGGAGTTATGGGTGATGGATGGATGCTCGTAGCTCCCTCCAACTATTAATAATTAACATTCCCCAAAACAAAAACCACCCCACCAAATTAAAGGAGGAATTGAAAACAGTCAGTCCTCGCCCTCCTACATACATACTCCACATCATATATAGTAGTAGTAGTATATACTTTGAAATTTTGAAATAGTACTCGTCGAGAATATATATATATCGAAATAATAATGCAGTCAGCAAAGGAATCAGCAGCCAACGCAGCAGCTTCAGCCAAGGCCGGAATGGAGAAAACCAAGGCCACTGTGCAGGAGAAGGTCGTCCCAAGCTGCTAGTCTACTACTCCACTATATACGCCCTAGCTTCAGCTGCACGCACTCACCACTAATAATTGCTTTGATGCTAGTATTTATTAATAGTATTTCCAAGAATTGCATCTTTTTTTCTTTTTTTTTTTTAAATATATATATATATATATATATATATATATATATATGGTGATATATAGTACTAGCTCATGGATGGATGCAATGCAATGCAGGCGGAGAGGATGACAACACGGGACCCTTTGCAGAAAGAAATGGCGACAGAGAAGAAAGAGGCAAGGATCCAGGAAGCGGAGCGGCAGAAACAGGACACCCGCGCGCATAGCACCGCGACGACCAGGCATCAGGCATCTGCTGCTGGTGGAGCTACCCTTCAGGGCCATGACTACTCTACCACTACGGGTACGGGTACGGGTACGGGTTCGACAGGACTCCATCCTGCTAGTGCTGCTACCCTGCAGGGACAGGGACAGGAACGGGTCGTCCTCGAGCAGGAGGAGGAGGATCCGAATAATGTTAAGACGCGTGGAGCTGCTAGGGGTGGTGGATACGGCTCCGGCTCCGGTGGCACTTACTAAAGTTCTTTTAGTATGCAGAGATCAGAGTAAATTAGTCGTACTAGTAGTAGTAGTAATAGTAAATGAATAATAAAAGGTCCCCGACAGGAGGACAGCAGGCCAGGGGGGGTTTCCTGCTGCATGCAATGGGTATTCTCATCTCATCATCTCAAATCTCAATTTCCTATTGTTGGTTGGGGACGGGTAACTACTAGCTAGATACAACTACTCTCTCCTGGTATATGAAGTACTACCTACCTACTATGTAGGGTTTGTGCTCGTCTCTGGCTTTTCAGCCACACAGATGACAGACCGCATCACTCGTAGCTCTCCTCTCATCATCCACTCTCTACACTTGTAGTACGTCTTTTCCGGATGCATGCGGTGTTAAATAAAGTCGCTCCCTCTTGTATTTCCTGCTGCAAGCTAAGTCCCACCACTTGTTTGTACTACATGTGATCGTGTGTTATGTAATCCACCAAATCAAAATTCAAGATCTTGGGAATTTAAGAATGAGAAATAAATTCCTTGAGCGAGACAACATGTATCAAGAATTGGGTGGAGCGAGGTTGTTGATATATAGTTGAGATCGAATCTAGTAGTATAAAACATCTCCGATCGGCCCACATCTATTATATATGGACTTTTATTGAGAGCTAATTAAAGATGGAATGAAAAAATCATATTGATCTAGATGAAGTTTTCCGAAATTGATTTTTATTTTATTTATTTATTTTTTTTTTTTTTTTTTTTTTTTTGCGGTAGAATTGAACCCGGCAACTGCTGTGATGATTTCTATGAACATAAGATTTTACCATCCATTTACTTACTATATACATGACCAGTTCCTTGCAGCACCGCCGGCTGGTAGTGGTACACTGGTACTGAATACTAGCCTCTTATCGCTAGCTAGCTGAATACTCTAATTATGCGTTTATATGCATCATTCAGATAATTAAGAGTGTAGAGCTATAGCCCTCAGCTTCTAGTTCCAGCTACATCATCAGTCGGTGCATGGGAGTAGGGACTGCTGGGACTTGGGATGTGATCTTTTTGGACACGACACGATGGGGAAGTGATTTTACACAACTACGTGGGGGTGCGCGTAAGGCATGATGGTCGGTATTCAAGGAATGAAACATACTAGCTCAGCCCTCTTAGTGCCAAACATGTACAACACCACTCATCACCTGAGCAGACACAATCCCACCTCAACCAAAAAAAAAAAAAGAAAAAAAAAAGAAGCAAAATCCAATTCAGCACAACACAGCAGAGCATGATGCGAACCCAGACTATATATGGTCTAGTAACAAGTAAATTAGATGGCGACTTAAAACGAATACATTGGATAAAAACATTCATCAACTCCGACTCGAAGAAATCCACACCCAAAATTCGGCCATCTTCTAGAATCATATCCCTGTTTTTCGTAGCTCAGCTGCACCATGGGCAAAATGGCACTTATCCCCAAATGTGCACGACCCTTTTGCAAAGTTCTCACAAAGCTTGGTCTTAAAGTTGCTTCGGGGCGCGCTTGGCCCCTTGGGCACTCCAGGTGCTTTCCCAGGAGCTGCCTTCCCAGGGACACTACTTGCTGCAGAACCAAGACTCACTATCAGCTCTCTCACCATGCCGCTTGCTTCCTTAATTTGCTCAAAGGAGCCCTCCAACTCGATGTTTCTAAGATTTGGATCCGTCTCGTGCTCCCGAATGCCGAGCTTGGCCCCTGTTTGCCAGCTTATCTGCTTAGAATTCACTCCTCCTTTGCCGATGATAGCGCCAGCTAGCGAAGCATCCACACTTATCTTGGCGGTGGCTGAGGCACCAAAACTGGCTGCAGGTCCAGAAGCAATTGGCTCCGGTCGAGCAACAAATCGACTGGAAATAGGTACAAGCGGACGAGGCTCCTCTTGAGATTGAATTATTGGTTTGCCCAGCTCCCACTCTCCATGAGCAAAGTGGCATTTATCGTTGAATTTGCAACCCTCTGCGGTTCCATATTTGTTGCACAACTTGGTCTTGACGCCACCTGGTGCTGAACCATTTTGGGCAGGCAATGGCCCCGTGGGGGTTCTGGCTGTAGCGCCAGGAGCAGGGGCAGGAGCGGGGGGCAGATTCATCAGCTGGGCTACAGCATTGTAGCCACCAGGATAGAAGTGAAGAAAGTGGCAGTTTTCACCAAATGGGCAACCAGCCATGCTGCAGAGACACGAGTAAAACTGAAATCATAAATTCCAATCATAAATTCCGTGCAGCAGTTCATCGCAAACCCACGCTGCCCTCAGTACAACAAAAAACAGATGGTATATAGATACATCCTACCAATGTATTGAAGAATAATATTCCCCCAAACATACAAGATTTTGAACAGGCTAATAATATTTCCCTAGGGTATGTAATGTTCCAAGCCCAGCAAGACTACGCGGGTACATTTTTATGACAGTAGAAGCTCCCAAATTATATGGGCATGCATTGCACAGCAGTGTGGGTTGTATAATGAAATGGAAAATCCTTTTAACAATTTCACACCATTTAGATTATACTCCACTTTATAAGAGTCCAGTATGAAATAACAACACAGACAAAAGCACTAGACTCCAGCATAATTGCTGGAAAACATTTACGTGTAGGCTAATTCACCAAAATAAGCAAAATCACAGGATGCAGAGAGTCCCTCATCAGTTTCTCAAATAAATCAGTGAAAAGCAATAACCGAAGGTGTGGCTCATAATGGCATCTCCATATCTTCAACTATTTTATTAGGTTGCATTTGGACGGTTAGATTTGGATTTGGGGGAGGATTCCCTCCTAAAAGGAGGGATCCACCTTAAATTAACTTAAAATTAAGGTATTTAGCTCAAAATGAAGTATGGGATTTGAAATTCATCCCTAAATTCCTCCACTAATCCAAACAAGTCGAGCGATTTGTTATTATGGATCTTAAACTCCCTCCCAAATCCCTCCATCCAAATGCAACCTTAAACGGTAGTAACAAGAGTGTATTGCACCAGCTTAACATGAGTGGAAGTATGAAACTAAATAGAATTAAAGAGAACTGCATTTAAAAATTATCCTGGTACTACAGTGGCAATGTAAAACAGTTGAAAGGGTGGGTACTTATCAACTTCATACAAAGATCAATGACAGATTCTACTTGAGAATTCAATCTCATAAGCAAGAACGATAAAATTACAAAGGATTGGCTTAAAATTATCCACACTAAATCTCCTTAAAAATCAATTTATTTAAGTTACAACGTCAAAAGGTAATTCAATCGATCCTCTAAATACAATATGTTCAATTGACTTTTAAGACTAAGGGGTATATAAACACATTTACAGATATAATTAAGTCAAAACAATATGATTATGTACATAATAATATCATACACTACTGATTTTCAACATATCTAAGTTTTTCTTCTTAATGCAAATTTAAAAAATTTCAAATATTAATAATTTAGTGATGCATAAAACAATTAAGCAAAAGAAAAACATTATTTAACCAAGTAAGCAGTTAATTGATTAAAAAGGTAATCGGTACATCTGCTGCAGACAATTAACCGACTAACATATATGAATCCCACTAAAAAGAGAAGGGATACAGTCATACAGAATCCACCACATAAAAGTGAGCAAGATCCAACTTGTGGGGGAAAAAACATCAGAACACTAAAAGAAATGAGAATGCGTAGTCAACCAAACTACTCTAATCCTCTGTCTAAAGATAAACAGATTGAAATAAAAATAAATATATTTATTAATAATAATATAATTTTTGGAAAAAAATCAAGTCAAGAAATCAATTTAAGAAATTAAAGAATGATGAAATATTACACAACTGATGCAGACAAAAGCATATTGAAACATTTAAAGAACTTTGAAATATATAAGACTCAAGCCACATGGATGAGCAAACCTCCATTGCATTACATTTATATTAGTTCACAAAAACAATAGAAACTTAAATATCATTAGCATTGGTAGCTGTCAATAAGCATTCATATTTAAGATTTTATATTAGGTAGGTTGAGATTTGAACCTGAAAAACTTCGTGCAAGGCTTCAATTTGCTTCCTATACCACTTGATAAGGAGTCCATTTCTGTTGCAAAACATTAATTACTTTTCTTCAGTTGAGTTTTCATTGTTTTTAACCATTACTAATATGGATGTTCTGAAGACAACATGTTCATTTATCAATGGTACAAAAACTTTTAAACGAACTCGAGCAGTATCCATTACAAATCTCTTATGCACACTACAAAATAAATCTCACCAATACTATAGTTTTATAATCTGGGTGGGGACAAACACCATCGCTTTGGAAGATGAATAGACGTATCACGTATACTACCTCCGTCTCGGTATATTTGTTACGGATGATTTTTTGACACTATTCACTGTTTAACATTGATTCAAAATTTTATCATAGCTATGTAGGAAAAAGCATAGTCAATTGAGATCTTGTTAGATTCGTCTGATCTTGTAGTTTTAGACAATTAACTTTCTGTAACTTTTTATTGTACACAATTTAAGTTATTAACCGTAAAAAATGTGTATCAGCATACGTGCTGGGTGGGTCCGTAACAAAAATAGTGAGACGTAGGAAGTAGTTTTCCACATTAAGTGAACAGAGAGTGGAACCAAACACCAGACTTACTTTATTCTTTCGTGTCTTATCGTTGCCTTAGGCGAACTAAAATATACTTTTCTTTCCAGGGAAGATAACTTCAACACTTAAAATTTTTCAGACCAAAACTCATCTTTTAAATCTTAAATATATGGTTCAGTTTTTTTTTTTAATTAAATAAAATCTAATTCTTGGGTCTATAAGTCGAGAGTCGAGACCTGAAACAGTACCTTGTGCAATTAAATAAGGATATACAGTATATATAATAACAGTAATAATTAAGAATATAATTTTATATATATATATATATATATATATATGTATAAAGGCATAGAAGAGAATCACATATCCTCCAAATATGTACCAAATCTACATATTAAACCACTTAAGCTAAAAGAAATTGTCTAAAGATACCTGTCTTCGATTTCTTGAAACCGCCATTAACATTCAGACCAAATTCGGCTCTGCCTCTCTTGCGAGCGTCCATCCCTCCAAAGTATGCAGATCGAAGTTCAAATTCAACAAAAACAAGATCCAAGGAATAAATCGATACTTGAAGTAGAAAAAAGAAAAATTGGGGAAAGTGCGGAATCCAATAGAAGAGCGATTGAAGAAATAATATTGAAGGAATAGCCAAAAATCCCAAATCGAGCCTGAGTCTAGCCCTAATTCGCTAGGGTTTTTCGAGAGAGAGGGAGAGAGAAGAGAGGCAAGAAAAAAATGGCGAAGTTGCTAAGCTTAATTTTAGGCACCCGTTAAGTAAGTTATTGAAACCGGATATTTCATGAGAATTAAATGTGGTTAAGAAATCGGGTTGGATTCCGCGGGCGAGAACTCACGTGCCCTTCACTCTTCAGGCTTATGAGGCATTAATTGGGCCAAACCCATATTTATTTTGGGCCGCCCAAACCTTATGACGTGTGTGTAGGAAGGAACGATGATGATGATGTGAATGTACGATGTAAACTGCAACGCGTGACCTGCAGACCAACACGTTAAAAGCACGTGTAGACGCGGTGTAGTGAGTCTTCCAGTATCCAAAATGAAATTGTTTTGTTAACTTTTACAGTTTACTACTTCTAGTATAGAAGTGAAGTACAATAATAATCAAATAGAATTACGCTCATATACATAGTAGATAGTACTAGTGTTCAAATCCGCTCGATCATATCTGATGAGTACAGAGTACTCTCTACCCTGCCTGCCTGCCTAGTCAGATAGAATGACAGTGTCGGTTAACTTGGATTTTTCAGGTATTTGTATTGTATTTGAACCGGACAAATACTTCATTTCAGTATTTGTATTTGTAATCGGAGTCCTCGATTAACCAGGGGTTCGGTTTCAATTCGATTCAGCGGTTAATCGATTCGGTTCAAATATTTAAAATCTACGAAACTTAAAGATTTAAGAAATGAAAACTTGATTATACATTTGAAGAGGGTCGGACGAGGTTATTACACTACAGAAAAATTATATATATATAACTATGGAATTCAGTAATTCTTTTCAATGTTATCAAAATATGTTAATATATGTAACAAATCTTAGTGTAGAGGTATATTTTAATAATAGGGTATTCTGAAAGAAAGAAAAAAATAATATAGGCTTATTATGGTGATATATTTTTATAATTAGCTAGTTTTTTATATTTATTTTATTATATACTTAATAATTAAATGAATAATGATATACTATTATCTATATATAATTTTATACCATCAAATGTCTATAATATTTACAATATATATAACTTTTAAAATAAAATAAATATATTCGGTTCGGTTCGGTTAATCGGGGGAAAAAATTAAAGTATTTGTATAATTTGTATTTGAACTGGACGAATACTAGAATATGATATTTATATTTGCTCCGGGGTCTTCGGTTAACCGGAAATTCGGTTCGATTTCGATTCGATTCAGCTGCTCAACGAATCAGTTCGAATATTCTACCCACCCTACTAATAAGTTGAAATTGTTGCTGTTGATTACACACCAAATTAAAGACGTACGGCATATCATGGAATGTACCTATATAGGGAGTAGTACAGTAATAGGGAAATAACAAATTGGAGGTTGATCAGAATGGGCAATATGAAGTACTCCTATATACTAATAGAGATCATCATCAGAGCAAACCAACCCTCTCGCTCACGAAGAGGCCAGGCGGCCACTCTCAGTCTCAGCCAGCGTTTCCAAACCCTACCCACAACTGATGATGATGCATCGTAATGATGAATAGGATCACTAGAACTACTACCATCATCCACTATATATATTAATTATATTAAAATTTAATTACTAGTATAATAATTTATTACTACTACATATATTATTTTGAATTACATCCCTTATTAGCTTCATCATCCATATCCCAACCCATATAGTCATATCATATGGAGCATAATTATTAACTATACTCCAATGTTTGTCTTTTCCCATAATAATTATTATTCGACAATGCTGCATGCAGGGTGATCTAGCTAGCTCAGCCCCAACTTCTACACGATCGAGTACAGTAGTGAGGCGAGGAGCGAGGGCAAATGATATCTATATCTATATGTTATTAATTCATACAAAAATGAAAAGTTAAAACCATGATTTTATTTATTTTTAGTCGCTATTCTAATCCTCATGGATATATGGAGATTGCAACCTTATCTTTTATGTATTGTACTCCAACATTGACTTTAATTAATTTCGGAAAAATGAAAAACAAAAATAAATTAAAAGTTTAGTTTAGAATTTAGTGTGGTACGCATAATAACGCTCCATCCGATTGGGTTTGAAAATTCAAGAGTAGGGGTGCATGGCTGTGGCCACTGGCAACAAAAAGCAACGACAGTTTTGAAAATTTAGCAGGCATCAAATCAAATGCTTCTTAATTTAGAGTAGCTTCATATTCATCATTCATGTTTCCCAATAGAGTTACTGTCCTAATTTGATCAAATCTGGATATCCAGACGATGATCACTATTGCGCCTAATAATGCTACTTTTTGCCATCAGTAACTTTATACCATTCATAAGTCATTAATAGAGATGCTAACGGATCTGGCAATCCCTAAATTAATGGATTAAATAATTTGTCCCTAAATTAATGGATTAAATAAATTTTAATTAGTAACTGTCAGAATTTGGGGAGCAATTATGGAAATGTGTTATGCCTATTATTATCATTCTAAAACAGCAAAACTCATCCTTGACGGGAATGCGTGGTACCAGAAGACGGTGTGAAGCAGGAAAGCATGCTACAAAGACGGCATGCTGGATCTGAATGCCCCGACGGACACAAAGTGTTTGTACACTACCAGGCGATGATCCATCGATCGTCGGAGATGCTGAACAGGTGGTGGACTGTAGCAAGGCAGATAGTGCAGAGATGCTATCCACTCGAGCAACAACCGAACCCTCGTGAAAGACTAAACCCGCCGGAGATCAAAATATGGTGGATCTTAACGGCTCGCCGGACAAATATGTGGACAGAGAAGGCCAATGTAAGAGGATAACGTTGGAGTCCCGTTGAATTGTGGGGACAGGACGCAGAGCAGATTGATGAGGCTTCCGTGTATGACGTTGGAGAAGATGCATGCATATGTTGGGAACCCACTTGGTGACGGCATGAAGGGCGATATTGGTGGTGGTGATAACGAAGCAGATCTTTATTGTTATTATTCAATTGTTATTATCGTTGATGAATATGATGTCGATGAAAATAACAATGCGAAAAAAAAATTCAATTGTTATATTGTTGAGGTATATAAGAATGCCTAAATGATTAGGCAGACTTTAGAAGGAATAGATGCAGCCTGTGAGTGTAATGTGGTTGAAGACAGCTTTTATCAAGTTTTCATCCGACGGGCTCCAATGTATCATGTGGCGTCTTGATAGCAACATGATGTATGTATGTGGTCAGCACGTGTCTGTTGTGGTTGTATCTCAGCATGGGTTGTGGATGTATGTATGGGTTGTGGTTTTCATCTCAACGCGTGTATCTCAACATGGGTTTTGGTTTTATAATATCATCACATACTTCAGATGTAACATACTGATAGGATGATTATAGCATGGGGTAGGGCATGAAATAGCATGGTAAGAAACACGGGTTGCAAGTTAATAAAGCCGAGAGTGAAAGACGACCAATTATGTACCACAACATAGGATATGTATCTTCCAGCATCAGTTAATAACCAAAATAACATGCAGTGATGGGTGTTACAACACAACAATTACATTTTATTACCAACGGCTTCACTAAACAGATGGGATAATTTTAGAAGGTCATAGACTGAGGTGGATCTCACCATCTATAATACATTCCTACACTAGACTCTATGGAATAACAAATTTCTGTATTAATCTGTGAAGCATATATAAGGTACTATTAAGCATCTGTTCTTGGAAACATCATGGGTATAGAAGTTATGTGCGACAGATTCTAACTCCTCTGGATGAAAATGGCAGTGATGCTGCTGGTAGTTTCTGGAGAATATATGGCCTTTTTGGGGATGTCAGAGAGAGATGATGAGTCTCAAGATTTCTTGACTATGGATGATGATGGAAAAACAAAGAAAAATAATATAACTGCCTCACAGATCTTGAGAAAAGGTGGATTCTCTTCAATTGGACGTGCAGCACAATTTTAGGCAAGGAACATGGAAAGATATCCCAAAATTGACTTAATTTATGCAACATATAAATTATAAAAAAGGAAAAAAATATTAAAATATATTACCATATGTTAAAGCAAAAAAAGAGCACATGTAATGCATATAAAGAGCAAATCTGGATATCCAGAGTCAGGACTTGAACTCATTCCCATGTTTCCTTACGATGAAACAGGAGCTTACCTTTTAATTTCCACATCTTTTATTTTGAATCTAGATTGTCAAATTCTATAACTGAAAATTCATGAATTCAATCCAAAAAAAAAAAAAAGATACACTTAAATTATGCAGTGTTAATTATTCTGCTAATATTTATTTCCGACTTATTTACTTTCTATGTTTATTTTTATAATTTTAGCGTGAATACCAAAATATCTCTCTCTCTCTCTCTCTCTATTAACTACATATTTTCCAAATTAAAATATTTATCATACTTCTTATAATACTTTTCTTATCATTAATTCTTATCATTATCTTAATAAATACTCATTTTATCTTTCTATTTACTACTAAAATATTTTATTTAATTTATTATTTGCAAATGAAATTAAAAAGAAAATAACTTATTTATATTCCAAAGAGCAGGGGCAAAGGAATAAATAATTCTCACATACTTTTTAAAATACAAAATAAAACATAATTCTATTTCATAAAAATAGTAGTAATTTTTTTTTTAAATGATGGATATAAATATATTTATAAATTTAATATTAACTATTAATATGTTTTTTGCTTTTCCTCGCCTTGAATGGCTGTAAGCAAAAAAAAAATATGTTTTTTGCAGACGTCTTGGGTTGAGTTATTAATTATTTTAGTTACATATAAATATAATAATTATGACATTAATAATCAATACGTTTTAGGACTGGGCATTTCTAATTGAATTATTGAGATTAGGTTTTCAATAAATTTTATTATTTTAAACAAAACATTTGTTACAAATTAATAGTATTTACTTTTTTTTCATGTTATTTCTTCTTTATTTGCTAGCCTTCTCATGTTGTATTTAAAAAAAAAAAAAAGAAAAAAAAAACTAATACTCCAATATTTACTCGTATTTTATTTCGGTTGCACATCTGTCAGTCTTGGAGTGGAGTCGAGATGGTACGACACATATGGTACATCATGTCTTTATGGTATCGGATTTTTGTCTCCCTTTTCTTCTATTTCATCCAATAAGATAAGAAAATGTTGTACTACTCCCTATTAGTACTTCCTCCGGTTTTATGATAGTGCAACAAACACTCAATGCACGCAGTCCAATGCATATTTTGAACCATTAATAACTTAAGTTCGTTATAAGTAAAAATTTTAAAAGTTTGATATTTAAAAACTACATCACGAGACGAATCCAACAAGATCTCACTTGACTATGTTTTTCCTTGTATAACTATGATAAAAATTAGAGTCAAACTCGAACAATAAATAGTAGCAAATAGTGCTTTGTTGCACTATCACAAAAACGGAGGTAGTATAATTTTTGAGGTCGTCATCCTATCGTCGTCCTCGCATCCCCTTCCTCTTTCTACCGCCGCCCTTGTCGTAGCATCCCCTTCCAGCACCCCCTGCTGATGGAGATCTTAGTCCTAAACCTCCAACCCAGATGGATGATGATTAATCCAATGAGATAGTGGTTGAGAGTGACGAAAATAGGGAAAATTCTAATGACAAATCCAACATAGCTCAAGCATCATGTCTTAAATGCTCAATTATTATCTTTTTTTGCTAGACAATTATTATTTATTGATATTGGTTATTGTAATTTGCTAATTGTTGGAGCGGCCAAAAATCGGACCGTCCAAGGACCTTTTTCTCCTCAAGGGAGGTGGCCGGAAAAGGATCAAACCGGCTCGGGTCCGAAATCAGATTTAGAGAAAATGCGCCCATAAAAATATATGAAGAATCGTCGGCCGAATTGCCGAACGGTTAAGACTCCAACAGATCCAATTCCAATGATTTTGACATTATTGCATCTAATTCAATGAAATACTCATTCCACCTTCACTCATCAGCAAAAAGGCAATAATAGGCACATATATTCACATACGCAGGGAATAAAATGAAGCATCTATCATGGATATTGATCCTTTATTCAAAGAATAAATACAGTTACAGATTTAGAATTGAGCTAGCAAACTAGGAAAGCTGTGAAGGGAAAGCTGTAAAAGGAAAGCAATAAAGGTACTGAAAAGTAAAATACAAAGATAGAGTAAATTGGGGGTTGACCAAGGGGTACTTTTCTTCTCCATGAGTAGGGGTATTTATAGATGTATTGAGAAAGTGACTCCCCACTTGATAGGATAACCGCTCCTTTGAAAATAACTTCTCTTCCGGCCTATGCCTCTGTAACTGACCCATCTTTCATTTTTCAGCCGAAATCAGACCTTTAGCTTTTCAGCCGAATCTGGATTTTCAGCTGAATCCATACCCAAATCAGCCCGGTTCATCAAATGGCTTTTCTGCCGAATCCGGCCCATGTCTTCATGATCGAGTTCCTTCCTTTTTCTCATTTTGGCCGGCTTGATTGGATGGTCCCAACAGATGCCCCCGTACTTAGTTCGAATACTCCAAAGTATGAGAACTAAGTAATTTTTTCATCCTGTCGACTTACCTCTTCTGGATTCTGAATAAGCCGAGCTGGCCCATCAAAACATAGCTAGGCACAAATCTCGGCTAATTACCAGCATTTGTGATCTACTATTTACCATTTGGGACTTTTCCAGGAAACCCGCTCGTCTTCAACACATTCAATTATGAACTTTGAATAATCAAAAGATTAGTAATCAATGACCACTTTCTCATATGAATTTCCAGGCTTGAGCTTTTTGTCTTGTCTCTCCAAATGTTATTTCGTAAATCCATTTTCTTCCAGTTCTTCTCCCACTTCAGCCGAGAAGACAAATAATATGTTTTTTCGCTCGAAGTACCCGCACACATTTCTCTTTATGAATTCTTGAATTCCGCTGGTATGGCCTCATCATTCCTGCATCTATTTCTTATTTCCACCGAGCTATCGCACTGTACATATTCTAAAGAATGACTGAGTCAAGCTCTCATTTATTTCTCGAATGATACCAATGCCTGGACTCTCTGGATGTCGCAAGCTTACTCAGTTAGTCACCGCTATCACCGCTGCTTTCTCGGGCAACGGCCGCCACAAATCTTTTTTCTGACGCTGCTGTCCACCGCACGGTGGTGATTTGATTCCTCAATTGGATCAATGAACATGACGTCACTACCATTTCCTGTATGATATTTCTGGATGCTTGGAATCGACTGTAAAAACGTCTTGATCTGATTCTTTGCTCGAGTGTCATCCGTTTTACTACAATACCATACGAACTTGTTCCATCAAATCTGCTTCTCAGCTTGTCTCGCAATGGTACATCCATCGAGCTCATGCACACTTATTTTCAGAATAAGCTCATCTGAATGACCCGATTGGTTTGTCGACTCGGCCTAAGCACCACACTCGGCCGATCAGGGCGAACACTTTCATCCGTTGCCAGGTTTCTATCATTTGGCATAGGTTGATTCCTAATCGCATGGCCAAAATTTAGTCTCCATTCCGGATGCTTCTAATCACTGTCTCATCTGACCTATTCGTCCGTCGTCTGCCTCTTTTTCCTTGAACTAATGAATCCACATGCGGAACACATCTCACAAACTAGCTAGTCCTTGTTGACTTCCAGGTAACTAATTCCAATGTGCTTAATATATCAAGCACTACAGATCACAATGGCCACCATTGGATACGAATTCGGGAATCAAGTATACTTCTAGGCCATTGCTGTTACTCTGATTAATCCCACGGATTTCCACCAACCTGGTACGAGCGTCTTCAACCAGAGATTAAATCTTCCAGTTTCAGTCGATCCACATGACGTTGCTCGCCCTCATGATTAATATTTTAATGACTTTCTCTTTCGGCTGAATTACTCTGCCGAAACGATATCACAAGATCCGCATTAACCCCCGGCTGAAATGGTTGGTCAAACACTTACACAGATCTTGGTTTCACTCCGAATTCTTCCAATGTTATGATAAGTTGATAACTGAATCATAGCAAATGCCTTTAAGGGGATTTGAAAAATCCAAAGATATGTTAGCCGACTGCAACACCATTATCATGATTTTTACTTTTCCAATTTCCAATGGTTTCCCCATGATGATTACTTTTGCACCATTAATATCCTCATTTTTTTATTTTTCTCTGCTTTCTCGAAACTCTCCTAAAGTGCTGAAAGCCTGCACCTTGTGTCGGTGCCGTAACTCATTGATAAAAATAGTCTTCCAGAAGAATCTGTATGAAATTGATTGGCTTCTCTTTTCTCATCCTGGAGCCGTTGATTCTACCGGCACCGCCTGAGTCTTTATTCTGGCCCACACTACCTCAATATCACCGTGTCACCTTAGCCCACACGATACTAGACTCAACTTATGGATCCTTCCGTGAATTCAAGTGATACCCAATTGTTTCGGTCCAAACCTTTTTTACCAATCGCCTAATTCCAAACATCGGCTGAGTGGTGCAATCAACATAGTTTCAGACTTCAGCCGAATGACACCATCAACCCGATTTCAGACGTCAGCCGAATGGTGCAATCAACACCACTTTGTATATGTGTTGGTCGGGTGTGACAATCAGCTGAGTTCCTTTCTCTCTTTGAGTATGTTCAGATTTCCTCTGCATAACCTGTATCTATTTTCCACTTCAATTGAACCTTCACATTGTATTCATTCCAAAGAACGGCTGAATCACAAACTTTAAATTCTTAACCGATACTATCGCTTGGATTCTTGGCATGTGGAACGCTCACTCAACCAGTCTTGCTAACACCGCTGTTGCACCGATGAACATTGTATCGCCGTCCTTACCTGTTTGAGACGTCCGCAATGATTAGAATCGGCTTGCCACACAAATTTGGTCCGATTTTTTCAATTAAATCCCTGTCGATCCAGTGCGATATAACCGATCTATTGAAACATAATTCCGCTCATCTGGCTTGAGTACACTAGTTTTTTTTTCAAAGCAGCTCCTCCTGAAACATATTAGCTCGGCCTAGTCACCATACTTGGCCGAGCCGAAGGAACACTTGCGCAATGAGGCTTGCGATTTACGCTAATATATTCTTTGAAGCCACCTCTTTTCCACTGCCTGAATTTTATCACTTGATGCATGCTGGTCGTTTCAATTTGTAGTTAGATTGATCCACAAATCACTAGTACCATCATAAAATCAAGCACGTCCCGTCTTATTGTTGCTAAATAGTCGGAGTGTGTCCCCAGAGCAGTTTGCCAGTCCAAGTCGGTCGACACTCGCCCGAACTTATTCAGGGATGGAAATCTTCAAAGCATCTTTAAGCCGAACCACAAGTTACAAGTCTCAATCATATATCGTACCTGAGTAGCATGTCTCATCTTTCCAAATGATAACTTGAAAATCCAATATCTCACTTACCAACTGCGCTTAAATATTCCATTCTTCAATGCGCAATCACACTCCTTCTCTGTACGCACTTCTCGATCCCATCAATTGCTTTGCCGGCCACTTATGGCACAAGTGGCGACACTGTACCTACAATCAAACTCTTGCTCTGCAGCCAACTACCATTGCTTCATCTCCAGTTGTGTTGGCTTTCCATCGGCCGGCCGAATAGCTGATCCTCTTCATATTTATAGTAGATCTTCAATTTTTGCCTTCTGACATTGTGTTTCCTCATCAATTCGGCCGAGAAAGCAAATATCCATTCTATCTTTTCGGCCGAATGGGCATGTATTATCTCCGATTTATATTATAACCCAATGATGATAAGACGATTCAATAAAGCGCCTATCTTTAATAATAGTGAATATAATGTCACCCAAAATTAAACAGGTAACATTACTCCAATCACTAGAACAACTTTAGCAGCTATACCAACATCCATTCCCTCGCTCTAGCTTTCTTTTATAATATCACCCTGGCTGAATCCATGAAAAATTCAACTCTCCAGTTTCGGAAAATATTCAGCTCGGATGATTTATATCAGGCGTGCTTCATTAATCAATGTGAATCGTCCGCCAAACTTGAAGCGTAGAACAATCTATCATCTTATCACCCAATATCCTCCCATCCAAATTGCGCAACTCCATTGTCTGGCTCTGCTTTCCACTTATTTTCATAATTGTTGCTAGCTAGCCAGACAATCTAAACTCTAGATTTGTCGGCAGACATATTCTGATGAAAATCCATCATGTTAAGAAACTTTTTTGGAAACTTCTGGAATGTGGTGTCAATTCGAAGTTTCCTCCCAAGAAGTGATTTCGAATGGCTTTGAAGATATCACTTTCTTTACGAATTAATAGGGCCATGAGCTTGCCTGGATGAACTTAGCCGCGAATCGGCTTTAACGAACCTTAGTCACTTATAACTCTAAATTGATAATTGATCATCTTCCAATTCGGACAAATGGATGAATAAGGCCGTGAATCGGCCTAGACGAATCATCTTTTCAAAATCGGCCTGTGCTTGAGCTGATTCGCCACTCGCCGAGGTCGGCCCGAAACAATTAGAGAATGGTATTCTTCAAAGTATCTTGAAGCTGCTCTGCGAGTTATGACTAATACGGGTCCTATTGATATCCCTCTTTTGAGTCATCTCTCATAATTTTGAAAATGACAACTTTAGAAATCTCAATATTAAGCTGGAAGATATCACCTCTTCCTTTTCAGCCGAATTTATGCAATGAATCGGCCCAATTTCAGTTTTCGTCCATCTTCAGTAGGTAAACCAGTACCTTATCTTAGACTCATCTATTATTTGGTACTACCACTAGATGATAGTTGATTTTTCTGAAAAGACTTCCCAATTCAAACATCGAATTTTAGGATTTTGGTACTGATGTGCTAGGCCGAAACTAACTCATGCGATCGGCCAGATGGTCATTTTACCAAAGCTTCTGAAATACATTTCCTTCCAAAACTTCATTGGTCTGTGTATATCCAGGTCTTACTATTTTCTTAATGGGGTTTCAGAATAGCAAGTACCAGCTCCTTTGCTAACATTTTTTCTAGCTTCAGTAAACAGGGTCGTGGTCGGCCAAACGGATTATCTAGACTTCCACCTTTTTCCCGAATTTTGAGTTAGCTATCTTCACAAAAATTTGGAATATACTAGACCTGCCTCACAGCCTTCTGGGGCTTTAAATCTGGTTTCCCTTTTGCTTAAATCTTTTTGAATAAAGCTTCTTGATCTTGGCATCTTTACTTCGAACTGATATTACCGATTGATATTTCGGTTGAGCGGCTTTAACAGAAGCCTGCTCATCCAGACGATTCACCTTACAAATTAATCCAACATCTTCAAAGTATTGTAACCAATTACCATATTATAACCACACCCAAACTCTTGCACTACCGCCGACTACCATGGCTTCATCTTGGTTGTGTTAGTGCCCCACTATTGGTATTTCTATACAATCTTTATGATTCTTCACAAACTTGGCCGAAAAGATGAATACCGATTCTAACTTTTCGGCCTGAGAGACTTAACAACTTCCGAATTATTCTCGTAACTCCAAGACGAATTCAATGTAATGTCTCATCTATTTGTAACTATAGCGACGACTATTGAAGCTGCGACATCCTCTACGTCACCCCAATTAAGAGAGCATTAACTCATTTCTCTTTGGCCGATTCCATTGTACAACTCGGATGATTTTCTGACTAGGCCGTACAATCATCCTTAATCAGCCTTACTATAAAGTGAGTTAAATATTCGGCATGCCCCCGGGTGAATCTGCTGCTCCCAATCGGCCGTATTCTGCTCCCAATCGGCCGTATTCGGCCCAAACGAAGCTCAGCTCGCTCCAGTAAACCCGTGCCGATTCAAAATCTCCCGAGAACAGTTGATTCTGAATAACACGCCACCTGTGCAACTGGGAACTCTAGCTTCAAAGATAATCTTTCATTGCTGAATTTAATATAGCCGCGAGTCGGTCTAGAACTTGACCGTAAATTGGCTTTGATGAAACTTGTATATCTAAGCGAATAAATGATCATTCTCCAATTCGATGAACCAGCTTCTTAAAAAATTGGACCTGTTGTTAGCCCGCAACCATTAAAGGATGTCATTCATTCATCAAAGTACCTTGAAGCTGGTCTGTAAGTCATGATCAATACAACTCTCAATCATATTTCTTATTAGAGTATCCTGCTTCATCTTTCCGAATGATAGCTTGAAAATTTAATATCTCGAGGCTTATCGGAATAACCATGATTCCTTCGCACATATGTACCTATGTTCACTGTCTTTTCCTCCACTCCAATGCCTCATTGATGTCATACTCAATCGGCCGAGATGCTGGGCCGAAGATTTGTGAATTTTACATCTCCTGATGCCACATTGAACTTGGTACTTTCTTGAAGCCTGATCAGCTCCAAATGCTTTTAATTATTCTGGCATGCACGATTCAAAGTGGAATAATATTCTCAACATGTCAGCAGATGTCGTTAGGCATTGATTATGATGACCCGAAGCATATTATGATTATCAACTTTTTTGGCTGCTGCTCTAATATCCATATGCTTCGATTTGGACACTAGAGACGACATCTTTAGTTGATCAAACAACCATGCTGATTTTTCAACAGAAGTACTCCAATCATCACCTCTCATTCCAGCCGAAGACACAATACAGTGGAATCTGAATGTGAATAATACCTCGGCTGCAATGCTCCATAATTCAATCAACCACAATTTTGACTTTAACATTCCTTAATAATCATCAAGGATTCAATCACCCAACTGGAATCACCCATAATGAAGAGATATTTTTCAACTAAAACTTCCAGTTGAATGAGAACGATTACTTTTTTAAAATTAAGAAGGCCGCGAGTCGGCCCAGATAAAATCGGCCGTGTAAAATCCTGGATGAATTCGACGTCTGTGACTCGGCCTAGATGAAAGAATAGCCCTGTGCCATCAGCCTTGTACTATGTATGTCGGCTCCATTTTTCCTCGGCCGAAATTTCGTCGTTAATCGTACAAATTCGGAATTCAAACTTCAAAACTTCGCTGTGGATGAACAAGGCTGGCTTTGATGGACCATTTTTTTTTTAGAAAAAATAATTCGGGCTTGCCCCCGAGCAGATTGTCACTCCCAATCCACCGTCGAAGCATCTACTGGTGGCTTAAAAATAAAATATTCCCCAAATTATTCGGCCCGCACTTGAGCCGAACTTAATGCACCGAGAGTGTAGTATTCACTCCTTTTCTTTGTTACACCACCCTCATAAAGTTCGTGTTGATCGGCCTAGCTTGGGCCATATCCTTGGTGCTAAAACTGAGATTTCTGAATCATTAAGGTAACCAAAGAAAAGCAGGTCTGTCTCGGCCTTTGTCATCTGAGCACTCTTAATTTATTATCTTGGCCGAGCTTGTGGAACCTAGATTCTTCCTCTGCTGTCAGACTGGTAGAATACATAAGCATGTCCCACTGGTTCCATTCCAGATTTGAATATTATCCTTATAGCAACACTTGGCAGCTGGTAAACAAGGACTGGAACTCTAGCTGGAAAGTGGGATATCAATTGTAATGGATCATATTGAGCATCATCTAAGTGGCCCTTAATTGTTCAGCCGAAACTCAGTTGTCGCTTGGCTCAGTTTCGGCCGATTGGTGCCATCAACCTGGTTTCTGATGTTGGGCGAATGGTACAGTTGGAAACTCCAGCCTTCAAGTGATCTCTCTTATTCGGAGGTCATGAGTCGGCCCAACTAAACTGTAACGCCAAATCATTCTTTTTCGCCCTTACTTTCAAATCCACAGGCTCATTTAAACAATATTTCATATCCCAGACCCACTTAATAATCACACTTGAATTTTATAATCCTTACATTGACTTCCTTTGAGCCACCATTATCTGCACAATTAGTGGCAAGCTTATATAATACCCTTGATTTATTTCAAGTGCTCCCAGGTACTTAAAATAATCTGAATTCAAATCTGAGGCAGCTTCATTGATCTCCGATCACCTTAGAGTTTCAATTTAGCTTTTTGACATTTCGCTTGTTGTATGATGCTGCCTCGAGTGCGGGTCAAGATTTTCAACCGAAATCAAATTTCAATCTGATGACGTTCCATGTCGGAGTGGTTAGGCCGTGAATCGGCCTAGTTTTACACGTCTCTTTCTTTGGCTGAAATTATATGTTGTATTAGCCCAACTTTGGAGTCTATCCATTTCAACTTGTAAACCCATACCGATCTCATATCCATATCTCATTATGTCACCACAGACGACTTCAAATAAACAACGCATGGTACTATTTTAGCATGAGTAAATAGATTCATACCATACACTGCGAATCTCATTTGATAACTGACTCTTCTCTTCCCAACTCGGATGTCGAATTTAAAGATTCTCATACCAATGAGCTAGGCTGCGAATCAGTCAGGATGAACCAGTCCGTAAATCTCTTTGTTGTCGAAGTCTCCTTTAAAATAATTTAAGCTTACTCCCGCTCCAAATCGGCCATAATTGGCCTGAAGAAACTTTGAAAACTTATTCCCATGTAAATCGGCCTGAACCGCATTTACTTACTTCTGGAGACATAGGAATAATTTTGACTTATCCTCGTAGTACCGCTGCTATTCTTCATTAAATCCCAACCTCTGCTTGGCCGAATTTGACTAATATATGATGGCCCATTCAATCATTTTCCTGAAACTTTTCCTTCCAAAACTTCTTTAACCTTCGAACGCCTTAATATTAATATCTCTTAATGCAATTTCTAAAATAGAAAGTACATACCAGCTCCTTAAGTAACATCTTACTCGCTCAAAGGCCTTGGGTCGGCCGAATAGTTTGAATGAACAAGGCCGAGGTCGGCCGGATGAACTAGCTAGGCTTCCACGTGTTATCCCTGATTTTGCGCTCGCTGTTTTCACACAGGAATATACTAAACCTGCCCCCGAGTCTTTCCAAGGGGCTTTGAATCTGACAAAATCTGACCACCATGGCAATAAAATCTTTCTGCAACAGAACTTCTTGGACAAAGCTCCCTGACTTTCGCCATATGCTTTCTTATGATAAAACTAATTCGGTTGAGCGGCTTGTAGCCTGCCCATCCAGATGTTTTTCCATATAGATAAATCCATAACTTCCAAATACTTGTGGAACACCGTAGTTAAAATTTGAAGAATGAAGAATGATGACGACTTGACTTCAATTCAAGCGTCCCACTGGGCGTGCCAATGTTGGAGCGGCCAAAAATCGGACCGTCCAAGGACCTTTTTCTCCTCAAGGGAGGTGGCCGGAAAAGGATCAAACCGGCTCGGGTCCGAAATCAGATTTAGAGAAAATGCGCCCATAAAAATATATGAAGAATCGTCGGCCGAATTGCCGAACGGTTAAGACTCCAACAGATCCAATTCCAATGATTTTGACATTATTGCATCTAATTCAATGAAATACTCATTCCACCTTCACTCATCAGCAAAAAGGCAATAATAGGCACATATATTCACATACGCAGGGAATAAAATGAAGCATCTATCATGGATATTGATCCTTTATTCAAAGAACAAATACAGTTACAGATTTAGAATTATTGTATATTCTCAACTAACCGAATATGCGACCAGAACGCAGGAAGTCCGATCGATTGGGAATTTCTGATAATCAAGCGTGATACCCGTGCTCTTGATGTAAATCCACAAAACTTGAATATGCGTTAGATCTTGAATGCGCAGGAAGTCCAAATCTCATAGATCTCTATAATCGAACGGATACACACCATCAAGGAATTTGGAACAATGAATTTACCGTCGACCAAGGGGAAGCGGCTAATTCATTTAGAATTGAGCTAGCAAACTAGGAAAGCTGTGAATGGAAAGCTGTAAAAGGAAAGCAATAAAGGTACTGAAAAGTAAAATACAAAGATAGAGTAAATTGGGGGTTGACCAAGGGGTACTTTTCTTCTCCATGAGTAGGGGTATTTATAGATGTATTGAGAAAGTGACTCCCCACTTGATAGGATAACCGCTCCTTTGAAAATAACTTCTCTTCCGGCCTATGCCTCTATAACTGACCCATCTTTCATTTTTCAGCCGAAATCAGACCTTTAGCTTTTCAGCCGAATCTGGATTTTCAGCTGAATCCATACCCAAATCAGCCCGGTTCATCAAATGGCTTTTCTGCCGAATCCGGCCCATGTCTTCATGATCGAGTTCCTTCCTTTTTCTCATTTTGGCCGCACTGATTGGATGGTCCCAACACTAATATACAATATTAATATTTTTTTATCCTAATTTCGTAGGATCTTAGGATCTGAATACGATCATACGATCTCGATCTTGCAAATGAAAAAACGATCCTATATAAGATCTAGATTTTGATAACCTTGAGTCATATACTCCTATTTCCTATTTTCTTTTTTAGACGAATTGAAAAAAGCTTGGCATTTATTATTATTATTATTATTATTATTATTATTATTATTATTATTATTATTATTATTATTATTATTACGGGACTAATAAATAAAAGAAAAAGAAGAAGACAGAGAAATTAAAGAAAGAAAAGGTTGGAGGTGAGAGAGTGAATATAATAATTCACTAATAGAGATAGATTAAAGAGAGACAAAAGATACAAGGCAAATTTACAATAAAGTCAAGAACGAAGACATTAATGGAATTTGGAAGTAATAGGAAGAGAGGTCGAGCAATCAGTGGACTGGACTGAACAGTTGAAACATGAAAGAGACGAGGGGGGGACCGCCGCTGCCGGCTGCCGGCAAATTACGAGAGGTCCCGACTCCCGACCAGCTTGTTCATCTAACAGATTCATCAACCTGCCCGGCCACTGCCTGCAAATTAAACCTCTTCATTTCATCACCACCATATAGTATATCTTCTTAGTTACTAGTACATTTCATCAAACCTCCTGTACTATAATATGAGTATCATTGTATAAGAGTATGCGTAACTAGTGTGTATCGTCGTCTATCTCAGTTCTCAGTGTTCAGTAGTACGTAATGTAATTTAGTCAATTTGTTTAATGGCCGGGAAAGTAATTAGCCGCTTGTAAATATATTATTAGTAGTAACAGCTAGTGAAGTAGTGAAATTGTGCAGCTTCCATCTTTATAAAAAGTGGAGACAGAGTCTTGTCTTGGAATAAATATTAAAGAGAAAGAATAGGGCTCCTCTGTCATCCCCATGTTACCAAGTATGATGCTCCTGGTCTCCTCCCAACAGTTACTTGATTTGGTACTGCAATTTTGACAAACTTTGAGAAAATACTAATAATACCCACAATTAAGAAATTGCTAGTAATTTGGATTTTGGAGAGAGCATCAAATAAATCGTCGTCCGCCAAAGCATGCAGCATCATGTTCAAATACTACAATTCCATTTCCTGTATGTGATGACTTGCTGCAAGTCACAACCAACACCGTACAGTACGTTCATTAACCAGGCCAGCCCAGATGGATAGATAGATAGATAGATAGATAGATAGATGATGTTCGAGAACCAAAACTAAAATAGTACTAGAATTTAAGCATATATGTAGTATATATATAGATATACCGGACGACTCATTCAAAACTGAAATAACGATGGAGGGAATTGAAGTCATGAAGTAGTAGTAATTACAAAAAAATTGCTGCTGCTGCTACTACTACTACTTACCAATTACAAACAAGTCAGAAATTGAGCGGCGGCCGCCTGCCGCCTGCCGCCACTATATAGATGATCTATCGTAGGAGTATATATGATGAATTAGTAGTAGTATTATAGTATAGATTTGGTGGTTGTACGCAGTAGTAGTAGACGACAGTAGTATATCAAACACTTCTGGCCATCATTTCTTGGAACATTCTATAAGACTCTTGTTTCTCCAACCTGAACTTCTCATGGCAATTGGCAATGAACAAGTCGGCCAATCTGTCAATCTCATTCACCTCCTCCTTCTCTTGCTCCAGCTGCTGCTGGTCGCCCCCTTTATAATAATAATTATTATTATTATTATTCCTCCTCCTCCTATTGTTAGTAGTAGTATTGGATTCACCAGGAGGAGGAGCAGGAGTGGGAGTGGGAGTTGTGTTGTCCTCCAGCCACTGCAAGTACCTGGAGAGGTCATCAGCAGAAGAGCAGTCCTGCTGGAGCTCGAAATTAGTAGTAGTAGTAGTAGTATTGAAGAAGTTGTTGTAATGATGATGGGAGGTGGTGGTGTTGTTGGAATGAAGAAGGGAATTGGGGATGGAGGTAGAGCACCAATTGTAGTAGAGCCTAAAGGAACCAAAGATGAGCTTCTTGTTGTTGTAAGATGTGGTTTTCCATTTCCGGGGAAGGAAGAGGTCCTTGAAGAGGCGGAGGAGGGCTGACTTGGCCTTGTTGAGGTACACCTGGGACAATACGTATGTCTGGAGGAGGAGATTCCTCAACTTCATCGACGGATAATGAGACTGAGACGACGACGACGACGGTGTTGTAATGAAAGAAGAAGAAGAGGAGGGACCAACAACCATTCTTGGGACAAGGGGAGAGTAGTGAGTCATGATGAGAGTGGGGTAGAATTTTTGTGTTATTGCTGCTGCCAATGCATATCTCACACACACACACACACACACGATTTTAAATTAATTGGAGAGTGGGGCTGCTGCAGTGCTGCCTATGGAGTATTTTGTGTGGTTAGCTGCGGATTCCACGTTATGATGGTGGAGTAGAAACAATTTCCCATTCCATGTACACCTACACAATTCACATCTTATTAGTAGTAGTAAGATTAGATTATCTTTTCTTGTTTTTCCTTCTTGTTTTTTCCCATCTTTTTTCCTTATCCTGCGCCGTCATTCCGCTCTTGTTTAAAATAAATAAATAAACATAAATATATATAAACCAATATATGAAAGGTGCACATATGTCTTTATCCAAAAAAAAAGGTGCACATATGTTATACTACAACACTTTGTGAATTTGGTCAGGCACAGACGCACACAGTACATGTACATCATCAAAATTAAAATTGATAACCTAAGATTTCAAGATATATTCGACGATTAAAAAACTTATTTTTTTTTAAAAAAAAAACAAAATATATATTGATAATTTCAGTGATATATAAAAGAATATTTTTGCGACAGTACAATATTAGTATAACATTAAAAAAACTCCATATTAACAATTACCGGGTTTTGCAACCAATAACAGTTGATTTGAGTGGATAAGGCTCTAGTCGCTTAAGCAATGTCTCGGATTCGAGCCTTGTGTATGCAAAAAACTGCTTTGGGAGAGGCGCCCTTAATTGCCCTTACACATCCTTCAGGGATTAGTCTTGGATCGGCCTGGGGATACCCAGTTTCAAAAAAAAAAAAAAAAAAACTACGATATTTTGCACTTTGGAGACTGGTCTCTGTGTGACTGCGTGCTTAAAAAGAAGAAAAAGAAGAAGGTGAGAGATTAATTATACTACTATATACTACATCTGTTTTCATATAAGTGAACCATTTGAATAGTAGTAACTATTCATTGAGTAACTTTGACTAATTTTTTAGACATAGTTATATAAGAAAAAACATAGTCATCTGAGATCTTTTTAAATTCGTCTAATCACGTAGTTTTAAAATATCAAATTTTTATACTCCCTCCGTCCCATTTAACTTGTCTTGTTTGACTTCTGCACACAATCCAATGCACTTTTTCAATCGTTAATATCTCAAAATATGTACAATGAAAAATTGTGTAAAATATATATTCTAAAACTACATGGTCATACGATTATAACAAGACCTAACTCGACTATTTTTTCTGAATCTATACTTGCAATAAAATTAAGTCAAAACTGAACAATGAACAGTGTCAAAAAGTCAAACATGACATGTTTGGTGGGACGGAGGGAGTAATTTTTACTTATAAACAAATTGAGTTATAAATATTTAAAAATATATCTTGAACGGTATGAAATGCAGGTATGGTGCATTTATACGAGAACAGAGGAAGTATTAATTTATAAGTAGTATTTATTTCCATATTTTGTATTTTGCATAATTCGTGTGAGAGAGAGTTGAGACTTGAGAGTGTGGGATGAGTTCCAACTTCCAAGTCTTGCGGCTGGGCTTTAGGGAAATATGAGAAACTCGAAGAGATAAACAAGCCCGATTCTTCGCTGATACTTATTACAAAACCAATGCCGCCTAATTTAATTTAATTTAATTATTAAGCTCCACTCTCTCTCTCTCTCTATATATATATAAATAAAGTATATATATGATGGGTTTGGGTTTGGGTTTTGGGTTCCTAAATCTGTCACAAATATATAATAATAATATTGTATAAATTTAAAAAGTTTGGGATCCGACAACTGCTAAAGATCAATTCATCCTCAAGAGGTCATATATACAATACAACAACGTTAACCCGTTTCCACAATAATGGGAAATAATTAGAGTTTAGCGTCTGCAATTTGGAGTTCAGAGTCTGGAGTTTGAAATTAATGGTGAAAAATAATTTTCAATTTGAATAATGGTATTTGGTAATGCAATTTTAAATTAGAGTTTAGAGTCTGAGTTTGGAAAACTAAAAGTTGGGGGAGAGGAACATTCAGAGTTTAGAGATTAGAGATTAAAATTTGGCAGTTACTGTAATTAGTGTTTACTATATATATAGGATTTTAGGCTATTTTTAGTATGTATTTTAAAAGTTAAACACTAATCGCTAGCGTTTTTTCCCAAACGCAGCCAATATGACTCTGAAAACCCACCCTCAAAATAAAACAATTTCTTTAACAATTAGCAACTATTTAATTGTATATTAATTTTAGGAGAAGTGACATATTTTTGTAAAAACATGGCCTATATATACATTAATTACTATGTACAAATCTTTTATATATATATATTCATTAATATATCTTTTAATAATATAAATTTCATATATACACTGCGAATTCCACATAAATTATAAATTAAATATCTTTTAAAAAACTAAAAAATTGGGATTTCATATACATATAAGAGTATATCTTTAATATGAATAAATAAATATGATGTGCAATGTAAATTTTGATTACATCATTTACCACACCAAAATTGTGACTAAACCTACACAAACTTATCGACATTACAATATGATCATCGTATTGAAACAGAAATGCAACATAATTCTTAGTTGCCAGTGCAGAACCTCGTCCTAACAATCATATTGTGCAAAAACTGAAAATGCATATTCATATCATAATAATCCTATGGTGTAAATTTGACTAATTCATCCATCTAATTTATAATGGTTACATTTGACTTTTAACCATAATTATTATTTAACTTTGACTTAATGTTATCGTAATGATGTAGAAAGAAAAAAATAGTCAAGTCTAGTCTTGTTGGAATCGTCTAATCGTATAGTTTTAGAATATATATTTTATATAATTTTTATTTATACCCATTTTAAGATATTAATGGTTAAACATGTATAGGGACTTTGTGCAGAAAGTACAATTGTCATTATTGTGGGGTTTTTAATCATGCTTATGTTAATCTAATTTGCTTAAAAGGGAAAGTGGTCAACCTTATTGGGACACCCCAAAAAGGAATAGTGGCCACTTTTAATGGGACGGAGGGAGTACTACAGAACCCACCCTCGCTACCTATGAACACTTGTCCATTTTCCACAATACAATAACAAAATTGCATTTTCTTTTTTCTTTTTCTCTTAATTATGTAGTATATATAGCGATGTTGGTGTTGTGTGCATGCAATGCAATGCAGTGGTTGAAAAATTAGATATGATATGTAGCTAGTACCATTAGTCATTACCAAGGGATTATTATTTATTAAGGCAATTATAATTCAAAAGACAAGACTATATATCCACGGCTTCAGCTAGCTAGCTACTAGGAGTATTTCATTTCATTTCTGGGCTCAATTAAGTAGTAGTGTGTGTAATTAATGAGTAATTAATTACGGGATATATCAGATGTGTATCGTCAGGAGTGTATAGTAGTACTAGTAAGTACTCCACTTACTAGGAAAAGAACAAAAATATAATAAAAAAACAGGCACGGTTGAGATCTGTTGGAAGCTAAAATATACTCCACTCCACTATACTCCCTCCGTTTTTTTATCTCTCCTTTGAATAATAGAAACTATTCATTAAGTAACGTTGATTTATCTTTTTATCATAATTATATAAGATAAAACATAGTCAAGTGAGATATTGTTGGATTCGTTTAATCGCATAGTTTTAGAATATCAAATTTTTATAATTTTTACTTATATATAATATGAGATATTGATGATTGAAAATATGCATTGAATTGCGTGCAGTGCAGGATGGGTGAAGTTAAAAAAAAACGGAGAGAGTATATTATTAAGCGGTGCGGCCTGCAGGCCGTATGTAGTACTTCTACTAGTGATCGTTAATTAATACTAGAAGTAGAAATAGGCTCATCATCAAGACAAATTAATTATTACTAGTACTACTACTAAAACGTAACAACGCCGTAGAACATAATTCAAGCTGACACATACATGAGGCTTTAATTTCGACGTACTACTGCAGTAGTAGTATTATTACTCCCACAACTACCAATGACACGATTCTCTCCTCGTGATCCAACAACACATACATATTTCATTTATTATTATACTACTATATGCTAATTAATATCAACATACTCCTTCCGTTCCTTTTTAGTTGTCTCTTTCAGCTCAATTTCAATAACCAAGGTTTGCATTAATTAACTAATAAATTTACATTTTTACCCTTCAACTAAATTCATTCTTAATAAATGTCAACAAATAGCATTTATGTAAAGTGAAGGGCAATATAGTAAAAACATAGCATAACTATCTATAACTACCTAAAAATGACAACTATTTTGGAACACTTTTCCATCTCTAAAAAGACACCTAAAAAGGAACGGAGGGAGTAACATTTTGTACTATCTTCTAATGTACTAGCTTACTTTCATTTGACATGTTAATTATACATATAATAAATCGTAGTAAAAGTATTATGCATTAATACGTACTAGCTAGTAGTATTTTATTGGAATAATTAAATAACGGTAGATGTACTTGTTTCAAATCTATTCTCTCCCTCCTATTCCAATCCAAATGTCCCATTTTTCTTTTAATTTTAGATTAATCTAATACCAAACTCATATATATAATTGCGTGAAGTTCACAAATGACATTATTAGAATTTAGAAATGTATAGCTAAGTACACAATTTTATTTTAAATTTTTTCGGTGAACAAGTGACGCATAAGCATCGACTAAAGAAAAAGTTAAAACTATATCAAGGAGGAATAAGGAGAAATGAGTGAGAACAAAAAAAAAATTCAAATAGGAAAGTCTAATGCCGAGGCAAGCAGACCCCATCATATCATTTGCTAGAAGCGGCTTCACCTCGGGAGGAAATGCCCAAGTGCTGAAGAACTCGATTGATCTCGCCCCCACTCGATTGATCTCGCCGAGGCAAGCAGACCCCATCATATCATTTGTTGTAGTAAACGTGGAACATATTAAACTTCCTATTGACTGAGTCAGCACCACCCGAATACAATTTTTTGTCAATATAGTCCCAAGTTCTTATATTCGTTGATTTATTCCATGCACATTTTTCACACATTTTATATTTGAACTAAATTATCTCAATATATATGGTTTTAAAATATAAAAAATATGATTTTAAATAAAATATTTTACCCTATAATTTTAAATAAAAAATTAAAATGTGGTAATTGATGAATTTAGATATATTATAAAATATTTTATCAGTAAATATAAAATATAAAATATTTGTTACATCAGAATTATTTATTATTATTAAAAAATAAAATCATGAAATATAAAAAATATTTAAAATATTATTATCCTATAATATTTTCACACCTGCAGATTTTAAAATTAAATATTCATGTATGAATAATTTCTTACAATACAGAAAAATAAGTATATATATATATATATATCAAAATGTTAAAGTAATATGAATTAGTAAGAAAAGTAAGGCCTTAAGGATACAAAAGATAATTTAATATATATAAAAAAATAAAAGATGGTTGTAATTTAATATTACTAGCATTTTGAAAGAGAATCAATTTCATACTCAAAACTCCAAAGATTCCCACCAGTAAATGTAACATTTCCACTATACACAATTCCCTCCAACCAAACACTTAATATCCTTCATTTTATAGCCAAGATGTTGGTATATGCATTTGAAAAGTTATATGTGGTACGGCGGTGGTTGTGGTGGTGTATTGAAACTCTCAAGAAATAAGAGAATATTTGGTCGAAAGCAACACATCGGATTCCTCTAAAGAATATTATCACAAGACTAAAGAAGCATGTAATGGATTAATTGCAATATAGATAACATATGAATTAAAAAGAAGAAAAAAAAAAAGGGGGGGGGGGGGGGGAAAGAAAGAAAAGAAAAAAGTGTCTATTAAATATAGAAGTACTAACTAGAAGCAGTACTTTTGAACGCTGTAGTCAGAAAGTGGATTGAATACAATTTCCATGGAAGATTACAATACACCACCTTTAATTAGCTTTACCTGCATGCATATATTCTCTTATTCTCCATGGAACCCTTTTCTTTTACCATGAAAAATATTTCACGCATTTCAATTCTACTAATTTTATTTTCAACTTTTAGGAAAAGTTGTTGTAATCTTGATTTTGGTTGCTTTTCTTTCCACTTTATTATATAGAGATTAGTAGTAGTAGTAGTTTGTTATTAACAAATATTTGGTGGAAAAATTATTTTGTTTTTAACCTTAGGCCTTAATTATTCCTTTAACCCTAATTAAATGGCGAATGGCAAATGGCAAATGGCAAGCTGGGATCAATGCTACTACACATTCTTAACAATTAATTAAACATTATGTATGCATGGATTGGTGGATTCATCAAAGTATGGCCCGCCCGCCCAATAATTACGAGATCGAGTTAGTTGGAGTTAGCGTAGGGCCCAAAGGTGAAAAAGCCTTAAGCCCAATCACCTGACTTTGGTCACATGCAGGCGAATTTCGCCCACACCAATTTGACCAATTAATCGCATGATGGCAAATTGGCAATCGGTCATCATCATGTGAATATGTTTGGAATTGGGTCACATAATACACCTGCTTGCTTACCAATTCAAACACCTGGCTTTATATGTATATAAGATCGAGCTTAATATATAGCTTGTGTTGAATACTACTACTATATTATATGTTTGTAAAAGCTGAGCAGGCTTATCATGAAGGTCAACAGTGATACGATTACGATCCATATATGCTGTAGGCTATTAACTAAAGAAATGGGTCATCCTCATCCAAATAAGTGTTGTGTTGGCCCTTTATTAATTTTTCAAAGGGAATATATATATACTGTATAATATAATGGAGAAAGTAGCTCTTATCAAAGCAATCCAATTAAGAAGCACTTATTATTCATACTAATTATTCCATACTTTAGTAAATCCAATTACACCACCAAAATCATAACATTGTGACACTATAATTATAATCATTAACAAATATATATATAGAGTGTTTTGTAAATGGGAATGCGGCTACAGTAAGTTTTCTCACTCAGCTAGCTTAGCTAGCTAGGTTCGTTGTTGGCTCACAATTATTATATTCACAAACGGAAAAAAAAAAAAAGAAGCAAGCCTGGTTTGATGAATATAATTAATGGTGATTGATGGTGAATTGCCTTCCATGTTTCATCTCTATTCTTTTGTAATTACATTACATGCATGCATGTACTACTGTGTACTTGATTATATATACAAGTATCGATCTTATGCAAACAAAACAAAACAAAAACACAGAATATTCATTTCCTGCTCCTATATATCAGCACTACTTATTTAGTTATATATATATTTGCATATATATATATATATTGTAATTCTGTTTTCTAAGTTATGATTACTAGAAATACAAGCAGCTAGCTAAGTGCCAACTTGGAATCCAAACAAAACATGCATGATGAGAATGAGAGTTGTTGAAATTAAACAGTTTCTCCATGGAGATCGGTTGAATGTTGAAACCAAATCATTACTTTAATGATAGTAGTACTTAATAATGTATAGTAGTGCAATTAATTAATACTCCTACAGTAGAACAGTAGTGAAGTAGTAAATATGGAGATTCAGTAGGAGTATAACCTAGCCACTGTAGGAAATAATAGTAAAAGAAGATCGATGGAAATGGAAACCATCACACCATTTACCTTTATTTCAATCAACGCCCATATAGGATCGGAGTAGATTATTATATACTATATAGTAGTAGGAGTATTATTTTAACTAATCTACTTGACTTTAAATTGTATTTTCCTCTGGGAATAAAAGGAATGACAGTAGTATTATATTTACACCACCACTACGAGTATTGATGAGTCCATGCCAATCCAACACCCACCACAGCACAATACACTAGAGGCGCCAATCTCAATCGCTCATAGACGATGCTAACCAAGATGGATAGATACCAGCTGAGATGTCCACGAAAGAATTGCACACACAATAACTACGACTTGGTTTAGAAATAGAAATTCAATTCGACTATTATTTAATATATAATGTGTCATAATTACACTTTTGCATCATCTCTAATTTACGCACAGATCTCCCTCCATACAGACGCAATAGAATACTACTACTTCTATTAGGAAACTCAAAGCTTCTACATATTTTGCAATATTGCCTTCTAAAATGCCCATCGAGACACAATTACAATAGGAGATGGAATTGCGCACTTATTCACAGTATAGCACATGAAGATTATGTAAGACCAACGGTTCACTCAAACCACTTTCGATTTGCACGCTCAATTGCTTCGATTCCATAACAATGAATGATCAGTATGTAGCCCTAATATCGAAATGGGAAAAAAATCTCATGTAATTCATAATAGATGCAGATTTCTTCTTCAAGATGCATGCTTTATTTATAAATGCAGAATATTTTGGCTGCATAAAACCCAAAAGTTGATATATCATAATTAATATAGTGGAATGTATAATTGGGTCTCTAAAGTTGGGATACAATTTGATAAAAATTAATGTTGAGCCTATTAGCTCTACTATTCATAGTATCAACAAGTTTTATACTTCCCCGTTCCTTATTTATTTGACACATATGGTCTTTTGACACTATTCATTGTGTAACTTTGATTCGATTTTTTAATATAATTATATGAGATAAAATATAGTTAAGTGAGATCTTGTTGGATTCGTCTAATCGTACAGATTTAGAATATCTAATTTTCATAATTTTTATTTGTATGCAATTTGAGTTATTAACGACTAAAAATGTATATTAGATTGCGTAAAATGTGGATCCGTGATAATTAAAAAGGAAATGAGTATATGATAGATAGATAACACTATTTTTTTATTGTAAAAAACATTTGTAGACTAGAAACTGGTTAAACCAATTCTAAATTGCGTTGCAACACTCAGCAACAGTATTGGTTTCTCTCTCTTTTTTATTACTGCTATTATTCCTTTGTGTGGCTCTAAAATAATACTCTACTACTACTACAGCTGCTGCTCTTCTAAAAAGAAAATTAATAATACTATTAATTTTTATTACTATTAATAATACTAGTACTGCTCTTTTTATTACTGCTATTATTCCTTTGTGTGGCTCTAAAATAATACTCCTACTACTACTACTGCTCTTCTAAAAAGAAAATGTTATAGAAATAATGATATATATATATATATAATGGTATATATATGTGAGTATAAATTATATGTGTAATAATATGTTTGTTGTGTATATATATAAGCTTGAGCTTAGGAGTGGTAATGACTATAATTATCTTAAGAAAACAATAATGAACAAAAGAGCAAAGGTAGAGAAAATAACAAGATGAGGAGATTGTATTATTTTATGTATCATCTCAATGAACAAACTCATCTATTTATAGGCAAATATAATCCACCTTGTATGACATTAAGAGCCACCTTGTATGACATTAAGAGCCACCTTATATGACATTAATAGCCACCATATTTTACTCTCTCATCATAGCAAGACATTCAATATGCATGTTTTTAATGCATGTATCTAGAACACTCCCCCTGAATGTCTTGAATACAAAGAATATGCCTCGTTAAAACCTTACTAGGAAAAAACCCTTTGGGAAAAAATCCAAGTTTGGAAAAAGAGTACATGATTCTTGTGTATTTACTTCTCCCCCTCATCAGTTGAGATTCCTCAGTTGGCGCATCCCGATACGTTTCACCAATTTTTCGAATGTTGCTGTTGGTAGTGCCTTGGTAAATAAATCTGCAAGATTATCAGCTGAACGGATTTGTTGCACATCTATTTCACCATTTTTCTGTAGATCATGAGTGAAGAAAAATTTTGGTGAAATATGTTTCGTTCTATCTCCTTTAATATACCCTCCCTTCAATTGTGCTATACAGGCTGCATTATCCTCATATAAAACTGTTGGGGGTATTTTCTCTTCAGTAGTTATGCTACAATTTTTCAGTATATGGTGCATCAGAGATCGCAACCATACACATTCTCGACTTGCTTCATGGATTGCTAAAATTTCAGCATGATTTGAGGAAGTAGCAGTCAAAGTCTGCTTCATTGATCTCCATGAAATTGCAGTACCACCGCATGTAAAAACATAGCCAGTTTGAGATTTGGCTTTATGCGGATCTGACAAATATCCAGCATCAGCAAAGCCGATTATTTCATGTCGAGAATTATTTGGGTAAAATAACCCAAGATCAATAGTTCCTTGGAGATAGCGAAATATATGTTTAATTCCATTCCAATGTCGTTTTGTAGGAGATGAACTGAATCTTGCTAATAAATTTACTGCAAATGATATATCTGGTCTAGTGCAGTTTGCGAGATACATTAAAGCACCTATGGCACTTAAATATGGGACCTCTGGTTCAAGAATTTGTTCACCTTCCTCTTGTGGTCTAAACGGATCTTTTTTTATATCAAGTGATCTTACGACCATTGGAGTACTCAATGGATGTGATTTATCCATATAAAATCACTTTAATACTCTCTGAGTATAAGCTGTCTGATGAACAAAAGTTCCATCATTTAAATATTCAATTTGCAGACCAAGGCATGATTTGGTTTTACCAAAATCTTTAATTTCAAACTCCTTTTTCAGGTATTCAACAGCATTTTGAAGCTCCTCTGGAGTTCCAATCAAGTTGAGATCATCAACATAAACTGCAATAATTACAAACCCTTGTCCATTTTTCTTAATGAAAATACATGGACAAATTGGGTCATTTGTATAACCCTCTTGTATCAATGACTCACTGAGTCGGTTATACCACATTCGCCCGGACTGTTTCAGTCCATATAGGAATTTTTGTAATTTAATGGAATACATATGTCTAGGATTTGATTCATATGTCTCTGACATTTTTAATCCTTCTGGGACCTTCATATAGATATCTGTATCTAAATTTCCATATAGATACGCAGTAATAACATCCATTAATCTCATTTCAAGATTTTGATGGACCGCTAAACTGATAAGATATCTAAATGTTATTCCATCCATTACAGGGGAATATGTTTCCTCATAATCAAATCCGGGTCTCTGTGAGAACCCTTGGGCGACTAATCTCGCTTTGTATCTGACAATTTCATTTTTGTCATTTCTTTTTCGGACAAAGACCCATCTGTATCCAACTGGCTTTATACTTTCTGGTGTTTTGGCAATCGGTCCAAACACATTTCGTCTAGCCAGGGAATCCAATTCAGATTGGATTGCATCTTTCCATTTTGGCCAATCTTTTCTTTTCCGACATTCATCAACCGAATTTGGTTCATGATCCTCGTCATCATTTATGATGTCAAGTGCTATGTGGTACGAGAATACATTATCTATGATAATTGCATCTCGATTCCAAACATTTCTGCTTGTGACAAAATTGATTGATATTTCATTATTTTCAAGTTCATTCTCCTCTGGAGCTGCAAGTTCATGCTCATCTGGAGCTATTTGCTCTTCAAGGGCGTCTTTTTCCTCTGGAATATTTTCTGTAATTTTGTCACTTTCAATGATTTGTGATCCTCTTTTCTTTCGAGGATTTTTATCTTTGGAACCTGGTGGTCTACCACGCTTTAAGCGTGCAGTAGATTCATCTTTGGCACTTGTAATTGGTCCCTCTGGGACATTAATTTTGATTGGAACATTTGCTGCCGATATATGAGATTTAGTTACTCTTTTAGAGTCGCATAATGCATCCGGCAATTGATTTGCAATACTCTGCAAATGTACAATTCTTTGTACTTCTAGTTCACAATCATTTGTACGAGGATCGAAGAAATCTAATGGTGTTTTCCAGTTGATTTCTTTTTCTTTCTTTGGTTGATTTCTATCTCCCCCTAATGTCGGGAAATGAGATTCGTCAAAATGACAATCTTTGAATTTCGCAGTAAATAAATCACCAGTTAATGGTTCGAGATATCGAATAATCGATGGTGATTCATACCCGACATATATTCCCAATCTACGTTGGGGACCCATCTTTGTGCGCTGAGGTGGTGCAATCGGGACATACACAGCGCAACCAAATATTCTGAGATGGGATATATTGGGTTCATGCCCAAATGTTAATTGTATAGGGGAGTATTCATGATAATGTGTCGGCCTTAACCGCACCAATTTTGCTGCATGTAATATTGCATGCCCCCAAGCTGTCAATGGCAATCCAGATCTCATTAATAATGGTCTGGCAATTAATTGTAAACGCTTTATAAGCGATTCAGCAAGTCCATTCTGTGTATGGACATGAGCAACAGGATGTTAAACTGTTATGCCAATTGACATGCAGTATTCATCAAACCTCTGGGATGAATATTCACCAGCATTATCCAATCGGATATTTTTTATTGTATAATCAGGGAACTGTGCTCGTAATTTAATAATTTGAGCAAGTAATTTTGCAAACGCATGGTTACGAGATGATAATAATGATACATTGGACCATCGTGTTGATGCATCAATTAGCACCATAAAATATTTAAATGGTCCACATGGTGGATCTATAGGTCCACATATATCACCCTGAATTCTTTCAAGAAAACTGGGGCTTTCAGTTCCCACTTTCGTTGGTGAATGTTTGGAAATCAATTTTCCTTGGGAGCAAGCAACACATATATAATCATTATGTTGCAGCAACTTTTGTCCCTTTAATGAATGGCCATGACTATTTGTAATAATTCGCCTCATCATTGTAGAGCCAGGATGGCCTAGGCGATCATGCCATATCATATATTCATCATTAAGCCTATGGCTTCCAATAGACTTCTGGCCTATTTTGGGATGATATATATTAGTGGGACTCTGGCCATTAATAAACCTCTGGTTTATTTGGGGAATATTAGACCTGTGGTCTAAGTGATAATTTTCAATTGTATTTATCTTTGAAAAATACAATCCAGAAGACAGAGCTGGTAATTTTTCAAATATATATTTCTTACCATGTGTGGTATTTGTAATTAATAAATATTCGACATTCTCTGAAGTCGATGTCTCGAGATGATACCCATTTTCTCGGATATCTTTAAAACTTAATAAATTTCTTCGAGACTTGGGAGATAGGAGTGCATTTTTCACAATTAATTTTGTTCCCTTTGGGAAAATAAGGTTGGCTGTGCCAATTCCTTGTATAATATTTGCACTACCACATATTGTGTTTATATTTGTATCTCCCATTTTTAAATTTGAAAAACACCTTATGTCTTTTAGTATTGTGTGCGTTGAAGCACTATCAATAAGACATATATTATCACTTTTAAAATTCCCCATTTTGCTGGAATTAAAACAAGATATAATTAATATTAAAACAAGATTAAATATAAGTGAAACAACACAATGCATAATAATATAGCAGAAAATAAAAAAATTCAAAGCGTAATAAAAACAATATAATAAAATGTAATGCAGTATTTAAATAATATTGTATCATTGAAGAAATTTGTATATCTTTCTATGATATATTTAGCATATCAATTCATTAGTCGTACGACAAATTATGGGACTATGTCCTCCTGCCATATTGATAGCATTTTTCTTCAATTGCTTCGCCTTTTAGAGGCACAATTTCTGGCAATTATTTTGCCATTTAAGAATCTGACTCTGTCAGTACACACCAAACTAAAGATCCACGAAATCTGTTGGTATAACCGAACTAAGATTTATGGACTCTGTTGGTATTAATGTCATTTTTATTAATATATTGTCATATATCTCAATCGTGACATTATTTTGAACATGACTGATTTATATCATTTACAGACTTATAGTCTTGCAGTCATTATGATGCCTCGCATTTGGGATTTCAGCCAAAAATCTTTATTTTACAAAGAGCTGCCATTTGCCCCCACATTAAGGGAACTGTCACTATCTCTTATCAAAAATAAGAATTGGCAAAATGCTTATTTCCCATATATAGACCAATATGATCTTTTGACCGTTTTGTTTTTCTAGGTCTTGGCCTGTTGCCGTATTTTTTTTTTTTTTTTTTTTTTTTTTGCGGTCTAGGCCTGTGGCCGTATTTTCTTTTATAATGGTCTTTTCTAGACCCATTGTTTCCAAATAAATCTTAATATCCATATTTCAAGATAAATAATTATCTCCAGATACCATCAGTGGTCTGAAATCCTGCTTTGTCAAGTTAGCCATAATAGAATTATTGAAATACAAAATATTACCTCAAAGAAATTCCGGCAGAGCTCCGTTCGTAGCTCGTGCTGATAACGTGTTATAGAAATAATGATATATATATATATAATGATATATATATGTGAGTATAAATTATATGTGTAATAATATGTTTGTTGTGTATATATATAAGCTTGAGCTTAGGAGTGGTAATGACTATAATTATCTTAAGAAAACAATAATGAACAAAAGAGCAAAGGTAGAGAAAATAGCAAGATGAGGAGATTGTATTATTTTATATATCATCTCAATGAACAAACTCATCTATTTATAGGCAAATATAATCCACCTTGTATGACATTAAGAGCCACCTTGTATGACATTAAGAGCCACCTTATATGACATTAATAGCCACCATATTTTACTCTTTCATCATAGCAAGACATTCAATATGCATGTTTTTAATGCATGTATCTAGAACAGAAAATTAATAATACTACTAGTGTACTACTACTGCTACTACTAATGAGTTGTGGGCTTCTTGTCTTCTTTCTGACTCGGAAAACATCAATTGATGGGTTCTGCTAGCTAGATTACCGAGAATGGAAAAGGGTTCATCATCATCCTCGTCTTCCCCCGCGGCCGCTGCTGCTGGCCCGGACGCACTCAATGGCTTCAAGTTCGGCAAGAAAATCTATTTCGAGGAGGGTGCCGCCGGCCGCTGCTCTGGATTGGGATTGCACCCCAAAACGGGTCCTCCTCCTCCTCCGCCGCCCTCTCCTGCTAAGAAAGGGAGGACAGCCACGGGCTTGGTCCAGGCCGGACAGCAGCCGCCTAGGTGTCAGGTGGAGGGCTGTATGCTAGATCTGAGTGATGCTAAGGCTTACTATTCCAGGCACAAAGTTTGTGGTATGCACTCCAAGTCTGCAAAGGTTATTGTTGCGGGCCTTGAGCAGAGGTTTTGCCAGCAGTGCAGCAGGTCAGCCCTCATCACCTTCTTTTCAATTTTACTACTACTACAGTATTTAGGGAGTACTACTACTACTACTACTATTGCTACTACTAGTACCTTCTCTGTTTCTTCAGGAAAAAAAAAGATTAAATAAATAAAAGAACGGCCTCTGCAATCATGGATAAACAACTAGTATGTTATACTCCAGAGCCCACATGCTAGCAAGAACTGATTGTTTTATGGTTAATGGGTCTGCGCCGAATTTACTTATTCTTGATTCATCTGTCTCTGGTTTTTTGGGGATTTATATCTGGAAGAGGCTGGCTGTGTTTTTATTGTGTTTTCTTGTCGGCTTCTTCATAACTTGTTGTTGACTGTGCATGATGTTTGAGAACTTGCATTTCATCCCTTGCTTCTTTTTTAGGTCATTAAAGGCAACATCTTTTTTGTAGCTAGGATAGATAGAAATCCCTTTTAGCATGTTGCTTTTGCGGCCTCATGAATGTGTGAAACCTAGCTAGAAATCCCTTTTAGCATGTTGCTTTTGCGGCCTCATGAATGTGTGAATGCGGAATGAAGAGTACTATAATCTCATAGAGTGTATTGTTATTCAAACTTGGATATGCAGTTAACCAATTATTAGTGATAGTCAAAACGTCCTAGCCAATTGGGTACACGTGTGCTGTGTCACTCGGGCTCCAGAAAGCTTGTAGATGATGGAACTCAACTAGCATGAGTTATGCTTTTTCATCAATCTAGTGATTCATAATTGAGAGAGATTGATTATTGTAGCGTTGAAATGTTTCAAAGTAATAAGTAAAATGAAGAATGAGTGAATTTTTTTTTTTATGTTTTTTTGGCTTGAATGGGCCAATGGCCAATGGGATGACGAGGTTGTAATGATCATCTGTACAAGAACAAAAGAGAGGGGAGGAATCACAGCATATGCATAGGCCACAGGGACAGTAGGCTTGGGTTCAATTTTTTCTTGTTTCGCTTCCAATTGAACCTCTTCTTTCTAGATAGATGGTTTTTTTGCATGCACTGCCTATAAAATAACCTGAAATTTCACAGCAATACGAATCACAATCAGCATGAAGGAATTCAACTGCTTAATTAAATGATGGGTGCTGGCTGTTTATGCGGAGGCTTATAATTAGAACACGAATTAGCTTTCCTGGTTCAATGCCTCCTTTCCCTTGTTTTAATTAATAGTAATAGCTTCTGGGCTAGCCTTCCTCCAGGTTTCATCAATTGCCTGAATTTGACCAAGGAAAAAGGAGCTGTCGCAGACGCCTTGCTGGACACAACGAGCGTAGGAGGAAGCCGCCCCCAGGATCTGTGTTGCCTCCTTACTATGGAAGTCTTTGTCCACCTCTGTTTGGTTAGATATTCCAAGACTTGAGCTCATTTTGATGAATTAATCTGCGTGCATGCTCGTGTTGATATCCACAATACATACAGTATATGGGAAATTCTTAACAACACCTGTGCACTGCAGATTCATGTAATCCCTATTATTCTCTTGTGAGAAACTGAGGATATGGGAAATTTAATAATGTACTGTTTATATACCATGGCAGATAACCATGCCAAAAGAGGAGGCGGCTTTATGATGGACTTCAGTGCTTACCCAACATCTCTCACAGGAAGAGACTCATGGCCGAATGGACAAGGTTTGGAAAACCAAACTGCCAAGCCTCAACTTCTTACATGGCTGCAGAGCAACAACGCGCAAAATCAAAATCCTCCTTTTGGGAATATTCATCAACATCAACAAGAAGGTTCTGGTCCTCCACTAGTGCCTTCAGAAGGATGTTTCAACAGCGGGGTTTCGGTCTCGGACTCCACTAGTGCTCTCTCTCTTCTGTCAAATCATCAGCCCTGGGTTGCTAGAAGAAGCCGCCCGTCAAGTGTTGGGGTTGGGGTAAACGATTTTCTTAGCTCTGGTAGCACGAGCTTAGCAGCTGAGCCGGCTGTCAATTTGCCTAACCCTGCTCCTGCTCCTGCTCCTGCTCCTGCCACTGTTCAATTTGCCTATTACCCGTCTTGGGGCTTCTTTGCCTCTAAGGGCAACCAAACTGGCAACTCTCTGCCTCCTGAAATGGGGTTACCGCAGTTTTCTCATCCTACTATTCCTCCTACCAATGATGATGAGTATGCAGCTGGCGAGGAGGAGCTCGGATTGGCTCAACCAAGTGATTCCGATTTACATGATGATCGCTCAAGATCAGGAGGCTATGATGCTTCCATCCAGCATATGCACTGGTCTCTTTAAATTTGAATTGGAATTGGAAATTGGCGTATGTCTGTCTACCCATGATATAGTGATCATGAATGATATCTTGTATTCTCGTCGTCATTTGTGTAACCGTTGCGTTTTACTATTATTATAATGCATGTGTTGTTGTACCGTACGTCTTGCATTGCTAGACCGGACTTGTGTGCTTGTGGTTTGCAATTGCATATTATATATATATATATATATATATATATATATATATATATATATTTGCATTGCTCATGTCCAACCCCAACACACTTTTCACATCTATCTCTGTGTTCCATCTTATTAGCTTCTTGTTTTTCCCCCAAACAGTCAACATTTGGGTGTGAAGATCAATTGCCCTTGTGCTCATTTTCCTTTCCTAGTCTTTCAACTCACTCCATTTCAGTCACATTTATTATTATTATTATTATTATTATTATTATTATTATTATTATTATTATTATTATTATTATTATTGTTATTGTGTGGTTACGCATGTTGTTCAATTTCATACTCCGTAGTAAGTAGTATTTACTTATTTATTTATTTTTATTATGCATAATTAGGATTTAAGCACGCAGTTAGTTATTAGGGAGATGCAGGGAATTAATGCCGCCACTGAAGGCTTAGCCGGTGCATATGTGCAATTCAAAACTGCATAACCGTTTACAATCTGATATTCTGATGCACTACCAATTCTCTTCGTCTTCCCTCTGATCGATTCCGTCTCCTCCTCCTTTCTTTTCCTTTCTCGCGAGAGGAGGTGCATTCAAATCGCTAAATCCTCTCCTGTTGCTCAACATACTGAAACAATATATGTATGTAAGTAACTGCAGAAATTATTCTTGCTGATTTCCAGCTTCTTAAGGTGGTTTTCTTTTGTTCAATTTGTCCATCTATGTTATGCTATTCCAACTGTGCTCCTGTGTGATCCGTTGGCATGAAATTGCATTAGTCTCTGCTTCGGAATTGATAATTCCTTTGAAGATTGGTGTTTCTTTAATTTCCTGAGCCATCATAGCAATTTTTCAGTAGTAGACGATTAATTTCAGATAATCCCGCCTTAAAATTTTGTAGATTCATTTCTATGTATAAACACAGTGCGGCGTCCTGGAAAGCACATGCAGATATAGGGATAACGGCAGTGCTGATGAGGATATTTTCATGAAATTGTGCACGACTTAAGAATGCAGTTTAAAGCAGAAAACGTGAAATACTTTCCTTGATTTTCACATCTATCATTATGCCAAGTTTCATGCATTGCTTTATGTTGGCCCACTGGAGTTTACTTTTGGTTTGTTTATTGAAGTTGCTAATAATATTTTTCATTCTCTCATTTCAGGGGAACATTTAGATTTGAGAGCATACTTTTGTTCTAATGTTTCTTGAGGAATAAGAGGAATATGGCTAAGTATTGGTTCTGCCTTACTGCAATCGTCTTCTGTGCTATTATGGGACTTCATGCTTCTGCCAAGACGGACAAAATAGAAGGTAATTCATTGTTATTTCAAGTTCATTTCATGGGTAGTTTATTACCAACATCAGGCCTAGTAATAGTCTGGTTTTTTGCTACGAGGGAGAGCCCATTTTAAGCATAAGGAATCTAGCAACAGAAGTCTTTGCATTCACCTAATATGATTAAACTCGGAAATGCATGTAGCTACCAATTTTCGGTGAAAGATGCGATGTCAGATTAGAGTCGAGTCATGTTACTTTCTGGTCCAGGATTATATTCCTCAAGTCCACTTAATGTGCCGTCTAGTTTAGTAAAAGTTTAAGAAAAGTAATATCTCACTCATATTATGCAGCCCAAGCTCTTCAGGATCTGTACAGGTCACTAAACAAACCCCGGCAGCTGTTGTATTGGAGATCAGTGGGTGGAGACCCCTGTGGAGAATCATGGCTGGGAGTTCAATGCACTTCATCTTTTATAATCCACATGTAGATTTGATATGATATATATTCATTGTTCATCAATGGAACTAAATATGGAATTTGGAAAGAACTAATTTGTGTTCCTTCTTTTTCCAGAAAACTTCATGGACTAGGACTCGCTGGAAATCTTGGGTTTCATCTTTCCAATCTTAGTAGTCTCAAGCATCTGTAAGAAATTTTGGCTGGGGTTATTTTCTTTATTCAGTTCAACCATCTTTATTTCCGTTGAGCACTACTCATTTGTGTGTACATTTATGTTAGGGACCTTAGTTCGAATGACATTGAGGGCACAATTCCGTACAGCTTACCTCCTAATCTCACATACCTGTAAGACTCCATATAGATTGATGCCACAATTGCGGAGGCCAGTTTTAACATGTTTTTACAAAAATACCTTACCCCTCCTTTTTTCCTTTCTATCATTGCAGAAACTTAGCTGCAAACAAGTTGAATGATAGTATTCCATATCGGTTGGAGAATTTGAGGCACCTCCAGCATCTGTATACAGCTTGACTTATTGAATTGGTTTTGTAGTTACATCTTATCTATGTAGTTTCTCATGGAGAGGCAGCTACATGCTGTTCTAATTCGTATTGATCTTCTGGCAGGAATTTGAGCCACAACTTACTAGCGGGACCTTTGGGAGATATGTTTAATGGTCTAGAGAATATAAGAGAAATGTACAGCGTTTCACTCATTTTTTTATTGAACTGTATTTGTTACACATGAATTTCAAGTGTTCCGATTAGTCGATCACTTCTTTCTAAATCAAGCCTCAGGTGCAGTATATTTCGATTTCTTGATCCTGAGAAATGCAATCTTAATTCTTCCACCAGGGATTTGTCGTTCAATCGCTTTACAGGAGATTTGCCCCCCTCATTCAGAACTCTGGCAAACCTCAAAGGATTGTGAGTTTGTGATCGTATCTTCTGATTCCTCAAAAAGAGATGCAACTGTTGTGATATATTTTTTTTGCAGGTTTTTGCAGAGCAATCAGTTTACAGGATCAGTAATTTTCCTGTCCAATCTCACCCTGTCAGATCTGTATGTCTACTCCAGATCTCAATATTATTGTTCCAATCATCGATTGCCCATTGAACTGTTTATGCACCGAAATCCCCCAATTTTCAGGAATATTGAAGACAACCATTTCAGTGGTGTTATTCCACAGAGATTTCAAAATATACCTAACTTGAGGTTCATCCGCTATCAAACCATTCATTCGCTTCGGCATTCATCATCTATCTGATTTCTGAACTGTTTCCCTCCTCATTTTTGTCCAGGATGTGGGGCAATCAGTTTGGCAGAGAAATAAACTACCCACCTTGGAGCTTTCCTTCCGAAACTACTACGCCTGGAGTGCAGAATATCCACAGCCCCCCTGCAGCAAATTTAAGTGCCTTCGAGAGCCACCCATCTCCTCCAATAATACTTCACAAACAGAAGAAACAGCACGGAGCAGGAATATTTCTAATGATTGGTGGCTTCGCTGTGCTTGCAGCATGTGCAGCTATTTTTGTGGCAATTCACATAAACCGATCACGTGGGCCAAAGCTTGGAATTTTGGGGAACAGTGAAGATTCAATGCGATCTCTAAATATTGGCACAGCTCAAGGTGAGATTTTATTTGTAGGCAGAAGATACATTTCCTGCTATCTTGTGATAGATTTTCTTCTGTTCACGAGGAAAGCTCTGTTCGGCTTGTCTTAAACTCTTTCGTTGCAGATTATACATCAATGACAGCAATGCACAGCTCCGTTTCATCACCATTCAGCTCTTCCCCACTGATCACCCCCTCTCGTTTGCCTCCAATTCGGACTAAAACATTAAGGATGTCAGGGAGCACAAGTTTCTCAAAGAGAGGAGCACCAATCGGTGCAGAAGTATATACCATAGCAGAGCTTCAAACAGCGACAAATAGCTTTAGTGAAGAAAACCTTATCGGTGAGGGATCCCTTGGTAATGTTTATAGAGCAGAGTTTACTGATGGCACGGTAATGTTACAAAATTTTAGTACTCCATTTGGTTTAAGTTACAGAAATTTTAGCAAAGTCCCTCTCGAGTTTGAGTTGAGTTTTCATCTTGATAGATTTTGGCTGTGAAAAATGTTCAAACCATACATCTGTCCATTGTTGAAGAGCAACAGTTCTTGGACGTCATACGAAATGCATCACGCTTGAGGCATCCCAACATAGTGTCACTCCTAGGATACTGTACGGAGTGCGGGCAGCATCTCATTGTGCATGAATTTGTCAGGAAGTTATCTCTTCATCAGGCTTTGCATTGTGCCACCTACAAGCCACTATCCTGGGGCTTACGTCTTCGTATTGCTCTTGGCGTAGCACGAGCATTGAAGTGAGTATCATCCCATGAATTTGGCGTTTCCCCTAATGTCGGGGGTTCCTTACTCCCCGTTACTTTATGCATTCGTCATTAAGAACCGGCTATGGATAACTTGGCTTGAGTACATCGCCAATTAATGGTGTCTTTGTTACTCGCTGAATTTTTTCAGATATATGCATTCATCCTGCGTACCACCCATTGCTCACAGCAACATAAAGGCTGCCAATGTCTTGCTTGACGATGAGCTTATGCCACGTGTGTCTGATTGTGGCCTGGCTATTCTGAGGCCCCTTACTACCAACCAGGTTAAGCTCAAGGTACGTGTTTCAACATCGTGTCTTTGTCAATTAACCACTTTATAATGCTCTTTCTGAATATCTGTTTAACAGGCTTCTGAAATGGCTATTGCTGATAGTGGTTATATTGCTCCAGAACACGTTCAACATGGGACCGGCAACGCCAAGGCAGACATTTATGCCTTTGGTGTGTTGCTTTTGGAGCTTTTGACAGGAAGAAAGCCCTTTGACAAGTACATGCTATTACAACCTTTCATCAGCTTTATAATTTTTAATACTATGCAATAGAGTACTCATACAACACAGTATGGGCAATGCAGTACAAGACCAAGGGCAGAACAATATCTGGTGAGATGGGCTTCTTCCAAGCTTCATGACAATGCATCTTTAAGACAGATGATTGATCCGGCGCTTACAAGAACAGCCTCATCTAACTCTCTCTCTCGTTATGCTGACATTGTGTCCCTGTGCATTCAGGTACTTAGAAAATCACAGGTCTATCTCACTCATACCACGTGGTTACATAATTAAACACAGGGACTATGAGCAAGTTGTAACTTTCTATCTTTGACGTGCATGCATCACAGCCTGAGCCGGAATTCAGGCCCACCATGTCTGTGATTGTGGAGTCCATCTTGAGTTTGGTGCAGAAACCAAATGCCAGCAGTAGCAAAGAAGCAGAACATGTTGATAAATCACTCCAGCCAACCCATGGCAGATTCTTTGGGTCACCCAATCTAAGCTACTATTCAGTTTAGTCTAGCAGAGACCAAGTCTTCATTGGTACAACGCATTCAGGTGCTATACTAGCAACCGATGTAAAATCAATATACTGAATTCTATATAGTACTAAAGACCAGATGTCTCAAATACTTGCACATAGAATAGAATAGTACAGGTTGTAACGATAAGGTTTTATGCAATTTATAGCATTTCTCTTGTCGTTACTGAAACATGAAAGTTACTGAAACTCTAAGAATGCAGTATTATGCCTCAAGCAGTTTTTTGTTCCAACTCTATTTCTTTGAGAAATATCAACTAACAATATTAGCAAGAAGTTCTATGCAATGCAAACCATTTTGTTTTGGTTGTGAACTATGACATACAAACAAGTAGCAGTAATGTTATGCACCTGAGCCGCTGCTCAATAATGCATTAATCTCTCCAATAACATGGACAGGTCTGCCGTCAAACAATCCTGAAAGTGTATCCTCACAAACTTTCTTCAACTCCCTTGTTTTTACAAGAGCAGCTTCCTGCAGAGTGAAATAACAGAATATATTATGCATACATATATATATATATATATTTTGCATTTTAGAAAATTCCGAAAGATAAACTTACTTGTTTCGGCCAGGATGATGACAACGAATTTTGCAGTTCCAATCGTTTGTTATAAAGGTCTTTCAATCCATCTTTCAGCTTACTCTCATGATGTTTCTTTTCTTCCAAAGTTCTCACCAAACGATCCAAAAACCTGGAATCCAGACAATAACAGATCAAATGACTACATTTGAGCAAAGTAGAGACTTGATCATTGATATGAAAACTCAACAAATCTGTGCAAAAGACAGGGGAGTGGAATGAGCTGTGGCAACAAAGCAAAAAAACAACTTGGCAAAGTTGATTCTCAATCATTACAGGTTTATACTTCAGAAATATGCTTGCAGATGAATTTGCTTTATGCAGAATAAACTTGTAAATAGGAAACTGAAGCGAGCTATATCTTTCATCCAGAAACAGGCATGGTTTCAAGTCAGATTAATTTATAAACTATAAAAACAGTTTACTACTTTTTGGTTGGAAAAAATAACAGTGGCGTAAGATAACGGCACACAAAGACAAAATGAACAATGCAGCAGAGTTAATAACCAATATCATAAACAGGACCACTTCAATGAAAAACTAATATAATACCTTTTGGAGTTGAGCAGCAAGATCAGGTCTCGCGTTTTCCTATTTGTAAATAACGAAATAGCCAAAGAGACATCCGAAAGCATAGTCTGAAAGGCATCAGGAGTGTATTGCTGGAGCACAAAGGGAGCTACTGATTGGATTTGATGTTGTAAAGATAAAGTTTCTCCATTTGTCACTTCAACCAACCGCTGGTTCAGAAATGCTTTAGCCTGATTCCAGTGTTTTAAATAAATGACGAATCCTCAGATAAGAGAAAAAATGGGTAGACAAAATAAAGATGATGAAGAAAAGCCCATGCCAGCATATGAAATTTAAAAACACTAGTATTATATTTTACACGAACAAAACAATAAAACAAATGTGGACCTCAAATAAGTCATCAAGAATCTTATTCCTGTAATCTGTCTCCATAAGCTGACTCCTTTCATGGTTACCTCCTGTTGCTTCAGATAGAGTATAACGATGGGTTCTTTCAGAATCTGTAACAGTGGTAAACAAATTGGTGTCAACAGCATCACCAACTAGTGGATTTTCAACAGTTACATCCCAAGAAATCTCTGACTGAGAAACATTCGGATCCAAAGGTCCCTCTTCTCCATCTAAAACTTGGCAAGTCTCAACACCATATTTATGAGGAGAATCAGGAGATACATCACTAGCATTAACAATTTCATAAGGGCCTCCCAATCCATTGCCATTATCTTCAGTTTCTGCAGTACCAATATCCCAATCAATCTCAGAGCTCTCTAAAGTAATATCCCAGTCGATATTGTTGGCTATGGTTTCTGCCCCTTCAGCTGTGGTTGCAGATTCATTATGACACTCTTGAGTACTCACAACAAAAACTTCAGGACTCGCAGAAACATTAAGAGATGGGGGATTTTGGCGAACATAAATCAAGTTTGGCAACACAGGACTGGGACTTTTCTGCAAAGAAAATATTTATTAAAAGAAAAGGAATGGAAGGCTAGTAAAAAAGCATGCAACGATGCTTCCAAATCCCATGCCAGGGAAAAAAATTAAATAAAATAAACCATATTATACTTACATTTTTCTCTGTATGAACATCTTTAACAAATGCTGAATAGAACTCTATGGTCCTTGAAACAGAATCACTATTTAATACTTCTAAAATCCTGCGAAAAGTGCTTGGAAGTGATGTCATGGCTGTTTCCAACAACTCTGACCTGACATTGATACCCTGCAATGGGAACACCCTTGAATAATATTTCACTTTCTGAAATAACCGATTAAACAAAATAAGACAAAACTTAAGGCAAATAACATGCATCCAGAAAAAAGATGAGAATCAAAGTTAACCTGCAGCCCCAGCTCCTGGCAAGCTTCTGCATATTTTGCAGCCGAAAGGACAGCATTTCTTTTTGTTTCAGCTTCTTTCCGATCTAATTCCGCTAGCTGTTGTTGACACTTTTGGACTTGCTTCTTCAGATATGGGCTGTAGAATGAAAAGAAAAACTGACTTGTAGGGAGGAAAAATGGAAAATTATATTCCCTACTATGATTTTAACAATATAATTTTCTTACATTTCATAGGTCACATTTTGGGTCATTATTTGAGCTGCCTCACCAAGAAAAATATGATCTTTCTCATATGCTCTCACTATTGTCTCCCAATCACCCTATCAAATTAGCAATATTGGTTACAGGCTTACAACATGTTGAAAAAGATGTTCAGAGAGAGAGAGAGAGAGAGCAATCATTCTTGGACATTGATATCAGACTATAGTTTGGATATCTTACAGCATCACCTGAAAGTCGACCAAAAATATTACGGCTTTCTGGAGTTGACTTTAAGAGAATTTCCAATATTAGCTTGGCTTCCAAGTAGCCAATCCCTGATAAATTACAACAGTAAGAAGAGCCATGGGGACAAAATCCCAACATATGAAAATTTCTCATTGCTACCAGTACACTGAAACTTCAAAGTTGCCCAGTATAATAATTTGGACCGAGTCCCATTATATCAACAAAGGAAATCTTTGCCCTCAAAAAGTTAAATATTAATTCCAAGGAAATTATGCAAATTATAAAAAACTCGTGTGGTATACATTATAGTTTATCGTACTAAACAAATCACAATGTGGAACAGCGTAATTTTCAAAAACATAAATAGAGCAGCATAGTCAACAAACCTTTAAATTCTTCGCAGAAGGAAGGAGAAAAAAATATTTAAATTAAACAATTAAAATAGATGACAAATAAAAAATGTATTTTAGTCATTGTTGTGGAGCAACAAAATCAATAACAATGCAGTTAACAAAAAACCTTCAGGGTCGAGGGTTTGGAAAATGGGGTCAATGTCCTTAGGCAGTGAAGTAAATGATGACGCGATCTTGGACCTCACAGCCGCCATTCGCTTCCTCCAATCCATTGGAATCCTCTTCCGATCCACCAGCCATTCTTCAATTTAACACCACAAATATCAATAATTTCATATAGACTATTAAAAAGACGAAATTTAACCAAAAATCAAAAACCAGAGTGAAATTGATTGCAGTATTGCACAATAAAATCTATTACCTCCGAGGCGAGCGAATGCGATGTCGATCGGCAGGCTCCTAATTCCGTCCTGAGTTTGCATTTTCTTTTCCTTTGCTTTATCGGTATTGCCTGCCTGTTTCAGCCTTTCAGACACTCAGGTATCATTCAGCACAAGTCAAGAAGAGGGAAGGATCACCGCCTGCAATTTATTTACAATTGTAAGACACAGTCATGACCCATTATTACACTGGACTGTTCAGATTGGGCTTTTCATACGGCCGAATATAAGAACAGTTTTAATTAGGCCCAATACATAAACTTAGTTTGATACACAGATCATTTAAATTTAACACTGAAGCCCAACATAACCCAAAATTTTGCAATTCGGTTGCTCTCGTCTGGCATTTCAATTTCATCCCGATTTGGTTCTTCCCACTTCCCAGTCCCCCAAACCCCAAAAGCTTCTCTTACCATCGAACCAAGATTGGCGATTCCTACGGTGCTGCTTCAGGTGACTTTCTCTATTTCTGATTTTCAAAAATCCTTACAATTGAAACTTTCATGATCGAACCAAGACACGCGCATACATAGATTTGTGATTTTTGCTACATTTTCCCCTTTACTATATGGATCGATTAATTCTAGGGTTTTAAGCTTTGGAGTGCGGTATGTGGTGATAGAGGCATTGAATTCTTGTGACTTTTTTTATTTCTAGATTTTATTTTTTTTCAATGTGAAGTTGCTGCTTGACATAATCGGATGATTCTGCGCATTTGCTGTTTGAGGCTTTCGATCATATAGAAATTCTAAGGTGCTAGAATTTCCTTTTGAATGTTATTGCCTTTCTGGTTAAATACAGAAGGGCAAGTTACTCTTTCCGTGTGTTCCGTTGATCTAGTTCTCCATTGTGGGCAACTGCACCCGTATGAAAGAAAACATGGTGAAATCATGATTGCTATTTTAAAACTGGACTGAAAATTTAATTATTTGTAGTTACGGGAGCTGTTTCATGTATAGGACTTCTTCTTCATGTTTTCAGTTTCTCTGAATTCTCTTTTCTTTCGCACCCCCGTGCATCCTTTAGGTGTCGTCACACCTTGCATCACTGCCTGATGAATGTTTTTTTTTCCGTTGTTTTATATTCTAAAAGGTTTGCAATATTTTCCTATGTTCCTTTATCTTCTCTTTGTTGTTAATGTCTTGTTTGATTGATTATGACCTTTGCAAATAAGAATGCAGTTATACTGCTCCATTTTTATAGTACTAGATGATATAAGACTCTCTACGTGCAAGCTAAATACCAATTATGATCTTATTCTCACTGAACCTAGATCTTGTGCGTTTCTTTTCAATATTGCTTGAACTTATTTGGTTGATATTCACAACAGATGAAGAATTGTAGTTTTAGATCCTTTTTCTTAAACATTCTATGTTTCCATGTTTTGTCCTCCAGGACCTTGTGATATCTTGAGACCCATCGATTCATATTTAACTTACTACAATAAATTTAACTGGGAATCTTTATGTTTAGCTTATTTTATGGTAATGTGTCATGTGTGAATCATTTAGTTGAAACCATATAGTGGCTGAAGATTAATGTTTATGGCAAAAACCTTTCTTTTATGGAATAGCATATAATAAGGACTGCTTGTTTTCTCTGATTCTGGACTACCTTTTTCCTATTTCTACAGGCTTTTTTTACATTTTTTTTTCAATATAAGAGTGATAAAATGAATCGTGATGAGCTTAAGCCATTTGAGGATGAGGAGAGTTCAACGATGAAAACGATAAAAGGGGCAGCAACAGGACTCGCTGCCGGAACTATATGGGGCACAATTGTCGCTACATGGCATGATGTACCTCGTGTTGAGAGGAGAGTAGCACTTCCTGGTTTGATCCGAACATTGAAGATGATGGGCAGCTATGGAGCAACATTTGCTGCTATTGGTGGAGTCTACATTGGAGTGGAGCAGATCGTGCAGAAGTATAGGATGAAAAGAGATTTTGTTAATGGTGCTGTTGGTGGATTTGCTGCTGGTGCTTCCGTGCTGGGCTTCAAAGGTGAACCATTCTTTTCTCTTACGTTTCGAGAAGCAATTGAAATTTAACGAAGTATTCTGCAATTGGATGGATGGTTGGTTCGTTTTCTTTGAAACTGAAACTGAAGCTACTAATTCTTATATAACCATAGTCCTCTTCATCTACAAATGACCTGACTTAATGAAGTAGGAGAAAACACACTTCCATCCTTATAATTGCTGTCATCCAAATTTTTTGGTTTCTGCCACATGCAATTGCTGGTACTCTTAGTAGTGTTTGAGGTCCTGAGAATAAATGTGAATGAGGGCATATTCTTTCCAAGCTGATGCTTTTGGTGTTAGTTGTGATCATGATATTTTGGGATTTCCATCTTAATGCATTCTTCCACTTACTGACGACCTATATGTTGATACGAACTGTGCAGGGAAGAGCATTTCAACCGCACTTTCTGCTGGGGCTGCCCTTGCCTTCACTTCTTCCGTCATTGACTTTGGAGGTCAAACCACAAGAGTTGACACTGGCAAGGAATTGTATGTTTACACCGTGGAGAAAAGGCCTAGTGTGAATTAATTCCCATCCAAGTCGCCTCCTCATGCTCGTTTCACTTTATTCTGCTATATTTTGGAATGTGGTTGTGGGCTTATTATGTCTTCAGCGTGCCCACTGTTCTTGCTTACCATTGTCGAAGTTGAACAAATGGTTGAATAAATTTTTGTGGTGTTGCTTACGTTCTCTAAATGTTGATTTATGTTGTTTGACTGAATACTCTAATGTAATAATGGTTGTTAAATGTTAACAGATGAGAATTGCCCCAACTTTTCTCAGTGCAAGGATAATTTGGTTATTGATCAGTTTACCATGAGGATGTTTTTTAGAACTAAATTAATTTAAGAATGATATATCATTATATATACATATGAATGATAGTTATTGACACATGAAGTTACCTATTTGCCCTTATTTAGTTCTTTATTACAACTTAACCAGTCAGTTGAAATGATATTTCTGCCCTTCTTTAGTTTTCCTATTTACAACCCAACCGGTTTGACACATGAAATTACTTCCTTGCCCTTCTTTAGTTTCTTTATTACAATCCAACCAGTCAGACATATTTGCTCTTCTTTAGTTTTTTTATTTATAACCTAACCAATCAGTAGTATGCGGAATTTTCTAATTACACTTATTTGTTTTGTTATTTACTTCAAATGACGTGGGTTTCACTGATCAATGCCACGTAAAATACCCCTTTTGTCCTTGAAAGTATTAAGAGTTTTTAGTTCGCTACATGGAATGACCATTTTACCCTTAAAAGTATTAATGATTTTTACTTTACTACGTAGAATAGCCATTTTACCCTTAAAGTTATGTTGTTTACTACAAATACGGTTATTATTATCTTAAGTTGTTTTTCTATTTACTTTAAATACCATTAGTGGGTCCCATTTTCTTTCCTATTTATTCCAAATATCTTTAATTTTGCGTTTGACAATGCTAAGATTTGCATAAAAGGGCCATAAAAATCCTTACATTAAACTAATATTTGAAAATATAAATGTCGTATTTTCCCCTTAGATTTTAGTATCATTAAGGCTATCAGATGTAGTTAATTTTATATGAGACAATTGAAGCAATCATATCATTATGATATTATCATCACCATCTAAATATTAGATCTTACGACCGAGGGGCGTAGCCCGCTCCTAACGAAGACTAGTATATATATATATATCTGGAAATAATAATAATTCAATAAATTTCTAATCCATACGAAATCAACGATTAAAATGTTTTATAATAAAAAAAATATAAATAAAAAAGTACAACATTAAAATATGTAAATAATATAAAGATCATTATTAAATTTAAAAAAGAGTGTATATAGTCTCGCGTAAAGATAAGTTTGGTCCCACAATAATAGTATAGTAGAATTTTAGGAATTAGGATTAGTGAGGGTTGGTTTAGTCCAAAAATTTTATTACTTGTGGTCATTTGTAGGGTTATGGTAGATCATTTATTGAAAAATTAGTAAAGAAAAAAAATAAAAAATAAAAAAGGGAAATCATACACAGAAAAACAAGAAACCCAATCCGAAAGCCAAATGAGGATAGTAGCCACGTGGCAGGAAACCATTGAAGCAATGTAATATGATTGGAGATTTGGAGTGTTGGCAGGAAATGCATAGCAAATAGAAGTAATAGTGTAGTAAAAATGTTGGAAGATGGTGATAATAATGGTGTGAAGTGAAGAAGGAAGAAGAAGAAGAAGAAGAAGAAGAAGAAGAAGAAGAAGAAGAAGCGGACAAGTGGAGATTGCATAATTACTGTATATATTATGGCGGCGGGGATAGCTGCTTGCTCTGCCTCTGCCTCTGCCTCTGCCCTTTCCTCCTTTGGTACTCCAACCCTAAGGTACCATTCAATCCTCATCTTCATCTTCATCTCTCTCCAGTCTCCTCCCATGTACTGATACTTCTACTGGACTCCCAACACTCAAATCTGTTGATATATTCATCCATCAAATCCATATTTGCTTAGCTGCTCTTGCCTTTGCCTCTTGTCTTTTTTTTTTTTTTTTTTTTGTATTGGTACCTACCTTCTTCACATGAAACATGTACTATGTTGAAAGAGGCAAACAGAGCCAATTTTATTGGTATCAGAAAGAAATACTACTAGTACTTTAATAGTCTAATTAAACTCTCTCTATACTAATAAGCTCGTTTGATAGACTTTTTAGACAGAGACTTCACGCTCACTAGGTGGTAGTACGTAGGTAGTTCCCATGGCTGGCTGCTTGAATTGAATGTGGTTTCAGGAATTACTACAAAGGAAGAACCCTGACTACTCTGGGAGTGGCAGGGGAAAGATCACCACCACCACATTCACACCTGAGGGTGAGGCTGAGGAGGAGGAGATTTGTTGTAGTGAAAGTGAAAGCAGCACAAGTGAATTTTGTGAATTCTGAAGAGGCCAAGAAACTGGTTGCAGTGGAGGGGTACTCAATATTGGATGTTCGTGACAGGACTCAGTTTGAGAGAGCCCGAATCAAGGACTGCTATCATGTCCCTTTATTTATTGAAAACAAGGACAATGATTTTGGTAAGTTTAGTTGTATACTACTATCCTGTTCCAATGGCTTTACAATAATTACATCCATCCAACAAATAGTATATTAGTACTTGCTTGGTTATAAGTAGTACTTATGATCATCACTTGTTGAACAACAGGGACCATCATTAAGAGAACTCTCCATAACAACTTTTCGGGTTTGTTCTTTGGTTTGCCTTTCACTAAATCTAATCCTGATTTCGTCCCAACTGTTAAGACCCAGTTTTCACCCGAAACTAAGCTGTTGCTTGTTTGCCAGGAGGGTCTCAGGTAACCTACCAACCAAACCAACCTGCTTCATTTCCCACTATTTCCTAGTAGTATTTCCCAGTACGTACATAAATAACAGCATCATTGAACCAATTGAAGGTCAGCGGCTGCTGCCAATCTATTAGAAGCTGCTGGTTTTCAAAATATAGCCTGCATTACATCGGGGCTCCAAAGCGTAGAACCAGGTGTGACAATGAATTTTATGCTTTTTACAATTCCCCTGTTATTGCATTTTCAAGGCTGAAAAACTGGTAACACTCAACTCAAGGCATTAACTTAAAATAAAAAAAAACTGCAGGTACATTTGACTCTGTTGGTTCGACTGAGCTCAAGGATGCTGGCAAGGCTGGTTTAGTTACAGTACAAGGCAAGATTTCTGCTGTATTGGGGACTGTTCTCATCTGTAAGTTTGTTCTGAATACACCACCAAACTTTGTTTCCCCACCAAACAATATTGTTTGGTTATAATAATGGAACCGTTGATCATCTCTCTTTCCAGGTGCATATCTGTTCATCACATTCTTCCCGGATCAAGCAGAAAAGCTGTTGCAGCTTGCCCCTACGAGTTAGCACTCTTATCAAGATAATGATAGGGGTGTATTTGTTCCTTAGTGTAGAGAGAGAGAGAGAGAGAGAGAGAGAGAGAGAGAGAGAGAAATCGAAGATTTTGAACCAAGAATGTCAACATTTGGACAAAAGGTTGCCTGTGAAAACATTTCACTATGAAATTCAAATTTCATTCTATCCTTCAAAAGTACTCTGGTCTCGGACATAAATTTCAAGATGGCATTATTTTAGAACTGAATCGTATACTAATAGGCAACGCTAGTGGAAATACAACACTTCAGCTATGTTTAGCTGAGTTGCAATTTACATGTTAAAAAAATATGTGAATTGTATATAGCAAAACTTCACAGCATCAAACTTCCAGCGAGCTTCTGTGTCAGACAAAAACAAAAATGGCAAGGAAGTAGGGACATGGGAAGGATACAGCATATGCCTTCATTCTCCCTGGAGGAAGTATAGTTGTCGGATGTTTCCTGATGCTGTCCATTCACAAAAACATGAGTGACAATGTAGCATTTACTAGTCAACAGAACACTATCCTGATCCTCTAGGGCACAACATCAAAAAGTGGGAGGAATTACCATATAACCAGTCCTTAAAGCATGAATGCAGAGCAATAGACAATTCACGTTTCCGGCTGTCTTCAAGTTGAGCTTCCCTCAAAAGTTGCTTAATTTCACCCAAACTTTTGCTCTGAAAATTGAAGTTAAAAGAACTAAGCTGCAATCTCGATGTTTCAGTCAAAAGAACAATTACAAAAGGGACACAACCAAACATACATTTTTCTGTTGTGATGCAAGGTAAGCATCAGGCAGAGGGAAGGGGTTATCTTTTGTAGAACCAGCTTGTTCAATTTCCACCCAGTTTGGAATCTGAGATTTAAAATGTACATCAGCCCGCAGCATGTGCCAAAACTTGAGAATAATGAAATGCATCAAGATCAATGAGGTCCCATTTTTTCCAAGGAAAATATGATCTATATTGCAACTGCATGACCAGTGCTTATGCCATATATGTACACTAAAGTAAACTAAAATATATGCATAAGATAAGCTAATCAGAAGAGTACTGATTTACTATTTTGTCTCCACAAACAGTCCAAATAAAGCACTCACCACAAAATTAGTGAACTGGTCTGGATCCTGGTGTGAAGCAGTTTCAGCTTGAACATCCGATACACCAGCAGGATGGGATAGTGAATCATGAGGATCAACCGCGCCAAGTGCTACAGACTCATCCCATTTATTAACATTAGGGTCAACTCCAACTTCAATCATGTGCTCCTCTAGTTGAGAGTAGAATGTATTATATGGAGCTACCTGTAGAACAGGACATGCTAACAGTGAAAAGAAAATACCAAAGTACCCTTGGTTTAATTTTGAAGGTTGAGAAGATGAAGGCATTTTCCTCAAAATGGGATGTGTTTGTGAGTGTAACTAATAAAAAGCATACACCCCTAGTCTCATTGAACCAAGAGCCATTGGGAGCATGATATTTAAATGTTAACACAAAAGGTAAAATGGGACTAACCTGCAGTTTATGATTATCACCAACAATGAGGGGTTGGTGGTTGACCCCCAAGTAAAATAAACATTCACGGCAGTTTGCAATGCAGATTCGTTTGGCTGCAGTGATTAGATGAACACGTTCACAATGTTCAACTCTAACAGCCTATACAGATAAATATGAAGTCAGGTAACAGAGTTATATTTGGCTGAAGCATGAAAGTTAAAAGAACGGCATCATACTAAAGATATCATCTTATTATAGACATGGAAACTCATAATCATGTTTCAACAGGAAATAACAATCACTCCAGCGATGTTGAGATGTGAATAAATAACAGAGTGGCAGCTACTGCATTTACTAACAGCAGCATGGTGCAGAAAGTGGCAGATACTGCATTTACTAACAGCAGCATGCACCATCAAGTTTACTCCATATCCACATCAAGATACTCTTTCCATCTAAATAATACACTATTATATTACTAACTTTAACCACATCTCTACCTTCCCAACAGCCCCAAGCACAATAGTGGCATCAGAGCATCCATAGACTGTTGCATATTTTAGCGGTGCCAAAATGTATATCACTGATTCATGGCAGTTTACAACCTGCACACAACAAATAAATAAAAAGTAGAATATAAGCTCCATGTGATTTCATTTCCAACTTTGCACAGTGCCAAACTTGAACTACTGCATATCTGTTAACCAACAAACTGTACAATAAATGGCAGCAATATAAACGAAAACATATGATTAGGGAGTCAGAACAGTTTCAAACTTATGGTTTCTTCTCTTGCAAAAAACTGCCTAAATTATAACCCATGGTGATAAACCACCATTTTACCAGTGGCATTCATCAAGAGGTGACTGACAAAAGAATAAGTGATGGATGGCATGTCACATAACATACATACTATTCTTATCTTAGCATACAGTTTGTACTCTCCACTATGCGATATTGTCTAGATTTTATATAATATTTTGAGCCTTTAGAAAAAGCACAAATGACTGGCCACCAGCATCTTCATGCAAATAACTTTCTAGAATGCTATGCTAAAGTTTCAAATTAATAATTGAAAACACAGAATAGAAGATGACAAATAGATAACAAAGGAGAATCATTCTCACTTTTGCTGACTTGCCCTTAAGATCAGATGCTTGCTTTACACAAGATGACTTAGAGATTCCCTCAATGAAACTGGGACCTCTAGAACTGCCAGAGGGCTTTGAGGGACTAGAGCCAGTCTCAGCCATTGTAACATCCTGATCAGAAGAATTGCTAGGCACATTCTCTTTTGCCGAAACTCGATCAGAAATATGCTCCAGGGTAGAGGATATATTTTGTATAAGCCAATCAAGAACTTGAGATGCAGGAACTGGAACAGCAGGCATGTCCGGATCTGAATTTGCAAAAAATGGTGTGTTTTGGCTCAGGGGCACCCTCTCAGATCCCCTTTCCCCAAAATAAATAAAAAATCCAAGATGTTCAAATTTATCAATGGATAAAACCTGGAAAAGAGACATTACAAAGATGCAAAGCTCAAAAATAAGGTTCAAATTAAGATCAACCATGATTCATGCGTTTCCTATCCAATTAAAGAAACCATTTCTAGAGGATGCAGAATAAGTAATAACCAGAAAAGACTAACATACCAGAGCTTCATCACCTTCTGCCTCAGTGGAGTCAGACAAGAGGGAAAGCATATTGCCTAGATGTTTCTGTAAATATGATAGCTGATGAGCCTCTTCGTCAGCTTGTGATGGCATAAACCGGCGACTGTTGCTTCGCACCAACTGCATATTGTAGAAGCATATTTATTGGCACCAGTAATACAATAAAGGCTGATAATTGACACACCCAAGAATTGATTCTATTAATCATGTTACAAAAACAAAATGCATTAGTTACCTGCAGCATTCTAATTCGTTAGTAACAAAACTGTATTCATATACGGTTGTTCATTTTTAATAATTGCACAACACGCATTGGACTTAACATTGTCGATCAATCTTCTTATCTTTTTACTGAAGCATATTAAAAATCAAGGACACACATTTCATAGGCGGTTGTAAGGAAGATTCTACAAATATGGTAGGAAGTAATTCAATTACACTCAAATTCTTAAACAGTGTACTCTAAATTTAAGACGAATTCTCATATACGAGGCACAGGAAAATAAGGTAAGATAGGGAAAAATCAACGAGAATAATCGAAACCAATAATTCAAACAAACCACCTTCACAATAAGACCGTATTCATAGCCGGACTCCCCACTCCCACCCCCCCCCCCCCCCCCCCCCCCAAAAAAAAAAAAAAAAAAAAAAAAAAAAAAGAAGAAGAAGAAGAAGAAGAATCCAATAAACAGATAATCCACATTTACTAGACCTATTAGAATTTAAAGGAAGAAAGAGAAACGGCATTGACATTTCCAATACCTGTAATGGCGACAGAGCAGATAAAAAACCATCGAAGGCAGAGGTGGATGGCCAAACATCAGCTACTGCGGCAGAATCCTTGTGGCCTTTGGGCAGGAGCCTCTTATAATTCTGTACGCACAAGAATAGGAGCAGATCAAACACATTAACCCCAATATCATCAATTTCCTCCGATGCCCTAGCCATCACCAGAGGGTCAGAATCGTCGTGGAGAACGGAGGATATTGTTTGGATCACAAGTCGGGCATGTTCAATAGGTATTTGAAGGGCTTGGGAAACGGATTCAGACTTCACTCGGCCATCGGAAGAGGATGCGAAGAGAGTGGATTTGAGATTGGACAGGGTCTGAGTCCCGTCCGTGAATATGAGCTTGGGTATTGGGAGCAGACCGTGCTCGAAGGCCTCCCGGCGAGGATGCAAATAGGAGGTGGAGGTGGGAGTGGTTGGCGGAGGTGGGTCGGGCTGTTCTCCAGCGGCGGGGGATTCTGTCATTGCGGCGGCGCGTGGATCTCACGAAGCAGGAATGGAATTTAACGAAGCTTGAGAGTGAGTATGGAATTAGTTTTTAAGAAAACGCATCTACTATATTTAGTACTCCCTCTATTACGATTTTACGATCTACTACTACTTTACTATTTTTATTTTCTTTTTATATACTACTCCTATATGTCTAAAATATTCTATTTTCAATTTTATTAGTACTGCAGTATTACGATATTTTACGATCTACTAGTGCAATTTATTTTCAAACACGGAAATTTTTAAGATAGGCCCATTTTTCTGAAAGAATATGGATGCAGCCCAATAGCCCATCTAAGTCAAAGCTTACAAATATTGGGCTCACTGCATATTATGGGCCAGGCCAGCCATCTTTTACCTCCATACACGTCAATAATAGGCTTACTATTGGTTTGGTTAACCATTAATTTATTTATTTATGTATTTAAAATAATACTTCAGTAAGTAGTAAAATTAAATCATAAGTTGCCCAATTTCCTTTTGTGCTTCTTATCTATGGTGCTAGCCAAATCTAATCCCTTCTTTTTTCACATGTTAATCACACCCTACTCACAAGCAAGACACAAAGTACGCAAAAGAGAGAGAGGGAAAACAAACTCCACTAACAATTCTTTAAACAAAAATGTGAAAAATATCAAGTCAAATTACCCAAAATCAGATCACATATTTAGAGAATCTGGTGATAAAATTGATGGGAAACATGGCAAGAATTGTCTTGTCAATAAGGACCAAAGAAGGGCAAGGGCAGAGAAATGACACATTGAATGAGGATGAAAAGAGAGGGCATTTCCCAAGGGCAAAAGCAGCTCTTGCAATAATTCCATCAAATTCGAAATATAGAAACAAGAATAAGATGGGTCATAATATACCCCACCCGCACCCACTAGGAAGTTGTAAGCCCTTTTAGAGTTTGGGGGAAATCAGCATTCAAGATATCTATATCTATATGTCTATATCTATATTTATATAATATAAAAAAAAATACTTTTTATGAACAGTAACTTACCCTTATGAACAGTAACCTATAAATTCTCTCTCAAAAATTCTATTATGAACAGTAATCTACCTATTTCTTCAATATTCACTTTTTGCACGCAATCCAATACACACTTTTAATGCTTAATAACTCAATGTGTACAATTAAAAATTTTAAAAGTTTGATATTTTAAAACTATAAGATGAGACGAATCCAACGAGATCCCACTTGACTATATTTTTTCTTCTATAGATGTTGTAAACATGAATCAAAGTTGGATAATAAATAGTAACAAAGATTAATCATTTTTTACTATAAAAAAATAGAGTGAGTAGATAAAAGCATAATGAATTTTCAAAATATAAGAGAGCCAAATTTGAGCGAAATTCACATTATATAACTTAATTCATTAATTATAATGGGAAAAAATACTACCAAATATGTAGCGAAAACTTTATGGGTTGATATTATATTTATTATTTAAATATAATTCAATATTTGTTATGATTCTTAATCTTAACAAATATTGTACTTTATTAATTGAAATTATTAATATGATAACAAATTTTAATAAATATGTTATAAATTGATATTATATTCATTAATAGATAACAAATATTTGTATTAGATAGATTAGCTAAATTAGATAAATTGAAATACGACAATAAGTTGACAAAGTATGGTCATACATATCACAAAATCATATTATTATGAGATTTATGACGATGATACATTTAATAATAATTTTTGCATAATTATTTCTAAATGTTAATTATCAATGGATTCATTCACAAGAGTTTTTTCTTATATTTTTCTAATTTAATTTGGAAATATCGACTCCATTCGTCCCACCTCAAATGTCTTTCTATTTTTGGATGTCACATCATAAATATCTTATTTCTATAAATAGAAATAATTTTTCCCATCTAACAACTATGTGGACCCCATCATATACTCATAAATCAACTTTACCTTAATTCACGTGCCCACAGTAACAAGACAATATAAATGGGAGGGAGGGAGTACATCTTTGTAGTAATTTCTAAAGGCTTTAGGGCGAATTAATATCAATAATTAATTACCGTATGCAACTGTGTTTTCATGTACTTTATTTGCATATGTAATGTATCAGAGTCATGAATAGAAAGTCTTTTATCTTTCCTTTTTCTATTTTTTTCTCATTTTAAACTATTGTTTGTAGTATAATATTTTTTAAGGCACTAAATTGTAATTGTAATATGGAGTATAATTATTGGTAGTGACATATTGTCTATTGATCGGTTATTGTACAATGTATGCATGTAATGCTTAAAATAATTTAAGTAGCTTGAGGAATGTTCAAATTTTTATTTTCATACTTTTTATATTGCCGCCCATAGGTGGGGTAATACTAGTGAATAATAATAATATTGTCATTGAAAATTGATGATAATTGATTCAGCAGGAGCAGCAGCTTCACCACCCTCTAATCTCTATTCCCTAACAAGTGGAGGGGGGTAGTAGTACTATTACTACTACTACTACTTACAACCCAAAACCATACATGAACATGACGCACCATCACTTGGATGGATTTGGATCCCCCATTTCATTTTCATCTTTCACAAATTAAAGCCCATGCCCATGAAGCTTTGGTGTAATTTCCTTTTGCCCAATTTAGCCTAAGGCATTAACAATCCCACAAAAAGTGACAACCCCACCATTCAATAATAAATACTACTCCTACATACCCACTCACTTACACATTACATGTTTGTCCTGTACCCCTCTTCGTCAAATTCACCCCCCCCTCCATCCCCAACTACGATTTCCTATCCTCAACAAAAGTAAAACACCTTTTCACCATTTTGATAGTATATCATTTCTCACAATTACTTCCAATATATTCCTTGTTTTCCATTTTGTGGACAAGCTAAGGAATTAATCCTGTGTATGCTATTTATTGGTGGAGTTTCAACTTCCAATAACATGCATGTATTCCACTCAACCTACTAATTAAAATTGTGCTTTCAAACTTGGCTGTGTAAATTTATTTTCAATCTTATTTTAAATTAATTAGGCACGGTCGGGTATTCAATATTAAAAATTGAGTATCTAGTTATAATATATATGTGCAATTAAAAATTACTAGTACATATATAGTAAAATAAAAAGTAAGGATAGCTAGATGGTCTGACTCTAATATATAAGAACCTCATCAAGAATCCAGGAACCCAATATATATATATAGGAGGACCATTCCGGCAACCCACTCGATGATCAGCACACCACCATGCACCTCCAAGCTAAGATTAGATTATTGCACCACTCCAGGCCTGGAGCCACAACGACGTCGTCCGTGACAATAATATAATGGACGATGACGACATGACGATGGAGGATAATCACGTCACGGGGAGTGAATTCTCCCTTTCCCAGAGCTCAGTGATGATGATGATCAAAAGCCAAGAAACAACTACCTAGACTATCATACCAGTTTTGATTATTTTTCTCTTTTTTTAAAAAATAATAATGTACTACTACTACTACTACTACTACTTAATTAGTAGGATGGACTATATATGCATGCATGGTTCAATCTCTATCAACCAGCAGATTAATCGGCCTGCTGAACCGGATGGAACAGTGGTGGTTGATGTCCAAACACTACTACAAAAGTAAATTAAACAAAGCAAATAAATAATGTAGGAAATCTTATAATACGAGCTAACGCTAATAATAATATTGGAGAGCCGGGTTTGTAGGAAATATATTCATATTAAAAAATGCAAACCTTAGAATTGAGTGTCAAACACTTATTAATATAGGCCACGCATCTTCAAACATGATTTTATTTTTTCTTTTAAATTAAAATTAAATTAAATGATCACAAACGGTACAATTTTCTTTCCTATCAAACGTCGTATGTTAATGTTAGTATAATTTAATTATTACTTGCTATCACTAGCTAACCTTAAAAATTTTAATGATTCCATTAATAATAGAATTAAGAAAAGCAAATGTGATGTGGCTGCATCAATAGTAAGTGTACTCCATATTATTGCCTACACAATCTGCAGTTTGGCCTAAAGGAATTCTCCCGGGGGGCTTCATATATAGTACTCCCTCCGTCCCACTCCAAGTGTCTGGTTACTGTTGGGCACGGGAATTAAGGTAGAGTTGGTTTGTGAGTATATTGTGGGGTCCATATAGTTGTTGGAGGGGAAAATTATTTCTATTTATAGAAAGAAGACATTTGTAATGGGACATCCAAAAATAGTAAGTAGGACATTTGGAATGGGACGGAGTGAGTATTTGACACTACATATTAGCTAGCTCCAGCTCCTAGATAGTAGTAGTACTATATTAGCTTATACTAGTATATATAGCTGCAACTACAAAATTTGCCTTTGGATGGAAATTTTGATTAGCTTATCCAACATTCAGGTTTGGCAAGTTGCTTTATTTATTGGAAATTTATTTCTTTATATTTATATATTAGTATTTCGTGTGGATGATGTAGGTATAGGCACATGTATATATTATCGGTTGAATTTTACTAATAGTGTTATAGTAGTAAAATTCAATTACTGTAATCTCGATAATCCAATTAAATAAAATACTCTATTTGAACAAACAACGACAAAATGAATACGGATAGCATACATGCGTGCGTACTACGTGCATATACATACATAAATACATATATGTATGTATAGTATATGCCATAGGGAGAAAATCTATAAACAGAATATGAACTATGAAGTGTGTTGAATTTTACTTTAAACAAGTTGCATAATAGTAGTTTTTTTTTTTTTAAGGAGATGAAGCCAGAGAAAAAGTGTTGGGAGCCCATACCACACAAATTATAAAAAATGATAAAAGGGATGGATAAGGGTTCAGGTGAGATCGAATCGAACCCCAACCCTAGGATTGGAAGGCATAAACTCAGTTGCAAAGTCCTCATGATCCCAAGTTGCATAATAGTTGACCAAGTGCCATTTATAAAGCAATTAATAGAAGTATAATTAAACTATTCAAGTGTGGTTTTGAAAATAATTTTAACACAACATCATATCAAAAGCAACAGAAGTAAAATACGACGTCCGATCCGGCAGAAATCATAGTCATAAGGCACAACGACCCAACTGCAACAAGTATCCATAACAACCAACCCAAATTAAAGTACAATAGTAAATCAGGTAAACAGTACTCGAACAGAGTCTAACAATAATACGGCAAAAATATATACTCCCTCCATTTTTTTTGTTAGCTACTGTTGACTAATGGGTACTGTTCACTTATATACTTTGACTTAAAGTTTTCTCATGGTTATACAAGTTAAAATATGGCCAAGTGTGATCTTGTTAGATTCATCTCGTCTTGTAGATTTTAAATATCGAACTTTTAGAATTTTTACATGTACCGAATTTGAATTATTAATGGTTTAAAATGTGCATTGGACTACGTGCTGAGTGGTTCCGTAGCTATCTTTAAAAAATGAAGGAAGTACAATTCTAAACTAATCCATTCATCCCTGGGCCCAGCCCATCATCGTGTCTTCGCCATCTGTTAACCGAGAATTTCTTTGAGGGAGAAACCTCTTTTTTGATTGATGAGTATCAAAAGGATTACAAGAATTGCAGAAAGAAAATACACGAAAATAAGAAAGCTGTAGAGGAATGGAAAATTTTGCAGGAATGTAAAAGCAGGAATTGAACTTGCAGAATGAAACAAGTGCAGGAAAAAAATGCAGAATGAAATCTCTCAAGGAGTTGTGTGTTGGGGTTGCCTCTCCCGAGTGCCTCCCTTCCTCCTTTTATAGGAGGAAACCTCCTCCTGTAGAGCCACGGGAGGCCTCTGTAGAGACGCGTGAGGCCTCCTGTAGAGCCGCGGGAGGCCTCCTGTAGAGAGGTGTGAGGCCTCCTGTAGAGAGGCGTGAGGCCTCCTGTGCCTCCTGTAGAGCCGCGGGAGGCCTCCTGTAGAGAGGCGTGAGGCCTCCTATAGAGACGCGTGAGGTCTCCTGTAGAGATGCATGCAGCATAGGAGGCTTGGCTTCAGGGGTGGCATGAAGCACGCGGATGGCTTTGATTGGCAGCTCTGGTTATTATCCGGATAAATCTTGAATTGGACCGTGCCAAGAAAAATAGATTGGGCCTTTTGGAAGTGCGTTCTTTCTTCCGGATATATTTTCACGGACTGGGCCTCCGGATATATTTTTACTGACCTGAAGACGCGTCCTCTCTTCCGGATATATTTTCACGGACTGGGCCTCTGGATATATTTTCACGGACTGGGTCATGTAAATTTGGATGGGCTATAATATAAATTTTGTTGGGTTAACAGATGCCCCCCTCGCGCATTTTGTCTGATTAGTATTTTAAGACAAATTTGCGCGCTTACTTTTGGAATTTTCGGCCCATTAGGGCCCATTAGGGACAAAACCCTAACCATATAAAACCCTTCAAAATTCTTCCACCCATCATTTTCTTTCAACACTTCTCTCTCTTCTTTTCTTCTTCCCTTACTCCTCCACCGGCCATCGGAAACCGCCGCCGTCGCCCAGATTCCGGCCATAGAAATCGTCGCCGGACGTCGCTGGAAGCCGTTGAGGCCGCCGCGCCGCCGCTGCCAGGCCGCCCACGCTCGGAAGCCGCGGCCAGGCCGCCGTCCGTTGAAGGCCGCCCGACCACCCGGAAGCCGCCCGCCACCGGAAGCCGCCCACCAGGAGGCCGCCTGCCTCCGGCCGCCCCCGCGTGCAGCCGCCCGCGCTTGGCCGAGACGCCTGCCTTGGCCGCCTGTTGCCTGGCCGCCTGCCTTCTCCTTGAAGCCGCCTAGGCCGCCTGCCTTCCCCTTGAGGCCGCCTGCCTCGGTCCTTGGCCGCCCGCCTGAGGCCGCCCCTCTTTGAAGCCGCCCGTCACCTTGCCAAGGCAGCCCGGTGAAGCCGCCCGTCGCCTCGCCAAGGCCGCCCGGGTCGCAGGACGCCCAACGAAGGTTGCAGGCCGCCCATCGCTGCGTCAAGGTCGCCCGGGTTCCCACGCCAAGGCCGCCCGGGTCGCCAACGCAGGCCGCCCCACCAGGGTTGCAGGCCGCCCATCGCCATGCCAAGCCGCCCGGGTTGCCACGCCAAGGCCGCCTGCTCCGGCTGCCCACGCCAAGGCCGCTTCACCCAAGGCCGCTTCTTTTCGAGGCCGTCCCTTCGTCTTTGGCCGCATCGGATAAGCCATCCAAGCCGCATTCCGAAGTCACCGACTACTCGGCCTCCAAGGCCGCTGTCGACTGGGTTCCAGGGCCACTACCCAGGGTTTTTATCAACCAAGGTTACTGTATTGGCCACCACCCTTGGTTTGTCTTTTTCGTGTTTCAATTTCTCAAAACGAGTCTCGTGTATAGGTAGACGCTTCTCGTCTTGTTCCTCAAAGAACTTTTCCAAGCGGACCGCTCTCTCGGCCAGCTGGGCAAGGTCAGTTGCATCTTGCACAATTAAATGTTCTTTTAATTTCGGTAACATGTTAGCCACTGCTATATTGGCTATTTCTTTATCCGGAATCGCCATAGTACATCGGCCTTTAAGGCGTTGCAATCGGTTAATAAAAGCACTTGCCGTTTCATCGGCAAATTGCTTAGCGTTAGTGAGATCTGCAAGACTAACCTGTGACAGGGGAGTGTAAAACCTGTCATGGAATGCCCGCTCGAGATCAGCCCAATTCTGAATTGAATTAGGCCGCAAGGAAGCAAACCAAGTAAATGCGGGTCCAGTCAGAGATGAGCTGAACAGTCTTAGCTTCAGCCATTCATTGGCCGCTGCTTCGCCACATTGAGCGGTGAACCTGCCCACATGTTCTACTGTAGACTTGCCATCGTCTCCCGAAAATGTGGTGAACTCGGGCATCTTGAAGCCTCTAGGATAAGTCTGCATGGTGTCTACCCATTCTGGGTATGGTTTCCTGTATGTGGGCCATTCCATCGGCTTTAATTGAATGCCGAAATGTTGTTGCATCATATCTGCTAACAACTCGGGCGACACTACAGGCGCCTGTGCAGGAGGCATGGCAGCTTGTTGATATATGGCGTCCGGATGAGCCATGGCGGCCTGAGGTATGGCGGCCTGGACCATGGTGGCGGTCGAGACCAAGTTGGCGGCCGGATGACTCATGTTGATGGCCGGACGTTGCAGGGCGGCCTGGTGTGAACTGGAGGCCTGATACTGGGCGGCCAAGTGTGGACCGGCCTGATGTTGGGCGGCCTGAGGCACTGGGGAGGCCGCCTGATAGGAGGCCTGATGCAAGGGGGAGGCCGCCTGATAGGAGGCCTGATGGAATGGGGAGGCCGCTTGGTAGGAGGCCTGATGCAATGGGGAGGCCGCTTGGTAGGAGGCCTGATGCAATGGAGAGGCCGCCTGAGCGGCCTGAGGCACTGGGGAGGCCGTTTGATAGGAGGCCTGATGCAATGGGGAGGCCGCTTGATAGGAGGCCTGATGCAATGGGGAGGCCTGATGATGGGAGGCCTGAGGCAATGGAGAGGCCGCCTGATAGGAGGCCTGATGCAATGGGGAGGCCTGATGATGGGAGGCCTGAGGTAATTGAGAGGCCGCCTGATAGGAGGCCTGAGGTAATGGGGAGGCCTGATGGGAGGCCTGAGGCAATGGAGAAGCCGCCTGATAGGAGGCCTGATGGAATGGGGAGGCCTGATGATGGGAGGCCTGGAGCAATGGGGAGGCCGCCTGATAGGAGGCCTGATGTAATGGGGAGGCCTGATGATGGGAGGCCTGGAGCAATGGGGAGGTCGCCTGATAGGAGGCCTGATGTAATGGGGAGGCCTGATGATGGGAGGCCTGAGGTAATGGAGAGGCCGCCTGATAGGAGGCCTGCAACGGGGAGGCCGCCTGGGCGGCCTGAGACACTGGGGAGGCAGCCAAAGGTATGTTGGTGCCTTGAGGTTGCAGGTGTCCTCCTCCAGTATTATGCACGGCGGCTGGGATGGAAGCTGCCACTCCAAATGGCGGAACAGATGCCATTAAGTATCCTGATGGAGCATACATCATAGGAGGTGGTGTTCCAAACTCAGATAGTGATGGCTGACCAGTCCCCCAAGTCCTTTGTAGACCGCCATACGGTCCTGTAACACTTGGTGACACATTCATGCCATGGATATATCCCTCTGGAGTATGCAGGGATCCACATATCCTGTCAGTTTGATCGGCCATGGCAGGCCGCAATACATCCATAAGGTGCCTTGTTAATAGAGGCATGAATTCAGCCATCGATTCATTCATCGATAGCCGTATTTGTTCCGAAAAAGTTGGGACCTGCATTATCCCCTGCGGTGGTTGAGAGGTAGTCGCTGTATCATCGACGTTCTCAGATGGTGTTCTTACTGGAGTTTCTTCAGGCAGCGACATTTCTCCAAATTTTTGTGTTAAGTCCCTTACTACCCGTCCAGATCTGAGTTGCATATACTTTCAAGCGGATATGGTTTCCACTTCGTGTCCCACTGGGCGTGCCAATTTGTTAACCGAGAATTTCTTTGAGGGAGAAACCTCTTTTTTGATTGATGAGTATCAAAAGGATTACAAGAATTGCAGAAAGAAAATACACGAAAATAAGAAAGCTGTAGAGGAATGGAAAATTTTGCAGGAATGTAAAAGCAGGAATTGAACTTGCAGAATGAAACAAGTGCAGGAAAAAAATGCAGAATGAAATCTCTCAAGGAGTTGTGTGTTGGGGTTGCCTCTCCCGAGTGCCTCCCTTCCTCCTTTTATAGGAGGAAACCTCCTCCTGTAGAGCCACGGGAGGCCTCTGTAGAGACGCGTGAGGCCTCCTGTAGAGCCGCGGGAGGCCTCCTGTAGAGAGGTGTGAGGCCTCCTGTAGAGAGGCGTGAGGCCTCCTGTGCCTCCTGTAGAGCCGCGGGAGGCCTCCTGTAGAGAGGCGTGAGGCCTCCTGTAGAGACGCGTGAGGTCTCCTGTAGAGATGCATGCAGCATAGGAGGCTTGGCTTCAGGGGTGGCATGAAGCACGCGGATGGCTTTGATTGGCAGCTCTGGTTATTATCCGGATAAATCTTGAATTGGACCGTGCCAAGAAAAATAGATTGGGCCTTTTGGAAGTGCGTTCTTTCTTCCGGATATATTTTCACGGACTGGGCCTCCGGATATATTTTTACTGACCTGAAGACGCGTCCTCTCTTCCGGATATATTTTCACGGACTGGGCCTCTGGATATATTTTCACGGACTGGGTCATGTAAATTTGGATGGGCTATAATATAAATTTTGTTGGGTTAACACCATCAATCATCAATACAAAGGTTTTAGGACAAATATACCGGCAAGGAGTAACATAGGGGCGGTCTCATCGAAACAGACCATTACTTCTATATTAAAAAACTATACGACTACACAGAATGTAATATGGCTATATACTTTATAGTTTTTATTATATACCTACAACAAAATTAAATTAAAGTTAAATATTAATAAATAATATCAAAAGATTAAAGGAGATATTTTATTTTAGATAGAGAGTATAATTTAATCAACCAAGTACGATATATTTTATATAAATATATACACATACATACACCAGTATCACACGGTACTCAACGCGCGGGATCATTGATTTTTTATTTGTGAATTTAAGAATTTATGTAAAGATATCTTTGAGAAAATACTAATATAAAATAACTCTTTCATAAATATAATAATAATACTACAAAAAGAAGATACACATTATTTTATAAATATAATAAATTGGAAGAATATAAATTTTAAAATTTAATATCTAATTAAAATTTAAATAACATTTATAGCACTGAGTTTGTAGTACATGTAGAGCTAACATAGGCTACATTTGGCACAAAACAATTAATTGAGCGGGAACGGTTTGTTTTCCCTTTCACTATATATATAGTGTATAGATAGATATAAATATTCTATACACATGCATTCAGCGGCGGAACCAGGATTTCCCTCGGCCAATTTCCACTCAAAAATTTATCATGAAATATCAACACATAAACCGATCACAAACTGTTTAGGTATTGTTCAAATAATATTGTACAAAATAAGAATATAAACAAAAATTTAAAAAATCTCACCACTAGAGTATGTACATTAAAGCTATAACACAAAAATCATGGAATGGTCGGGGCCACTCCTTTTGTATGCCTAGTTTCGCCCTGCACGCATCCATCCATCCGCGGGAATACCGCTGGCTTAATCGGGTTCTATTACCACCTGTTGTTGATCGTAAATTTTGTCTCATGTTTCGGTTGAACAGAACAGGATACCGTCAAAGGAATTTTCTCTGTAATTGAGGGCATATCTATGAATGAATGCGTTGACTGGTGCAGCTAATCAATTGTGGTAGCATGAACTACTTCATATCTAAATATTTGGGTGGATCTAAATATAGATTAATGGGTGCACAGGTCACTATTTAATTTTTATTTTTTTAAAATATTATTTGGGGTGTCACCATTCAAATCGATAAAATTCCTTGTATAAGTATGTAGCTTGATTTACGCATTAAATTTGTATTAATACCTTTTATATTGTCACTATAATTCATAATTTCAACTTAGCTTTAATCTTTTTTGACACCACTTAGATAATATTTTTGAATCCGCCACTATCTTAGTGTAATAATTTGATCTTTTTAACAAATTTTTAATTATATATATATATATATATATATATATATATATATTCTCTCCTTCCATTCGTCGTGTGTTGTTTAACTTGATTACTTCATGAACATGTAGTACGATACTAATATGTCACCTAATAGTGCCAGAAAGTTAACAAACTCGAATATATGTTTTTTATCCGTCCTATAACTTGAATTTTAACCATATTTATAATTATACTTCCTCCGTTTCTTTTTAAATGTCACTTTTCTTTTTTGGTTGTTTCATAATAAATGTTACATTACCATATATAGAATGATTTTAAAGGTAAAAAACTTCCACTAAAGCACTTCTGTTCTTTGCATTAAATCCCGTGCCATTTCTTTATGTTACACTTATTTAGAAACGGAGGGATTATTTCTTTATTATACATGTATGTTTAGGGTTGAATTGTATGAGGTAAAAGTTTGAATAATCTTAGAAGGATACTGTACATACTATATACTGTAGTATATATAACCTTTAATAAGTTGACGTTTTTTGTAATAAACATTGCAAATGAAATTCATTGAAATTTTTTTTTTCAAATGCTAATAATTCTTTTAATGAAATTTTGCAACAATAATTAATATAAATATTATATATACATTGATTTGATTTTATAGTTAGTAATAATTAATTAATATTCCGTAACTAGTTAACTACCCACCAACAAGGAAAAGGCATGCGAGTTTATATTAATATTTAATTCAAATTGTTAATTGTACTTTGTGATTCTCATACATAAATAATTCTGTAATTAAATGATTGTATTGACTAATGCTATAGATATTGAAAATAATTCCATTGACTGTGAAATAGAAGTTTTATTTATGATAGTTCAAACATATACAGGATTGGGTGGTCATCTAAATCAAAACAACATTATTTGAATTAATTAATTAAAGCAATAAGTTAATTTTCAATAATTTAAGATCGCCCAATTACTCCATCTTAAAATATCATTTGTACAAGATTGAAAACTTTAATAGCACCCAACATTTTTCATGTTTTAAATGACCCTCGCTACCACTGAATCTTTATTTTTCAACATTTTTTTGAATGTGATTTGGAATAGATATTTATTATGAAATATATTAAAATATTAATGCATGCAGTACGAAAATTAAATAATTAAAAATGTTGGATGGAGGGGAGGTAATATTCATTTGCAAATGCATGCAGTGTATTTATCAATCCAATCCGATTATAGTATAACCTCTTTAAAAGTATGTATGTGCAGTCAAAAACATATATCTCGAATTGCACCAAGCACCTCTCAAGTCTCAAGTCTCATATCAAATATTGTTATATATCACACAAAAATCTTTCTCATAATACAAAATATATAATTTCATCCATTATATAATACAACTCACATCACACACATGGTGCATACATGTTCACTCACAATATGACTCCCTATCTATCTATCTGTCTATCTATACATCTATCTATCTATATATATATATATATATATACTCACATTAAAAGTATAATTTTCAAAAGATAAATTAAGAAATACAACACTGATTAATTTTTGCACTCTTATTTATAAGTACTTATTATTTATTGCAAGAAAATAATTCATGTGAGATGTATCTAATTAATTGATCACACATTATATTCGGCGTCAAACAAGAAGGAAATATAACAAATTATATGATCTATAATTATATTTCTCGCTTATACGAGTACATAAATATATTTAAAGGGAATAATTTCTTTTTTCAATAATTTATCAGCCCAAGGTAACCATCATTGGTAGCACTAACTAATCTTCTTGTTGATTATAGGCATCTCGAAATGTGGGATAATTGGACTTTTATTTAACAAAATTTTTTTTAAAAACTTTTATTTTTGAAGATTGTTCTATACTTAAGAATCGATCCCCTTGATTGGTTTTGGGGTGGAGTGAAGGAGGCCCAACCACTTCATCGCAACCCTTATGGCACATTTGGTTCGGGATCCAAGATTTTCAGTGGGAATTTTGGTTATGGAATAAAACATGCTCATATTTGATTTGGGACATTTTTATGTGGGAATGTTGAGGCCGGTTTTTGGTGGGAATGCGATTCTCACATAGAGGGCATGTAATCTTAGATTACAATCTCAACTTTGCTTACTTTTATATTAATTTGACTTTTATACCCTTACTTTTTATACTTATTTTAATTTATGAATTTAAATATTTGTATTATAAAAAATTATAAATAGATGAAATTTAATTTTAAAAAATGAATTGAAATTTTAGATTATTTAATTTAAACATATTTTTTAATATATATTCTCATATTATCTTAAAATTTATTTATCTTCTATATACAAAATAAAAATAATAAGGATTTAAAGACATTAAGTGACTAATTATCTTATAATACATTATATATAAAGAATTTTTTATATTTTAAAAAAGAAACCTGCTTAAATATTTTCTATGGTTTTGCAAAATGACATATTTATAACATTTCGTTTTAGGGGTGTAAATGAGATTGATAGGCTCGTAAAAAATTTGGGCTTGACTTGATCAAACCGTACCAAAGCTCGACTCAAATTCGAGATCGGCTCGGAATGTTAATGAGGCCCAAGTCGAGTGAACCAATCCTCGGCTCGAAAGCTCGATAATAGGCTCGAATATATATGTAGCTCGAATTTATATATCTATATATATATATAACAATTATACATAATACATGTGTAATCTAGTTATTACTCACATAAATTTTCTTTTCCCTTTTTTTATGGTTAGAAGCCGGAATTAGGAATAGTTTAATATGTTAAATCTATTAAGGGTCTGCATGCAGCTTTTGGGAGCTTTTGTGAGTTTTTGATAGCTTTAGCTTTTATTTCCAAACAAAAGTCTCGTTCTGTACACTAGCTTTTGAGAGCTTTAGAAAGCTACTTTCCAAATTTAATTAATTTTTCTCTTCAAATTATAATTTTTTTTACAGCTACAGCTACTTGTACCGAACACTTATGCAAAAACTGATAGCTACAGCTCCCAACAGCTACAGCTCCCTACAACTGCAGCTCGCAGCTACAGTTCGACGTGCATAACGGACCCTAAACTTCAACTTTTCAAGTTTTTAAGCTCATTATTCAATGAATTGACAACTATTCCTAATTTTATATCGAGCTTAGGAATGAAGACTTGGTCCAGTGGTCTTGTCCTCTTTATCCCCCTTTGTAATTTGTGTGACTTGAGCTCCTACACATATTTGTCAATATATGAGTGTTAATGTCAAAAAAAAAATTATCTCGAGCTTTATTCGAGCCTCGAGCCGAGTTCAAATTTGATTATTTTATGTCGAGCTTGAGCCGAGCTCAATTTTTTAAAGCTCGTCGAGATTCGAGCTCGATCCGAGCCAAACTTTTACTTAATCGAACCCAGCCGACCTATAACAGGCTCGAGCTCGACCCGGCTCGGCTCGTTTTCACCCCTATACATAACCGAGCCGAGCTCGAGCCTGGTAAAGCTCGAGCTTGGCTCGGCTCGTTTACACCCCTACTCCTAGTAATCTTACATTCCTAAGAATTACATTCCCATTTGTAATCTAAAATCCCTTTAATTTAACCAAACGGGCCCTTAGGTTTATTTAGAGTAAATGTTGTTGAAAAGATGCATTTTGCTTTAAATAAATTTGTATTTATAATATATACATATAAAATAGTAGAAGTAATATTTAATATGTGTTTTTATATTTTAAATTAAATTATGTTTTTTTTTTATCTTCTAAAATAAAATTATTATTAATTAAATAGCCAAAGAAGTACCTATTTTCTGGGGGTGTAATTATATGTGGATGATTTTCTGGGTCGGTTGGTACTAATTCTAATTTAGTAACTAAGCTCCATGGGATATGGCATGGTATGAAGCGTTTGGTGGCTTTGAGTATTGTGGAGGGAGCTTGCTTTTCAAATTCTTGGCGGCCTTGACATTGATTAGGCAGAGAGTGGGAAATGATCATTGGCTTCAATTATTGGTTCGACATATTCAGGATATGCATCCTCAGCTGTTGAGTGTGCAGTGGTTTCATATTTTCGTGAGGGAAATGCAGTGGCTAATTCACTCGCAAAGCTTGGGGCATGCGTAGAAGAATTCTTTACAACATGAGCCTTTCATCCGATGGGACCCAATCGACAGTGGCAACTGACTTGACAGGGACGTGGTTCCTTCGGTTTTGATGTTTATTTTTCTTCTACCTTTACCCTGTTTTTCGTAGATTTTCTTAGTTTTTCTCTTTGTTGACGTTCTTATGTCCTATTCACCCCAAAAAAAATAGTACCTATTTGCGGCCATTCATTTATACAGTATAAGTTTCATTATTATAAAATATACTTCTATATTTCATTCTACCAAAAGCATTCAGTTTGAATGGTTATTACCCGATTATTATGGAAATTTATTTGCTTAAGCAGTTAGGTTTCGGATTTTAGTTATTGTGAATGTAGAAAACTTGTTTGGGAAATGAACCCGCACCTCATCCAGGACCTTAATCACACATTGATTGCTCTTATCCCAAAAATCCCTAACCCCAGCTCTGTCAAGGAATTCAGACCGATTAGCCTTTGCAACGTGGTCTACAAAATTCTCACTAAGACACTGGCTAATAGGATGGCTCCACTATTATCTCACATTGTATCTCCTGGCCAAACAAGTTTCATCCCGGGCCGCATCATTCAAGACAATATTATTATATGCAATGAGATCTCTTATTTCATGGCCAAATCCACGGCCAAACCAGGTTACATGACAATCAAAATTGACTTGGAGAAAGCTTATGACAAGCTTGATTGGTCTTTCATTCGGGACACCCTTAATCTTTTTGGTTTTCCTCCTCTTTTTATTAATCTTCTTATGTACTGTATTGAAACGCCTTCCATGCAGGTTATTTGGAATGGTAGTCCTTCCACACCTTTCAAGCCCTCACGGGGTATTCGCCAAGGAGATCCTATTTCTCCCTATATTTTCATCCTTTGTATGGAGCGCCTGGGAGTCATGATTTCTTCCTCTGTCAACCAAGGACTGTGGCATCCTCCAAGCTGGCATAAGAATTCTCTTAATGTTCCTTATATATTTTTTGCCGATGATATTCTCATGTTTTCTAAAGCTAATGTTGCTCAAGCCCTCACCATCAAATCGATTTTATCTAAGTTCTGTGCTAGCTCAGGTCTTGCTGTCAATTTCCATAAGTCCAGTATTACTTTTGGAAGTGTTGTTCCTATGTCCACAAGGAAAGACATTGAGATTATTCTTAACATGCAAAGCTCTCCAAGTGTTGGTACTTACTTAGGTATCCCATCACATTCAGGGAAGTCTTCTATACTTTTCTATAATTTTATCCTTGAGAAACTAACATCTAAACTTAATGCCTGGGCTTGTAAATCGCTTAGTTTTGCTGGTCGTATTACCCTTATCAAATCTGTCCTTCAAGCCTGTGTTATCTACCCCATGCAAGTTATGCAATTTCCAAACAGGATCATCAAGGATATTGAACAATTATGTCGTAACTTTCTTTGGGGTTCTTCCACTGACCATAAGAAGATTCATTTGGTGGCTTGGGATGTTGTTTCTCAAGATGCTGCGGTGGGGGGCCTCGGGTTCCACTGCTTATCCTCTCTAAATGATGCTTTACTTATGAAAAGTTGCTGGGGTCTCTTGAGTCGGTGTACCACCTGGACTAGCCTCCTCAAACATAGATATGGATGGAAAAATCATAAACTCAAGCAACGTTCACAATCTATGTCACCGTTCGCCAAATCTTTGATGAATATTTGGCCGAAGTTCATCCCTCTGGTGGGATGGAAGAAAGGAAATGGTAAGACAATTTTATTTTGGCTTGATCAATGGATTGACAACAATACCATTTTGCAGGACTTTGCTCTCCGTCCACTTACTAATCTGGAGCTAGACTTTCCCCTGGTACACTATGTCAAGGATGCTTCCTGGCGCATTGACATTCTGATTGAGGTTCTACCTGTTGCCATTCTCAACTCCATCATTCAAATCTCCCCTCCTTCAGATTCAGAACCTGATGATGTCCCCTTCTGGAAGCCGTGCCCTGATGGCAAATTCACTGTTAGAAGCGCCAGGGAAGCTCTTTCTCAGCAGCAGACTGTTTCACCCCACGCTCCTTCATTCTGGAAACAAATTTGGCGGTGGCCGAGCCCTCAGCGAACGAGATCATTCCTTTGGCTTTGCTATCACAACAAAATTCTCACTGCCACTGAACGTTGTAAACGACGAATAAGCAATAATGAGGATTGTTGGAAGTGTGGTGCAATTGAAAGTCCAATACATGCTCTCAGAGATTGTCCTTATTCAGCCCACATATGGCAGCATCTTGGCTTTACCAGTCAATCCTTTTGGACTTCTACCATCCAAGATTGGATTGAATCCAACCATTGCACCATTGCAGGTGGTTCAGCAGCAACTACTTTTGCTATCGGCTCTTGGCTCATTTGGAAAGCACGTTGTAGTGAATTGTATGGCAACGCCTCCATCAACTGGAAGACAATGCACTTCTCTATCAAGACTAGCAGTAAAACCTTCAGCTCAAACCTGGCAGATTCTAAACTCTCGGGCAGAAAGTCATGGAATATCACTCGTGTCAAATGGTGTAAGCCTCCCAATAACTGGTTTAAACTGAATTGTGACGGTAGCTCCTCCTCATCCCACTGTGCTGCTGGTGCGGTTATTCGAAGTTCTGAAGGGCACTGGATAGGTGGCATTAGAGCTAAGAAACAACAGATGGACAGCTTGTATGCGGAGGCTTGGGGCATTTTACTTGGTCTTCAAGAAGCTTGGGATCTTGGCATCACCAACCTTGAGGTTGAGTGTGACTCTAGACAAGCTGTGGAGCTCATTAATTCCAGCTCTGAAACTTTTGGTTCTTGTTCTGAGATCTTTTCTAAAATCCTCCACATGAAGTCCTGGAATTGGTGTCTTAAATTCTCCCACATTCCTAGAGAGGTAAACAAGGTCTGTGACCTTCTTCTTCGTGATAGATCATTCTTCTTTGGTATTGAGCATCTTACCCGTCCCCCCGAATGTATTAGGGATGCACTGTTAAACGATTTTGTGGGCTTGTCCCACTCGATTCAAATAGTTGAATGAAATAGGCTCCGGCCCCCCTGTTCTTCGAAAAAAAAAAACTTGTTTGGGAAATATTGCTCACTAAATCACCTGTGCTTAAAAAAGCGCAAGACATTCCTTTTTTTCGGTGAAAAGCGCAAGACATTCCTTTAGTTCAATCGAAAAAAAAAATACTACTAATTAATATTTTCTTATAAACTGATAATAACTGCATTTTTTTCATTTTAAAAGTATATACACTCACAATTTATAATGATTTATATTTCACAGATTTGATATTTATTGGCGGAATAGATTAATTAAATTGGGATCGGAAAAATCCTTTACTTTATTTTTGTTTTCAAAAGATATGGAATGATAAATATATAGTATACTATAATATTATTTGCGAACAAAATTCTTCTGCAGAAAAAAGTATGCATATATATATATTAATTATTGGATGAAATTAAAGAGTTTATATATATATATGTACACATACACGAACATTCTTGTTTCATTAATTGTATTATTAAGACTTTAAGAGTTAATAAAATAAGGATTTGGCCGTGGAAAGCTCGACTTGGCCCATCGGAGTGGGTGAAAGTTAATAATTAGCAACTTGATTTTCCTAACGAAGACTTAATTAAAAAGAAAATACAATTAATTAAATGAATAAAGTAATCGGAAACTGTTTTTTTAATGAAGATGGCGGATGCCTTACCTAATCCAACATTATTCCTTCTTCACTAAATTTAAATGTTTAATCAGATGATATACTAATAAATAAATTCTATATGGGCATTAAACAGAGAATGGGAATTGGGAAGGTTGAAATTTGAAAATGACCAAGGAAGGATGAACAAGTAACTTATTATTATACTTGGTAGTTAATACTAATAATAATTTAGCTGAAAATTGAATTATAAGTGAATACAACAACAGGCCAGGCCGATTATGCTAATAAGGCATAATTAAGGGTTTGAGGAGAGAATGAATTTTCCTTAATTTTATTGGCCAAGCTATAATTTCAATTTCCAGCTTAACTAATAATTTGTTGAAGTCGTTACCCCGATTATTTTTTTTATTATTTTTTTAATTATTTATTTATTTTTTTTGAAGTTCATATATGTATGGATCAGTGTATCACATGCATCATCCAAATCCTCCGATCCTAAAAAAATTAAAGCAGTTCATATATTCTTTACATTATTTTATTATAAGTACTATATAGGAGCTGTTCCCAAACAATTAGCCCATAGTGTGCATGTAGGATAGAATGAGAATTTATATAGTAGTAGTATCTATGCTTAATTATTGACAGCCTGCAGAATTAAGGAATTGAATTAGCTAGGTTGATATGTGTATATAAATTCTTTCTTTTTCAAATATAATCAATCATCTAAGCTAGCTATAATAATAATTATACACAGTACTAGTAGTACATTAATATATGGATCGGAGTATATCATATATATGATGCATCAATATGGTTCCATCGGCTTTAAATAATTATATAATTTCTGGCTAGGTTATTGCTGCTGCGCATGACTTTGGCCATCGCTATTCCTATTAAAGCAAATTTTACTTGAATTTAATCGTCATCTTATTCTCTTCTTCCTATCAAATTCCATCTACATTTCTAAACAACATGAATTATACTATTAATCAAATTAAAGATAATTATACTTATCATCATTTTAATATACTGTTTATTTTTAATGATGATGAGCTGATCAGCTTACATTAATATACGAGTATATCATAATTAATTAGTTACTCACACGATTTATCATTGGAAAGCTTATTAGCTATATATAGCTCAAGAAGCGAATAATCACCAAGGCAAGCCTAATTATCAAAATCATGTACTTCACATGCATCATTTATTATTTTTCAAAATGCTTAATTAAGATGTCCACCGTTTTTACTTTTTACTACAATAATTTTCTACTTAAATTTTACCGACCGAAATTTTTTTTATTAAAATTCGGTCACTAAAGAGGTTAGCGACGCACATTCATTAGCTACCGAAATTTGTTAACTATCACAATTTTAGCGACATGTGAAATTTTCTAGTAGTGTTTAGTAAAATTAAATACTAATGTTAATTAAGTTCCCGATTCGATCTAGTTTAATTTCTCCATACTTTAATTTTCTCATCCATCGGTGTGACCGTGTGGCTTTCATTTTTTTATATTATTATTATTATTATTATTATTATTATTATTATTATTAACAATCCACTGCATATTATGCATATATATAATCTCAAGTTAATTAATTTATATATATATATATATATATATACATGTATCCACTCACAAACATAAAGAATTTAGCGTGAGTTTGCCTCGTTCGAAATTCTTCCCTTCAAAATATATACATATTTTTCCATTTGATCTCTCTAGATATATATATATATATATACACATATATATATATATATATATAGATAGATTTGTAGAGCAGCAAATTTAATCATGAAAGTAACATTTTATATATCTTGTACAATATATTTTTGTTATCATATTATATTGTTTTGACTTTATTAATTATATAATACTCCATCCGTCCCGTCTTAGATGTCTTGTTTGACTTTTTAATACTATTTATTATTCAACTTTGACTCAATACTATTGTAAGTATATAATTGAAAAAATAGTCGAGTTTCGTCTTATTAGATTCGCTTAATTGTATAGTTTTCGAATATATATTTTAGATAATTTTTATATGTATTCATTTTGAGATATTAACGATTAAAAAAGTGCATTGGATTCTGTGCAAAAATGAAACAAGACATAAGGAGTACCATTTACTTATATTAATCAACTTTGACTTAGTATTATCGTAATTATATAAGAAGAAAAAAATGGTTAAGTGGATCGTGTTAAATTCGTTTAATTATATAGTTTTATAAATTATACTACCTCTGTTCTTTTTTATTTGCACGTTTTGACTTTTGTCACTGTTCATTGAGTAGCTTTGACTTGAATTTTTAATACAATTATATAAGAAAAATATAGTCAATTGAGATATTGTTGGATTCGTCTAATCACATAGATTTAGAATATCAAATTTTCATAATTTTTACTTGTATGGAATTTGAGTTATTACGGATTAAAAATGTGCATTGGATTACGTGAAATGTGAGTATGTTGCATTTATTTAGGAATGGATGAAGTATATTTTATACAATACTATTTATTTTTATATAATTTAAAATATTATGCAATAAAATAATGTATTAAATAATGCATAGAGAGAAACCAGATAATAAAATTCGCTGCCGAATGAATACATATATATGTAGAGAAATTGAAATCTAGGGAATGATTGATGATTCTAAAGTCTCTAAACCAACATCTTTTTCTTGATTATTTTTTTCTTTTTAGAAAAAGAGGGAGCCTTGAGTCCTCCTTTTTCCTCCAGTTGTACGTTTGAACTTTACTTGTCTTCTGCATGAAAATGTCAACAGTAAGACCTTAATTACTGTAAATATGTGGAGGGCATAATAGTCAATATGCAACCAATATAAGGTTGTCTTAGCTTGTTGATATACATATAATACACACCCTTAGCTTTATTCTTCCTCCATTAAAGTGGAGCTGTTTTAGAGAGAGAGAAAAGAGTGATATATATATATATGTATGTGTGTGTATGTATATTTTACAGACAAAAACAAAAACAAAAATGGGAGGAATAACATAAAAATGAAGAAACAAAGTTGGACTAGCTAGGACTAGTTGGATTTCATTACACCGCTTTATCTACAACTCCCACCTAAAACAATAAACAAAATAATTAAAACCAGGAGGCAAAATAGTTAGCAAAAGGGGTTTTCTACATTTCTTTATTCATTTTCTATGTCTAATTTGTTTTTAAAAATCCAAATTTCTTTACAAAGAAAGTCGTCTTGTTATGCAGAGAAAGATGGGAACCTTAATGTGGTCTTTGTCTTTAGCCTCTTTTGCATTCAATTCATTTCGTTTTTATCCCTAACCGACTCATCAATTCTTCCTTTGCTCCTTCTCCTCCTTTTCTTCCTTCCTTCATTCATTACACACATACATCCATACACTCATTCAAACCTTGTCTACTTTCCAACTCCTGTAATTTGTATGTATTCATGCTGATACTTAATTGATCATGCCCATCGAAGATCTGGATTCTTCTCTATAAAGGCCTCCCCGGATTTTGTTGTATGGATTCCGCAAGTTCGCTCACTTTCGATCAGCAATTACAAGGGAAACAGTTTGCGGTCAATCCTCCTCCGGCAACCATGGCTTCCAACAAATGCACCAGTAACAAAGAAATATTGGTGCAGGATGATCAGATTCATCAGCACCATCATCAGATGAATCAAATTTCATTTGAGATGATGCAGCCATCATCCTCATCTTCGGGCGCCATTAACGGAAGCTTCAATATGTAAGGATTATTTATATATTGGAACAATTAAGCTGCTAAGTTGTGGTTTTATGGCTGTATTTATGTAATATACAATTGTTTGGTTTGGTTTAATTTGGTTAATGAATTTGAATTATATATGTATATACTATATTGCAGAGGTAAGGATGCGGTGCCTTATGATTTGGGGGAATTGGATCAAGCCCTTTTCTTGTATCTGGATGGACAAGATCATCATCATCATCATCAGTCGTCGGCTGATCATCATCATCAAGACCTAAGTACTGCTTTCAATCCTGATGAGCCGAGCTTCAAATTTAAGAATTTCGGGGGTTTATTAAAAATATAGTATAATTTCTGTGGTTCTTGTTTATGTGATGATTGCTTGGAATTAATAAAAATGCATGAGATTCAAGGTCTTATTAATTTTTCCTGTGCAAAGAAAAATCCAAAAATGGTTTTCTAAAGGCAATCCGAACTCTGTTCGGAAATCAGATTCCTTGGGAATAATATGCACAAATTGTTTTTGTGGTCATGAGGAAAGTATGTTGGCAGCACTGATGATAAAATCGTGACTGTACTTTTTTTCTTTGACCATCAGAATAATATTTTGTGTATGTGTAGAAAATTATCATTTTAATTATTAAGAACTGGTTACTGGTTGCTAGGGACCAGGAAACAAACTTTCTGAAGCATGATCAATTCCAAGAGATGGGTATATGATTGTACAGTAGTACTTATTACTAGTAAGAAACAAAAAAGATTGGTTCTTGAACTGAGCAGCTTTTATTCCTCCAATGTTTTTCGTCTGTTTGCTTTTTTACCCAAATTGAAATTGAAGAGGAGGGTTTCATTTCATTTATTCGTTCGTTCGTCACCTTTTAATTACATATATATATTTTCTTCTTGGTTTCCTCATCAATACTCTCCGTATAATTAATTCTTGTGTTGCAGATTATTACCTCAGGCACAGTTCGGCCACATATATATATATATATATATATACACACACACATATACTAATTAATATTACCCTTGGTTATTTTGTGTGTGTGTAGAGAATTCAGGGATGATGATGATGAGGCCACACCCACACACTCTCAACATTTTTCCGTCGCAGCCAATGCACGTCGTCGTTGATCCATCAACAACAACAGCATCATCATCAAAGGTACTTACATACATACATACCCCCCCAATTAAAACGTTGGAAGAAGATGGAATTTTCAAAGAAAAAGAAGGAATTGAAATCTTGTTTTAATAATATCTTGATTGGGAGGAGATGATGATGATGATGATGATGATTTTGTGGTGTTGGATTAATTGACAGCAGGCGGCAGCAAGTGATGGATTAGTTTCTTCTCCAGCAATAATAATAAGTAGTGGATCCAACAAGAGAGCATCTGAGCCGTCCATTATTGAGCTGTCCAACCCTAGAAAAGATGTTGCTTCTTCATCTGGGCTGCTGCCTAAAGCGGTTAAGGTTAGGACGATACTTAAAATTAATTAATTGCAGACATAAAATAACACATATATATACATACACTAGCTACTACATATATACTACTATTTATACAGTATTATTATTATTATTATTATTATTTATTAATGATAATAATAATAATGATTGGTTTTCTTTTTGTTTGTTGGACTTGGACAATATATATGGTTGTGGCAGCGTGAGGGAAACCGGAAAGGGGCAACGACCTCGAGTTGTGAGCAAGAAGGGCCAAAAACACCCGATCCCAAGGTTTTTAACATTTCTTCTTCTGATCCCCACCTAGCTTTAAAAGGAAAGGAATATATATATACTCCTGAGACCTCCTGTCCTATGTATATGTATCATAGTATCATCTTTAATTTCGACAGAACCCTTAAATAATACTAATATAAATGCCCATACCTCCGTGTCATGACATGATCATCATCGATTCATTACCACACATGGGTGTCCGTGTCTGTGTGATCCCTATGTATGTATACTTTAGGGAGTAGTAGTAGTACGTACAATGTGCGTTCATGATTCATCCATCCATCTCTACTAGAGTAATACTGATAATTTTATTTCTTGATATGCATCAATAATGATTCCCGGCCCGGTCCACCCCCCTTTATATTTTGCAGACTTTGAGGAGGCTTGCACAGAATAGAGAAGCAGCTAGGAAAAGCAGACTTAGGAAAAAGGTAAGTCCCCCATTTATTTATTATTACAAAATTATACTACTACTCCCTCCCTCCACTTATATAACTCTTTAATTAATTCCATCTCTTCGATCAAAATGTATATACTCGTCGCTGATCCTACTATATATGCATCATAGTTGATTATATAAGTTATTTAGTTTGATGTTAATTAATTAAGCTAAATGGTGTGCAGGCGTATGTTCAGCAGTTAGAATCAAGTAGGGTGAGGCTTGCCCAACTAGAGCAAGAAATACACAGAGCTAAATCCCAAGTGAGCCACATTATTTATTATTGTTACTATTATTTAATTAATTAGTTATTTGTAAATCATTCATTAAAAAAAAATCAATTCTTGTGCAGAAAGAGTATTTCAATTAATTAATTACTCGATTATTTTTCCTGATACGAGTAATAGTATACAACTAGTATGTGTGTGTGTATATATATAGTATTCATATTTGTACGTGTCTCTGGTAGGGATTGTTCTTTGGAGGAAATGCAGGTTTGGCAGGAGACCAAAGCCTTCCTGTCGCCAACATGAATTCAGGTAAAACATACTTAATAAAACACTCTTTAAATATTAGTGATTCCAAATTCATAAAGTCAACTGGTAATAATTAAATTATTCTCCTACAAGAAGAATATTATTGCTCCAAACGAATATGCTGCCTGGCCTTAATTATATATATCATCAATTAGTACTAGCTAGTAAATCTGAGTGAGAGTGATTAACTAATAAGTAATCAATTTATTTGGAAAAAGCAGACACGGTGGCGTTTGACATGGAGTATGGGCGGTGGCTGGAGGAGCACCACCGGCTCATGCTGCAGCTCAGAACCGCCGTGCAGGAGCACTTGCCCGAAAACGAGCTCCGCATCACGGTGGAGAACTGCTTGGCACACTTTGATCAAATATTTAACCTCAAAAGCATCATTGCCAAGTCGGATGTCTTCCATCTCATCTCCGGCATGTGGAAGACTCCCGCCGAGCGCTGCTTCATGTGGATCGGCGGTTTCCGTCCATCCGAACTCATCAAGGTACTAGCTAGCTATTCAATAACCAACAATTATTATTAAAAAAAAAAAACCCTAACTGACTGCATGCATACGCCTATATATCTAAAATTTCACGACTAATTTAATTGATTACTTACACAAATGCACCTTGATATAAATCATATATATTTTTTAATATTTATTATTATTATTATTATTATTATTATTATTATTATTATTATTGTTATATATCCCTAGTTTGTTTCCATGCATCTGATCTGTGTTTTTATATATCGGCAACCAGTTCAATAAAACATTTTTGATTCCACGTGTGCGCGATGAAAAATGCAAAATACTCTCCACTCTATATTGATTGTTGGCAAACTATTGTATAATAATCAGTCACCAATCAGCATGCATATATATATATTCTTGGAAATACAGTTACTGCAAACAGTATATACACAGTAAGCTAATTAAAGGTTTTAATTACTGTAGTAACTAGTGTACAAATTAAAATTAGCTAGGTGGGGACTTAGGAGAGAAATATAATAGTGAATGATAAAAGTGCAGATAATACTGAGCCAGATCGAGCCGTTGTCGGAACAACAACTGGTGGGGATGTGCAGCCTGCAGCAGTCGGCTCAGGAGGCAGAGGAAGCCCTAACGCGGGGGCTGGAGGCGCTGAACGGTTCGCTGTCGGAAACCATAGCAGCCGACTCCCTCACCATTCCTCCAAACATGAACGCTTATATGTCACAGATGGCAGTTGCAGTCAACAAGCTCAACACCCTTGAAGGCTTCCTCAGACAGGTAAATTGATTGAATGAAATGGATATATAGAAGGGTGAATAATAGTAATAGTAATAGTAATAGATGGATAAATTTGAATAATGGTACGGTGTCGTCTGCAGGCGGATAATCTGAGGCAGCAAAGCTTGCATCGGGTGCATCAAATCCTGACGACTCGGCAGTGTGCTCGATGCTTGTTAGCCATTGCAGAATACTTTCATCGGCTGCGAGCCCTCAGCTCTCTTTGGGTCACCCGCCCCCCCCGTCAATAATGACCACCTCACCTCATTCCACCTGCTACTTCATCAACCATCATCATCATATATATACTTTCTCTTAATCATATCATATCATCATCATACACTAATAATAATAATTATCTATCTACCATATATATATATATATTCTCTACTGAACAAATGTTAAGTTATGCTCCATCGATATATCATATATATGATCATGCATGTTACTACTACTCATGTGTTTAATTTAATTAGGTGCAGTGCATTGTAGTGTATTTATTAATCTGATGAGTTATGTAGAGAGACGGCGACGACTGCTCCAAGAACCAAGCTGTATATAGATCTATACTATATAAATATAGTCTAACTAATTCAAACTCTTCCTTTTCTTTTCTTTTCTTTTTTTTTTATTTCTTTTTTATTTATGTTTTCAATCTGTCATTTGTCTTGAATCTTGAGGTAGTGTTGTAGTAATGCCGCTTAACGTTTTGTGCCTAGCTAGCTGGCTAAAAATACTATTAGAGGGTTTACTTACTACCAATATACTTCATTGTAATTTATATTATCATTTTATGATGATGCAATTTAACATAAAATCATATATATATATATATATAGAGAGAGAGAGAGAGATCAGTATACCTGCCCTAATATTCATGTCCTCTTCTGTATTCATTTCATGGAAAAGAAGTGATTTTTACTTTTATATTCCTAGCTCATAGACATGCATGGTACGTACGGGTTCTTATTTTATTTTATTTTCTTTTATAATGTTTTTAGTTTTTCCATCGTATATAGAATTTAGAGTATGTATTACTCACTCCGTCCCAATTATAACATCTCATTTGGTCTTTTTACACTGTTTATTATGTATATTTGACCTAAATTTTTATTATAGTTATATAAGAAAAAATATAATCAAGTGAGATCCTATGAATTCGTGTTTTTGCATAGTTTTTGAATATATATATATATATATATATATATATTTATAACTTTTAGTAAACTGCATTAAAATATTAAAATATTATAGTTAATTGACTGTTAAAAGAAACTTTTTCAGGGAGAAATTGAATTGGTTATGGCAAGGTTGTTGCGGAGAGAACGCGCCCCGCCCTAATTACCGGCCATTTCAATTCATCATTTAACTTTTTCACATGATATTTCCAGCTGCTACTGCTACTATCCATTAATTAATTTGTTAATTCAAGTATTTCAGTAGCTTAGCTAACTACTAGTAATATACTACGTACTATAATATATGCATGTGTACTTCTAATTCAACAATACAATTGTGTGTTACGATATACATATAGATGCACGTGACATGACATGCATGTTTAGCCGCCCATCGATGGAATATCTATATAATCCTAATTTCAAATTTATTTATTTTTTAATCTCATTTCCCTCCTAACATTTAGTATATAATTATAATCAAAGGCGAGCGAGCGGAATTATTTGTAGATTCACTCTTTTCTGGAGTAACAATATATAATGCAAAAGAACTAATAATATACCCATGCTTTGAAAGATTTTTCATGCCGGCAGGCATTATTACTTCTTAATTAAAGCCAAATTAGATATTTTAATTAATTTCTGCATTTATTATATCCTCTTTCAAGATATACTAGTATTTATGTCTTACCCAAGACCAAACTACAAGTAGAATTCATGTGGCAACAAGTAGTATCCTCTTTTAAGATAGGTAGGTATCCAAAACCAAAAAGGAAAGAAAGACACACAACGTACAAAATAATTAAGCTTAATTAATTTTATGCAGTAGAGATACGGTACAGACTTTTTTAGAGTCTGGTCTTGTTAGTATAAATTATTTTGTGAGGTCTAATTATCTCAACCGCTCCCCTCAAATAGAGAAAAATTACAACCACCCAAAATTCATGGAATTATACAACCCTCTATTTAACTAAATATGATTAGATTTATGATTCAAATTCATGCCAAGCGTCTTCCATTCTCCATTGTCATCTTCCCCCAACCAAACCGTCATCTTCCTCCATCGAAACTGTCACCACCGATCACCATCACCAACATAGACATATACATCACATTACAATATACCTAACATCACAAACATCTACGCATACATCACATTGCAACACTAATTAGTTAATCAGTCGGTCAGTCATCACAGCATGCCACACCAGACATCACATAAACATATTGGCACATCACATAAACAGTTCCATACATCACATAATTGGTCGTAATCATACACATCCCAGACACTCATGATAAAAATTGCACACACACAATATGCCATCACATTAAAACCTCCAAATATCATACCTGCACATGCAGGTACCTGTACTGTATCCCCTTCCACTACAAGAAAAATGAGCTATAGCGACCGGCTTCGGCGACCGTCACTTTGCAGTCGTTATATAACGACCGAATCAACGACGGGGAGAGTCGGTCGTCGTTTAACGACCGTATCAACGATGGTGTTGCTAATGCCCTGGTGGGCTTGAGCTTCGCCACCGCCGTGCCGACCGGATTTCTAGCGGTCGTTGACTAACGACCGTCTTAGCGACCGGCTTTGACGGTCGCTAAATTAGGTTATAATTGTTTACCCACAGGCTGTAAATCAGATTCGCATAGACGCAAAAATTCGATTCCCATCCCCTACCCTTCCGATTTCACCGCGCCCGCCCACTCAACGACCACCACCGCGTCGACGACGACAGCGCCCAACCACCACCGAGCCACCCCCCTCCGCCCCCTCCGGCCAGACTTGGAGAAGAAACCGTCGGGCATTATCCGGCCATTACCACTGTCCCGCCGCGAAATGTGAGAGGAAACCGGCGCGCATTCTCTGGCCGCTGGAACTGAAGGATTCGAACTTGGAACGAGCCCCGGAAATTCCCGTCCGCGTCGGATTACATCGAGGGAGGCACTCCGGCAACAGTGACATTGCAACGGTAACATTTCCAAGTTTTGTGTGCTTCTATATTTCACACGTGACGCTTCCATTCATTTTGAAGTTTAGAGTTTGATTTTGAGAGTGTGATTGAGTTTGGTGCCTTGGAATTTAATCTTTGTTAAAAATTGGATTGGAATTGGAATTGTTAAAAATTCACATGTGGTTTTGTTCTTGAGATTTAATCTTTGTTAAAAATTGAATTGGAATTGACTTGGGAACATTTTTGGGAGCTTTGTAAGATAGACTTGTAAAGGCTTGCCGGTTGTTGATTCTGGGAGCCACGGTTTCTAGTGTTCTGTTCCTGTGTTTTATTTTTATTTTTTAATTTATGGTGTGACGATATTTGCAGTAGTCTAGTAGTGTTTTACAGTAGATCTGGAAGCCACAATTCGTTTTGTTTATTGTTTTGTAATAGTGTTTTTGAAGTAGTGTTTATGAATTTGTTTTTTGCAGTAGTGTTTTTGAAGTGCAGTGGTGAACATTTTGTTTTTTGCTTTGTTTGACAGTAGTGTTTTTTGGTCTTGTAATCGCTAGGTGTAATATATATGCTTACTAATAGCTTGAGAATAGTAAGAACAAGGTTTTTGAATGTAGAGCTATCTAGTAATCTTCTTATTTTAAACACTTTTATGTAGAGCCGAATGATATACGACAGATTGATTTAAGGGATAGGAAAGGACATGAACTTAGTTTTAAAAAACAAAATTCATCTATAGGGTTGAAATTCATCTCCCAGTACAATTAATGACATTGTAGCAATCTATTTCCCAAAATGAAGCATTCTAGTACTTGCTAAAAAAAATCCATGTTTTCGTTTAAGCATTTTACCGCTATCTTAAAATTCAGTTAGATAATGGAGCGCACTTGGATGTACCGGCCACGCGGTGGGGAGCTAACACTTGAATTCAAGCAGGGCGTTAGATCTTTTCTTCGTCTTTGTCGTGCAAACCCCGAATGTGATATAGTAGAAGGGATGATACGGTGTCCTTGTGCAGGATGTAAGAATAGATATTATTTATCAGATAAGGAAATACTAGGACACCTGTACAGGAAAGGATTTGTAGCTAATTACGAGCGATGGACTTGTCATGGAGAGCCACACAACTTTCGCCCTCTTTATGATGATGAAGCACCTTCGGTCAGAGCTTCACATTCAAACGACTATAGACAGATGGTAATTGATGGATTGGGGTATGGATTTCCCACTGACTTTCCAAATAACGTAGATGATGAGCCTATGCCCCCTGAGGAGCCCAATCCACAAGATAAATTATTTTATGACATGTTGGATGCAGCGGACAAGGATTTGTGGCCTGGATGTAAGAAAATGACATTATTGTCAACAGTTGCAAGGTTGTTAAACATTAAATCGGAGCACAATCTATCTGAAAGATGCTTCGATACCTTATGTCAGCTCATGATTGATACACTGCCAGAGGAGCACTCAATGGTTAAGAGTTTCTACGAGGCAAAGAAACTTCTCGAGGGCCTTGGATTACCCGTTAAGAAAATTGATTGTTGTGATAAAGGTTGTATGCTGTATTGGAGGGACGATGTGGCCTTACAGAACTGCAAGTTTTGCCATAGGCCGAGATTTAAAGATTCTAACAATGGATCACAAGTTGCAGTGAGTTATATGTTCTATTTCCCTTTAAAGAACAGATTGAAACGTTTGTATTCATCGGAGGCGACTGCGAAATACATGACATGGCATGTAGGGCATGACCAAGGGGGTACTGGTGAGATGTGTCATCCATGCGACTCCAAAGCATGGAAACACTTTGACAACATTCATCCCGATTTCGGTTCGGAGGGACGAAATGTGAGGTTAGGGCTGTGCACCGATGGTTTTCAACCGTTCGGTCAATCAGGGGCCCAATACTCTTGTTGGCCCGTTCTATTGACACCGTACAACCTCCCCCCAGGTATGTGTATGAAAGATGAGTATATGTTCTTGACAGCCATAATACCTGGCAAATCGAGTCCAAAACAAAGGATAGACGTATACCTACAACCGTTGATTGAAGAGCTACTTGAGTTGTGGGACGTGGGGATCACCACATACGATGCATATAGTAAGCAAAACTTTCAGATGAAGGCGGCACTAATGTGGACAATTGGAGATTTTCCAGCGTATGCGATGTTGTCTGGTTGGAGTACCTACGGGAAAACTGCATGCCCGGTCTGTATGGAAAGAACTGAGTCTATACGACTGAAGGAGGGTGGGAAACAGTCGTGGTTTGATTCGCACCGGAAGTTCCTGCCTATAGACCATCCATTTAGATCAGATAAGGACAGATTTATAAAGGATCGGGTAGAGCAAGGGCTTCCGCCAACCATTAGAAGTGGGGAAGATGTGTTGGTGGATATAGAGACACATGGTCTTAAGCGTGTCTTTGAAGTAGGTAGTGAGGAAGCAAACACAACCATCAGCAAGACTTGTGGTTGGAAAAAGAGGAGTATATTCTGGGATCTACCATATTGGAAGTCAAATTTGGTCCGTCACAACCTGGATGTCATGCATATCGAGAAAAATGTGTTTGAGAATGTCTTCAACACTGTGATGGATGTACAAGGGAAAACAAAGGACAATGCTAAAGCACGTGAGGACATCGTTACTCTGTGTAATAGGCCCGAATTGCATAGGGATGCCCGAACTGGAAGATATCCAAAGGTTGTGTACACAATGGACAAGGATAAGAGAGACGTATTTCTGAAGTGGGTGGCAGACTTGAAGTTTCCAGATGGTTGTGTTTCGAACTTGGGTAGATGTGTGGACACGAATAAACACAGGATGTTTGGTATGAAGAGCCACGATTGTCATGTCTTCTTGCAACGTCTCCTTCCCATCGGATGGAGAGAATTACTACCAGTGACCGTGTGGGAGGCAATAACAGAATTGAGTAATGTGTTTCGTGCGTTGACTGCAAAAACCATTCAGGTACATGAAATGGAGAGATTGGGGTTAGACATTCCAGTAGTACTTTGCAAACTAGAGACCATTTTCCCACCATCATTCTTCGATTGTATGGAGCATCTTCCTGTCCACCTGCCTTATGAAGCTAGTGTCGCTGGTCCAGTTCAGTTCAGATGGATGTATCCCTATGAAAGGTACGAATTCAAAAAAATAATCTAATATGAAGTTACAATGGCATTTTCAATATGACTAATATATTATTTTGTACTGATTATTTATTCAAGGTACCTAAACCGATTAAAGCGTACAGTGCGCAATAAGGCACACGTTGAAGGGTCTATCTGCAACGCTTATCTGGTGCGAGAGGCATCATTTTTTTGTTCTCACTACTTTGAGAAGCATGTGTTCACACGTGAGAGAAATGTGCCAAGGAATGACGATGGTGGTTGCCCGTTCGATGATGATAGACTTATTAGTGTTTTCAAATTAGGAGGACGTGCACAGGGTAGGTCCAAAAGAAGGCGGATGACCGAGCAAGAGTTAAAGACCGCCCACAATTACGTGCTCCTAAATTGCACAGAAACAGAACCGTATATCGAGTAAGTACTTTGTATTTCCAGCGTATGCCATTCATTTATGTTATATTCTAAATTAAACATCTTTATGATTTATAGGTTGTTCCACCAATATATGCGTTCTATTAATCCTCGGATTACAGTTCCTGAGCTCTCAGCTGCCATGTCTAACCACTTTCCGAAATGGTTTGAGGAGTACTTAGTGGAACACCCGCCCGATATACCGTCTTTGTTCGAACTTGCACAAGGACCACTTCCCACAGCTCAATCATTTCCCATGTATTTTATAAATGGGATGAAATTTCATACCGAAAACCATGGTTGTCGTCGAACCACTTACAATAGTGGAGTGTGCATTACGGGGGAATCTCGTGATTTCTACGGTATCATCGAAGAGATTTTAGTGCTCGAGTACCCTGCATTTCCTTTGAAGCAAATTGCATTCTTCAAATGTAAATGGTTTGACACTCGCGAGGGAGTTGGAACGTGTACTCATGAGAATTACAAGATAGTAGAGGTGAATCAGACCAAAAATTTGCCCTACTATGACCCATTCATATTTGCCACCCAAGCTGAACAAGTGTGTTATGTTCAATTTCCAACGAACAGACCAAATGCTAGGACTCGTGATTGGTTGGCTGTATGTAAAATTAAGCCTAGGGGTGTGATTACTGTAAAGATGGGCGAAGTAGTAGAGGCATTCCAAGTAGATGTTGCAGAACAACTCGGTATTGAAACTGCAACCATAACGTCTCGTCGGGAGCGGTTAACAGACGATATAGTCCAACTTGTAGATCTAAATCAAGATGAGGATAGTGATTCTGAAACATCCCCGGATCATTTGTCTACATCAGATGACACTGACATGGATGAATCATCAGAAGAGACCTCTGATGAGGATTTCGAAATTTGAATATGAACATGTAACACACACATGCCTTTTACTTGTTAAATAAAGTCCATAAATTTTTTAACATTTTTTAATTTCGCACTTATATTCCATCTTGTTTTGTTAACAGATGTCTCAACAGGGGGGTGGCTCGGCCTCAGGCACTCCAAGCCGGGAGGGATCGGCTTCAGGATCTACGCCACCACTACCTACGCCCGCCGAGACTGCGAGGATGGTACGAGAGGCACGCGAGCGATGGGCTCTAGACTTGGCAGGTTCGTGTAATTCAACGTCTTTATTTATTCTATATATGTACTTAACTTTGAATCTATGTTATGCAGCAGCACAATCCTCAAGCCCTGAAGATCCACCCGTCCATACACCAGGATCTGACTCTGCGATACCAGAGACTCCCCCATCATAGACTCCAGGTATGTTAAAATTCCATATATGTTAAAATTAAATTTAATTCCATCTATATAGTCGAACGTGTATATATAATTCTAGGATCTAACTTACGCACCATTAAATATTAAATGTAATTCCATATATGTTCAAATTTAGGATCAGCCTCTGAGGCACGTGGTACACTTTCTGAACAAGCCCCACAACCCCCACAGCCCATAGAGAACAGGACAGAGCTTAAGCCCAAAAATGGCGTGTAAGTTGTCTCGTATGACTGTTTCAACTTTGGCACAATTTTCATAACAGTTTCCCATTTAGTGACTAATTAATTTAAATGTTAAGTATCACAATCCCGGGTGCACTGGTGAAAAAGATGTGGGATTGTTATCCCATGCGGGCAGATAAGGAAGGAATCTCGTGGATGAAAGTAACGAAAAGGACAAAGGACTTTTACTGGGGTGAATTTCAAGTACGTAATGAATTGAAGTCAATTACATATATAAATATTCCGTCCTTTTACTTATTACTAACGGTCTGACATGGCTTTGAAATATGTTAATCAGAAAATTGCTCGATGGGATCCTTCTCTCGAATTGCAAGTAAAGAAAGAGTGGGAGAGGAAGAACGTGCAAATGTAAAATAGTAACGGCACTTTTTATAACTATACTAAGTAGATAGTTAATTACAATGAATTATTATTTAACGGTATACTTGACACTAATCATGTTGTAGGTACAAAGACTACACGTTGGACATCAGGGTAAGAAACATTATCCACTTGACAGAGAAATTGCTGAGGCCTGGCGTAATTATTGGAACTCCGCTGCGTTTAAGGAAAAGCAACAGAGGAACAAGGTGAACAGGCGGCGAGGTCAGGCAGACGCTCCAGCTCTTCCGACGCACACAGCAGGGTCTAGATCACATGATGCGACACTGGATCACTTGGTATGCGTTGCATTGTTATATATATTCGAAATCCATTCACATTTACCTATTACTTCATAATTTAGTAAACCTTTTATTTGAATGTAGATAGAAGAACAGGGTAGGGAAATCGACTTGGATGAGTTGCACGAGCATACGCACACAAGGAAACATAAGAAGGATGCCTGGGTTGATGACAAATCAAAGACGGTCCATGTAAAGGATCAAAATTTTACTTCTTTTACAAATATTAACTGCTGACATGATTATTAATTAGTCCATTCACTTTTGCTTAATTGTTGTCGCTTCAAACAGGAGGAGTACCATGCTATCAAACAGATTCTTACACAAACTCAAGCCCCTTTCGATCCAAACCGGTCCTTTTATGAGGTTGCTGGTGGGCACGATAGGCGGAAGGCCGTTTATGGACTAGGTAAAATAGTTTTACTACTTCATTTCATCCCGAATACGTCAACATTAATTTAACGTGTTATTTGTACATCATAAATATGTTTTAGGATCACTGACAAAATTCATTCAGCCTACGGGGAAGGGTGGAAGCAGTACCCCACAGTCAAGCAGGAATGAGATCACTCGGGAGGAGTTTGAAGAGCTCAAGGCAACTCTGGAACGCTATGGACAGAAGTGGGAGACTGTGGTGGAGGAGTTAGACAGGATGCGGGGAGGTCGTAGACCTCCGTCTCCGGGCTCGGGAGATGATGACCATGGAGGAGGTCATGGATTCGGTGGTGATATCACAGTGAGTTGAGTGGATGTCATTTGTTAGTACTTTTTGGATTATGTTGATTGTCAGATATTAGTTAACACTTTTGGATGGTGTCTTAATTACTTGGTGACATTTTGTGTAGTTTTTGGCATTTGAATACTGTTGGTTTGAATGTTGATTTGAATGTACATAATGTAGTTGATTGCACTTATGATTTTGTTGGTTTGAATGTACATAATGTAGTTGCTATGTTAACTTCAATGGAGAAGTCTAAATTTGAAGGTTTTAATGAGGTTCTATGGTGTATTGGATGGTGTATGGTGTTTTGGATGGTATTGTTTGAATGAGTTTGTTTGGAATGGTTTGAGAATGTATTAGTGCAGGTTGGAATGAGTTTGTGCAGGTTAGAATGAGTTTGTTTGTTTGGACCGGATTGCTGCCATTTAAATTGGTGTGGTGACAGTATCAGATTTAGCGACCGTCAAAGCCGGTCGCTAAATCGGTCTTAGTCCAGCGACCGTCAAACGCGGTCGTTAGACCGGTCGCTAGAGCGAACCGGTAGGTGATCCGGGTTGGGGTTTCACGACCGTTATAGACGGTCGTTACGACGGTCGTAGATTTTAACGACCGCTGAGGCCGGTCGTTAAGCCGACGACCGCCTCGGATGTTCGTCGCCGCCTAGTTACTTACGAGCACTTTAGCGACCGTCACTATGCGGTCGCTAAGACGGTCGCTGATCAATTTTAGCGACCCGTCTCTCTGTTTAGCGACCGCAAGTTACGGTCGCTATGATGTTTTTTTCTTGTAGTGTTCCAATTTTATGGATTATCATTCTTTCTTAGGAAGTACTTAGATGATATGCTTTCACCATCATCATCATCATCCTGTGGCTAGTAGTTGGGTGGTTCCATTACATATGATATGAGGGGGGGATTATTGAATATGCAAATAAATTATATTGCATGAATTGAATGAGAGAGGGGACGGCAGCCGGGGAAGAGAAAAGTTCACAGTTGACAGTTGACATTATTCAAGGAATGATTGGATTGTTGAATCTAGGCACAGGAAAGCAAATCAAGGGACGGGCCTTGGGGAGTGTCAAACCGGCTCCTTCTTCCATATCCACATGTACACTACTACTACTACTCCCACCCTCCACCTTCCACTCAAAGCACTGAATCAGTGCTGCCAACCCACCCTGTACCACCTGTAGCGCCAGGGATGTTCCGGGGCAACCTCTCCTCCCACTCCCAAATGGCAAAAGTTGGAAATGCTGTCCCCTCACATCCATCATCTGCCCACCCGCTGCAGCACACACATGATGCATATCAATAAACCTCTCCGGCCTGAATTCCAGCGCATCCTCCCAGTACTTTGGGTCCCTCCCTATCGCCCATACGTTCACAAACAGACTCGTCCCCCCTCGGATCTCGTACCCTCCTATCCTGCACTCCCTGCTCGACTTCCTCACGATGATCGGCCCCGTCGGATGAAGCCTCAGTGTCTCTTTCACAATCGCCTGTAGGTATGGAAGCTTCGGTATGTCGGATTCTTCAACCACCCTGTCGGTTCCCACCACCGACTCGATTTCCTCAACTGCTTTCTGCATGATGTTGGGATGGTTGATCAGCTCCGATAATGCCCATTCGATTGTGATCGCTGATGTGTCGGTTCCTGCAACAAATAAGTCCTGACACACACATGGAATGAAAATTTTTAAAAAATAATAAAAGAAAATCTTGACAATTAATTGATGGAAATTGTTGAATTTTAGATGAGGGCCGCCGCCGGGGAACATTAATAAATTACCAGGATGAATGCCTTGATGTTCTCTCTTGTCAGTTCCATTTCTGAGCTAATTCCTCCATCATCTTGATGATGAGCTATTTCAAGCAAAATGTGAAGCAAATCATTATTCGCCATTATTATTTCCCCCTCCTCGCTATTGCTATTATTCCCCCCCTGCTGTTTCCGTTCCCTTCTTTCCTCCTCGTGCTCATCAATGATCTTGTCCATCATTTTATCGAACCTGTCGCGAACATCCCTGAGCCGTTTCCGAAATCCCTGCAGGTCCAGATTCTTGCACAACCATATATAGTCCGACAGATTAAACTTCCCCGTCATCTCAGCAACATCCTGCACCAGTTTCCTCACCTCCCGCGCCTCATTCTCATCCCCCGCGCACGTCCGCCCCATTATCATTCTTGAGATCACATTGTTCGTCATCTTAATCAGCTCGCTCCCTACATCGACCGATTCACCGGCGCTTGCCCTTTCCCCCAAAAAATCAATCAGACGCCTCAATTCGTGGCGCCTGACGGGCCGCAGAAGGTCCAGCGTCTGCCCTCCAAGAAGCTGAGAGACGCACAGTTTCTTCATGAACTTCCAGTATGGTCCGTAGGGTGCAAACGAGAAGTCCTGGGACCCGTAAGTTAGGTAGTCCGTGGCGAATGTTTGGGGCCGATCCGAGAAGACGCTTTCGTGTGTTTTTAGGAATAGTTTTGCGGTGTCCGCTGATGAAACGACGAGGCAGGGAATGGATCCAAGAGAAATGTGCATTAAAGGTCCAAATCGGGATGACAGCCTGGCTAGAGATTGGTGAGGTATCGGGGAAAGAAGATGGAGATGGCCTATGATTGGCAAGGAGAAATTAGGGCTCGGAGGCAGGCGTGGGCGTGGGGAAGATTGAATTTTTTTAATCCATAATCGGACTAGAATGGTGGACACAAGCCATAGGAGGAAATAAGAGGCGTATTCTGCTGCAGGGACAACAGCCATGGGTATAGATGAAACTGATCTCAACTTTGTACGTACTAGCTAGCTAGTATTATAGAGAAGGTGATCTAATGAGTAGTAGTAGTAGTAGTAGTACATACTCCTATTAATACAAGAGATGATCCAACTCCACTCCGATCCAAAGGAGGCCAGGATAACATAATTAATTAAGGAATTGAAGATGACAAACAACAGTCAGTCAGATCGGAGAATGACTTGGTGATCGAACTCGTCCCAACCTGTTTGTCTTTATTTTGCAAGCATGTAATGTAATGTAATGAAAGCATGAATCCTTAATTAGACTTTGTCTTCTCAACCATAAAAAAATTGAGATGAAAAACAACATACTAATTGCTTGAGCAAATTAAAGTCCAAGGCCGCCGGGCGCCGGCAATATTATATAGTACATATCTAAAAACAGACCAGATGGATGATACAGTATATGCTAAGCTATGAGTATGATGATGACCCTTTCAAAGAAAATGAAATGATGAAGCTACACTACAAGAAAAATTCATTTTACCGACCGCAAAAATTGCACCTGCGGTCGGTAATCCCCGAAACGTTACCGACCGCACCACCGACCGCAAGGGTCGGTCGGTAATTCCTTGGTAGGTATTTTTCCTCCGACCAAAAAAATTTGCCGTCGGAACCTTGCCAACCGCACGGTGGTCGGTAAATTTCCCGACCGAATTACCGACCGCATTTGCGGTCGGTACAATCTGGTCCTAAGAGGTCCCGGAGAACTTTACCGACCGAATTACCGACCGCACATGCGGTCAGTAATTCTATTTTATGAAAAAATTGTTCTCGGGAGAGCTCGAACCGCCCACCTAACCATCACCATCCTCAACCCTAACCAGCTTAGCTAGGTGTCTAACACATCAATTATATTCCGCCATGTGTCCTTTATAGTACACATTCCCATATATGTTGAAAGAATTTACTGAAGAGAAGCCTCGTACCCGGGTAGGCAATTGCATGCCTCGCGCGTGTGGTCATCTGTGCACTTCATGGTTCATGTCAATGCATGAAATGTTGTATATATAACCTATATAAGTACATATATACATATAAATATGAAAATTAGAAACTAAATTAAACTATAAAATAAAGATTAAAATTATATTAATTAAATAATATTAAAATTCATTAATTAAATTCTAAAATATAAAATAAAATAATTAAATAAAAAAAACCTAAAATCACTAAATTAAATAAAATAATTATTATTAAAAATAAAAAATTAAAAATGTGAAAAAAATTTAGCGACCGAAATTTCGGTCGGTAATGCGGACGGTATATTATTTTATTTTTTTAGAAATATTTATTAAAAATAAAAAAATAAAAAATGTGAAAAAAATTTAGCGACCGAAATTTCGGTCGTAGTGCGGTCGGTAGATTATTTTATTTTTTAAAAAAATAATAAAAAATTTAAAAAAAATTGGAAAAAATTGAAAAAAATTACCGACCGCAATTGCGGTCGGTAATGCGGTCGGTAACACCGACCGAATTAAATTTGGTCAGTGTAGCGGTCGTCCGAAAACCGGGTCCACCATAACGGCTCTAAATTACCGACCGCATGTTGCGGTCGGTAAATCCGACCCGCAACATGTCGGTCGGTAATTTCGGTCGGTAAAACGCGTTTTTCTTGTAGTGAATGAAGCATTATTATTATTATTATTGATTTATCGTGTTATTGTTAATCTTTGTGTGACTGTGACTGTGACTGTGACTGTGACCAACCAGGTTTTGTTGGCATATTCTCTACTACTAGTTACTACTACTCCCAAATACTTCTTGAACTGAGAGTTGCGCTCAATTCCCAGCAAAGATCCTTTTCACACATCATTTTCTTGACCAAATATCCTCTATACATATTCTATTCTATGCACTAATAACCATATATACTAATTAATTGGTTTGAATAAATTGCTTGTATGTAATGTAAGTATACAATAATGGATGATTGTTTATCAAAACCCCATTTATTGTAATTTGGATAATAGATGTTCTTCGTCTTTCGATTGGAACTTCCAGAGGAGTAACTCCAAACACGGCATGACGTGCAAACATATATCAAAAAATATTGGAGTAGTAACTTTTGAACATAAGAAGGAGTTGAATACTACTAAACTTTTAAAGAGATTAGTAGTAACTTTTAAGTTTGTTGTGTGAGCCAGATGATGAAGATTCAAGACACTACACATACAATAGCCCTACACTTTGGTATTTCATTTCATTGAAATATTCTAGTGGCCGGATCGAGTATTAATTTTTGAACAAATTTCAATATTAGTAGTAGTATTTCCGACCCGTCTAGCAGGGAAATTCATGATTTCATTAGAGTGGAATAATTGGGCCTAAAATGGGCTTTTGTTTATGTAGCCCAGCCCAGCCCTGCAGATAAACCCCGGGAAGCCCAAGTCTGTTGCCGTTTGTGAAGTTCTAATTCATAAATTTATCCCTTTATCATTATTTGAGTACGTATTAATTAACAAACAGGAAATTGAGATGGAAGTTAGCAACTTAGCATGATATGGATTCGGGTATAATATGGTGCTATTAGTATTATTATGATGATGATGATGATGATTATGATATACTACTACTAGTACTATTAGTATAGGAGTATTAAATGCCTAGAAAATGACCGGTCATCGCATACAACTGGGGTCCCCACCCGATAATAATAAGTATACTGTATACACTTCAAATAAATACTACTTCTAAGAAAGAATCGTTAAAAAATTGCTGCTTCCGTTGGCCTAACTAGATAGAGAGAGTACAGTTAGAAGAGAAGGGGCACAGTAATACTAGTAATTGACTAATTGCAATGTTCCAGAGTTCCAAAATTCATGTTCCCAATCCAACACTTGTAGTAGTAAGTAGTAATCCGTATGGGTATTGATGGGTCGTCGGAGGATCTTACAATTAATTTTTGACAATGCTTGCTTGTTGGTGGGTAATGGTATATGTTTGAGTAATTCGAATACAAAGAAGATCTAAATACTCATGTTTTTAGCACCCGTATAATTTAAATTTAGGCAGGTATTCAATGCATAGCATAGCATGAATAAATTCTGATTCACTGGCCTTTTGTTTGTTTGGGATGGGATGGGTTGGGGTCAATACTACGTACTACTCAATATGAGTCAGATGAGTTTTGGAATTATGATTATTATTATTGGTAAATGAAGTAGTAGATGTAGAGACTAGAGAGATAAAAGGAGGAAAGAAAAGCAACTGTAAGAACGACAGTAAAAGAAGAAGAAGAAGAAAGAACAAGGGGGTAGGTGGGCTTTAAAAGTCCCATCCCACATCGTTGCCAACAACAAACATTGGCAAATCAATTGCCTATAAATATAGCCCTCTGGCAGTGCAAAGATACACTAAGCAGCAGAAGCAAAAGCAATCCTGAGGCTTTCTTCTGCCTGCTAAATTTAGTGGGGAAATTTGCCCCAGAGAGTCTTATGGTGTTTTGGTAGGCTTTTCTTTTGTGAGGAGTCTACATTTGTTGAGTGGGTTTTGTGGGTCCGGAAATTATTGTCCAAACCCTTTTGTAATATTTCCCCTCATAGTAAAATTTGTTTCTCCTTTTGTCTGTGGATGTAGGTCGATTTGACCGAACCACGTAAATTCTTTGTGTCTGTTTATTTTGCTGCATTTGGCCAATTTGGGTACACTTCCGCAACAAACTGGTATCAGAGCCCTGATTGCGTAGTATGCTCTGTGGTCGCAGTTAATCTGATCTTCCACATCAGAAACGCATCTCGGTTAAGCTACCCTTTTGTGAGATTTGTTTGTGCCTCTTGTTAGCAAAATGTCGGCCATAAATATTAAGGTTGATAAGTTCACGGGGAGGAATAGTTTTAGCCTATGGCAAATCAAAATGCGGGCTTTGTTAAAGCAACAAGGCATGTGGGCTCCATTAAAAGAAAATGTAGATCCAGATAATGCTGAGATGGTGAGCCTGGAGGAGAAGGCTCATTCAACCATCTTACTGTGCTTGGCAGATGATGTCATTACCGAAGTTGCGACGGAAACAAAGGCGTCTGGTTTGTGGTTAAAACTAGAAAGTCTTTACATGACTAAGTCTTTACTATTAAAGCAACGTTTGTTCAGCCTACGGATGCAGGAAGGTACATCTCTTCGAGACCATCTCGATAGATTAAACACTATCTTGCTGGAGTTGCGTAATATTGATGTCGTTATCGAGGACGAAGATGCTGCATTGATATTATTAGTATCTTTACCACTATCATTTGAAAATTTTGTACAATCATTTATAGTTGGTAAAGATACTGTCAGTTTAGAAGATGTACGTGCTGCTCTGCATAGTAGGGAATTGCGTCATAAGGCATCTTCGAGTAATGTAGATGATCAGGCTGCTGGGCTCGTTGTTAGCAGTGGCAAGGGACATGGAAAATTTGTAAAACAAAAGAAGAAAAAGTCTTTTGTTAAAGGTCCCAAGCCAGGTGATGTATGCAATTATTGTAAAGAGAAAGGACATTGGAAGACCCAGTGTCCCAAGATGATGAAGAAGCAACAACAGGGAACGCAACAGGAGTCTGTCTCTGTTGCGGTCAACGGCGATACAGATCCAGAGGATCATTTGGCTTTGGTCACAAGCGTGCAACCATCGCACAATGATGTATGGGTTCTTGATTCTGGAGCATCATACCACATGTGTCCTAATAAAGAGTGGTTTTCGAGCTACGAACCAGTCGATGGAGGAAATGTTTTTATGGCAAATGATTCTGTCTGTAAGACAGCTGGGATTGGTTCTATCAAGCTTAGAACACATGCCGGTGAAATTGCAACTCTGCACGATGTCAGACATATTCCAAAGCTGAAGAAGAATCTGATATCCTTAAGAGTCCTTGACAATAAATGTTTCATATACGAAGGGGAGCATGGAGAACTCTACATCATGAAGGGATCGTCCGTGGTTTTGAAAGGAGTCTTGCATGGATCTCTGTATGTTGTGCAGGGATCTACTGTAATAGATTCTATAGCTGCTGTTGCTAATACTTCTGATATGTCCAAGCTATGGCATATTAGACTTGGGCATATGAGTCAGAGGGGAATGCAGATCCTGTCAAGTCGTGGTCTTCTTGAGGGTCACAAGTTAGCTGAGTTCGGGTTCTGTGAGCACTGCACATTTGGTAAATTACATCGTACCAAATTTGGAAAGGCAACTCACAGAACGAAATCAACGTTGGATTACATTCATTCTGACTGTTGGGGTCCTTCACGAGTTGAGTCGCTTGGGGGCAGCAGATACTTTTTGTCCATTATCGATGATTATTCAAGGATGACTTGGGTAATCATGACGAAGGAAAAGGGCGAAGCTTTCTTGAAATTCAAGCAGTGGAAGACGTTGGTAGAGAACCAGACCAACAAGAAGATTAAAAGGCTTCGAACTGACAATGGCCTGGAATTCTGTTCGAGGGAATTCAATGAGTTCTGCAAGAACAATGGAATTGCACGACATCACACAGTCAGGAACACTCCACAACAAAATGGAGTGGCAGAGCGCATGAATCAGACGCTTTTGGAGAGGGCACGCTGCATGCTCTCAAATTCTGGATTGCCAAGGAGCTTTTGGGCAGAAGCAGTTAACACTGCTTGCTTTCTGATCAATCGGGGACCTCATATTGGAATTGATTGTCGGATTCCTTATGAGGTTTGGTCAGGTAATTCCTATGATTACTCGAATTTGAAGTCTTTTGGATGTGCGGCTTATTATCACGTAAGCGAGGGAAAACTGGAGCCCAGAGCAAAGAAGGGCGTTTTCGTAGGATATGGAGATGGAGTTAAGGGATTCAGAATTTGGTCACCTTCTGAGAAAAGAGTTATCTTGAGCAGAAGTGTGGTGTTTGACGAGAATTCTATCCTCAGTATGCCTACGAAGGTGGTGAATGTCTCAGAAAATTTGGGTGCTGACAGTAAGGTGGAGCTTCATCTTTCACCTGATGATTCAGATGAACAACGAGAGGTTGAGCAAGAGCAGGAAGTGCACTTGGATTCCAATCAATCAACCGAAGTTGAACCACCTGAAACCAACCTACCATCGAGTTCAGCTGATGTGCCGAAGCAAGGAATTGCTTATGATCGTGCTAGAAGGGTGGGAGTCCAACCTCCTAGCAGATATCAAGATTTTGTCTGCTATGCTTTACAAACAGCTGAAGTTTTAAATTATTCTGAGCCCTCCACTTACAACGAAGCCGTATCATGTGGCGAGTCTGTACAGTGGCTTGCTGTAATGGGAGATGAAATGGAGTCGTTACATAAGAACGACACTTGGGAGCTAGTCAAACAACCACCTGAAAGGAAGATTGTCACTTGCAAATGGATCTTCAAAAGGAAGGAAGGTGTCTCATCAACTGAGGGCGTACGATATAAAGCCCGACTAGTTGCTAGAGGATTTACTCAGAGGGAAGGAGTTGATTACAACGAGATTTTCTCACCTGTGGTCAGACACACTTCCATTCGTGTCCTGTTGGCTATGGTAGCGCATCAGGATCTGGAGCTCGAACAACTAGATGTGAAGACAGCCTTTCTTCATGGGGAATTGGAGGAGGAGATCTATATGTCTCAGCCTGAAGGTTTTCTTGTACCAGGAAAAGAAAACCATGTTTGCAAATTGAAGAGACCATTATATGGTCTGAAGCAATCTTCGAGACAGTGGTATATAAGATTTGATAGCTATATGGTTGAGCTTGGCTACAACAGAAGTCCATATGATTGTTGTGTCTATCACAAGAAGTTGGAAGATGGTTTGATCATCTACTTGCTTCTGTATGTAGATGACATGCTCATTGCTGCACGGAACAAGGCCGATATTCAGAAATTGAAGGGTCTACTGAGTGCAGAGTTCGACATGAAGGATTTGGGTGCAGCACAGAAAATTCTGGGGATGGAGATCTATCGAGATAAAGATCATAAGAAGCTTTTCTTGTCACAGAAAAGCTACATCCAGAAGATTCTGTCAAAGTTTGGAATGTCTTCGGCGAAACCTTTGAATACTCCATGTGCTACTAATACACAACTCTCAGCTACCTTTGCACCTAAATCTGAAGCTGAGAAGGAGTATATGGCAAAGGTTCCATATTCTAGTGCAGTGGGCAGTTTGATGTATGCCATGGTGTGCACTAGACCTGATTTGGCACAGGCAGTCAGCGTGGTTAGCCGATTCATGCGAACCCGGGAAAAGAGCATTGGCTTGCTGTGAAGCGAATTTTTCGCTACTTGAGAGGTACATCTGATGTTGGTCTCATTTATGGAGGCGACTTGCAGTGTTCGGTGGTTGGGTATTCTGATTCTGATTATGCTGGAGATGTGGATAGCAGGAGATAAATGACTGGTTATGTTTTCACTCTTGGAGGCTCTGTCGTTAGTTGGAAAGCAACTTTGCAGGCTACAGTAACACTGTCTACCACGGAGGCAGAATACATGGCGTTGACAGAGGCTACCAAAGAGGGAATTTGGTTAAAAGGACTGGTTGGCGATCTTGGTCTACATCAAGATCAAGCAGTTGTGTTTTGTGATAACCTCAGTGCAATATGTTTGGCTAAAGATCAGTTCATCATGAGAGAACCAAATACATTGACGTGAGATATCATTTTCTGAGATCAGAATCGAGATTCAAAGTGCAGAAGATTGCTACGGCAGATAATCCTGCAGATATGTTCACTAAGCCAGTACCTCATAGCAAGTTTCGACATTGCTTGGACTTGCTAAATATTTTGAGCTGCTGATTGCCTCTTCGAGGCATTTTGTTTCCCATGGTGGGAAATTTGGAGGCGAAAGAAGAATTGGAGTACCGTTTGACACATTTGTGTGCATGGTTCAGGTACATTTGTTTCAGGGGGAAGTTTGAGATCAAGGTAGAGTCTACTCATTTTTCAACGATGCTTGAGTCGCACCAAGGTGGAGATTTGTTAGGTGGTGCTCGTGGGTAGTAGGTGGGCTTTAAAAGTCTCATCCCACATCGTTGCCAACAACAAACATTGTCAAATCAATTGCCTATAAATATAGCCCTCTGGCAGTGCAAAGATACACCAAGCAGCAGAAGCAAAAGCAATCCTGAGGCTTTCTTCTGCCTACTAAATTTAGTGGGGAAATTTGCCCCAGAGAGTCTTATGGTGTTTTGGTAGGCTTTTCTTTTGTGAGGAGTCTACATTTGTTGAGTGGGTTTTGTGGGTCCGGAAATTATTGTCCAAACCTTTTTGTAATATTTCCCCTCATAGTAAAATCTGTTTCTCCTTTTATCTGTGGATGTAGGTCGATTTGACCGAACCACGTAAATTCTTTGTGTCTGTTTATTTTGCTGCATTTGGCCAATTTGGGTACACTTCCGCTATGATTATTATTATTGGTAAATGAAGTAGTAGATGTAGAGACTAGAGAGATAAAAGGAGGAAAGAAAAGCAACTGTAAGAACGACAGTAGTAGTAGAAGAAGAAGAAGAAGAAGAAGAAGAAGGAGGAACAAGGGGGGAAGGGAAGGGAGATTGCACTATGAGCGGAGGGAGGGTTGTGAGGGTGAGGACGACCCAAGGAAAGTAGGGACCAGAGCAAGCATAGTTAGATTTTGGCAGCACACTTTGGGTTTTGTTTGGGCTGGGCTGGGCTGGGCTTCCTCAATCAATTTCTCTTTTTTTTTTTTTTTTTCTCTTCTCTCTCTCATCAGAGTATACATACAGACAGACATACATACATACACCAGCAACCGGCACTACTAAGAATAATAAGATGAAGAAAGGCATATGTACATATAGTCCATTTTCATACTACTTACTGTGTGTGAGGTGTGAGCTGCTGCAGAATAATAGTAATGGATTTTGACCGCCACCGCCCTTAATTCTGGAACGGGAACTGGAAGCTCGACGACACAAGCAACCGGTTTTCCACTTATTAAGCCAAGCCAAGGCAAAGGCAAGGATCACTCCCCTCTAGTCTACCCTTTCCTCTTCTCTGCTCTGCACCTAACCTAATTTCCCCCCCAGTTTTTAGGAAAGGATACTCACCCCCACACACTCAGCTGTAGTAGTAGTAGTACTTATTAAGGAGGGCTAACGACTGGCGTTGGATTCTCAATTCCTTTCCTTCCTGCTTCCTTCTCCTCTTCCCCCCACCTTTATTTGGAATTGGAACGCTCTCCAGTCTCCCATCATTTCTCTGCCTTCCCTCCATTAATTCTGTTCTCACTTTTTTATATTATTGCATCCTCCTTATTCAACCCTTTTCTTCTTCTTTTTTTCTCTAATTTTTCGCTCCCCATTTCTGCACCATTCGTCTTGGATGTTGGAAAATACTACTACTATTACTCTAGTTGCTAATTTTGCTATTACAATTGATTTTAGCTTCTCCGGATACGCTGTGTGTTTCGACAAGGTGCGCCGCCCTGAATTTGGAGGATTATTGATTGGGACTTGGGAGCCGAACGTCGCTTCATATTTGCGCCTGCCTAGCTTTGGTCAATTTCGTCTCCCTGTGTGCTCCGATTTTCGGAACCTCGAATTTCCAAGGAGAACTGTACTCCTACTCCTACTACTACTATTTACGCAATTGACTGAGGGTTTTGCCCTCGCCAGACGCTATGAATTCCGAAACCCAACCGCATTTTAGATCCGGAGAAATGGGGTTTGACTTCGACGATATCCGCGCTCTAATCCCTGGTCCGCCGGAAACCGGCGGCAGCTCATTCACAGCTCTTCTCGAACTCCCATCGCCCCAAGCGGTGCAGCTCTTGGTCAAGGAAGATTTTCCGGCTAAACATCTGCCTCCGCCCATTTTTCCTTCCGACGTTGGTCTCATTGACCGCGCCTCAAAGTTTTCCGTCTTCGCTTCGGCTGGTAACACGCCGGAGAGCAATTCAAAATCCATTTCACGCCCGCTGAAGCTCGAAGCAGTGAAACAGGAGCCATTGGGGTCCGATTCCCACCCTAATTCTTCTTCGCCGACCGTTTCTAATCAGAGTTTAAAGTCCGGCAAAAGAAAGAACAGGGAAACAAAGGTAATTCCTCATATTCTATATAATACTACTCCCGTCATTGTGCTAGCTAGAGAGCTCAAACTTCTAAACCCCGTAATTAGTAGTAATTACCTACAAATTTGTTGAATTGTTCGATAATTGTCCAGGTCAAACCATCGAGTAAAAAGAGCAGAAAAGCGGTGGGCAAAGAAGCCGCTGAAGATGGTGGCGACAAGGAGAAGCTCCCCTACGTTCACGTCAGAGCCCGGCGCGGCCAAGCAACGGATAGCCACAGCTTAGCTGAAAGAGTAATTCTTTAGTCTCTAATCTAGTCTCTACGGATTAGAGGGCACAGGGATAATTAGCCCCTAATCGTCTGGTTAATCTTCATTATTAGTAGCCATAAATCGCAATAATTCTTAATTATTCTGCAGGCAAGGAGAGAGAAGATTAATGCCAGAATGAAGCTATTACAGGAGCTGGTCCCAGGATGCGACAAGGTGAGCTGTCAACCGCTGTCGTTTCTTCATTATTACTAATCCGTACGGATTATTATTATGATAATGGATTCTTTGATAAAGTTAATGGCTTGATTAGATTTCGGATTGCGTGAGGGGATGAGATTTTTTTTTTTTTTTGGTGCTTTGAGTATGACGTCTCATTTTGTCTTATGATAGATTAATTACATTATGCCTTTTTAGAGCCTTTAGGTTTTTAATTATCAAATCGAAATTAATAATTACGAATTATAATAATAGCAATGTGTAATACGCGGGTCGCTGTTAGCTTTTTAATTGGGAAAAGCAAGAAAAAGTTGATTGGTTCTTTTGCACCAAGAAAAGTGGCGGGCCGCTACTCAAGTGTCAAGTGTCGCCCTCTAATTCTTGCATTGTGTTTTCAACTTTTGCGCCTTTGGTTTTGGTTCGTTATCAGTCCTTTCTAAGTTTCTATGGCCATTGTTGTCGTCTGTCCTCTGCTTGCTGTATCACATTATTTCTCATTTTCTCCAACCTTGTTCTACTGATAATAAATGATCTTTTGACACAGTTCTTTTTGGCTTGCATCATCATCATCATCATCATTATTATTATTATTGATCTAACGTGCACAATGCAATAATGTATGTTTGGAGTTATGTTAATTGGAATAAAAACTGTGTGTGCAAACCAAATGCAAATTGCTAAAACACGAATGTCAACAAGAATTAGCAGACTAACTGATATAGAGGAGGATTTATGTATTAGATCAATCAGAGGTGAAAAGAACTTACCCTCTGGAGTCTGGATCACCAATAATGGGCTAGGGCCGTGAAGCAAGAGCCCGACCTCAAGAAAAAAGGTCTAGTTAATCAATTGCTGTCAGATTTGGTTTGTACAATTATGGTTTGTCATAAAATTGCCACTATATGGTCCTTGCTCCATAGTACATTATTTGCAAGTTATTGCTATATAATTGATGTGAAGTCTGGTCCCATCTAACCATCTTGATGTAGTTGAACCTTTGGACCTTTCACTTCTTGTTTCATATTATAGTTTTGTGGCACATATTCTGACTTACGGACTTGCTGGATATGGAAACCAATTGATCAGAGCATAATCTGAGAGTAATTTAATTCTTCTACCAGAACTACTTATTTATTGTGTTTTCATATGTGAATTTTGTTTCCAACACATGTTTTTTCTTTATTTTGCTGCGTTAACAACTAGGTTTTATTTGTGTTATGTGCAGCATTTGAATTATTACAAATAAGGATATAAGAATTAAAAGAGAGATGGTTGAAGTCTACCATTTACAATACATTTGTTGATTAATAATGCTATATTGGAGGATTCTTGTAGCAGGAACTATTATTTTGCCTGGTAAATCAATGAGCGGTTATATGACTGTGTAAGTAACTCTTTTACCCGCTTCAGATTTCAGGTACCGCAATGGTGTTGGATGAGATAATTAATCATGTGCAAGCACTTCAACGTCAAGTGGAGGTCAGCGTCAAACTCACCATATCATCTTCTCATTAATGCTAGATCAATCTGTTGGTCTTTGATATTATAGCTTAAGCTTAATACATTTTCAAAATGGAAAGGAAAAATAAGAAAAAGGAAGGTATCACCTCTTGTAAGACATAATGGCATGACCTTCACACCTATATAATTTCCAAGAGCCAACTCTCCCTAAGATTTTATTGCAGGCTAGATTTTGAGCCAAATCTATTTTTTATAATCTGAATAATGATTTTAAATGCTAACTCATATAATAAAATTGAAAGAAACCAAAATATTCCACTTTAGTTCTTACATTTCTTATCCATTACTGTCTCTTCTGATTGGAGCTGTTCCATTGACCCCAGTTTTTATCCATGAGACTTGCTGCCGTGGACCCAAGAATTGATTTCAACCTTGATGCTATAATGGCTTCTGAAGTAAGTATGTTGAATTTGTAAATTATGATCTTTTTGCTAATTTAAGCAGCCTTGTCATTTTGATCATTGTGAGTGCTGTTCAACGTTAGATACATTCGTTTCTCCGGCACTTCCCACATCACTTTTTCTTTGTCATCGTTGTCCCCATTGATTGCATAAATATATGAATTTTTAGAATGATACTGGCTCTTCAAATTGTCATTAGCCTTCAGAAATTGATGGCAAAGAATGTGTACACTGACAGTATTTGTACAGGGTGGATTGTCAATTGATAATGGCTACACGGGCATGTTTGCAACACCATCTATCTGGCCAGAGGGACAAACCAGCAGGACCAGACAACTACAATACCCACAGGCATGGCAATACCAAGAGATGCATCAGCCCACTTGGGGCCGAGAAGAAGACCCCTCTAATTTCATTAACCCCGAAAACTTGTTTTTAAGTTACAACTCCTCTGCAAATTCAGGTAGAAACCGAACAGTTTTATGTCCACCACTTCCATTCTCCTGTTTTTATGTTCTTTTTTTTTTTGTATTCCTAATAAGTGAGATTCAAAATACGATATGATGGCACAGCTTCTCTGCACACAAATCAGGTGAAAATGGAGCATTGAAGGATTTTCAAGGCCGGGATTTTTCTAGGTAACCTGGTTTGTGTATACATCTCTGGCAATGTTAGGAGTAACAGAGGGAAGAGAATTCACATATTGGGTTGAGTCTCATCAACTGTGCTACTTGCATTCAGCTGGAAATTCTATTATTTTTTTTTTCTTTAACTTTTATCATGGAGTAAAATATTATTTTAGCTTCTTATTTCTAGTATTTAGTAGTAGTAGTAGACTAGATTATTATACTCCTAGGTATATACTATAGAGAGTGGGGGGGTGGGGGGTTTGATAAGCCAGATATTATATATGCTCTTCCAATATGCTATATGCTGGCCAATATGTTGTCATCCAAACAGCCCCAATGTCTTAAATTAGAAGAGGTAATTTCTGTGAGTGGTGATTGAATGTAAACCAAGATCGATTATCTTTTAGCTTGTCACAGTGTCAATCTTGAATTCTTGATTGTTCTGTTCATTTGATTTTCAATTCCTTTCTGCTCAGCAATTGTTTTCTTATTCCCCTTCCTCGAATCGTGTTCTGTTTTGAAGAAATTTATATACTAAAAAGGAACATAAATAAATAAGTAAAAAATAGTAAGGACAAAGGAAATTGGGCGCAAGGGTACATGAGCCCTGCCATATCAGTTGGCAGTTGCAATTACAGCATCAGCATGGACCTCATATTCATGTTATAGAGAGAACCATACGCTTTATGCGCCCCTAGACTAGACGTGCAAGCACATTCGCCACCTAATAATTCCCCTTCCATGAGGATGTGGTTGATTGAGTAGTAGTAGTAGTAGTAGTAGGACAAAAGGATATTTCAGGCTATGGCCTATGTGGAATGTGGTGGTGCGATAGTGCACTGCCTGGCGGCTGCCTCCAGAATGATTGAAGTTAACCACCTATCTTTATCTTGGGAGGCCACCAATCCATAATGTCATATGATGATGATGATGATGATGATATGATGCCAAACATTCAATACTAACTAGTAATACAGTATACAGTACATGTCACTACACTAGTACAGCATCACCATCAACCCCCCCACTGCAGCATAGCTAGCTCAGGAGTAATATAGTAGTACAAATTAAACTTCTCTCTATGTTGCTCCATTTGTTTCAAAATACTACTCCCTCCGTCCCACCCCGAGTGTCTTGTTACTGTTGGGCACGGGAATTAAGGTAAAGTTGGTTTGTGAGTATATGGTGGGTCCACATAGTTGTTGGAGGGGAAAATTATTTTTATTTATAGAAAGAAGACATTTGTAATGGGACATCCAAAAATAGTAAGTAGGACATTTGGAATGGGACGGAGGGAGTAATAAATAGATTTTTTCGCCCGCTGCGCACGGGCAGTGGCGAAACTATATGGAGGCTTGGGGGGCCGCCCTTGAGTTCGAAATTTATCTATTAATTTTTATATAGTTGTGTTTGTTTTAGCTATATTAGAAATTCTTTTTATATAATTCCGCCCCCTCAAACTCAAACATTGGCATTAATATCTTATATCGTCGTATAAATTTAATTATATTAGAAATCATTTTTCAGTAATTTACGGGGAAGAAGAGGAAAAATAATGCAACATGTTTCTTTATTAGTGAGCTTTTTAACATAGGGTTATATATTCTTTCAATTAAAGATATAGGCTCATGTAGACTTTGATGAAGAGAGTGATATAATTAGCAATCCAAAAAAATGAAAAATAGTTGAAAGTTATTCTATGGAAATTAAAGATGAAATAAAGCAAAGTTATTTAGTCGCATCCTCGCCCCCATGCCCTAGACACTATGCGTCTGCCACTGCGCGTAAGTGTTAAACTTATATGCTCACCGGTGTTGAACTTATATGAGTTTGTCAAATGAAAATATAATTTCTTTTGGATTACATGAGGTTATGGATGGGAATAGACCATGCTACCCGACATGGGCCTATGGCCTAGTCTATCAAAGACTATGTCAGACCAAACTTTTTTTATAAATAGGTTAGGCTTAGGCTTTTTTGAAAGCCTAATTAGCTAAATAGGTCCAGACCAAACTTTATATAAAAAAATCTATTAGGCCTACCAGGTCGGCATATTTATCATTATTTTTTTTAGGTGAATACCAGAGTATCACAGACCTCATTAGAACCAAGACTAATCCCTTGAAAATTGGATGAGCATTAGTAAGTTTATGTTTATTGCATATAAATATGTGGTATCATTGTTGTTATTTTTGTGAAATAATTATTAATTTGATTTTATATAGGTTGTTAAAATATTTATAAGTCCTTTCTTCGTATATAAATATGTCTTTCAACATTATGATTACATCCGGATATATATAAAATAATTTAAAGTTATTTTTAAAATAGGCTTAATCAAACTTTTAAAAGGCTTAAAAGCTGGCCTATTTAATTTTAATAGGCCATGTTAGGTTTATAAGATGGATCTATCTCATGCCTTAAAAAATCGATATAGACCTAGGCCGTTCAAACTTAACTCTAGCATGGCCTATAGCCTAGCTATTTCCACCCCTACATGAGGTTTAAAGTCTTTTGTTTAAATGGTGATAAGAATACATGCAACAAAATTTAAAAGAGAAATAAATGAAAGAAATAAGATAGAAAAAATTCAAAACCCCAACCAGGTGGACATAATATAAAGTAGATTGCTTTTACCATTGAAAAACTAAATATATATATATATATATATATATAGTTGTGCTTTTATATGTAACATAATAAGAGCAATTGGAAAAAAAAAATACCCTTAAACTATTCAAAATTCACCAATAGCAGTTGGCTTGAGTGGATTGGAGTTCTAGTTGCTTAAGCAAAGTCTCGGGTTCGAACATTGTATATGCAAAAAAATGCATTTGAAGAAGTGTTGTTAATTGCCCATGCAGATCCTCGATGGATTAGTCTTGGGTCCAATGTGGTCTGGGGATACCCGGTTACTCACCAAAAAAATTCGAATAAATTATATATTTGCATTATTAAGGTTCTAAAATATCATTTTACTCCCTAATATGTTGTCCCTTTTGACTATTATCCCTAAAATTTTTAAAGAATACTATCTATACTTTTTTTTGTTATCTTTTCATTTTTTAAGGGGGAAAAAACAATTTCCAAAAGATATACCCCCAATTAAAAAAATTCTAAAATAAGTACTTAAACTAATTTTTCGGCAAAAACAGTCCCCAACTTTATAATATTAGAAAAATAATTAATTTCCCCATTTCCCTTAGAAATATCATTTAACACTCATCAACTTTTCAAAGTTTTTATTTTTGCCCTATTTTTTTAGAAATATAGATGTTGATGTGTCATCATGAGAACCATAGATATATCAATATTAATTTAAAGATGAAATCTTAGAAAGATATCTTTTAAGAAGATTTAAAATGATTAAATTTAATTCAAAATTTATTATATAGACACGTGGCAACATTTGGTATTTTTTAGAGGATGACGTGGCGTTTATAAGGTGTCATCATAGGTACCGTAGATATGTTTATGATGTTTTCTAATAATTTACAGATGTACCCATGAGTTGATATTTTTTTTAAAAAAATCTAAGATTGAGATTTAATAAGGGCAATACAGTCTGAACATGCCAAAAAATATTCAAGATTTATTATATAAATTATTTTTTTTATTTATTCTATTGATTGAGGATAATATTTTACACTCATATTTACATATAATCAATATAATATATTTGAAAATATAACATATTCAATTAAAGGATTTATAATATATTGGTTTTACTAAATTTGTCATAAACATCAAATATATTATAATTTGTTTCCAATTTATATCTTTGTAAAATATATGAAAAGATTTCTCAAGATTTTCATATACTAATAAATAGATTTAGTATCTAAATAAAGGATTTAAAAGGTTGGCAAGGAGGATGATTATGCGCTGATGTGTGACTAAAACTAAATAAAGGATTTAAAGTATATTTAATAAGGGCAATACAGTCTGAACATGCCAAAAAAACTAGTAGTAGTAGTAGTGGGTAGTAGTAGTAGTGGGTAGACTAGTAGTGGGTAGTAGTAGTAGTACTACTACTACTACTGCCTATTGGTTGGATAGACTATTATGCTATTGCCTATTGCTGCTATTTCTGCCACTGTGCCACAACTTAAACGGGCAGGAAAACCAATTTCTTTAAAGCCAAAGGACTTTTTGCCAATAGTATATATAAAAAAAAGAATTGCTGATACGGCGTCGCACCATCCCGCCCGACCTATCAAAGCCTTCTTCAAATTTCCAACATACCTCGCCCGTCGCCGCCGCCAAAAGATGCTGCCTTTGAAATCCTTGGCCTCCGCCGCGACTACTCTACGTGCTCGCCTCAGCCCATCTCTTAGAACACGTAGAGGCGGAAGAAATGTTCGGAGTCGTTGGCCCAGTCCTGGTCGCGAGGAGCGCCCCAAAGGTTTTTCCCTCAAATCCCCGCCGCCGCCGCCTCCTCCACCTCCTCGACAACCTGTAGAGTCTCATAAGTGGGAGGACTGGGAGCTTCCGTGCTATATCACAAGCTTCCTCGCTGTTCTAATCCTTGGGGTGGGCTTCTCTAATAGACGCCACAATGACACGAATCGCGATTCAGACCTTGCTCCACAACAGAACCCTCGGGCGGCTCAAATTGGAGTTCAGGGCCCTTAATTCTAATTGAAGATATTTTATTTTTTTAAATTTACTCGGGTATAGTATTTTTTTTTTGTCTTTAAATTGCTACAAATTATTTTGAGAAATAAATGTAATCCACTGACTTGTTTTGCTAAGAATGGTATAGATATAATGAAATCTTGGAGGTGTTCAATAACTGCTATTGAGTTAGGGAACACTTAGAGTTGTTTCTTTGCATTTAAATTCAGAAGATTCCAGAGACCTGGAATAAAGGAATTCATCTGCTGTTGCTTTAACTTGTTTGAATTCATTTGATTCCTTAGGTTCCTCATGTTTTTTGTCTGCTTTTGATTCTGCAGATGTTTCAAACGAAATGGCTGCAAATCTCCCTATTAAATTTGAATTTTCGGTTGCAATGTTTTGGGGATGTCTATATCTTTGTGATGAACAAAATGCCATGGTTGTGGCCAGAGCAATTTAGAATTTTTTTCCCCCCCTCATTGTGGTAGTATGTGTATTTTTTTGCTTGTCCAATAATTTTTGGATATAGTATTGATGATGGGGAAATTAATAGTACTAGTAGATTGTCTTTTATTAGTTGCCTTTGCCATGCTCCTAGCCAGAGGGCTATTTAACATGTTGTACATGAATTAACATATTCTTGTCTGGGGACAGTCGTGGTGTTGCACTTTACTTTGAAGTTGATTGATAATTGGTACAATGTGAATGCGATGTACTGATTGCTGAGAGCATAGCTTCATTGTTGCAGGAAAGTTGATTAGGCTTGTAAGATGGGTTCAACTTTAGGAAGCACTAGATTCTAACCATGGCAGCATTTTTGAAGAAATAACTTGATTGGGCAGTGCCCTTGTTGAAATAGAAAACATTTTTAGAAGAGAGAGAAGGGCTTCAGGCTAGGGAGAAAAACCAGGAGGCAGGGTACCCTGGTCTTCAAGTAAGATTTTGTTCAAGCATTGGCAGAGTAAAGTCAAGAAACCTTATCTTTTGGTTGTGCTCTTCTTCTTTCTTCTTCTTCTTCTTTTTTTTTTTCTTTTTTTTTTCTATTTTTTTTTTTTTCCCTGTCATACTAGTTAGAAACTTTATGGAACTTGTACTGAATTGAATCAGAAATAGAATGTTGGGATGAATTGTAGGATTAAGCTCCATAGGACAGATTGCAAGGACTCGACGCCAGGACCAATTACAGTGGTCTTTATAATACCGGAAATATTCAGAGTATGTCTTTGTTTAGGGGCCTGAATTGAGAATTTGTATGGGGACACCTTAACTGGGCAACAGGATCTTACATTCTTACCCTCTTTGATGTATAGTAGAAGTATGTGCTAAAAATGATTGGTTTGGTACTGGGTTTGGGTTCAGTGGGTTGGATCGATGGATTTATATTGAATTATTAATTAATCCTACAATGATTGGATTTGAGCCTTTTAGCGTCAGTACATTGGATATGAATTTTTACCATCAAAATTCATTGCATTGACAGTTGACAGTATTGTGATTAAAATAAGAGACAACATGGGAACATGAGATATGAGAGTACATAGCTGTGGAATCTTGATTGTGTGTATACCACCTAATCATTCTCTTAATCTGCAATTTTACTTCATTTTGGTGGTGGTTATGTTGACACACCCACCCCCCATATGGCCATATATTGGAGGCATGTGATTATGGAAGATTTTCATTATTTTCTTGAATCTTGATTGTACACAATTTCTACACTTAACTCATCATGATGTGCTAATAAGTTGAATAATGATTGATGCCTTGAGTGTTAAAAAGTCATTGTCAAGAAGCCAAGGGCATTTTTGGCCTCCTAGCGTTAACATAGTTTGTGGCTTTATTAATGCTGGACCCTGGAGGCTCGTTGCAGTGAAAATTGTTGCTTTCCCAATGATTTATTTGGAGCATGAATATCAATTTTTTGGGAGAAATATTAAGGAAAAAAAAAAGAGAGGAGTATAGTATAATATTTATGGTAGGGCGATATTACTTTATTATAATTAAAAGTATAGTTAGTAACAAGGGGAATTCTAGAAAAGACATTATGCAATTGGGTGGTGGGCTATGCATATTTTGATAGTATTAGGTGGACTTGTGATAGGACCCCACTTAATGAAGTACTGATAAGCAAGGTTGTTAAGATCGGTATTTTATATGGGATCGTTTTTCTCTTTGCAAGATCGGGATCGTAGAATTGAATTGGGATTTTAATATCTTATGAAATTGCAATAATGAATAAATTCAATTATGCATACTAACAAGTAAAAGCATTATTTCGTGTGTTTCTGACTCTTGTAAGTTAATTAATACAATACAGTACAAAAATATCACTATTAAACATAAAATATTTCCACTTACATACAAATTATGTTTTTTTACATATCATAAATAAGGAATACAAGCTCTTTAAGTTTAAAATTAAAGAAAAAAAGTTACTTTGATCCCAAATCATAAAATACTACAAAAATTTTATGCGTTTAAGAGGGTATGATCGTAAGATCGTAAAAGCTTTTGAGGGGTATGACTATAAGATCGTTACATTTTACTATCAGGATCGTGATCTTATTAATTTTAAGATCCTATAAGGATCGGGATCGTTTTAAAGAGGTGTGGTCTTAAAATTGCAAGATCCTAAGATCAGGTTTGGAATCTTTAACAACTATGCTTATAAGTACTACCTCCGTCTCATTATAATCGCTACGGACCCACCTGACAAGTATGCCGATACACAATAACGGTTAATAACTTAAATTGTGTACATAGGATTAGACGAATCTAACAAGATCTCACTTGACTATGTTTTTTCTTACATAACTATGATAAAATACGAATCAAACTTAAACAGTGAATACTGCCAAAAAGTCAAACATAACCATCTAAATTAGTCGAGGAAGTATTAGACATGAAGTAGATAGGGATCTTGTGACTAGTCTCTCTCGGGTGAGGGTCCCCATTTGATGAACTGGAACCAATAATATCAAATCCACCAATTTCTCATTCAGCACACTGCACACCCCACCACACTGCTATAATATTCAAAAGCCAATTATTATCACTTTTTTCTTTTTTTTTTTAAATTGAAAATCACACTAATAAACTAAAATTATTTAGCCATCCAATATTATTATTCTTATCCTACGTATTATCATTAACCAACCAAATGACCAAAGGCCAAATTAAAGGCAAAAGAAATTTAAGGAAATTAGTACTCACTATGGTTTCGGATTTAAATGCAGAAGTCGGTAGGAGAGCGATGTCTCCTTCATGTCTATTTTTCTTGACCAAATTTCCTTTCTTTGCAGTAAAATACGAATACGTAATAATAACTTCACCATGCGAGAATTTCAATATGTTATGTTAATTCATCAATAGACTGAAAATTTTAATTTGTTATTATTAATAAATTGTTAGTTGAGGCCTGCAGGTTGACATATAGAGGTTACAGGCACAGGCGTATTATTTCATGTATTTTTTTTTGGTGTAGCCATAAGGCCAACTATACTTTTAATTATAATAAAGTAATATCGCCCTACCATAAATATTATTTCATGTATTTGCAAAAATAGTACTCATCATTTTTATTTTTATTTTATTATAAACAGCCAGCATATGTTAGGAAAGAAGTGAAAAGCAAAATGAAAAAGGAGAAAACAGAAAATAAAAGAATAGTACTCATCATTTAGGGCAGGGTAGGATTTTTTTTTTTTTTAGGAGCCATTGAAGGCCTGGAAATGGGTAGTGAGAGCTCATGTCACACAATTACAAAGATGAATAAAAGGGAGGGATAGAGGGCCGGTGGGATCGAACCTCCAACCTTCCGTTGGAAGCCAAATGACTTAACCACTTGGGCTAATTCCACATCCCAGGTAGGATTTATTTAGAGTTTAAACTCTTGAAAAAAAAATACTCGTACTACAAACACAAAAAATTAAGTAAATAAAATAATTTGAGTATGTTTTTCTTATTAATTAGGGAGGGATTAGGCAATGGGCACCGACAGACAAAGACAAGCGCGCTGATCAGCGCTACAAAATTAAAATAAGATTATTATGATGTTTATTAGGCTGCAGGTTGTATTTACTAGTATTATATTCAAAATGTAATGGATGCCTCTCCCGCACTCTTTCTCCACCACTTGCCATAATTGATCAATCTTCATTCTTCAGCGCCAACCGAGCAGAGCACCTCCACCTCCACCACCACCACCATACCTTCCTCCCTACGTATGTTGTAAGTAACTTGTATTTATCTAAATTCACGTGTTGTATACTCTCACATGCTGATGCACAGGGAGATAGATACTCATTTCCACTTTCTCCAGCTTTTACATAAAACGGAACCGACGCTTTACTTGACTGCGACGCCCCAACTAACCCAGCCTCTTCAATTTCTTCACTTTCCGATTTCAATTTTCCATGCTGCTAAAGCTTCCGTAAAATTCTCGACTACTACATCTTTACCTGCTTCCCGCTAGTGCGCATTTTATTTGTGCAAATTCCACAAGCGGATCGCTTTCGCTTCCTTTGATGCTCGTGTGTATGTATGTAAGTTTTGCTTTTCTGTGCTTAATACATTTCTATTTTTCTCGTTTTGGAATTGGAATTTTATCAATTCACTCGTTTTTCTAGTTTCTAGATTTGACATTGTTGATTATCTGATGTAGCGGTTTAATTTATACTACTGGATTGGTATTCACGAATTTTGAAGCGACGGTTACCATCATTATTTCTGTAACCGTCGCGCTCCTCACTCATTTACCTGTCTTAAGTTACCCAGTGTCTGTATTTGCCAATCGATCTCCAATGCACTTTTGGTGAAGAAATTGAAGTTAGGAAGTCTTTTTGCTGATCTGGTGTGGGACTGTAACTATTATACAGTATTCATCTATTTTCTATTGTCGATCATGAAAATAATTTGTATTAGCGTATGTGTTGGCCTCTTTTTTTTTTTTTTTTTTTCTTTCAATTAATTTCATATTGCTCCTATTTGGTTGAATCCGTATATCTGAATGACGATGAATATTTTGCTTGATTTGAACTGCGTTTTTTCCACTTGGGATGCATTTACGGACTACCGTGAAAGGATCAGCTTTCTTCTTGTTTCTTTGTTTTCTTCTCTCTCTAGATTGAACCATTTAATGAGGAGAGAGTTGCTAACCAAACATTCCACAAACAGATATGTGCTTTTAGCCTTATACAGTAGTGAAGAGCCAATCATTAGTAGTATAGAAATGCATTGTTCTCCTGACAAATAGAAAGCAAACTGCGCGCTACAATTTCCTAGATAAGTTAACATGATTCAGATAAACGTGGCGCTTTTCTACTAATTAGTTGGTTCTTATTGATGTTCAGTGAAAGGTGGGAAGATATTGACAATGAAGGAAACTAACAAGAGAAGGGGTGCAGCTCCAAACCACAAGGTAAAAGGTCCTCCTGCCAGATCTGAGACAAGAGACCGAAAGCAGCAAGAAAAGATTGGTGGTGGCAGAAACTTGAAAGCCAAAGGGAGTGATGTCAAACCACCTTCTGAGAAATTGAACTCCAAAATGCCAGTAGGTGAATTGAATAATGGAGTGGAGCCATTGGATGTTTTTGAAGATGTTGTCCTTGATCGCGCTATTGCAGTGACTGATATGAAACCACCAATTAAAATGGATGAGAACCATGGTGGTGAAAACTTGAGTATGAACTCAAGTGACATGGATATTGGGAATGACTCGGATGCAGAGACTATTAATGGTTCAGCTTCTTCGCAAGGGGATATACAAGAGATTGGAAGGACTCGCAAAAAGCTTCAAAGTCCTTCCCCTGATGGTTCTCTTGCAGCAGCTAGATCTGATAGGAAAACAAATAAACTGGAGATCCAATCATCAAAAAGCACACCAAAGAAAGGGACTAAACCTGAAAAGATGTTGGTATTCAGCAGTTCATTTGATGATTTGAAAAACATGAAAATCCATCCTAAACCTCCATCAGATTCCTCAGGAGCTGAGGACCAACCTCTTGAACATGACAATGGGATACATATCCTGGAAGAGGCTTCCGATGGTGCTCACAGTGCATGCAGTAATGATGAAGCACTTAGTACTCAGGAATACCACAAGAGTGAATATCAGACTGCAATGAATCAAAAGATTGAGGAAATGGAAAACAGGATAAAAGATCTGGAGAGTGAACTAAAAGAAGTCGCGGCTCTTGAAATTGCTCTTTACTCTGTGGTACCTGAGCATAGCTGCTCTGCACATAAGGTGCATACACCGGCTAGACGTCTGTCCAGACTGTATATTTACGCTTGCAAAAACTGGTCTCAGGACAGGAGAGCCACCGTGGCTAGAAATACTGTATCTGGACTTGTCCTAGTTTCTAAGTCTTGCGGAAATGATGTTTCCAGGTTAATTTATAATTCCCTCTCCTATAACAGGTAGTATATGTATCTCTGTATAGTTGATCTCCTGATGAATTGTTTCTGTCGTTGTTTTTATCAGGTTAACGTTTTGGCTGTCAAACACCATCGTTCTAAGGGAAATTATATCACAAACATTTGGGAGTTCCTGTCAGTCTAGCACTATAGCAAAAGCATTTGAGTCCAATGGAGGTGAAAAGAAGTATTCATCAGTGAAATGGAAGGGTAGTAGTGGTAGCAGACAATTGAATAAGGGTTTATTACAGTTTGTTGATGATTGGCAAGAAACACAAACCTTCACTGCTGCGTTGAAGAAAATTGAGTGCTGGATATTCTCACGGATAGTTGAGTCCGTATGGTGGCAGGTAATTACTTTATAAAAAGTGAAAACTTGGTCCTATAAGATAGTCAACCAACTGAAAACTATACCTTGTGGTCTTGTCTCAATGTTTTGCGGGAGACAGATTCTGAATTCATGTGTAGAGTGTAGACACAACATTCTAACAGACAAGATATTTTAAGTTAATAACCTCATAGTTTATCATGCATATGGCTTGATAAATATTACTCGTTTTTATTTTATGCTGAACTGGTATTCTTTTTATTCAGACCCTAACCCCCAATATGCAATCACATCTTGGAGGTTCCACAACAAATAATGAAATTTTACCCGACAACCACAGCCAAGGTAACTTTTCCCTTAATCTTTGGAGAAATGCCTTTCATGATGCTCTCAAAAGACTTTGTCCTGTTCGAGCTGGCGGGCATGAATGTGGTTGCTTGCCTGTTTTGGCAAGGAAGGTTTGTAATCATTGCACCGTTATTCTTTCTAGCTTTCTGTCCATGCCTTTTCTGTGAAATATTTGAGCCTTTTCTTTTTTAAGTTTAGGTGGCTATGGATGCAATATCTTATAATTGTGACTTCCGTTTTGTTAGGTGATGGAACAATGTATTGACAGGCTAGATGTTGCCATGTTCAATGCTATCCTCCGTGAATCAGTCCATGAGATTCCTACTGATCCTGTATCCGATCCAATTGTAAATTCCAAGGTCTTGCCTATACCAGCCGGAGATTTGAATTTTGGATCTGGTGCTCAGCTTAAAACTACTGTATGCACTGCTCTTCCTTTTTTAATTAATTACACAAGGGGTATGCATTGCACAGTTGCTTCAACTGAGTTGAAGATTTGCAAAATTATACTTCATAAAACATTTGCTTTTTCATACACTCTTACCAAAGTACCTTCTCAATTTCGTTCATACTATTAGTTCACTTTATGACTATCACAAGTTCCGTTTTTATCTCTATCATAGTCCCAGCTGAATTCACTCTCAGGTTGGCAATTGGGTGAGATGGCTATTTGATTTTTTTGGCATTGCTACCGACAGCACAACAAAAGATAAAAATAGTATACAGGGGGGTGATGACAGGAGGGATACTGAGGATCCACCTAAAAGCTTTCCTCTTCTAAATGCCTTGAGCGCCCTTCTAATGCTTCCCAAGGATATGCTCTTGGACCGTGCTATCAGAATGGAGGTCCAAGAGATGAATATGATCGTTTTATGATTACCCAGGTTTCTATATCTTTTACAGAATGGTAATCATTTGATGCCTCTACATTACAGGTGTGTCCAATGATCAGTCTTCCACTGGTTAAGAGAGTGCTTTGCAACTTCTCTCCTGATGAGTTCTGCCCTGATCCTGTTCCAGGTTCCGTGTTAGAGGCAATAAATGCTGAGGTATGTTGTTATCAGACTCAACATAAGTCTTGGATATCAAAATTCCATTCGTTTTAAATTTTAATCCTACTACATAGTACTAGAATTGCATTGTGCATGCATATATGGCTGCATAATGGATAATGTGTACCATATCATATGAATTCAAGCATGAGATGGAGAATGGACGCCCCTTTTCATGCATTTACATGTATGCATCAGTTCATCTGGTTTTGATATTACATTTTCCTTTTGGGCCCGACTTAACAGTGCATTGAGGAGAACAAATTTTCACATGGCTCGAGCACCAGCTTTCCTTACGCTGCTGCTCCAATTGTCTACACGCCTCCATCCTCTTCAGAGATTGCAGAAAAAGTTGCTGAGGCGGGTGCAAATTCTCAGTTCACTCAAAGCCCATTTGTGCTGCAGAGGAAGGGATACACAAGTGATGAAGAGCTTGATGAGCTCGAGTCCTGTCTATCAGGCGTAGTCAAAAATTTTCCGTCATCTCCTACGGCGGTGGTTTGTAGCAGAGGTAATAAAGTAGGCAACAATGATGGAGATGGAGACAGCACCAGGTACGATCTCCTTCGCGAGGTTTGGCAGGCAACATGAGTAGAAATCCGGGAATTCTTGCTTGTGGAAATGTTGGACTTTTCTGCATCTTAGGCAAGTATGGTGAGAAAATTCAATATGAAAACCGGTAAAAAAAAAAAAAAAAACAAAAAACAAAAAAAACATGAATTTTATTTGTAGATGCTCCCACTATAATATTTTTTTGGGGTGCCTCTTAGAAAATGTTCATCCTAATTCCTAATAAGCCAAAGCCTGTTCCCTGCATTTATACGAAGATACGATGTTGGTATATCAAGATTATGTAATTTTTTGCATTTTCAAATTTGACATCCATAAAGAAGTTGAATAGTGGAGTAGTACATTTTTTAAAAGGATCACGTAAAAAGACGGAAATGATCTTTCTTTCATTCATACAACTGGGGGATTCATTTACAAATCAATGACACATGAGCCAGCCCTCAAGGTGAAGTTATATATAATTATAAAAAAAAAAAAAGAGTCTTCAAAATGTAGTAGTAGCTTCAAGAGATTGGAGGCGTCGTAGCACCTGAGTCATGGATGGCCTCTTTTCTGGCATCACAGAAGTACAATGCATGGCGATTTCCAGAGCTCCCAGCATCTGTTGCTGAGTTGATGAACACAAAATCTTGGGATCAAGAACTTTGAGCGCCCCATCGGTGATGTTGATCTTCCTCCTCACCCACTTCACAACATCCACACAAGGCTCCCATGATTTCTGCTCCTCTGCCCGTCTTCCTGTCAACAGCTCTAGCAGAACTACTCCAAAACTGTAGGCATCCATTTTCTCTGTCCCCTTCTTCGTGTGCCCGCCATACTCTGGTATCAAATCAATTTAATTATGTTATGTAATGCAGCTGCAGCAGCAGGAATATAACTACTGTACTACTACTAACTCCAGCATTGAGAATTGGGATTCTATGAATATATACTACAACTTGGCCAGTTTGAGCTCAACAAAGCTCATTAAAAAGAAACTAATCAACACTGCAACTCAATACCTGGTGCCACATAGCATGAAGATGCAGATTCCCTACCCACCATTGCCTGAAATGCATTTTCTCCTACAATTCGATCCAGGCCAAAATCAGTGAGTTTTGGCTGAAAATCAGCATCCAGAAGGACGTTGTTCGACTTCACATTTCTATGCAACAAATGTGGGAGGTAATCTCTGTGAAGATAGGCCAGCCCCTGAGCAATGCCAATGGCAATCTTCAATCTCACGTTCCACGGCAGTTCAAAATCTGTTTTCCCAATAAGATCTCCAAGGCTCCCCTTTGGCATATATTCATATATCAGAAACACTGAATCACGGGAATGGCAGAACCCCAGGATCTTAACAATGTTCTTGTGCCTAATCTTTGCCAGGGTCCTGATTTCATTCTTCAGGGCTTTTGAGGACTGCAGAGCAAAATGAACTATCTTCTTCACCGCCACAATCTCTCCGCTCGGTAAATTCACTACGTAAACTCTCCCAAAACTTTCTTCATGTCCCCTGGAAGCCTTCTCATCCATGGATGCAATCAAATCACGCTCCGTGACTCTGAGAGGGTAAAACAACACCGATCTCCAGATACCGGTATCAGATTGTTGCCTACGTAGGCGAAACAGGTAGAATCCGAAGGCAAAAACCATGACGGCCAAAGCTAGAGCCACAAAAACCAAGGCAAATGTCAATTTAGCAAATCCGGATGGCTGGCTTGTCGGTTTATCGTCCAGACAACGATTTGGCATTCCTGGACCGCATAATCCAGCATTTCCCTGCAGATAAGACGCTGGAAGGCCTGAAATCAGGGATACTGGAACTCTGCCAGATAGCTGATTGAATGAAACATTGAGGAGAGCAAGCTTCAGCTTTTCCAGGCCTTCTGGAATTGAACCTGTGAGATTATTCTCCGAAAGATCAAGGTATGTTAACACAGGAAGATCTGCCAGGGAATCTGGGATTCCTCCGACAAAATTGTTGCTTGCCAGAGACAACGATACCAATTTCCTGCACTTTCTCACCTCTGGAATCCTGCCTGAGAAATGATTATAGGAAAGGCTAACAATACTCATTACAGGAGAATCACAGAAATTCGGAGGAAGCTCGCCGTATAGGGCGTTGGCCGCCGCTGTAAACCTGTACAAACTTCTCAATTTTCCAACTCCCTCGGGCAATCTACTGATAAAACTATTGTTATCAATCCGAATATGCTCCAGCTGAGCAGCTTCTGATATCGAATCAGGTATTACACCACTAAACCTGTTGTTTTCAGCCCTGATGACTTTAATTTTAGGCAATGACCACAACAAAGAGGGAAAATCCCCATTAAACCCATTGTCCTGAACCTCAAACCTCTCAAGATTTACGCATTCATTTATGAAGGAATTAGGGATTGAGCCATTGAAATCATTACTATGTAGACTCAAGCTTATAACCCCTTTACCCCCACAAACCCCCTCAGGAAATGTCCCAGAAAGCCTGTTTTCTGAAACGTCAAACGAAACTAAGTTTGGGAGAAAATTCCCAACCCGAGGCAAATTACCAGTAAGATTGTTTTTGGAAAAATCTAAAACTGTTAAGCTGTTTAAACCCTTGAAGAAGAGATCAGGTATTTCTCCATAAAAGCCTGAACTTTGCAGCAGAAGCTGCTTAAGTTTACCCAGTTCAGCAATATCAGGAGGAACCTCACTAACCAAGAATTGATTTTGAGACAAGTCAAGGATCGCAAGCCCAGTAAAATTCCCAAAAGTGCCCTTAGGAACACTACCTGAAAGCAAGTTGCTTCCCAAGTTGAGGACTTGAAGCTGCTGCAATGACCCAATGCTTTCTGGAATCCTTCCCTCAACATGGTTCCTGCTGAAATCAAGCATCTCAAGTGACTTGAACTGAGAAATTTGTTCGGGTATTGTTCCCCAAATGAGGTTGTTGCTGAGGTTTAAAGTCACTAAAGAGGCACATTGAGAGAGGTGGAGGGGTATAGGCTGGTTGAAGTGATTGTCAGCAAGATTGAGGTGAGCAAGATTGGGGAGTTCGCATATGGAAGATGAGATTTCCCCTGAAAGATTCAAGCTTTGAAGGGAAATGGAGGAAACGGATGGAAAAGGGGGTGAATCTAGGCAAGAAATTCCAGTCCAGTTGCAGTGATGAAGGGCTGTGGTGTTTGCCCAGTTAGAGAGGGCACTCGTGGGATCTTTGATGGAAGCCTTGAATTGGAGCAAGATTTCTGATTCTAAAACTGCAGAGTACATCACAAAGAATGAGAAAATTAATGAAAGAAGGAGCGCGGGCTTGCAGGGTGTGGCCATTGGAGAAACAGAATGCCGTAGAGGAAAGAACATACATATGGGAGTAACTGAGAAGTAGTAGTAGATGGAAGGAATATAAAGTAGTATCAAGTGCCATTTTCAGGGTGGATGAGTCTTGGGAGCTCCACGGATCCTCAACTCCCCTTGTCCATATGAGCTTCCGGATCCCTGATCCACGGAGCTCCCAAGAATACCCTCCTTCCTCATGATCTCTCCCTGTCAGCACATTCTATTAAAAACTTGACCTTATAATAATAAAAGAGCTAATGTACAAAATTCAGATGCCCCAAAAGTCAATCGTGAGAAGCATATCTTCTGGGCAGTCAAAATTTTTCAACAGTGAAAAACAAGGTACTTAAAAGATGAATTTGTGAAAAGCAATTAAAACGAGCATAATTACAAATGATTCAAAATGTCAATTCAGACAACTAACTTCTAGGTTCTTGAAAACAAACAGGTTTTAATTATTACTCCTACTACTACATATCTAAGGATTAGGCAGCAGTGACCTTACATAATCATGGGATGGCATGAATTTCACAATTTGGGGTCTGTGGTTTACTACTCCGTTCCATTCCAAATGTCCTACTTACTATTTTTGGATGTCCCATTACAAATGTCTTCTTTCTATAAATAGAAATAATTTTCCCCTCCAACAACTATGTGTACCCCACCATATACTCACAAACCAACTCTACCTTAATTCCCGTGCCCAACAGTAACAAGACAATTGGAGTGGGACGGAGGGAGTAGTAACTTTTAAAGAAAAGGAATTGTGATATCTTTTGCCCTGGAGCAGAGAATCCAATGAGGCATCAAATCATGCTCCAGTAATTGACCATCAGACATCAAACCCGGCCTTTTTTTGTTTTTTTGGAAAGCAAACCCGGCCTATTGTATTCTCCTCGACTCAAAACACACAGCATAACGCGGTAGTAATAGTACAATACTTCATTTATCTGTGCTTCTTTTAGTGAAGTATTACTCCTACTTCATGTAGTACTCCCTCCGTCCCACGAAATTTGAACCCTATTCCTTTTTGGGGTATCCCACGAAGTTTGAACCCTTTCCGTTTTTAGAAAAATTAAATTAATATAAGTTTGATTAGAATCTTAATTATTGTCAAATCCCATTAAAAATACTTACTTTTACTATTCTGCACAAATTCCAATGCATTATTACTTTCCTACACAAAGTCCCTTATATTTCTTTAACTCTTAATATTACAAAATTGATACAAATAAAAATTGTATAAAATATATATTCTAAAACTACACGATTAGACGATTCTAACAAGACCACATTTGAATATTTTTCTCAAATTACATCACTACGATAATATTAAGTCAAAGTTAAACAATAAACAATATCAAAATTCATTATAATCTTAAACACAAATACCCACACCACTTTAACTACTAAACTCCACTACCTAAATTACCGTGCCCAAAAGAAATGCTTCAATCTTCGCGGGACGGAGGGAGTAGTACGTAGTAGTAGTAGTAGTATATCTGAATATGCAGACAAATACAGCAGGGGAAGATGAATCACAGCGTAATGAATTACTATTAGTTTATTACTACCTTCACTTGCAAATTTTAGTTTTATTGTACCTACATACAATTCAATATCTCACATTATATAAGTAAAAGTTATTTAAAAAAATAATAATAATCTCAAATAATTATATTTTGTTGAATCTGGCCGGGTCACATTTTATTCAATAAAGATATTATCATAGATATTAATGATTTATTATTAGCTAGATCCTTTTAGAGATTTTTATATATAGTGATGAACTGTAATGCAACAAGAAAAACAGTGCATACCCGTGACTGATTTGTTATTGATGACAATGGATTTTTGGGTGAACTTTATCCTTTTTTTTTTTGGGTGAACTGATGACAATGGATTTGATATAACATCATTATCGATCTCTCAGAAAATGACAATTTCTCTACTGTTGTTACTACTAGTACCTTAGTAAACCCTCAGGTACATCAACATGCATTACTAGATCATTATATCTTGTTCTGAATGCTTTTCAATTTACCCGGCCATTGATATTGAAACTTCAAGGAGTAAAAAGCTGATTCTTAGAAGGTGAAAAGAGAGAGAGAGAGAGTCTTTGGAGCAAAATGTAGTACTCCCTCCTCCGTCCCGCGAAATGTTGCTAGTTTCTTTTGAACACGATAATTTAGGTGGTGGGGTTTAGTAGATAAAGTGGTATGAGTATTTGTGTTTAAAAAGTGTAATGAATCTTGACTTTGTTTATTGTTTAACTTTGACTTAATATTATTTGTAATGATTTAATTAGAGAAAAATATTCAAGTATGGTCTTGTTAGAATCGTCTAGGCGTCTAGTTTTAGAATATATATTTTATAAACTTTTTATTTGTACCCATTTTAAAATATAAAGAATTAAAGAAATGCAAAGGACTTTGTGTAGAAAAATAAAAGTGTATTAGGAGTTGTGCAGAATAGTAAAAGTAATTAGGATTTGGAAACCATTAAGATTCTAATCATATTTATATTAATTTAATTTATTTAAAAATGGAAAGTGGCCAAATTTCGCAGGACACCCTAAAAAGAAATACTAGCCACATTTAGCGGGACAGAAGGAGTATATGTTGACTTTGAATCAAAATCTGATGTGTTTAGCGGTTTGAAGTGAAATTATACGAATTAGTTAGTTAGTATCCCAAAAGTAGTAGTAGTAGTAGTATACTAGTAGTATGTAATACTGTGAAAGTGTGAATCCAACAAAAGTTTTCCAGTGTCCAAGAAATTCTTAATTACCTCCATTTTTGTCCGACTTTTGGGATGCTTTTTTGTACAACCACTAATCTACTGTTTCACAAACCCCAAAACGAAAATATATACGCATAAACAACTCACCTGCAAAATACTATAGTACTACTACTAGTAGATAAACCAATGAAAGCAGAACTCATATGTATATATGCACTTCACTTCACTATACATACATACATATTGGAGTCAAATCTTGTTAGCGGACCAATTTAATTAATTAATATGATTATATTCCCAAACAAAATGCGGTCAATATATACCTCGACTCAATAAAGGAATGGAGAAATTGTTTAATTTGCCAATGAATTCTAGTACTTGTACATATTAGTACTCCCTATTTATTACTCTTTTCATCAAACACACAAACCATTTTTACTATATAGGAGTATTTATATACTATATATGACTATGCAATAAAATAAAGTTGAGAATGTGAATGAATTCCAGTTCACTATCTAGCTCTCTACTAGTACGTACTAGTAAATACTCCCTAGCTCCATTCATTTTTTAGTTGTCTTTTTAGAGATCAACAAGTGTTCCACAATAATTGTTATTTTTAGATAGTTATGCTATATTTTTACTATATTGACATTCACTTTACAAAAATGGTGTTTGTTGATGTTTATTAAGAATGAGTTTAGTTGAAGGATAAAAATATAAATTTATGATTTAATTAATGCAAACATTGATTATTGAAATTGAGCTAAAAGAGAAAACTATTTAGGAAGAGAGGGAGTAATAATTAATACTAGCACTTACTCCATAATGATTAATTAGCACAATAATAATCAGGCGTGTGAAAACAACGACGACATCACCCTCATGCATGCTTCACAAAGCATCAACATATATATGCATGCTTCACAAATCACAACACCCTATGCGGCTATGTATATACTTCTATGAAGTAGTAGACTAGTAGTAGACTAGTAGTAGACTAGTAGTAGACTAGTAGTATATGATGTTATTATTATTATCCAGCAGTTTTCTTGCATTGATATGCCTTTCACGATAATTAACCGCGCGGGGACCGCTTTATTATTAATCGGCTGGCTTTCGCTATACCATACTCCATATCCCTAGCTACCACCACCACCACCTCTCCGATCCCCCCGCCCCCCCGGTAATCATATATATACTAACTCCTTAGTAGAATATATGCATGGGCTCTCATGCAGTGATCAGTCGTCATGCAATTGTGGGGAGTCGATCGATCGATCGCTTAATAATGAATTCATACTACAATTACTTACTTAAATTCCTCCAACAACAAGTCAACAATAATATAATGCAGATGCATTGCTGCTCGATCAAGAGTCGCCGCCCTTTCTTACCACCATCCATTCACTACTGGAGTGTATATTTTCAATGTATGATGATGATGATGATGCGGCATGCAAGTAGTTATTGTGCTCTGTTCTGTTGCAGTGTTGCTGCTTCAATAATTAATACTTATTACTTCCTCCGTTCTCTTAAAACTGCAACATTCACCTATTGCACACGTAGTCTAATGCATATGTTTAACGATTAATAACTCAAATTGTGTATAAGTAAAAAAATTTAAAAATGGATATTCTAAAACTACAAGATGAGACGAATCCAACAAGACCTCACTTGACTATGTTTTTCCTTGTATAACTATGATAAAAATTTGAATCAAAATTAAAGAATGAATAGTGGCAAAACATGGAATGTTGCATTATTATTATGAGAATGGAGGTAGTACTATATATCATGTCCTAATTTCGGCATTTGGATCGGAGCAAGCAAGCACATATATAATGCATATTCTCATGCATGGCAATTGGCAACGCTCCCCTCCCATCCCATCCCAAACAAGCCGCGCCGCCCGCAGTTATATATTGATGATGATGCCTTTGATGCCAGCATCCAGCGCTGTTTCTATCTTTTCAACATTATTCCATACCTTAATTCCCTGCCGCCGCCATTCCCATTCACCACAACAACAATAATAGTACTACTAGTATTATTACTTAATTAGGGCATTCACAATGGGTAGGTAGCACACTGCACACTACCTCCACTTTACCACTACAAGGATAACAAATGCAAGTAGTAGAAAAAATTAGATAGCACTGTCACTACCCAGCTCCATTCGCATATGACGGCTTTTCTTCTTTTTTTAATATATATATATATATATATATTTTATTTTAAAGTTTGATTGTATGTGTCAATACATGCATGTTTTCATTTTTTTTATTTTTCTTTATTTTTTGTTTCTACCTATATACAACTAATTAAAATTGTGTTGATTTTAATGATTTAATATTGTTAATGTTAATTTTAATAAAATTAAAATTATTTTCAATATTTAAGACAAATCAGAAATATACCATTATGGAATTTTAAAAAATAAAATTATTACAATATTTTCAAAATAATATAGTAAATTATATTAAATAAAATTACATATATATGAAAATTAAAAAATAAGAATTTTAAAGTAGAATATATATATATTAGATATATTAAAAAAAATAACTATAAAAATAAATAAAAATTTTAAATTGTATGTATTGAAAAATAAATAATGAAGTAATGATGAAATGTGGGTGTATGCAGGATAGAAGTTAGGTAGTGTTGTTGTGAAAAAAATTTAATGATATAGATAGTAAAGTAGATAAATGCTGATGTAGCGCATATTTGGAAAAAAAATGGGTAGTGCTGCTGTGGATGCCCTTAGTCAACATGAAAAGGCAGGCAGGTCATATATAATACACAAGACAGAAACAATAATTGCACCTTTTGAATAATGGGCCACCTGTCTGTCACTTATAGCTTGTGAAGGGTCACCTTTTGGGCTGTTTAAGAATCGACTAATAATATTAACTGATCCATAATGGAATGGGCCAGCCTCTTAAACCACATTGGGAAGCCCAACCAAGTATAGTGACCAAACAGCCTAACACTACTAGCTAGCTATATTAATTCATTCATTCATGTAAAATTATACTATAACGCCTTGAGTTGTTATAAAGCACGATATATTTTACTTGCATCATTTGGTTGTCAATAGTTCTAACTTCTAAGTTTTCCAGTTTAATTTTTGTGTTGTCAACATAATTTGTCTTGTATTTGTAGTATTTTGTGTGTTGGGCCTTTAATCCACATTTGCGGTTAATTTTTTATATTTTCTTTTTCTTTTTCTCTCTCTTTTTTTTTTTTTTTTCTTTTTTAACTTGAGAAAAGTTTAATTAATGACAGTGCAATAATTGATGATGTGTATAAAAAATGTAGACTTTCTCATAGGATGCTGTTTTCTTTTTCAGTGTAGATAAGATATGAATAAGCAAAAAATATATAGAAGAAACATACTCCTAATTGAAACTACTATATATACTCCCTCCGTCCCATATTTAACTTCTTCGACACTGTAGATACGGAGTTTAAGAAAGTATTTTATTATTTTCATGTGTACTTTTTGAGGGGTAAATTTGTCTCTTTTTGTCTTGTAGTGCAATTGTAAGTAAAATTAAGGATTGATTTTTCTGTAAATATATGGACATGTAGGGATATTTTAGTTAAAAAAAATTCTCTTTTTGGGGTAGGAAGATAAATGTGGGACGTCCAAAAACGAAAAGTAAGAAGATAAATATGGGACGGAGGGAGTATAGTCTATACTCATAGTAGTATATATATGTAGTGGGTGCATATTCACATATGATCGATTATATTCATGCATGTTGGGCAAATGACATCAGACATACTATATAGAAACCCATGCGGCACCCTCAACAAGTTAATTAATTGAAGGAATTTATATGTAATAGTGGACTACTTATATTTCTTCAATAGTTAATAAACTCATGAACTTGAGCCACTATAGGAAGGGCTCAATTGCCTTCCCCAATTTTTCCTCAATTATTTCGTCATTACTCATTGCTCCTTGTCTTGTCCCCGTTCCGGCTATACTCTGCAAATATTTTAAGCACTTGTTTAATTACTAACTATAAATAAATGTTAAAGAGTTTAGATAATAATGTTAAATGTATATGTACATGTACTAATACTCTCTTGATGACTGATCATGAATAGAATTCTAGTCATTATTAATTATTTTAGTTTCTATATAGTAGCTAGGTTATTATTGTAATTTAATTTGTTTAAATTATATAGACAACAAGCCGCTAAAATTATTCAGGAACGCCACATAGTGTTGATAAGATCTAATACTTCCTCCGTTTAGAAATGTTTGCTCCAAACCAATTACTATTCATTGGATTAGTTTGATTTCAATTTTTATCATAGTTACACATGTTAAAATATAGCCAAGTGGGATCTTACAAGATTTGTCTCGTCGTGTAATTTTTAAATATCAAACTTTCAGAATATCAAACTTGAATTATTAATGGTTTAAAATGTACATTGAACTGCTAACTGGGTAGATCTATAGCGATTAAAACAAAACGGAGGAAGTACAAGTTACAACTGACAAGCATGTCTTTAATTAGTACGTATTAGTATTATATTGTGGTTGGGTATTTTTAGGTGGCCTAATAATCAATACCGTAAATTGTAATACTTCCTCTCTTCTTTTTTTTTTTAAGTGCACCTATACTGCATTTCACGCAGTCCAATACATATTTTTAAATGTCAATAACTCAAATTATACATAAATAAAAATTATTAAAAAATAGTATTATAAAACTACATGATTAGATGAATCTAATAAGATCTCACTTGACTATGTTTTATCTTATATAACTATTCTAAAAAAGTTGCAAAGTTACTTAATAAATAGTAACTACTATGCTAATCGAACGTTTAAAAAAGAAAGGAGGTAGTATAATACTATTAATAATATACTAGTATTATGAAGTATCATTGATTGAGTGATAGATATATATCCTTGGGCATATATATACACTTTCTGATTTCTTACCAAACAGTTGTAGTACAATTATTGATTTGGATTATGTATCTCTCACAATAGTATTATTACTATATTATATTATTGTCCCTTACTACTACTTCTTCCTTCAATTCATTAATTATTGTCTAATCTAACCGACCAAACTACGTCCTACCAGTACCGTACCTACTGTCTCTACTGATTTATTTATTTATTTCACAATTAAAGGGGCCGGGCGGGACAAACTGAATTCAGCCTTGTTTACCTAGCTAGCTCCAGTCCAGCCTCCAGCAATGAGCAATGAGCAACTCGCAAGTCTACTACTTTTGTGTATATACCATTTTGCCCCTTAAATATAATTCTCATCCAATTCTGATGAATACTTCAATTACACAACACTACTACTTATATATATACCGACACTACTATCTCTACTTCTTGTCTCGATCATCTCATCTGTTACTAGCTAGATAGTGTAGTGTAGTACAAATTTATTCACCTGCTATATATATATATATATGAATACATTCAGCGTGCGGTATTACTATTTTTCAACTAGTATAAGTATATATGAAATTGATCCCAATATTATGTAAAATCACCAATATAGTGGACGTAGTATGTAGTATGACTTATCGAAATAGTATTATCTTGATTATTCTTATTACATAATGATGACAAGTTAACAAACAAGGACATTCGAGGGCGGCCGATTTGGAAAGGATATCATCATCAGTATATAATAGATATGCTACTTAATTACTATGCGCTATCATCAACAAAATGAATGGGGGAATGAAGAATGGGGATAGATAGATAGGTTTTTGCATTTTCGAGTGAGTGGCTCAAATTCAGCCATTATTAAAATGATGATGATGACAAGAGTGCATTTAATGAGCGACGTGTATGTGTACGCTTGATTTTAGTTATTTAGTAGCCAAAACTTACTTACGACTACTCCATATGGAATGGAATACTAATAGAATTTTCCAATTTTCCCTTATCCGAGTGTAATGACTAATGAATCATGACCAAATTCAACAACATTAATTATATCGTCCCTGTTTTTCTTTCTTTTTCTTTTTCCTTTTTTTCTCCTTTTTCTCTTCTCCCCCCTAATTGGGTTACGAATATTGCCAAGAAAATTGTCTTTTCTCGAAATCCAGCATGGAATTAATTAATATGACTAAAAGTGGACTCGTATATTATGATGGGGCATGCATGGCCTTAAATTTTGACTGATTTTCCCCCACGGTCAAAAAATTTACGTACTACTACTACATCTGGAGTTCGGGTATTTTACTGTATTATTAATTACTTAGAATAAAGATCGTGTCACTCTCTCTAGTCACATCACAAATAGTAGTTTTTGAATAACATGTGTGCATTTGAAAAAAGACAAAAAAAAAAAAAAGGATTTCCAAGCTGGAAAATCATGAATGCTTCCTCATTTTTTTTCTTAAAGATGTTTCTATTTATTTTTACTTTTCTAAACCATTTTTAAATGATATTTTTGTTGTTTCTTAATATTTTGAAGTTCAAGAATGATGAATAATTGAGTATTCATCTGGAAAACGAGGCATATACTCCAAGTAAAGACTACTGCCTATGTGTCGGTGACAAATCCGCCCCAAGAAAATTAATAAAGTAGTATTTGCTATTTAGAACTTTTATTTAATTAATTTTCTGAAAAGAAAATAAAAAATTGGACCCCACCCTCCAAGAAAAGAAGAAATAAAAACTTTATAAAGTATGTTTACAAAAAGGAAAACAATATTAAATGGTGCGCGTCCCCCACCCCACTTAAAATAAATACTCCATCCGTTCCGATTCAAATCTCATGTTTGATTTTTTGGCATTGTTCATTGTTCAACTTTGGCTCAATATTATTATAAGTATATAGTTGATAAAAATAGTCGAGTTTGGTCTTATTAGATTCGTCTAATTATATAGTTTTAGAATATACTTCCTCCGTTTTTGTTTATTTTTGCCCCTTTGGAGTATTTGTTACTATTCATCCTCACGCTTTAACTTAAAGTTTTATCATTGTTATACAAGTTAAAAAATAGCCAAGTGAGATCTTGTTCGATTCGTCTCGTCGTGTAGTCTTTTTAATATTGAACTTTTAGAATTTTTATTTGTATCGAATTTGAGTTATTAATGATTTAAAATAAGCGTAGTACTGTGCACTGGGTGGGTCCGTAGCAAATATATAAAAATAGAAGAAGTATATTTTACATAATTTTTACTTTTACCTATTTTGAAATATTAACAATTTAAAAAGTGTATTGAATTTTGTGCAGAAATCAAATGAGACATTTCGAATGGAACAGAGAGAGTACTATTTTTTAAAACAAAAAATAGTGTAGTGAAAGACAGTACAGGGATAAACGAAATACTTCTATATTGTTAGGGAGTAAACAGGGTCACTTGTGCATTGTCAATCTTATAATATGTAGTAGTATACACTATTGAGTTAATTATTTTAGAGGAAAATAAAATACTAAGTAAAAGACTAATTTGACCTGGAGTGGAATTTGGTGGAAGAAATCGATGAATGAGATACAAGAAAATGAATTTCAAATTTGGTGAAATTTTTTAATTTAAAATTAATAGGGGATTCGCAGTAGTAGTAAACATTTTTACTTATTACCAATACTCTATTATGGATTTCATTTAAAAAAAATCTCATACAGACAACTCAGACAAGGGGAATTCCAAATCTCAAAATCGAAATTTTGTGTGGTGCAATCAATGCGATTAAGTGGGAATTAGAAAAACAAAGAGGATGTAAATAAATTAGATTAGAGTAGATGAGAATTATAAAGGTCAAATATCAAGAAAATTTGCACGTGATCCACTGCTTATATTACCGTTAAAACTAGATGACTGTATCAAGAAGTATTATTATTGTGATTATATTATTGATAAACAGACTTGGTTACATTTCTAGTTACATTTGCTTAGCTTCTTATTGCAAACAATAGTGAAAAAAGATGGTAGGTAATACCAGCATTAAATTTCATGAAAATTGAAAAGTAATTACAGAAAATATACTACTAGTAGTATACAATTATTTAGTAATTATATTACTACTAGTAGTAAGTTACTACAACATGATTAGAGCGAGAGAATATTAAATTCTCTAATAATAATAATAATAATCAAGGCTTTAATTATTCTGTGGAATATCTATCGTCCTCTCTCTTTATAAATACATAGTCTATATGTACTCTACTGGTATATAGTGTGGGGGCTGACTGTGCCGCTGCCGCTAGTAGGCTTCTTTCATTCATTCTTGAACCACCACTCTCTGCCGGACTTCCATCCCCATTGGCCATCACGCACATTCTGTTGCCGTCATTACTGTTCCTTCCCATCTTCACTGCAATTCAATTCTCCAGCCCCTCCTATCACAACCCCATTAATTGTTTCCAATTAATCCTCCCCCCCTTTCCCCTTTAATCCCTTTATCTTTTTCATTGTCGGAGGGACGGACCGTTGCAATCTCAATTGCGTACCCAAATTGGAGCTTCTCACTGCTTTTGTCTCAAGATTGCGTTTTTCTTATTTATAAATACACTGCTGCAATCGGTGGATTTGGCGTTGAAAGGCTCAATGGACGCGCAAAATGTTGATTCCGACTCCAAGATGGACGAATACGAAGCCATAGAGCAGATTGGGAGGGGCGCCTTTGGAGCTTCGTTTCTTATGCTTAATAAGAATGAGAATAACAAGTAAGGTTTTCTTTGTATGCGTTGAAATTTGAAATGAGCAATTTGTATCCTTTTTATTGCCCCCTTCTTCTCTCTCTGCGTGTGTGTGTGTGTGTTACTTCCGGTGTGTCTCTATTTTTTGTTTCGCTGTATTTATTTAGCCATGTAGGGTTCTCTGTGTAATTTAAAAACTCTGATTACATCAAGAGAAATCGTGGACGAATTTTCGGGGAATCTTGTGGGCATCTGGACTAGAAGCCGTGATTTTATACAAGAATGTCATTTTATTGTAATTTAATTTTCATTGTTCTGCAAAACAATGTTTGGGTTGGACAAATATTCTGAGAACATTTTTTATTGCATAAATTTCTAATGAATACAAACAAATTGGGGAAGATATTCATGTGTTGCCTAATTGGCTTGAGAGTTGAACCTGCAGAAAAATAATCCAGAAGCTTAGTGCAAGCATTTTTATCAAACTGAGCTTTTTATTATTGATCCTTGTGTAAAGAATATTCAAGAAGCCATTGACATAAGTAGGCGTTTTCAATGTTGTCAAAGTCCTATTGTATGGTCAATTTAAGATCTATCTGTCAGTGTATGGATTTTGATGTGCATCACATAACTGATTCCGTTGTCATTGACAGGTATGTTCTGAAGAAAATTCATTTGTCGAAGAAGACAGAGAAGTTCAGGCGCACAGCTTACCAGGAGGTTGTGCTGAATCATTTGTATACAATTTTTCAGGGAGCTGTCCTTTGTCTATGTTCTTCTATATCATCCTCATCAACATTAATTTATCTAATGGTCGAACTATCTTATAACACATCTGTTAGTTAAGGTATATTTAGTTAGACGATATGTTTGCAAGTTTCTTTGTACATTGAGAAGTTACGAATTTGTGTAGGCTTTGAACCAGAAACAAAATTTTCTTAGTATTGAATTTCATGGTAAATATTGACTACTTCTGAAATTGATTGATGCTAAAAGAATAAAAAAAAATACTTATGTTCATTTGTATAAATTGTACGCCTTTCTTTTGCAGATGAATATGCTTGCAAAGCTACACAATCCATATATTCTCGAGTATAAAGGTGCTTGGGTGGAAAAGGTACCATAACTTTTAATGATGTGAATTTCAATCATGAAAGCAATTAGGTTGGGTAAATATGTGACATAGGTGGCATGAAAAATATTCTGAAGAGTCCTTTCATGTTCCTCATTCTACAGGGGAGCTGTATATGCATTTTGACAGACTTCTGTGAAAATGGAAATATGTAAGTATATGTGCTAAATTTGGTATTGAATTCATGAAGGAATATTAGAAGTTGAAAGAGAGAAGTTATCTAACACTGCTATGTTTACAATGTGTATGCTGTTATTTCACCAAATGAAAACACAAGTTTGGTTTGGCTTCCAGAAATTCTAACCAAATAGTAGTCAGCATTTTATCAGACATACATACATATATATAGTATATATGTATATAAGGAAAAGGCAAAGCTAGAATGCTAGATGCTAATAAGCTCTCAATAATGTTTTAAATTTTATCCTTGCGGACTATCCCTCTTAATTTATGTTATTTATATGCAGATCACAAATCATGAAAAAAGCAAGACGAGCATACTTTCCGGAAGAGGTAATTTGCTTGACAAATATATAGCATAATAGTCTCTTCTTCGAGTATGTATGTTCTTATATGTGCCTGCACCTGCAGAAAATATGCAAATGGCTGACACAACTGCTGTTAGCTATAGACTATCTTCATTCCAACCGGGTCCTGCACAGGGATCTGAAGGTCTGCGGTTAGCTAACTTTATTTCCTTACATTAATTAATACAGTGTGTTTTTTCCTCCTCATATAAGTTATTTTCTGTTGCTGTCTGTTTCAGTTATCAAACATATTCGTCACTGAAGAAAATGACATCCGTCTTGGTAATAGATCCAAAACAAGCCCTTGCAACAACTCGCTCGTGTCGTTCTGAATATTTTGTTTTGGTTTCCTAATTATCTATATTTATAGGTGATTTTGGATTAGCAAAACTACTTAATGAGGAAGGCCTTGCATCAGCGGTACGGTTGTGTTTACAGTCTGGTCCATGGTTAATAGTCTCATGTAAATTCATATTTGGTAGGATTGTAATGAGAATGTTCCTCTAGTCTTTCCAACAAAATTAACGATAGCTTCTGTGCATCCGACTAGGTTGCTGGAACCCCTAATTATATGTGCCCGGAGCTTCTTGCTGATACACCGTATGGCTATAAATCAGACATATGGTCGCTGGGTAATTAATTGCATAAATGAAAATTTAAAATTTTCATTGTTGGTATGATCATATCTCAATTCTAAGATTGGCACATTGTGTTATCTCCAGGTTGCTGTATTTTTGAGATTGCTGCTCACCAACAAGCATTTAGAGCACCTGTACGTTTAACACCTTAAATAGCAATATAGACTTGTAAATATGTTAAACATCAACATTCAAAATTGCATGATGTTGTATTGTTTCTTTTTTTCTGTGTATACGCTGAAATTGGAATTTTACAATTAAATAGGACATGGCGGGACTTATCAACAAGATAAACAGATCTTTGATCTCCCCACTTCCTATTGCGTACTCGTCCACTCTGTAAGTTACCTTTATTTTTCAATTTAGCCATGAAATGTCCAGTTTTATTAATTGCTGAGATGAACTAAACAAGTGTAATAATGACTATAAATATCAGAAAACAGATCATCAAGAGCATGCTAAGGAAGAGTCCCGAACACCGCCCCACGGTAACTTCACATTTATACCTTCTCCCCCTGTAGCATAGTTATCGATCATTGGTAGTAATTTCGATCTGTGAATTTCCTAGGCCGCTGAGCTGTTAAGGCATCCTCATTTGCAACCATTCCTCCTCCGGTGTCACAACCCACCTCCTGCATTGCTCCCTGTAAAATCTCCGTCTCCCAACACAAAGGAAAAAACGAGGAAACCAACACCAAGCAGTTCTGGTGGTGAGAAAGACAGCAGAGAAAAACAGCCTAAACTAAAACAGAAGGACCTGCTTCCATTGTTTGAAGAAAGTTCTGATATACACTACCTCAACTTACTGGATGATGATGCCTTGATGGAATACAAACTTGTGACCAAGAGGGTCGACCCCACGAGCTATTCTGGACAGATTTCTCATGACAGTGAAGATTCCAAGAGTGAGAAAACAAGTGAGACCACTGCTTGCAATGGTGATGATCTGGATAATTCTGATTCGTTGTCAGTTAAAGAGAGTCTCAAGGCTATGGATGCTTTGAACTTTGCATCAAATGCAATTTCGGAAGAACAAATGGCCTGTCCTCATCAGAACGAGACTACATTGGAGGGTTCCTTCAGGGAGAGCGAAAGGACAATAAATGTGGAGCCTCCATCCAGTGAGCAAGTCACCGAGCAAACGGATATAAAGGTAGAGGATAACAAAGACGAGGTAAAACCCATTGTCGACGAAGAACCAACAAGCCCATCAAATGTGGAGAAAAACACCAGGGCATTCTCGGGTGTGCCACCCGATGGCAAGCAAACTGAAGATGCCGGAAACTGTCAGGATAATTATTTTCCGACTGTCAAAGAGGAAAGCTCAAGTGAACCCACACAGCTCAGGAAAGAAGACATTCAACTACTAAATCAAGCACTGAGTGATGAACTGTTGGCAAGAACACAAGGCGGCGATGCAACCACAGGGCAGTGGGAACATCCGCGTCAACAAAGAGCTGATGCCTTAGAATCCTTGCTTGAACTATGTGCAAGATTGCTGAAACAGGACAAATTTGATGAGCTCTCTGGCATCCTTCGGCCCTTTAGTGAAGATACTGTCTCTTCCAGAGAAACAGCAATCTGGCTGACTAAAAGTTTAATCAATGCACAAAAATTTGCTAAAGAATCCTAGCTTTTCAGGATCTGAACATGATCAGAGGTTTCAAATCTTCTTTATTTTTTTGTGCCTAAACTGATAGTGGTTTCTTCTTCGAGACAGTAACTTTTGGATTGAGTTTTGGGGAGTGGAATATGTTTGGACATACAGTATGCATTGTTCTTGAGAACTGCTTGTGGTTTGTCATCATACTATCCACAACTTTGCTTTAGTTACAATAAATTCGACATGCCACACATACACACATACAATAAATATGGATACTCCTACAATCCGACTGATTATGACATGGGGTCCATCCAATACTTACCTGTCAAATCCTCAATTACTTCTTCTCTCTGGAGATTAAGAAGGATCAACACATTTAAGTTTTCTGATGGATAAGTAATTGAAGTATGAACGCATTTATTGTATCAGTTGATGAACCGTTTACATCACTCTAAATCATACATATATTGAATTTGAGGTCTCACCGCTTTACTTTACATATCCTTTTCCTTATAAAGTACTATTGAATTAGAAACTATAATATCCTTACATCACGCAACATACTGCAAACCCTTCAATGGTACCACCCTCTTTAAATGGTAACGATATCTAATTTGGTACACAGTTACTTTTAACTTGATTTGAGAATTGAGATACATAACCTAACCTTCTTTCATATACTACTAATTAATTGTGGATCCCATGAACCTTAATTCAAAAGGTAAAAATTACAAAAAAAAACAAAAAAAGAAAGAAAAAGGTGGGAATGAACTAAATAAATCAAGTTTAATCATGATATCCATCCATCCCACAACTCTATATATATAACGGGGAATGGCCTACTCCACTTGCAATCTCACCGCACAAATATCCCTTGAAAAAATTTGTTGCAGTTCAATATCCATCAAATTTACACATAGAACTGCATTTTGTTGCCTGTTAAATGGCTCTTTTTGGCAACTTCATCGCCTCTACTTACATTTTTCTCATGGTGATGGCACTCCATACGCTCACTGCAGTTTCTCAAGATACTGCAATGGCCCCTTTGCCAGCAATGGACAAAGGAGGCGCATTTCGACTTCCATTTTCTTGCATACTTGTGTTTTATCCTTTCTTTTTTGCTTTTTTCATGCTTCTTATTTGAGTGAATCTCTGAATCCTTACTGATTTTACTTGCGAAGACTGAAGAGGATGACTACGTTACTGATTTCTGCTGCATTTCATTTTGCTGCCTTTTGTCATTACATATGCCTGTATCTTATTTTTCTACTGGAAAACTATATTGTATTGGGGCATGGTTTTTGTTTTCTATAGAACACGATAAATAAAGTGAGGTTTTTTTCCTTCTTTCTTTTTTTGTTTGTGATTACAATCAATCTTGCAACCTATATAAATACATGCCATTTATTTCTAACATCATGATTTATAATTATACTAATAAATCTACAATCTACTACTGTAATGAGCACATACACGTGTTTGAGGGCAGGCTCCTGCATATATAATCATTCTTCAAGAGGCCGAGCCTTTGGATTCTTGGACAGCAAGCTGATCGGCTAAGAGAATGCAGGAATCCCTTTCCAAGGACGAGGAGCTTCCCTTAATGAAAGAGGGTTTAGGTGAATTCAGAAAGTCCGTTGTGCACTGGACATCTGGCGCTATCCCAACCTGGTCGATGTCATGCAGTGCTGGCGATAAGTACTTAGCCACTGTAATAAAAAGAGCCGATCCATCATGAAGCTCGGTCACACTCTGCACATATATTTGAATCAAAGTCAAGAAACAGCCTAGTGAATTGAAGGAATTAAATTAAGCTTAACAAGAAACACGTTTCTTTTTGGTGAATGGTGATGTCAACTTGTGTGGATGCCAAAACCTGTATTTTCCCTTTCCCATAAGTTCTGTGCCCAACAAGAATCGCACGACCATTGTCATGGAGCGCCCCTGCAAGGATCTCACTTGCACTTGCACTACCTTCGTTCACCTGTCCCAAACAGAACAGAGAGTTTATAAGGGAATGATGCATTTATATTCATGGACTATGTAAGAGATTCAAGCTGACATAAGTTGAACGTACAAGGACAATTAGAGGATGGTGCGTTATCGCGTGTCCATCAATCATGTTGATGGGGTACATATTTCCATCCCTATCTATAGTGTTGACAAGAGTTTCCGTTCCATCTAACCATATTTGAGCGACATCGAGTCCTGCTTTCACCAAACCCCCCTAACAAAAGCAAAGTACAAAAAAAAAAGAAGCAAATCACTAGTCGAAAGTTGTTATACTTATCAACCGAAATCCATCATCACTAGACTTACTGGATTGTTCCTCAGATCCAATATGTAGGACTGCACGCCAAGATCCTCCATCTCATTAACCGTATTCTCCATTTCCATTGCAGCAGTCTGCCATATAATCTTTAGCCTTTACAAGTGGAAAGGATTGAGGGTATCAAGCTGGTTGAGAATAATAAAATTTATATTACCTGTGAAAAGGTCGACAACTTCACATATCCAGTTTTTGACAGATTACCATCGGCTTCTATGTGGAGTATGATGGCACTAGATATAGGCGAAATCTTGACTATATCACGCGGTATTTTAACCTTCAAAAGACAGTGCATTTTCCATCCTGACTACATCGTTGCAATGTTGCATTCTGGAAAACCAAACCTACTATAAACTAATACTACACGATCATACCTCTTTGACACAAGAACTTCCCGAGTCATCAACCTGGTGAACATCATAAAAAAACATGAACCCAAAACTCATCACACGTTGAACTTCGAAGATAGCCTTTGGGGTTTGTATGACAACAAACAACAAACTTTGATTAGGAAACATGGGGTAGAAGGCTGCTCACAGTTTGAACTTTCACGGTAACAGTTGTTCCAATGCGTCCCCTGAGCTTTTGGGCAGCTGCTTCACTTGCCACTCCATCGAGTCTTTCACCTGGAATGTCTCAAGAAAGTTCATTCGGTGCTTTGCTCTGCAATTCTATTACATACAGAAGAAAACTTAAAGAGAATGCATAAGAATACCGTTTATTTCCATGATCTCATCTCCTTCATGTATACCAGCACGTGCAGCCGGGCTATTTTCTAGGCACGACAAAACAACCTGAAATATAATGGATAGAGACTAAGAAATCAAAGGAATCAAACCTTCAATGTAATATGTACCAAGAACATGGAAAATCAACTTACCAGGTGTCCAGTCTTTGGTTCAGTGTTGATGAATACACCAACACCTTGCAAATTCCCATCACTTCCTATTCGGAAACTTTGATATTCCTGCATCGTAAAGACAACTAACCATTAAGCCGTAAAATTATCTGTAGAAAATCTCACATATATAGGACATTTTTTTTAAAAAAAAAAGAAAAATTCCTGAAAGGCTCTAAGCAACATAGAAGACATTCAATTCAAAACGTTGGTAATTTCATATACTGAATGGAAGAACAGAATGCAGTAAATAGAAACCTTGGGGCTGATGATGCGCGTAAAAGGGTCTCCAAGCGTGGCGAGCATCCCTTTGAGTTTGTTATACGCAGCATCTTCTGATTTCAGAGGAAACATCTCCACCATTGTCTGTTGCAGCTTCGAGTCCCAATCTGTAAATTATTGGTTCCCTTCAAATTAGGCCATAAAAGTTCAATTCTACCTCCACAAATTGGTTTAAATTCTAAACCAAACCAGTCCTCAATCCAGAAAAATGAACCATCAAGATGCATAAAATTTTAAATTTTCATTAACCACTGCATCATCGAGTGTTGATCAAAGACGACACATTCGAATCGAACCCCATATATTTTCTCCAATCAAACAATAAACATGGTACAAAGATAACTGACTACTGACTAAACAAAAGGGTCTGAATGCACAAAGAAGAAAGGCCGGCCCTTTTCTATTATTACCCTGATGATTGAAAGTTGGATCAATAAAGGTTTCTCTAACCAAGCCCCATGCCTCCACTAGAGTTCTCTGCACTGTATTCACCTACCAAAACAACCATTACGACTAATGAATCTTGCAAGTTTCAAGAAAGAGAATAGTACTCTCCATAAAAATCAAAGCTTGATTACCTCACGGGTGTGAGAAGCGGGGAATGCGACAGTGAGAGATTCTGCCAAGGCAGATGATGAGCCCCAACAGAGGGCGGATGCTGCTGCAAATCCAGCCAATCCTCTCCCAACCCTTTTGGCCAAATCCTCTTTCTCCAAATCCGCTTTGCACGATGTGATTTTTTTCTTTTCCGAATCCCCAACTGCTTTAACTCTAAACTCCTTGATTCTTGGAGAGTGGCGTCTGGAGAATCGGCAAGAAAACAAGAGCCTTGAGGAGTTGGGATTTGTGGGAAGTGAGGAAGACAAAGCACAGTCAAGATTTGAGATGAAAGCATCCATAATTGATCAAAGATTGGAAGAGTGAGTGCACCGAATGAATGAGCCTTGAAAGAAAGAAATTTTTTGTACCACAAGAAGAAGAAGAAGAATAGAAAACAAATTGAAATTGTGAGTTGGGGGGGGGAGCCCACATGAATCTATGGCTTTGTGGTGATAGTTAAAACAGCTGCGTGTGCTAGGGGTGGGCAAAATATTCGAACCGATTCGTTGAACCGTTGAATCGAATTGAATTCGAACCGAATTTCCGGTTAACCGAGGACTCCGGAGCAAATACAAATATCATATTTCACTATTCGCCCGGTTCAAATACAAATACAAATACTTTAAATTTTTTCCCCGATTAACCGAACCGAACCGAAAATATTTATTATATTTTAAAAATTATATATATTTGTATATATTATAGATATTTGATGGTATATAATTATATGAATAATATATATCACTATTTATTTAATTATTTAAATATATAATAAAATAAATATTAAAATCTAAAGAGCTAATTATCATAATATGTCACCATAATAAGCTCATATTCATATTTTTTCTTTAAAAACACCCCATTATTAAAATATACCACTACGTTAAGATTCGTTGCATATAGTGAAGTATTTTGATAATATTAAAAAGTATCATTAGATTCAATAATACTAATATAGTGATGTATTTTGATAATACCACTACACTAAGATTTTTTTAATATACTAATATATTTTTAATAACACTGAAAGGAACTACCGCATTTGATAGTTATATAATATTTTTATTGTATGTACGGTAATAACCTCAAAAATAAACCTACAAAGGTTAAAAATTAAGAAATGAAGATTTGATTATGAAGTTTAATAGCTTGGACGAAATATTCGAACCGAATCGCTTAACCGCTGAATCGAATCGAAACCGAACCCCCGGTTAACCGAGGGGTCCGGTTACAAATACAAATACTTCATCTAAGTATTTGCCCGGTTCAAATACAAATATAAATACTTGAAAAACTCAGGATAACCGAACCGTGCCCACCCCTAGCGTGTGCGTGTCTGAGAGTATCTTCTCTCTGCAGTGCAGACCGCAGTTGTGAAGGAATCCTGGGACTCTTGTATTCTTTGGTTCTTTCACTTCCCAGTCCCACACATGGATCCCCCTGGACCACTGGGCCGCTCCCGCTCTCTCTCGAATAATTACAGTATTATTACCACTATTATACTTACAAACTGAAATCCCTCTTCATTAGGCCTCAGCCAGACTATCAATCTGCGACCACATTTTCCTTTTGATACATCAATATCATATACTTCTAGTATATAGATACGCAGTAAGACAGAGTGAGATATAAAAAGTTTAATAATTGCATTGGATTTTGTGCAGAAGAGAAAATGACCACTTTTAATGGGACGGAGTAAGTAGTAAATAAACTCAAATCTCAATGAGCCAATGAAATTTCCAAGTATGATATAGATCCACTTTCACCCACTCTAGTTTCTATGATAATAGTATTATAGTAACAATAATAATATTATTATGCATGTAAACAAAACATGTGAATGTCTAGTGTTCAACATCCATGTTCATGCCTTGATCATAAGGTTAGACATGTGAAAGTCTTGAAATGTATATGCCTTGATTATGAGGTTAGTAAATAGTGAGAGGATAAAAAAGTTTATAAATAGCCTATGTAATGTATTGAGAAGTTAAGTTAGAAAAAATTTTATGCAAGCTTAATACTTGTTTCATCTCATGCCATAATTATTACACTTTATCCATTTTATTATCCCACTTTTAAACTTCCTTTCTTTCACCATTTAATCCCAATTTCCATTACAATACTTCCACTATAAACACAAGCTAATAAGCCATATACCATTTTATTGTACACATACATAAATAAAGATAGTTATTTCTATAACACGTTATCAGCACGAGGAGACTCTGTCCAGATTATCATTTGAGGTATAATATCTTATTTCTAAACTTTCAATAAGATTATGGCTAACCTTGCAAAGCAGGAATTTGCTCCCTTAACCGTTGAAGGAAGCAATTATATGTCCTGGGCCCGAGATGTAAAAATGCATCTTACTTCAATGGGTCTGGAAGATACTATTGCTGAAGGCAAAAATCCCTGCCATCAAAATCAGGCAAAAGCCATGATTTTCTTGTGCCATCATATCGAAGAGGCACTTAAAATGGAGTACGTGACTGTGGAATCCCCACTGGCATTGTGGGAAAAGCTGAAAGAAAGATATGATAATCTTAAAAAGACGGTGCTTCCAAAAGCCCTTGATGACTGGACAAACCTGAGACTTCAGGATTTTAAAACAGTCCGGGAATATAATTCCGCTGTGTTCAAAATTACGGCCCAATTGCAATTATGTGGGCAAAAGATATCTGAAGCAGAAATGCTTGAAAAAACGTATTCTACGTTTCATGCTAAAAACACAGTATTGAGTGAGACATACCGTCAAAAAGGTTTTCAGAGATATTCTGATCTTATCACCTGCTTATTATTGGCTGAACAAAACAGCCTATTGTTGTTGAGAAATCATGAATCTAGGCCCGCAGGTGCAAAATCGTTCCCTGAGGTGAACGCGGCTCAATCATCGAAATATGTGCGTGATCGTGGGCACTTTAAAAATCAAAATGATGATCGTGGCCAAAATCGGTATCACAATCGAGGCAGAGGTGAATCATCTCGTCAAAATAATTATTGAAATAAGCCTCGATTTGAGCAAAATCGCAGATATGATACCAGAAGGCCTTACAAACCACAACAAAGAAATTATGCAAGAAAGCATAAACAAAATGATGAAATTTGTGATCGTTGTGGAATTAAAGGCCATATGGCTCAAACATGCCACACAGCTAAACACTTAGCTGAACTGTATCAGGCCTCGAAACGAAAAGAAAGATCAGGTGTTGAAGCACACCATAATGCCCACGATGATACTTATGATGATATATTAAATGATAATATCACGCACCTGGAAGCTGATGATTTTGTTGAGCCAGATACTGTTACTAAATAATATATTATATAGCTATATATATTTTACTTGTCTTTTATAATTCCTGTTTAATATAAATAATGATATCTTGTACTTCCGTTTTATTATTCATGTATAATATAAATATGCTTTTGCATTAATAATATTTATATTGCTGATGTTTAATAACCTTCTTATATTCTTGTAAAGAAATGGATGCTGGAAATTCAAAAGTCGGAGATGATATCTGCCTCATTGACAGTGCAACAACGCATAGCATTTTCAAAAGCAAAAGCTATTTCTCCAATTTAAAATTGGAAAAGACCGCAGTGAAAACTATAAGCGGTAATGCAAAATGCATTGAAGGCTCCGGTAGAGCTGTTATATTTCTCCCTGAAGGGACAAAAATGGCAATTGAAAATGCATTGTTCTCACGCAAAGCTCGAAGAAATTTACTGAGCTTCAATGATATTCGAAAAAATGGATATCACATTGAAACTTCAAAAGAGGCAGATCACGAGTATCTTTTGATAACTCGAATTGAAAATGGCAAAAAATTTGTGAATGAAAAATTGCCATGTTACTCCTCTGGCTTATACTATACAAAAATATGTGCCGCAGAAATACATAACCTAGTAGGCTTGAAAGCTACTAGTGAATTTATTACCTGGCACGATAGACTTGGGCATCCTGGCAGTATAATGCTGAGGCGAATTATTGAAAATTCAAATGGCCATACATTGAAAAGGCAAATGATATTGAACCCAAATGAGTTCAATTGTGCAGCCTGTTCACAAGGGAAATTGATAACCAGACCATCTCCAGTAAAAGTGGGAATTGAATCCCCTACATTCCTAGAAAGAATTCAAGGCGATATATGTGGACCTATTGATCCACCGTGTGGACCTTTCAAGTACCTTATGGTATTAATTGATGCGTCATCACGCTGGTCACACGTTTGTTTATTATCAACTCGCAATTTGGCATTCGCAAGATTACTTGCACAAATTATAAAATTGCGAGCACAGTTTCCAGATCATCCGATAAAGAAAATACGCCTTGATAATGCTGGAGAATATACATCACATGCATTTGATGATTTCTGCATGTCGATTGGAATTACTGTTGAACATTCTGTGCCTCATGTGCACACGCAAAATGGTCTGGCAGAATCATTTATTAAGCGATTGCAATTAATTGCAAGACCCTTGTTAATGAAATCAAAACTCCCTGTTTCTGCTTGGGGACATGCTATATTGCATGCAGCCGCACTTGTGAAAATAAGGCCGACAAGCTATCATAGCTACTCCCCTACACAAATTGTGTTTGGAAAGGAGCCCAATATATCCCACTTGCGAATTTTTGGGTGTGCGGTTTATGTACCGATTGCGCCACCACAACGCACAAAAATGGGACCTCAAAGAAGGTTGGGCATATATGTCGGGTATGAATCACCCTCGATTATTAAATATCTTGAGCCAAAAACGGGTGATTTATTTACTGCAAGATTTGCAGACTGTCACTTTGATGAAACTCAATTCCCGACATTAGGGGGAGGAAATGATCAACTGAAAAAGGAAATATCTTGGCAAAGTCCATTTGATTTCCTTGATCCTCGTACAAGGCAATGCGAACTTGAAGTTCAAAGAATTGTGCATTTGCAGGGAATTGCAAATCAATTACCCGATGCTTTTAATGATGCTGCTAAAGTCACAAAATCATATATAAATGATGCAGCAAATGCACCAGCCAATATAAATGTCCCAGAAGGACAAATTCCAAGTGCAAATGAACCTACTGCACGCCTGAAGCGTGGTAGGCCTTTGGGTTCCAAGGATAAAAATCCACGAAAGAAGAAAATTATCCATATGGGTGATAAATCAATCACAGATGATACTCCCGAAGGAGAAATTGATTCAACCCCCGAAAAGGTTGAACCTGAAAATATTCACCCAGAAGAAAATGAAGTTATTGAAACTTCTTTCAATTATATCAATACTGGGAAATGTTGGAACCGAAAAGAAACAAACGTTGATAATGCCTTTGCATACAACGTTGCACTCGATGTAATGGAAAATAACGAGGATCCTGAACCAAGATCAGTTGAAGAATGTCGGAAAAGAAATGATTGGCCAAAATGGAAAGATGCGATTCAGTCTGAACTAGATTCACTGAATAAACGAAAAGTATTCGGCCCTATTGTCCAAACACCAAAAAATGTGAAGCCTGTTGGCTACAGATGGGTGTTTGTGAGAAAAAGAAATGAAAATAATGAAATTGCCAAATATAAGGCAAGGCTTGTAGCCCAAGGTTTTTCACAACGACCGGGAATTGATTTTGAGGAAACATATTCCCCAGTTATGGATGGAATAACATTCAGGTATCTAATGAGTCTAGCAGTACGAGAAAATCTCGAAATGAGGCTGATGGATGTTGTTACTGCATATTTATATGGCTCATTGGAGAATGATATTTATATGAAAATACCTGAAGGGTTTAAATTACCTGAGTCTTGCAACTCAAAACCCAGAGAAAATTATTCCATCAAATTGCAAAAATCGTTGTATGGGCTCAAGCAATCTGGCCGAATGTGGTACAACCGCCTCAGTGAAAGTTTGATAAAGGAATGCTATACAAATGACCCGATCAGCCCTTGTGTATTTATAAAGAAAAATGGGTCAGAATTTGTGATCGCCGCAGTCTATGTTGACGATTTAAATCTAATTGGAACTCCTGAAGAGTTGAAAAAGGCGGTCGAATATCTGAAAAAGGAGTTTGAAATCAAAGATTTCGGGAAAACGAAATTTTGCCTTGGCCTACAAATTGAGCATTTGGAAATGGGCATATTTGTTCATCAATCAGCTTATACCCAAAAGGTATTAAAGCAATTTCGAATGGATTATGCTCATCCGCTAAATAATCCAATGGTCGTTCGGGCACTTGATCCAGCAAAGGATCCATTTAGGCCAAAAGAAGATAATGAAGAGCAACTTGGCCCAGAAATTCCATATTTAAGCGCAATTGGTGCGTTAATGTATCTTGCAAACAGTACGCGACCTGATATCGCGTTTGCAGTCAATCTACTCGCAAGATTCAGCTCTTGCCCTACTCAACGACATTGGAAAGGCATAAAGCATGTTTTTCGCTATCTCCAAGGAACAATTGATCTTGGGTTATTTTACCCAAAAGACTCTCGACATGAGTTAATTGGCTATGCCGATGCAGGTTATTTATCAGACCCACACAAAGCCAAATCTCAAACAGGGTATATCTTCACGTGTGGTGGAACTGCTATCTCTTGGAGGTCAATGAAGCAGACTCTAACTGCTACTTCTTCTAATCATGCCGAAATATTAACAATCCATGAAGCAAGTCGAGAATGTGTTTGGTTGAGGTCAATGACTCAACATATATTGAAGAGTTGTGGTTTAATCATTGAACCACAAATGCCCCCAACAATTTTATTTGAAGATAATTCGGCTTGTGTAGCCCAGTTGAAAGGGGGTTATATCAAAGGAGATAGAACGAAGCATATTTCACCAAAATTCTTCTACACTCATGATCTTCAAAAGAATGGTGAAGTCGATGTGCAACAAATTCGATCAGAAAATAATTTAGCGGATCTATTTACCAAGGCATTGCCGACTGCAACATTCGAGAAGCTCGTGAAGAAAATTGGAATGCGGCGGCTTCGAGATTTAAAATGATGTCCAAATCAGGGGGAGCATCTGATACAAGAATACTGTACTCTTTTTCCTTCACTTGGATTTTTTCCCACTGGGTTTTTTCCAAGTAAGGTTTTAACGAGGCATATTCTTCGTATTGACGACATTCAAGGGGGAGTATTATGCATGTAAACAAAACATGTGAATGTCTAGTGTTCAACATCCATGTTCATGCCTTGATCATAAGGTTAGACATGTGAAAGTCTTGAAATGTATATGCCTTGATTATGAGGTTAGTAAATAGTGAGAGGATAAAAAAGTTTATAAATAGCCTATGTAATGTATTGAGAAGTTAAGTTAGAAAAATTTTATGCAAGCTTAATACTTGTTTCATCTCATGCCATAATTATTACACTTTATCCATTTTATTATCCCACTTTTAAACTTCCTTTCTTTCACCATTTAATCCCAATTTCCATTACAATACTTCCACTATAAACACAAGCTAATAAGCCATATACCATTTTATTGTACACATACATAAATAAAGATAGTTATTTCTATAACAAATATGATGTTCAAAGAATCGCATAGGATTTTGACAATTTGCCAGAAATAAAAAAGGAAAAAAAAATTGAAAAAAAAAATAGAACATTGATTTTGACTATAGGGCTTGTCTTTAGGATATGGCCCAAACTGATTTCGCAATAAGGAATTTAGATTGGGCCGTTTCCCGGACCATATCCAGCCCACCCATTAATAGAATAGAATCCAATAATAATCAACTCAAATAAAACGGACGAGACATCAGAGTTCAGACACATGCACACCCAAATTGAGTCATTGAGTGCGTGCATATATAACAAAAACTATGATAGGAGGCGATATGTTACATGTCCATCTCTACTCATCAATTTAGAATATAGTACTGTATAATAATAGCAATTACCAATTACTACATCTCTCCCTATATATACTGTATATATCAATTTTATTAATATATAGATATAGATGCATCACACAATCCTCCATTTCTGATAAATAATGTATGTGTGCATGCGTGGCTTCACTCGATCTAGCTAGCTAGCTAGAATTCAGATTGTGCATGGGTATCTTATAATTTGCATGATAGTGAATTTTAAGGTATATATAGAAGTATACCATGGGTCCAAAGTTGAAACAAACCCCAAAAAACATATACTATATGCACAACATAATATAAACCCTGTCCCTGGATGAAAAAGATGATAGTCCGCCATGCCAAGAGGGAGCTATTTCCTATATATTCCTTGCTTTTCACTCTCCTTTGTTATCTCAAGCCAGCTTTTCCAATAATTAATATATGTCCTGCTGCAATATGCGTTATTATTATTCACTTTACATCATCGTATTCATATAGAGATGAGGACAAAAAGATAAATGAGGGCAATTAAATATGTCCAATTTATCACACATATTAAAGCACACATTTGGATATACATATATATATTGGAATGTTCTAGCAAAAAGAAGAAGTAATTATTAATGACTTGTAAATGGATTATTGGAATGTTAAGGAAGAGAAAAAGAAGGTATTAGTATGTGTAACTATGTAGTAAGAGAGAGAAGGCAGTAAGTGCATAGTATACAGCAACAGCATACATACTGTATCTTATGCAAGAGAGAAGTCAGTAAACCAGTAGGAATAATAAAACCAAATTAGGGTAAAGTAATTGGGTTTTTAACAGCAAGCAGCAGCATTCCCTCTTAGCTTGTCTGTACGTACAAATAAGAAAACCCTAGTAGAGAGTGTACTACCGTGTAGAGACCCCCCCCCCTTCCTTCCTAGTATTCCCCACCCTACATGACTACATTAAATACTGTCAAAGAATGAATAATATCATCATCATCATTTGTATGTATATCTGTGTGTGTGTGACAGAGAGAGAGAGGGGAAAAGGGGCAGTCAAAAGTGTCATTGAAATGTCATTTCAATCAACAGCATTTTCTTTTCATCATATAAAATCAGAGGACAATATTTAATTAGGATTATACTCCCTCCGTTTTTTTTGTTAGTTACTGTTGACTAATGAGTACTGTTTACTTATATACTTTGACTTAAAGTTTTCTTATGGTTATACAAGTTAAAATATAGCCATGTGTGATCTTGTTAGATTCGTCTCGTCTTGTAGATTTTAAATATCGAACTTTTAGAATTTTTACATGTACCGAATTTGAATTATTAATGATTTAAAATGTGCTTTGGACTGCGTGCTGAGTGGGTTTATAGCTATTTTTAAAAAATGGAGGGAGTATAATAGTATATGCGTGTGTGTAATATTGTGTATGGACTTATGGAGTATGGACAACTGGCCGGGTCTTGTGCAGAGGTATACATAGATAGAGATAAAATAAATACTTATGTAAAAAATATACTACTACCATCTATCATGCATGCACAAAAAACACATTGGCTCCACAGTCTTGGCAATTTGTCTGTTGCCCTTAATTCAGGGTGATCCTTGGCAGCTCCTCATCCCCCCAACACCAGTAGATGAATTAATTAAGCTGTAAAGCGTGTTTTGTGTCCAGTCAGTTACTGTATGGAATATAGTAGTAGTGGATGTGGTGAGAGTGAGTGAGCTAGTAGGAATGATTAAGGAAGGATCTATCTGGTGTTGGGGAGTCCTGGGACTTGCTAAGAATTTAGGCATCACTACTACACTCAGTTAACTTTGGCCATGCTTAATTTTTCTTTCTTTCTTTCTTGCCCTTATTTTATCACCAATCATTCCCACAACTCCCCACCAAACATCCATTTAATGCCACTCTTCAAAACTTAGCCAACAATGAATTACATTGCCCCACACACCCACACACACACACACACATATATTTGGCCACAGTCTCACAGATTATTGACAGTAGATGAATAATACATCTCTCACAGTGACTCACATGACTTGCCTAATCATTTGCATGTAGTATTAAGATGGTGAATCGGATAAGGTATATGTTCCATCTATGACCACATCAGACCTAGCTCTATATATAGTGTTTAAATAGTATTATCCATCGATCTCACTAGCCTACATACCGAGCGAGTATATGTAATGCAGGCCAATTGCAGGTGTATTTGGCGGATGAAAAAGCCTAAAACATTAGGACCTCAAATGTACTAGTATTTCTTTTGGTATATATCCCCACTGACCAATGACCATTGGCTGGCCTCTGGAGGAACACATCTTTCACTTCAATCTTATATTATTACCTTATCTTTTCTATTTGATTCTTGTGGATAAGACATAGTATTAGTATATTAGTATTATATATGATGACCCTAAAACTCAATGCCAAAACACCTGGAAAAGGCGTTATCCCTTTAATGCATAAATAAATGTCACCTTGGATTCTAATTCCACAATCCCTACTATTGCATTAGATTCTGATTATATAGGAGTAATAAAATATACTACTACTATTTGAGTGTGTGCGTGTGTGTTTGTGAATGTTGTATGTCCATTCTTTTCTGAGGGAATATTAGAGAGCTCATGCTTTATGATTTGATTCTCATCAATTACTACATTATTTCCTCAAGTTTGAACATGAAATACACAATTCTATGCCCAAGGTGGCTCTATATATATGCAAGTTTCATCAATTGATCACACAAAAAAAAACATAGCTCTGAAGTTAATTAATAAAAAAAAAAGGAAAAATAAGGCAAACAAAACAAATTAAAAATTATGCAGTACTAGTACTAGTAGTGTACTACTACATATAAAACAATAGCTATTACTAATTTAGAAGCTGAAGTTTTTCGACTGTCACTAATGAAATATTTTTATTTTCATTTTTTCGAAATCTAATACTCCTATAATTCCTTCGTAATGACCAAATGCGGCCATAATGGCATCTCATGATTCTCATCTAAATTATATCAAAAGATTTCAAGGAACATGAACTCAAAAAAGATAAGAAGATACATATTATGTACGAAAATAACAGTCAAATACTAACAGTTAGGCCCAATATTAAGTATTATCACTCACACACATCTATCCAAATAAAAGTAGTTAAATTATGAAAGCAAAAAACTTGCCCTTTTCTTTTGATCAAACCACAGCTTGAGACGATTCCTACTCGAAAAAAAAAAAAAAGTAGTAATAATAAAGAAAAAAAGAGACTCAAAAAACATAAACTTATATCAGTTCATAAATCACCTCCGCATCATTTCACCGCATTGATTGATCATCTTGTTCAACTTCTGATGCAGGTTCATCTTCTTCTTCGAATCCGTCGGTGCCATAAGCTCCATGGCCATTCCCAAAGGCTTTTATGTGATCCTTTAGGGATCTTTTGTGCTTGAAATCAGAACCACAGACGCAGTACCAGAGCTTCCCACAGTTCTTCTCATGTGTTCTCCAATCTCCCCTTACTGCAAAGGCTTTCCCGCACTTTCTGCACATAAAAGGCTTGATTCCATGCTTCCTTTTGTAATGTGTTTGGAGGGTCCTGAAGTCTTTTAATGGCTTCGCTCTTGGGTGATCTATATTGTTTCTGCAACCAGGAGCACAACAGTAACAAGGAAGCCTAAGCATGCCCGTTGGCTGAATTCCCCTTAGGGATTCAGGTCCTCTCCTATACTGTGAACCATGCCCCCACATGTGCATCTGATGAGACATAAAATTAAGTCTTTTATATCAACTGTTGATGAGGAATACAGACAAAGGAGCAATATTTTTGTGAAAAGATGGAAATTCTGACCAACAGAATATCACCAGAGGTGAAAATTCTGTGACTCTCAGTCAGATTAAGAATGTAAAAGGGAAGTAAAAGCATCAGCTGAAAGGAAACTTGTCAGCCTGTTGAGGAAGAAGCAGTAAGTGATGAGTGGGTACACAATTTTTCACTTTGAATGAATTTCTTTATACATTTAGTCTTCTTGCAAACATCTTCCTTAGGCTTACTAACTTCCCAAAAGCAAAGCAAATTAAACACTTGATGAGTTCGTGCCATTCAACTCCAAGATTCAATCTTCCAACTAACAAAAGCATTATCCCCCTTAATTCAATTTATTTTAAAAAGTTGATAACACGATAAGATATTGTATTCCTCAATCAAGGGAAACAGTAAAAAAAATAAGTAACGTATAATTCATGAGATTCCCTGTGAAACCCAGTTTTATTTTAGGCACAGATAGTACAGCTAATTAAAAACTGGTGATCTTCTGTTTCATGGTCCACGGGCCTTAAAAAAAAGGGAGTAAAAATTGGGAGTGGAATGGAAAGAAGAAGAAGATCAACGGTGCCTATAGTGGATCAATTTCCAAAGTGAAAGCATAGAGGTGCAGAAAAGTCCTTGGATTTCAGATGATGACACTGATAGTCAGACATGAGAGTTTAGGTATGGGTTCTTGAACGCTTTTTTTTTCAAGCAGATGGAGTACTGCACCCAAAGGACATGAGAGTAAAAGGAATAATTATAATTGTGTGACATCAATTTGAATGCTCCATGGTAACTGTCGAAGTTTTAGTTGTACACCACAGTTACCAGACCACAGGCACAGGCTTCAGAAGAGTACTAAAGCATAAGGAACAATATTGCCTGAGTTGTTCAATCACATAAATAAAAGTGAAACAATCTCAGCTAAAGTCTGATGCATACATCAGTGGTGGTCATCAGACTGAACAATTGGGAAATCCCTCAGCCTCAGGCCTCAGCCATGCAAGAAAATCTCAGTATTGAAAAAGAAATTAGTATTAAAAAAAAAAAAGGGAAGACCCACAAAATTCAAAAGGGAGAAAAGAACTCCGATCCCCCACGCACACGCACACAAACCCTTGTTAAAAAAGACAGACTCTAGTCTGTACAAATAAATACAAACAAAATCAAAGTTTGATAGTAGTAGAAGAAATCCAAATTCCAGCAAGCTAGCAATTAGATGATGATTACCTGCATGTTATTGTATCTATTGAAGGTCTTGAGGCAGACAGGACATGAAAACTGGGTTGGACCTATGAGAATCTGGGAAGGAGTGGGAATCCAATACTGTCCCTTGTTGAGGGTGGCGATGGGGCTGCAGCCTGAAGAAGGTAGATCAGGCGAGTGTTCCGCTGCTTTATGATGATGGGCTGAGGAGGAGAGCAAGGAGGCAAGATCGGCAGGGGTAGGGTTTGGTAAGCCTATGTGGAGAGCAACGGTGACGCCGTTGCTGGCAATATAATCCTCGTCGTCGTCGTCGTCATCAGCAAGGGCAGGAGGAGCAGGAGGTGGAGGAGATTGAGTGGGTAAGAATTGATGGAGGGATGATTGTTGATGATGATGATGATGATGATTGTGTGATAATGAAGTGGGGATGAGTGTGAGAAGGGGGAGGGGTTCTTTCAAGGGAGGGGAAGAAGGAGGAGGAGGGGTTTGATGATGGTGGTGGAAATAGTAGTTGGAGGAGGAGTTAGTAGTGAAGGTGGAGGTGGAGGTGGAATAGAAATCGTGGAAATTGAGGAATTGATGAGCATAGAGATGATGATGATGATTAGGAGGGTGGGGGGGATGATGATGATGATGATCATCGGTCATGGTGATGGAGAACAAAATTAAAAAGGGAAAGATGATGAGAGTAGTGATCGAGAGAGTAGTGCACAGTAGTACAGATGAGCTGCTGGTGAATAATTATAAAATGGTGGGGTTTGGACTTTAATTTGTAGAAGAAGAAGAAGAAACTAGCTAGTATTCCTTCATTTTTAATTGGGCTTTAGAAGTTTATTTAGAGAGAGACTGAGATTCAGAGAGAGATCATCTACAGACTACATACAGGGAGACAGAGAGAGAGAGGGAAAGGGTGAGGACACCCCACACACACACTCTCCATAAAAACCAGACAACAGTAAACAGTCAACATGATATACCATTGTAGTACTCCCTCCGATTTTCAAAATAAGCGTAATATAAGGAAATGGTACGGGATTTGGAAGAAATAAAAGTGATTTAGTGGAAACTTTTACCATAATGTAATATTTATTATGAAACACCCAAAAAAAAGGAAAATGTTACACTTAAAAAGAAGCGGAGGAAGTAGTATATTATATTCCCTCCTCTACATTATACTTTTCTTCTGAATAAATTTTAATTTTATTTTATTTATTTAATGATTAATGTTTTAAAATAAATGTCATAAAAATTACTACCTCCGTTTTATTATTAATTGTTACGGACCCATGACACATATGTCGATATACATTTTTAACGGTTAATAACTTAAATTGTGTACGATAAAAGTTTATAAAAATTTGATATTCTAAAACTACAAGATTAGACGAATCTAACAAGATTTCACTTGACTATGTTTTTCTTACATAACTGTGATAAAAATTCGAATCAAACTTAAACAGTGAATAGTGTCAAAAAGTCAACCGTAACAATCAAACTGAGACGGAGGAAGTATAATATAAATTTTATATTTTAAAAGCATAGCAGGCTACAGTTTACAATCTACCAAATTACTAGTATAAAAGAAAGTAGAGTAGTAATCTTTAGCTTTGATATAAGAATTCTATTCACATGCAAAATTAAACTTTATGAGCTTTTTTGCACATAGTATATCATAATCCAATTAAAATACTCCTACTCCTACTATATAAATCTCATTGTCTTTACAATTTTTATATACTCCTACTTCTTCATTAGTTTAATTTCTCCTTGCGTTTAACTGGAAATTAAAGCAGTAGACCTTAATTATATTAAACTGCATGCATGCTTATTTTAAATTTATAATAAGGCTACTATAATTAATAATTTATTTCGTTTTTAAAAATGTGATCCCTCTCAAAATTAAAATAATAGCATGATACAGAGATAATTAATTAATAGAGGTTTCTTTCTAATTATTTTTTTTTAATGTACTTCCTCCATCTCACTATTTTTGTTACGGACCCACCCAACATGCACGTATGCCGATACACATTTTCAACGGTTAATAACTTAAATTGTGTACAATGAAAAGTTATAAAAGTTAATTGTCTAAAACTATAAGATTAGACGAATCTAATAAGATCTGTCTTGACTATGTTTTTTCTTACATAGTTATGATAAATATTTGAATTCAAGTTAAACAGTGAATAGTGCCAAAAAAACCATCCGTAACAAAAACACCGAGAGGGAGGTAGTATTGTTTAAAATTTTACTAATAAGGTATACGTACGGAATAATACTCCTAACTAGTCACGTATATAAAGGTTGAGGTAGAGAGTCATATATATATACATAGGTACTACTACTATTGAAGTTTCAAGTTCAAATCTACGTACGTATATATACTCGGTCATACACATTCTTCTTTGCTTTACCTTTATTATGTATTTAAATTTAAAAAAAAATTAAAAAAAAAAAACACCGGTTGACAAATGCATGTAATTATTTATATAGACATAATTAGTATGTAAAATTATTAATTTATTGTGAAAAGAGGAGAGTTGTAAAAGAGTTAAATTAAAGAGTTTTTGGGCAAATCAAAAGCTGTAAATGTGAAAGATCAGCTGAGCAGTGAGCATCTCTTTATTAAGCTAATAAGGGTAGCTTAGCTAGCTAGGGCGATTGTTGTTGTTGTTGTTCACCCTATATGTATATATCATTTCACTATGTACATGCATATATATATGTTGTTCGTCTTCGTCAATCGTCATGTATCCACATTCCACTGCACAATTAAAATACTATGTATAGATTTGAAACCAACAGCCCCGTAAGAAATCAATTAGCAATGCATGCACGCACTACCTAGCTACATAATCAAAATTCATTGGCCAAAATATTTCTTCTTCAACAGTTTCATTTCCCAATTTTTATTATTATTATTATATTATTACTATTTATTTTTTTAAAGACCAATAATTTAGCGAGGTATAGTACGTGTGATTTGCTTGGGCAACTTGAAAATAATACTCCCTCCGTCCCACTCCAAGTGTCTTGTTACTGTTGTGCACGGGAATTAAGGTATAGTTGATTTGTGAGTATATGGTGGGGTCCACATAGTTGTTGGAGGGGAAAATTATTTCTATTTATAGAAAGAAGACATTTGTAATGGGACATCCAAAAATAGTAAGTAGGACATTTGGAATGGGACGGAGGGAGTAATACGTAGTAACTATCCAAGTTGGGCATCAGGGCAGCATAGAATTTATTAGTGAAAATAAAAATAAAAGAAACCTTGATCGAAGATTTAAGGGATCTTAAACAGGAAAATTTGCCTCTCTTAGACTACCAATATCCATGACCAACCCAACCACCCAACCATCCAACCATCTCATTATTTTATTAATTTCTCTCTCCTCCAACTCATCAATATCCATCCCAACCCAACCACCCAAATTTTACATACTTTATCAATAACCACCCAACCATCCAACCACAATATTATAAATAATTCTTTTAATTTATACATTTTAGATTAGTTTGAAATATAAAAAAAATAATGTATCAAAAATATAAATATTTTAGTCTTACTTGTAAAGAATAAAAAATCTAAAATAATAATATATTTTTTATTTATTTTTATTTTCTGTAAATTTTAAAATGAGTTAAATATATCAAAATTGATATATTATGTATTTAACAAAAATATATCAAGAGTGGTCTCTATTTGTAGAGAATAAAAAATTATAAAATTTGGTATATTAAAAAATTTTATTTATTTATCTATATAAAAGATATAATCATTTTATTATATAAATTTAAAAAAATTACTTGACCAATAGAATGGAGACAAGTGTCTCCATCCCATTGGCCCAAAGAAAGAGACCAAGTGGTCTTTGGTTGGGCATTGGTCGACCACCATCCCCCAACCATCTTCATTTTAATTTTTTTTTGTTTTATTTTTTTTTAAAAAATGCCTATGTGGAGGTTGGGTCTCTTGGGATGGGATCATGGATATAACTAGTCTTAATTACACCCTAGGTCTCGCTCTTGAGTACTGTTTGAGAGGGTAAAAGCCAAAAAGCGTATCCATCCACGCTTTCTTTCTGGCATATAATCCCTTCCTTCGTCCCATTTTAAATTTCTCATTTTCTATTTTGATTCATCCCACTTCAATTATCAAATTTCCCTATCTAGAAAATTTTTGCTCCTTCAAACAAACATCACATCAATTATTTACTCAATAACTCTATTCTAACTAAAATATCGTACCAAAAAGAAATGTGACATCTCAAATGGGAGAGATAGGGATGGAGTATTATTATATAGCTAATACTAATTTCTATAAATCAAAATCTTGAATTTTAGAAAACCAACAAATTAAATCACTATTCGCAATTTCTTGTGGGAATTGCCGACCATAAAGACGCCACACGCATATTCACATCTCTTTTTTTTTTTTTTTTTTTTTCTCTTTGGATTACACTATTCGCGGCACTAATGCTCAAGACAAACGACATTCTTATTCCTTAATAATACACGTCTGTTAACCTGTCCTCAATTTAGTGGTTTTCTTTATATATGTATAGATATAGCTAGATATACATCACTGATTGAAAGGACAAAATATGGAGTATTCCACTTTTCTAGCCCTCTAAATCAATTTTGGACCTCATGTTTTATTTCATACTGCACACTTCCCCCTTTTAACTTTCAGGTATCATATGAATTTATGTTTTCTATTTTAACATAATTTGCAATTCACAACTCACAAATAAAGTAACTCATAGTATATAATAATCACTAATTATAATTGCCATATCATCATAATCAATGCAAGAATGCAAAGTGTTATCATAATCCCAGTATACAATTTCTTCCATATATCAAAATACTTGTTCAAGCTAGCTAGCTCCCAATTGTATAGGCGGGAAAATATAATGGCCAAATTGCCAACGAGTATGCATGCGTATGATCTCACCGTACATACCTACATTACATATGATGATAAGCACCATGGTGGTAAAATGCTTAAAACAAATATCACAAGAGACAAGGTTATACTATACATATGCCCTTCCTTTTTTTTAGTTGGGCACACACAAGTGCACATTAGAGACAACAATAGAAAGTAGAACCATACAGAATAGGAAAATGGAATACATTACACCAGATCATCGCATTCAAAGAATCATAAAGAAGCATTATTCAATCTACCATATATAAACGCTCAACTTGGAATAAAATTTAACTTTTTCAGCATAATAAAAGCAATCTAGATTCATAAAGACTCTCTGGACAAAGAAAACATACCATGTGAGTCTATGGCATGCAAGACATGTGAGATTTTGATTAGTTTCACAAGTGTGATAACTGATATGCTTGCAACTGTATGGAAACATTCCCAACAAACATACCAAACTTCAGTCTGCTATACTATGCTCATTATGAGCCACAACATGCGTAGGTTGTGTGATCCCCGGCCAAAGAGCTTACTCTATTTGGTGTTACTGTAAATAAAAATGGCAACTGCTCTTTCATTTTTCTTAGATATGATAACATGTGTGAGTCAAGTTAGGTGGCTCTTTGAGCAGTAAATACAAATGTTTATGAAGTAAAATGATTTCACTAGAAGTTAGGTGATATCACTAAGAAACACATCACAATTCACAAAGGAAAAAATTTGCAAAAATAGATCAACACTGCTGAGTCTCCGATCCCAGAAAGATCACTCAAGCATTCCACACGGCACAACTGGACAATTATCATTATGGATCCTTCTCGTAAAGGAAACGACAACGCATAACCACTCAAATGTCTGCAACAGTCACACCATATAAACTTCCTACTTCATATAATATCCAATTTCAAGTACTCCTTTTACGCGCAACAGGCATACATATAAAAAATAGCTAGATAAAAAGAACATTATGCAAAATTGATGAGTTAGGAAACAACAGAGTGAGAAAAAAGGCTGGATTTAAAAGAGTTGAACCCATTTAAAAGTGCACAAGTAGCCTGACCAACCACTACCAACCAGCTCTTCGAATTTACTCGCTACTTCTTCAGTCGGAAAAATGAGTAATAAAACCTGAATCAGAAAATCAGAATCACTATGAGGAGAGATGGAAATAAGGAGGTCTTAATATGGAACTTTTTTGCAATCACAACTCCAGAAGGTCAAAAAGATACAAACACAGGCTCATTTTTGGAGTTAAATTCATTAAAGGAAATGAAGGAATTGGATGGGATGAGACAATATCAGAAAATAGATTAAACTCAGAAATTGGGTGGAAAGTTTGTGCGAGAAAAAAACACGGGAGAAATCCTTCCATTTCCAACCAAATGCATAATTTTCTTTCATCCTAAAATCCCAGCCAAGATCAAGTTTTTTCTTTTCTTTCCTCTTTCAAGGTGACTCTCTCCCGCAATACAACATTTACAAGCAGCTTTGGCATGGGTAGCACTCCATCCCATGTTTTCATGCGAAGGAAATATACCTTCACTTATGTACGTCATGCACATGAACAGAACTCACTGGCAGATACCCTTGTAAGGGGTCAGCAGTGATGGACTCTCGACTAAACGTACCAATCTCAATCTCTCTTTTTAGTTATATATATTAACAAACTTTCCTCGGAAAAAAGAAAAAACACTTGGTCATAATCCATGTGATAAACAAAGAAATATTTAACCCTGAGAACCAAAATGAAACAAATAATGTCACCAATTATATAAGGCCGAAGTTACAGATGCATATCTCGCATAAACATAAGGTGAACATATTTAAGATTGGTACTTTTTCACTACCAACTTAAATTTTTACTCTCTGCTCCGGACTCAGTGGACAGAAGAAATTATGTCTTCAACCTAGTTCTCTTAAGACTGTCCATTTGCTACCCAAATATGAACTCCATTATTTCGACCAGTTAAACAAACGCATCAGAAAAAATAAGTGAACAGTAGTGTTTGGTGAAATAAAACGCCATGTGTAATTTCAAAAGAAACATTTCATCGAACATGAACCAGTACCATAATCAAATAAAGAAGCATCATTCCAAGAAATTGCCAGCAAAGTGCAGAGGCCACATAACACAAAAGAAACAAAAATTAATGTAAAGCAAAACAACAGCATGCATCTTAACTACCTGAGTCAAATATCATGACTTTCCAGTATTCATCATCAAGGTGATGTTATCCCCTTTCAACAAGATCCTACCAAGTTGTTTCCTGGTGTTCTTCTTGATGCTGACCTCCTCCGCATCATCCAAAACCAAATTCATGTACTCGTCAAAGCCAATGATTCGGCCTTCAATTCTGAGATCCTTCTGCTCAAAAAGCCAAATTTGAATGCGGGCTTTGCTTTGGAGAAACCTGAAGATGAGGTTAATGGGTTGGGTCATAATACGCTGGACTTTGGTGCTCGCCATGGCTCCTGCTACGATGGATTTCCCGCTTTCCTCTCTTCTTGGCCCCTCTCGAATTTGAACGGAGCGCTGTAAAAAAAAACCCTAGCACTATTTGTTGAACAATTAAAAATTCGGTTTTTGCGCTGCTACTCCCCAGTCCGAATTCCCTACAAAACGCGTCGTTTTTTATCCCTCCTCTTTCCTCACTCCTCACTCCTCAGGCCTTACAAAGAATTTCACATGTGAAATAATTCTTCTATTTTTATGTAAATTTAAATAAATATACCTATTTTATTTCTTTTGCATTACAAATGAAAGAAAAATAAAAAAAATGGTTCCCCTGCATTCTTAAAACTTGAAAGCATCATATCCATGTTTGTACATGTACACCATCAACACTCAGCATGAGGAATCAATAGCTTTACTCTCCCAAGTTTGACCAAATATAATCAACACAAAGATTACCTTGACGCCAAATCTGGGATCGGTTTTTTTCCTTGCGTAATTTGTTTAATCATTGGAATAAGGGTTGAACGTTGCTGTCACTGAGGAATGTGGATAGAATCTACTAATACTAGCAAGTAGCAAAGAATGGGTGTCCATTTGGACTCTATCCAGTATCCAGCAGGCCAACCTAAGCTTCTTAGCTTCTCAATCATTTGCAAACATACTTCATCGAGTATTTTCTTTTAAAAGCTAATTCAAAGTTTTAACACATTAAAACCAATGAAAGGAAAAGGAAGTAAAAGAATCATACAGTCATCCTTTGTAGTAGATTTTTAAGACTACCCATGTAGGAGAGACAGCATTTCACTTTACTTGCACTTTGAACCAAGGTTGTTAAGATCGGGATCCTATATGGGATCATTTTTCTCTTTGCAAGATCGGGATCGCAGGATCGAATCGGGATCCTAAGATCTTATGAAATTGCAATAATAGATAAACTCAGTTATGCATACTGACAAGTAAAAGCATTATTTTGTGTGTTTATGAATCTTGCAAGTTAATTCATACAATACAATACAAAAATATCACAATCAAACATAAACTATTTTCCACATATATACATATTATGTTTTTTTACACATCATACATAAGGAATACAAGCTCTTAAGTTTAAAATTAAAAGAAACAAGTTATTTTGATCCCAAATTATAAAATACTACAAAAATTTTATGCGTTTAAGAGGGTAAGATCGTAAGATCGTAGAAGCGTTTGAGGGAGTATGACTATAAGATCGTAACATTCTACTACCAGGATCGGGATCTTACGAATTTTAAGATCCTACAAGAATCGGGATCGTTTTAGAGAAATGTGATCATAAAATCGTAAGATCCTAAAATCAGGATCGGGATCTTAACAACTATGCTTTGAACATCTTGAATATGGGCATATTAAAATATTGGTTCTATCACCCATTTTGCAACTTGGATTATACTCCAAAACATCAAATGCTGCCTGATTTCCAAATGCCAAAAACATCAAAATTACACCAACTTGAGAAAAACACTCGCTTTCAACTAAAAGAAGAATAAAAAGACACTCAAAAGTTACATTCTGCTAGAGCCTAGAGATACACCAGCAATATCAAGACTCCACTCACTCCTGTTCAGATTCTTTGTGCTTCTTTTTTTTCTTGTCCTTTTTCTTCTCACTTTTTGCTGCTGCTTCATCATCACCTTCAACATTTTCTGAATCCTTATGCTTCTTGTCTTTCTTCTTTTTCTCGGATTTCTTGACCTCCACCGGTGGTTCACCTTCATAATCGCTATCTTTCTTCTTTTTCTTCTTCTCCTTTTTCTCTGATCCCTGCTCCACATTTTCAGCTTCAATCTTTGCTTTCTTAACAACAGCCTCCGGTGCAGGGCTATCATTGACAGCTTCTAGTTTGCGTTTGCGACCCTCTCCGTCATCTTCCCCATCCTTGTGTTTCTTCTTTTTCTTCTTCTCAGTGTCAACAGAAACCGGCTCATCATTGGCGTTGGTGCCCGATGGTTTTGGCTCTGTTGCCGCAGCAAGGCTGGCAATGACAGAGTCCCCTCCAGTTGGCAAAACAACATTCCTTGACCACTCGGCTGGCGTATTCTCATTTGGTTTACCATGCTTATCCAACTTCCCCTCAGCTATAAGCTTCTTCTTCATGGACGCTCTAGGACCTAAACCCCATTTTCTAGGATAAGTATCCCTATCCATAACCACCCTCTTAATTTTGGCAACCGTGCCATGATCACAAGTGGCCATCACCGCAGTTGTCATTTCAGCAATCCCCAATGCTATTGCCTCCCCCTTGGTTGTCATCAACACCACCTCCTCTCCAACCTCAATATCATTTTCAAACCTCAGCAAACCAGGAATCATCAACTTCGCACCATAACAGATGGCATTAACTGCAGAATCCTTCACCACAAGCCTCTTGTAACTAGTCAAAAGCACCTCCAACGGCATAATCGCCCTCCTCAGGTAACTCTCATCCCTGTAATTATCATAAACCCATTGTGCATCCATAACGTCGTGCATCGTCACCATGTTATCCTTCTCCCCCAAAATCCCCGACCTAACCCTCCTCAGCTCCTGCATATGCCCTCCTACACCCAACAATAGACCCAAATGCACACACAATGTCCTCACATATGTTCCAGCCTCACACGAAATCCAGAAAACAACCAAATGCCTATCAACATCATACTCAAGAAGTTTACTTTCATAAATAGTTCTAATCCTAAGCTGCCTCTTAACTGCAGAAATCAAAGGAGGTCGCTGAAAAACCGCACCAGTTAGAGTCTCGAGCGCCCTAGCAACTTTCGAAACATCAGGCACCTTCGAATGCAAGCGCGCCACGCATACGTACTCTTTCCCTGCACCTTGCTGAGATTTTACCAAACGTGTAGCGCGGTCGATGCAAACAATCAAATTACCAGTGACCTTGGGGTCGAGTGTACCCGAATGCCCGGTTTTTTCGACGCGCAAAATGCGCTTAATCCAGGCCACAACTTCATGAGACGAAGGATTCGCCGGCTTATCGAGATTCATAATACCGTACTTGATGTATTCCAGTAAGGGGCGTTTCAAAGGCGAGCATCCGGAGGGTAAGGGAGTATAATGCCCAGTCCGTACATTCAATTTGTCGTAGTTTTTAAGCAGGATCGGCCACTGAGATGTGTCAATGGCGGGAGTGTAGCTCTGTGGCTTAATCTGGAAATCAACTGCATCGCCTTCATCATCTACCTTCGACTTGCTTTTCTTCTTCGTCTTCTCGGGGACAGAATGTTGGACGTCGGCCATGGCGGCGGCGGATGTCTAGGGTTAGGTTTGCCGATGAAAATGGAAAGGCGAGATTTTTGTTAAGTGGTGAGGGGTTGCAGTGCAGGGTTGATTAGGGTTCAGGGTTTTGATGGAGGAGGAGACATGATTCGCTGTGGCGAAATGCACGTGAATCCGCCACTATGGGCCAAAAGCCCAATGCTTTACAGTTATTGTGGCCCATTAATTTCACGGCCCAATTTAGTACTACAAACTTAAATGGAGATTGTTCATCGTCTTCTTGTCTAAAAATACTTTTCGATTAGCTGCTTTCTTTCCTCTCCAGTTCATGAAAATTGAATCATCGAGTTTAGAGGGGTTTCCTTAGAATATTGATGCCAATACTATTTTCAAGCCGCCGGGGAGCCATGACCATTCGATTCTGAATCTCTTTGCACAGCCCTGTTGATGGATTGAAGTTTCCCCCAAGTTGGGGCTGCCTGCTAGATAGTCATCGGGTAAACGTAAAACGAAAAAACAAAATCTTGAAGCCCATTTTTCGTATATCGTGTTTGGGTCTGTGTTTTGTCAATTATTTCCTTTTTATTTGCGGTAGATCTTTGTCAATGTGTTATTTTCTTTTGTTGATAATACGTGAGCATTCCTTAGGTGCGTATGGCAAAGAAAGGGAGAGTGGGGGAATCTTGGTACTTAATGTTTTTCTACAAAAAAAGCCACAAATTTTGTTAAGTCTTCCTGGATTTGAAAGCCTTGCTTCGTTGATGAATTGCTGCTGTATCACTTACTTGATTTGTTAGTTGGGGTATTTTTTTCTTTTCCGTCTTGGTCATTTAGGTGTGGTTAAATCACATTTCTTTGATGTCGAGCAGGTAAAGAAGTGACCAAATTATGAGTCAACCATCAGTGGTTTTAGCCACGGCAAGCTATGATCACACAATAAGATTTTGGGAAGCCAAAAGTGGGCGCTGCTATAGGACCATTCAGTATCCTGAATCTGTATGTCCCTTGAGTTGTTGACATTTTTTTAATGTATCCAATGGTTTAAAGTACATGAGGCGCTTATAGATATGGATAAGAAACCTTCATATGAACCTTAACATTGAAATTCATGGTTTGATGACATAGTGCCTATGGTGACTGTCTCGTAAATGTTTATTTGTTTTCTTTTAAATCACAAACTCATAATACAAACATATACCTGGCGTGTATTTGTGTGTGTATATATACATACACACGTTTCAAATTGAGAAACCAGTTGAGTGTGTTCGCAGTGGCGTTTGATGCATGTGTTCTATAATGACAGCAAGTTAATCGTCTTGAGATTACACCAGATAAGCGGTTCCTCGCTGCTGCAGGAAATCCACATATTCGGCTATTTGATGTTAATTCAAACAGCCCTCAACCTGTATGTTTTGCCACTTGTTTAATGTATTTTAAACTTCTAATAGTATTACTTTCCATTACTTTATGGATTTATTCTGCTGTTCAATTAACGTTTCATTGTTTATATATCAGGTGATGAGCTATGACTCCCATACGAATAATGTTATGGCGGTTGGATTCCAGTGTGATGGAAACTGGATGTATTCGGGTTCTGAAGATGGGACCGTAAAGCTTTGGGATTTGCGGTGGGTAAAAGCTTTTAACATGATTTCTTAATATGTGTAGCACTTAATAAGTTGTAACTGCTGTCATTTTCTTTGACATAGGGCACCTGGTTGCCAGAGGGAATATGAAAGTCGTGCAGCTGTTAATACAGTTGTTTTACACCCAAATCAGGTCCAACGAGTTCTGTTTCTTGCATTTGATTTGCTTTACCTAGAATCTTAAATGTTTAACTTCCTTCTAGTCAGAGTAATGATTCAGTCTTGATGATGGTGGTTTTTTGTTTACAATTTACCCCAAATGGCTACTTCGTTGACATTGGTACTTTCCTTAGCATGCTTAAAAATATTTATATGAGAAACCAAGGGTTTTGTTTCCAAATTTAATGTAATGTAGGAAAATACCAACTTCTATAAACCCAAGCGTTGCCTGAGTTGGGATGCATTTGTTTTTGAGTCTATGAACATGTTGTAGGTTGTTTAGTTATGAATTTGTAAGCAACATAATATATCAGAGGCAGATTCATTTTTTTTGGCTCTCTTAGTGCACTTGACTTCTGAACTTACGTGTTGTTACTTTTCAGACCGAACTGATATCTGGGGACCAAAATGGTAACATCCGTGTCTGGGATTTGACAGCAAATTCTTGCAGTTGTGAGTTGGTAAGTACCTTTTTCTATACCTTAAATTTTCATAATTTCAACATTAACATTTAGCATCAGAGTTCTTGTTGCGTCCAATGGTCAATCTATAAAGAGCGTTATTCATATTGTAATAAATGTACATGACCCTCAAATGAGTTATGGTAAGCTGCGGTGAAACAGTAATGGGCTGCTCCTCATGTATTGGTCGCAGGCCATATGATATAAGAGCTAAATATAAACCATTGCTGGATCTCACACTGGCAATTTGTTGTTTACAAGTATGTAGTTCATACTTTTATGTGAAATAATTCTGAATAAAAGACCGGTTCATCAATCCAGGTACCAGAAGTGGATACAGCCGTACGATCACTGACAGTAATGTGGGATGGAAGCTTGGTAGTTGCAGCAAACAATCGTGGGACATGCTATGTGTGGCGCTTGTTACGGGGAACACAAGTAAGGCACGCCTTTAGCACAGCAAATCTAATGTCTTTTTTGATTAGCAATTTAATGGCCATGAGTCATTTTCTCTCACGGCAGACTATGACCAACTTTGAGCCACTGCATAAGCTACAAGCTCATGATGGCTACATCCTTAAATGTCTCCTTTCTCCTGAGCTGTGTGAACCTAATCGGTAAGGATATTATGATGCACGCTCTAATTCAAGATCATTGTCTTCAACAATATAATTGGGCATTTGTTTTGGGTAATGTATCTATCTGATGTTAGATATCTGGCAACTGCATCTTCCGATCATACAGTCAAGATATGGAACGTAGATGGTTTTACCTTAGAAAAGACGCTAGTTGGTAAGAAGCTGATGGCATTGTTATATCAGGATCTAGTTTGTTATTGCTTTCTCTGAATTCCGTCACAAGGTTGCTCAGAATTTAACATAAGTCATGCGAATATGTTTTCAGGACATCAGCGGTGGGTTTGGGACTGTGTTTTCTCAGTGGATGGGGCTTTTCTAATCACAGCATCTTCTGATGGAACGGCAAAATTATGGTCCATGTCCAACGGTGAGGATATTAAGACGTACAGAGGGCATCAAAAAGCAACTGTTTGCTGTGCTCTTCATGATGGGACTGAACCTTCTAATTGAACACTGAAAACATTTGGATTTTGGAGGCTGGAGCGGCCACAAAACTTGATAATATTTGTACAGACAGTTTGGGATCAAATTTCAAGTGGACTTGGGAGAGCTTCGTACCCGACCCCTCTTCCCCCTCTTTATTTCTTTGTAATTTGTTTGGTATGAATTCTCATCTCAGATTTCCGCTTTGCCCAAAAACATTTATTTCGAATGGATTTCAGTTGCACAGTCCGCTGATGTAAGTAGTATTTGGGGTATCAACAATATGAAGATGAATTGAGATTCCATTAGCGAAATAAACTTTACCAGACAAACAAAATTATGCAAAAATTTTGAGATACATTTGGCAATCAGCGTTCACTGTCGAGCCCATGTCAAGAATTTTAAATCCAGAACCAAAGAGAATTTTAGCTACCCTTTTCAACAGGTATCCCAATCGAAACACAGACCATAATCGTAGCTATGCTTGTGTTGGGTGTGTCATCATCAGTTTTGGTTTATCCACATTTTCGATTGGGGAAAAAAGCAATCACACATTAAACAGATCAAGTAAGTGCACCTTGTTTCAACACACAAATCACAATGTTCTATAATATTAACGCTTTGAGTATTGAGGGCGTTTTCTTGCTTTCTTTAGCCCAGCCTTCTTCCTCTCTACTACTCTCGCATCCCTTGTAAGTAGACCTTCTTGCTTCAGAGGTGCTCTGTGGCTGTCGCTTACCTTCAGCAAAGCCCGAGCAATGCCAAGAGAAATTGCTTGAGCCTGCCCCGCTAGACCACCCCCATGTGCTTTGACAAATACATCGTAGCTACTCTCATATCCCAACGTAAGAAGTGGAGTCTTAACATACTGCAGCCACAGAGGATTGCCTTGAAGGTATTCCTGCACCAAATATAAACAGATTAAGTAAAACAATATAGTAATAATTATTTATTTGTTACAACTCCAGAGTCCAGACTTCAAACTACAAGCAAGTTAGGCACCCTTGCTACAGCCCCAAGTTTGTTTTATCACATTTAAATGGTAAACAATGTTAATCCAACAGAGAGGAGGGTCTGCGCAGGTTGCTCAATATTACCGACAATAAACAGTCACTAAAAGCATTCAAGAGGCAACAGCAAGATTTTTTCGCTTCTCCAAACATAACAGATATTATCAGAAAATGAGAACCCTAATATAGTAACGTATAGTATAATATAGTCTTTTCAAAAATGTAATCTTTTTATAAAAAGTAAAGTAATCAGTATGAATCATGAAAGAACCACAAGCAAACACAACCGTGCAGTGTTAAACTGTTAATAGCATCAATTAATCAGATGCCAGCTTGTTTCTTGCCCAGAAAACACCAAGACAAGAAGGATAAACAATCTAAGCACCTCCACATTAATCTTAATCGAGTAATTGACTTCCCCTGGTCTAGCAAGTGATCATAGCTCATTAAAGGATGATGATAGTCCGCAACAGATTTACAAGAATCACAGTTCATAAATCCTCAATATTTTCCAAAATTTTGCCGCCACTTCTGTTTAATTTGACACCAATTGGGCTTCAAAATAGCACAATCAGCATAATTTAGATATTCACAGGACTCATCAATCATTATTATATAAAGTGAGCAAGCTATGATATTTTCAGTTGATGCATTTGTTCAGAGTTCCCAATGCATCATTCACTAATCTTAGTTTTTCAAATTCTTACAAACAGATAATCTGCACTGGAACTACATTAAAACAATGGGAAAAAAGTCACTACAGCAATCAATTCGACACAGGTTAAAAATCCCTATCTAAACCGCATTATTCCCTAGCTAACTCATTATTAACAGGAGTAAATAAGTAGAATACCTTGGCATCCCGATAGTTGATAATAACTTTACCGGAACCCTCCTGAAGAACAACCCTAGCAATGGCGCATTTCCGTCGCCCGGTGCCGAATATCTTCTGCGCAGCGAATCCACCAGGAAGCCTGGATTTGACTAACTTCTTCAAGTCCACGGTTTCAACGTCTTGGTCCGCGAAGGTGGAGGCGGCCACCTCGGCGCGCACAATGAGGGCCGGGAATTTAGGACTAGGTGACGATTTGACAGAAATTGGCTTCGGAAACGCAAAGGAAATCAACGGAGAAGGCCTTGAAGAAACTTGAGATGAGAATGAGAGTGAAGATAAAGACGAAGTAAGAGCAGCGACGGCAGTCGCCATAGCCATGAACAAATGGAGCTCGCTTCCACAGTTGAAACGTTAAAAAAGGATAATGTTCAATTTCTTCGCATACAATATATTGGGAATTGGAATCAATTTGTTGATGGGATCATATATTTAAAAGAACTAGCGTGGAACCCCAATAATCAAGCGCATCTGGTGTAGTGGTATCATAGTACCCTCCCACGGTACTGACCGGGGTTCGATTCCCCGGATGCGCACTGTTTTGGGTCCACCAATTTCTTTTACAGTATCTTTTATATTATTGTTTTGTTATTGTTGGACACGATAATTAAGGTATAGTTGATTTGTGAGTATATGATGGGGTCCGTATAATTATTAGTGGGGAAAATTATTTATATTTTTATGGGACATCCAAAAATAAATAAATAGGACATTTTAGTTGAGACATCCACATAATTGTGAGTAGGTTCCAAAAGAATATGTACTAGTACTATTATTTTTTTTGGTGAACTGAGTATTATTAATTCCATTTTTTATTTCTTAGAAGAATTATTGAATTTTACACACAGTTCCCCAATTTAAATTTTTTTTTTTTTGATGAGCCATTGAAGGCCTGGGAAAGGGGTGGTGGGAGTCTATGCCACACAATTACAAAGGGGAATAAAGGGGATGGATAGGGGGCTGGTGGGAATCGAACCTCCAACCTTCCGTTGGAAGTCAGGGGACTTAACCACTTGGGCTAAGTCCCAGTTCCCCAATTTAATTGTTCTTTTAAGAAAAAAAAAACATATTATGGAATTGTTTATCAATCTTTTTTTTTTTCGGTAGAAAGGAGGGCCGAAGCCATTTATACGAAGAAAAGCAAGGAATGATACAAACCATCAAGGTCAGAGAAATTGAGGATTACAAAACAGGCTGATCAATATTGCTTTAGCTATCCAAGTAGCCACATGATAGGGATGGCCAATTTGCATCATGGCAATGCCCATTTCAGCAGACTTCGAAGCCACATTCATCCACAGGTTTCAGCTAGCATAGCTAAACTTACAGGTCCACTTCGATCGTTCATCCTACTGAAGTGTCCGGGGGTCTGCCTCCCTTTGTACCAATAAAGCCTCTGTTTCTTTTGCTGAAGTGCGTGGACGGATCCATCACCGTGACCACGTAGTGGCGCTCAGGCGGGAGGGTGGACTGGATGGATTTCGTCCATGCTCCGGATGGTTGCCGTTTCCAGGATGGCGAAGGTGGTGATAGATTAAGGCCTGGGGGAGACTGTGCACGGGGGCTGCGGCTGCGCCTTGGTGAATCGTGGTACGGAGAACCAGGGTCCGAGTTGATGCGATCGACATGGGAAGCAGAGGGAGAATCTGGTGCAACAGGCTGGACTATGTGAGATTGGGGAATGGGATCCTCTAGCATAGGCGTGATGGATTCAACTTCATAGGCAGATGTTTTGGGCTGGTTGTTGGGAACCTGGGGGATCGGATCTTCTTGCATATGCATAATGGCTTCCCCAATTCTATCATCTGCAAGAATGGCGAAGCGACTCCCATTGCCTGAATTCTGTGCACGACTATTAGACTGTGCTCCTTTCAGAGGACGTCTCCTGTTCTTCGCGATCATCCAAGGGCCATAAGGGGCATCCTCCACACGCCCTTCCTTCCTGTTGGCTTGAACCTGGTTAATAGGCCTAGCATTCTCTTGTGGTTGATTGCTCGGACAATTGATAATAGTATGCCCGAATTTCCCGCACTTGAAGCAAACAAGTCTTAGATTCTCATATTCGACTCTAAGAAATAGATCATCCACCATAACCCTGGATTTCAACGGTTTTGAAAGATCGATCCGAACTGCCACTATGGCGAATTTACCTCTAGCGGCATCATCAGTATTGAAATCAAGACTCAGAACTTGCCCTACCCTAGTGCCAGCCTGAAAGAGAAGATTTCGATTATAAAGAAACATGGGAAGCCCGGGAAATCTGATCCACACCACCATCGTCTTCACTTCATTCGTGAGCGGATCAAAGGACTCCTCCCAGGGTTGAACGTGCAAGTAGCTACCTGAAATCATCCATGGCCCCCTGTAAGTGCAAAAAAGGCATCCCCGCCGTTCGAGAAACGAATCACATAATAACCGTTTTCAAGGTCAATGAGAGGGGCTGAAGCGGCAGCCGGCCATATCTTCTCAATTCCAGATTTCAGAAATCGATAGGCCATATTGCGTCCTATTACCTTAATGACGACGGCGTGCGCCCATGGCCTGAGAAGTCTTTCTTTGAAAGCCTTTGAGAGGACCAGCCGATCGATGCCCTCGTGGACTGTTACGGTGATATCATCCGGATCGCCGGAAAGGTCTTCCAAGATTTCGTCAATCGGCACATGTATGAAACCCGCACGACGTTTCGTCATATCACTGTAGGAAGCCCTAGGTCTTTTCTGCGCTCTGGTGTCGAGAGGATCCGGAGGTTCGTCTTGATCCGCCATGGAGACGGTGGAGAAAAGAAATTAGGTCAAGAAAGGGATGACGATTCTTAATGTGACTTTAGAAACACACAAAAGTAATTGTTTATCAATCTTTATTTTACATGTTTTTAAATTAATAAAACACATTATGAAATTGTTTATCAATATTTATTCATCTATATCCAATCTGTACCATACCATGCAAATTATGGAATAAAACGGCTCCAGCCTCCTTTCCCCAAAAAAAATGTAGGTATCTAAATTGTTTATCAATCTTAGTATATATTTTACATGTTTTGTGCATGTAAATAATTACTAGTAGAATTTATGTGAGTACCAATATAATCTAATTATGTGAATACATACGTATATGTAAATTTATGTGTGAAGTATATAGTACACATTTGTAGATTTAATGTCATTATATATATTGTACGATATATATGTGGTTTTGTTGATACGGCGTACTTCGTAGTTGAAATACGCAGCATTTAATTGAAAATAAATAACATTAACTATTACGTGAAGTTGATTGATCAAGTTAGGCGTTCCTATATATATTATCTTCCCATTACTCTGTTTCAAAAAACAATAAATATAGTAGAATAGGCAAAGTTTTAAAATATATTACTACCACTATGCATGTTTTATTATTATAATTTAGTCTGAACAGAGAGAAACAATTCAGGAGAAGTTATTACGATGAAATTGAGATGCTTAATTAAATTTGACCTAATTAACCATCTATATTTCCTTTTGCAGTGTGTAGTACTCCATTGGCCGCCTAACCATCTTTATTGTTATTAACATTTCAAAGCACTCAATGCTTCAACATAGTTGACAAAGACGATATAGTTTTTCAATAAATAAATTAAATTAAGGCTCTAAGTAGATTTGTGAATATGAAATTGCTTCTATTATTGGGTTATTCTATGTTTATATGGACATAGATCACTTTACCTATTACCAATTGGTTTTAGGTTGGTCCATCTTATTTCTAATATGGTATCAGAGTCATGCATGGGTACTCATTTGGGTATCTCTTTGTTTTCGAGATGAATATCAGCTCGATGTTGTTTCCGAGATGAATGTCATCTGGAGGAGAGTGTTAAAGTCCCACATCAGTTATATGTTGGGTTATCCCCTGATTATATGGACATGCACCACTCTACCTATCAACAATTGGTTTTAGATTGAAGACTTAGGTACATCTTATTTCTAACAAACCAAAATATGGGGTTTGAGTTTATTGAGGCATCGGCAAAGTTGGCAATTATGCTCAAAAAATACAAATACATAAATAAATGGAGAAGACACATTAATGGACGAAATAAAATGTTTTACTAGTTTTCAACCAACAATAAAATCCAGTGCTGACTTTCAACTTTTCTATTTTATTTTTGTTTATATACTTCATCCGTCTCGTTGAAATCGCTACGCTTAGTCACGACTAGCATGTCGATACACATTTTAACGGTTAATAACTTCAATTGTACACAAGTAAAAATTATAAAAAGTTGATATTCTAAAACTACAAGATTAGACGAATTTAACAAGATCTCACTTAATTATGTTTTGTTTTACATAACTATGATAAAAAATTAAATCAAAGTTAAACAATGAATAGTGTCAAATTGTGTTATGTAGCATTTATAATGAGACGGAGGTAGTATGTAAACTAGATAACATCTCGTGGGAATACACCGTTTTTCACGAATTTACTTGTTAAATAAAAAGTGTATATATTGCAATTAAAGGATATTTGAATGACAATATTTAAATAATTTTGATGATTTATAAAATTCATTAAGTAGGTTAAACAAAATTTGAGTGTTTCTTTGTAATCTTAATTCATATTAATTTCATGAATACGTATTTCGAGACATTTTTAAACTTGAATAATATAATAATCCAAATTATTGAATTATTTATTCAAAGTTCAAATTAAAAAACACGTAAAAAATGCATAGAATTCTTTAACATTAGTATCTAAATAATTTTAATGTTTTATAAAATTTTATTAAACATAGCTATAAGTCCATAACCGTGTAATATATAGTATTATAATAATACTTTTGTTTTCATATAATAAAATAAAACCATAAATTTTAAAAATTAAAATTACAAATATTCAGATCTAAATATTAGTTTTGGCCCAATGTAATATGAGATACCCAATACCTGCCAAAAAATAACTCAACCTAAAACACTTCAAAAAGTACAATTTCTTATAAATTGTAAAAAAGGAATGTTGGGATCGTTTAAGAAATAAAAAGATTGAACCGTACATATTCATAAATTCACTAAAATGATAGTAACAAACTAAAAATGCACACTAAACTCTGAGTAGTATAGGGTTCCGACAGTTTAAGCAATGATAATTAGTTCGGGCCATACCCACCTACCCACCAGACTCTTGAATGATTAGTTTTAAGTACAATATGTCTTGAGATACCCGGTAGAAAAAAAATGCACAACAAAAAAATTGATAATAATGATGCCCAAAAAGCATAATAACGATATTAATCAAATATCATTTAATGAGAAATTTTATTTAATTAAGTATAAAAATAATTAGTATCATAAATATGTATATATAGTAATATAATAGTATACTATAATATAATAAAACATAATTTGAAAGAAAGTTATTATAAACGAGTAAGAATACACAAATATTGAGAAAACATAATACTATAATATATAGATAGATGAATATAATACGGAGTATAATTTATTATAAATGATATATTATTAATTATTAATTATAAATATATTTAATTGATAGCTGTAATTAATTATTTTTTCTAAAAAGTTAAGCTAAAAAATTATTTTTTCTAAAAAGTACTCCCTCCGTCCCACCACACTTGTCATGTTTGACTTTTTTGCACTGTTCATTGTTCAGCTTTGACTCGACTTTATTTCAAGTATATATTTAGAGAAAAATAGTCAAGTTGGGTCTTGTTAGAATCGTATGATCATGTAGTTTTATAATATATATTTTGCATAATTTTTCATTGAACATGTTTTGAGATATTAACAGTTGAAAAAGTGCATTAGATTGTGTGCAAAAGTGAAACAAGACAAGTTAAATGGGACGGAGGGAGTAGTATACTAACTTGTTAACCTCAGAAAAAAATGTTAAAGTCCATGTTCGTTAGTACAATATTGGAGGCCCATCTATGTTTGCACTGTCCGGCCCAGTCTGTGATGAAAATATATCTGGAAGAGGGAGGCCGCGTAGACACAGCCCGGAAGAGGGAGGCCGCGTAGACACAACCCATTCCGTCAAGATACCCTCAAGATTAGGAATCCCAGTGGCCCAATCAAGCAGTGGCCCAGTGACCCAGTTGGGGAAAATATATCCGGAAGAGGGAGGCCGCGTAGCCAATGAAATGGGTGGAGGCCGTCCCGTAAGGGTGGAGGCCATGGAGGCCCAAAGACATAGGTGGAGGCAGTCGATGGAGGCCGTCCTTAAGGATGGAGGCCCAGTGTGAGAAGAAATTGGTGGAGGCCGTCCTGTAAGGGTGGAGGCCATGGAGGCCCAAGACGTGGGTGGAGGCTGTCGATGGAGGCCGTCCTTAAGGATGGAGGCCCAGTGTGAGGTGGAGGCCATCTAGAAGGATGGAGGCCGTCCGCATAAGATGGAGGCCGTTTGGAAGGATGGAGGCCGTCTAGAAGGATGGAGGCCGTCCGCATAAGATGGAGGCCGTCTGGAAGGATGGAGGCCGTCCGCATAAGATGGAGGCCGTCTGGAATGATGGAGGCCGTCTAGAAGGATGGAGGCCGTCTAGAATGCCGCATTAGGGTTTAGGGTTCAGGATGGAGGCCGTCTGGAATGCCACATTGAATGGAGGCCTCATACAAGGAAACACATCAAGGCAAGACACTGATAAGGAAAGAAATCCAGACAGGATCATGGAAACAGATCCTAAGCGGATACACTATCAAGGAAACAAGGAAACAGATCAAGAGATGAATCATGAAGCGTCCAGATCTGAGGAAGACATCTCCACTATATAAGCATAAGCAACATCATACGCGAGGGAGAACTCCGACACTCCCAGAGAGATTTTTACTTATTTTACAGTTTTCTTGCATTTTATCGCTTTCTGTTCTTAAATTCCTTTACTGCTTTCTTCAATTCATGTAATTTGCTTTCTAGTTTTCCTGTAATCTTTCCTCCAAGTTCTTCAATAAAAGAGAGATTCTTTTCTCCCAAAATTTCTACTGTTAACAAATTGGCACGCCCAGTGGGACACGAAGTGGAAACCATATCCGCTACGAATAGTGTTTGCATGTCAAGATCTGAAAAAGTTGTTAATTTGACAGAGCAATCTGAGGATATGTCTCTACAAGAGAAGACATCGGTGCGAACGCCGTTTGAGGACGCCATTGAGATGGCGAGCACCTCTCAACCACTACAAGAGATTATCCAGACCCCTACATTGTCAGAGCAAATACGGCTATCGATAACGGAATCGATGGCCGAATTCATGCCTTTGCTTACAAGGCACTTGATGGACGTCATGCGGCCTGCCATGGCCGACCAGACTAGCCAGATATGTGGTTCCCTGCGCGATGGAGGCTTCCCGGCATCCAGTTCTACTATGGCACCTAGCACTCCATATCCGGTACCGTCAGGAGGACAACACCGAATGTGGGGAAACACACCGGGCCAGCCACCACTCCAGGATTCTGGAAGCGTGGCCAGTATGTTTCCACATTCATACCAGACAGCGTATACTTTCTCTACAGCGGCACCCAGCATGCCGAACTTGGGTTACGCGGCACCTCCCATGTCGGTATATGTCCCATCAAATCCGTTGATGGCAACCACTGCCACACCAGGCTGCATGGCGGCCGGACCTAGCATGGCACCCAGACAGGCGGCACCTCAGATGCCGAACATCCCAACTGCACCATATGTGGCGGCTCCTCTCAACCCGGGTTGGATGCCACCAACCCTAGGGGGGCAGGCTACCCAGACAGAAGGAGTGATGGCGGCTCCCATGCCAACGACCGCCACTCCTACCCACACAGGAGGACACGCCCCACAACCATGTGGAGCACCCACAACACCTGCTGCCATGCCTCATACGCAGGCACCAGTGATTTCACCGGAGTTACTCGCGGACATGATGCATCAACACTTCGGAATCCAGCTAAAGCCGATGGAGCGGCCTACATACCGGAAGCCATATCCGGACTGGGTAGATACCATGCAGCCCTATCCGAGGGGCTTCAAGATGCCAGAATTCACCTCTTTTTCAGGAGATGAGGGCAAGTCTACAATGGAACACATCGGAAGGTTCACTGCTCAGTGCGGGGAAGCAGCGGCTAATGACTGGCTGAAGTTAGGACTGTTTAGTTCATCCCTCACCGGACCTGTCTTCGCATGGTTTGCCTCACTGCGGCCTAACTCAATCCAGAATTGGACCGATCTCGAACGTGCATTCCATGACAGGTTTTACATTCCACTGTCTCAGGTAAGCCTTGCGGACCTCACTAATGCTAAACAGTATGCTGATGAAGCGGCAAGTACTTTTATCAATAGATTACAACGGCTGAAAGGCCGGTGCACCATAGCAATCCCGGATAGGGAAATAGCCCATATAGCAGTGGCTAATATGTTGCCAAAACTAAAAGAACTTTTAATTGTGCATGATGCGACTGATCTTGCCCAGTTGGCCGAGAAAGCGGCCCGCTTGGAAAAGTTCTTTGAGGAACAAGATGAGAAGCGTCTACCTATACACATGACTCGATTTGAGAAATTGAGACACGATAAAGAGGAAGACGAACCAAGAGTGGTGGCCAATGCAGTAACCTTGGGTGATAAAAACCCTGGATAGTGGCCCTGGAACGCAGTCGACAGCGGCCTTGGAGGCCGAGTGGCCGATGATGACCCGGAGTGACGGCGAGTGGCGGCCTGAGCCAAGAGAGTGGCGGCCGGAGTGGTGTCGTCTACTAGATCCTATGTCATGATTAAAGCGTAGTATGACTAAAGAAGCGACACTAGGTTAGCTAGAATCCTTCCTATGTCAAAGTCATGCAATGACAAGCAATATGGAGATAAGTGGTCTAGCTAGAATCTTTCCTATGTCAAAGTCATGATAGGCAATGACAAACAAAGTGGAGATAAGTGGTCTAGCTGGAATTCATGTTCTGAAACATACGTAACAAAACAAAGACGAGAGCAGGAGAAGCTTACCTGATCCATGGGAAGAAGTGGCGGCCTCGGTGATGGCATTCTACTTGGGATGAAGGTGGCGGCTAAGATGCATGGGTGGCGGCCAAGGGCAACCTCCAAATGGTGAACAAGATGGCGGCGGCCTGTGTGGTGACGGCATCCTCCTGGCTGATGGCGCTCGAGGTGAAGATGGCGGCCTCCCGCAAGTAAGGAATGGCGGTCATTTGGGACAAGGAGGGCGGCCTTAGGTGTAAATGGCAGCCTCAGGTGTTGAGTGGCGGCCTCAAGCGTGGCGGCGGCTTCGGCAGTGGCGGCCTACTCCAGCAGGATGGCGGCCTCGTACCAGCAGGGTGGCGGCCTCGTACCAACAGGATGGCAGCCTCGTGCTAACAGGGGTGGCAGCCTTCGAGTGGCGGCCAAGCTGGCGGTGGCGGCCAAGCTGGCGGTGGCGGCCTTCTCTAATTTTGGGGAAGTGGCGGCCTTCCCTCGGTGGTGGCGGCTTCAAGCGTGGAGCGGCGGCCTCTGAGTGACCAGGGTGGCGGCCTTCCCTCGGTGGTGGCGGCCCCAAACTTTTGTGTAGCGGCGGCCTCCAAACTCTTGGCAAGCGACGGCGGCCTCCTCCCAAAGATGGCAGCTTCCTCGTTCAGAAGTGGCAACGCTCAGACGACGGCGTCCGGCGACGTTCACGGCGGTCGGAAATCTCGATGGCGGCGGCGGCTTCCTGGCGGTAGCTCTCCGGCAGCCGCATTCTGAACGAGAAGAAAATGAGGCATAATGGGCCTCGATGGGCCTACAAGCTTGAATTAAGCGCGCAAATTTGTCTTGAATTGCTAATCAGACAAAATGCGCGAGGGGGGCATCTGTTAACCTCAGAAAAAAATGTTAAAGTCCATGTTCGTTAGTACAATATTGGAGGCCCATCTATGTTTGCACTGTCCGGCCCAGTCTGTGATGAAAATATATCTGGAAGAGGGAGACCGCGTAGACACAGCCCGGAAGAGGGAGGCCGCGTAGACACAGCCCGGAAGAGGGAGGCCGCGTAGACACAACCCATTCCGTCAAGATACCCTCAAGATTAGGAATCCCAGTGGCCCAATCAAGCAGTGGCCCAGTGACCCAGTTGGGGAAAATATATCCGGAAGAGGGAGGCCGCGTAGCCAAGGAAATGGGTGGAGGCCGTCCCGTAAGGGTGGAGGCCATGGAGGCCCAAAGACATAGGTGGAGGCCGTCGATGGAGGCCGTCCTTAAGGATGGAGGCCCAGTGTGAGAAGAAATTGGTGGAGGCCGTCCTGTAAGGGTGGAGGCCATGGAGGCCCAAGACGTGGGTGGAGGCTGTCGATGGAGGCCGTCCTTAAGGATGGAGGCCCAGTGTGAGGTGGAGGCCATCTAGAAAGATGGAGGCCGTCCGCATAAGATGGAGGCCGTTTGGAAGGATGGAGGCCGTCTGGAAGGATGGAGGCCGTCCGCATAAGATGGAGGCCGTCTGGAAGGATGGAGGCCGTCCGCATAAGATGGAGGCCGTCTGGAAGGATGGAGGCCGTCTAGAAGGATGGAGGCCGTCTAGAATGCCGCATTAGGGTTTAGGGTTCAGGATGGAGGCCGTCTGGAATGCCACATTGAATGGAGGCCTCATACAAGGAAACACATCAAGGCAAGACACTGATAAGGAAAGAAATCCAGACAGGATCATGGAAACAGATCCTAAGCGGATACGCTATCAAGGAAACAAGGAAACAGATCAAGAGATGAATCATGAAGCGTCCAGATCTGAGGAAGACATCTCCACTATATAAGCATAAGCAACATCATACGCGAGGGAGAACTCCGACACTCCCAGAGAGATTTTTACTTATTTTACAGTTTTCTTGCATTTTATCGCTTTCTGTTCTTAAATTCCTTTACTGCTTTCTTCAATTCCTGTAATTTGCTTTCTAGTTTTCCTGTAATCTTTCCTCCAAGTTCTTCAATAAAAGAGAAGAGAGATTCTTTTCTTCCAAAATTTCTACTGTTAACATAACTACTAGCTCATATTATTACCAATGAAGGGCGGGCTGTAGTAGCAAGCTCGTCTTAATGTTTTCTCTATTATACAAATATATATACTCCATATAGATTTCACTCCCCATTTGTCTTCTTCCTTGAGCATTCCTCCACGCTCTCTTTAGTCTTTTCTTCAAGCTTCACACCCATTTTTTTCCATTTACTTTACTTGACTGACTCTGCGACGTATTGCTGTTAAAATTCCCATCAGGGTTTGGTGGCCAACTGAGAATGATTTAGCAGGTAATCCATCTGGCATATATGGGCAAAGGGCTGTCTTTAGGAATCTTTGAATTATGCTTCTGATCTTGTTCCTTTCTGTGTGCTACTGCTAACTTGAATATTCCTTTTGAATTAATGAACCCTAATTGTGGTGTTTAAAATTAGGCAAATGTGGCCCATTATTATTTTACATGAATTTTGTTGATTACTTGCTGTATTGAAGTTTGGAAGGATATTTTGCTGATAAAGAGTTGAAGTTTTAGTTGAAATAATTTTGTGGTGCAGTCATTATCTTCTCGGAACTATTGAAATTAATCCTTCCATTCCCCCTTGATTGTGCTTCTCTTTTTCCAAGTTGACTTTGTATAGAGCTTATTATATATCTATTCTGAATGGTGATTTAAAAAAAAAGAGCTGTTGTTATATTATATTTTCTGGACAGCTGGAGTTGACTAGTGGATTGTATGACAATAATTAGAATCTTATGTAATGCCTCTGAGGCTGTTTTTTTTACTCATTTTCATCAATTCTTGTATGATTGTTGATTGTTATGTTTATGGAAGTGTGTCGGGTCTTTGTAGGTTGTGATCTGAGGGAGGAAGAGTGGAGGGCTTGATTTATTGTCAACTTTTTGATATGGTCCGGATACAGAAGTATTTTGAAAGCAAACTGATTTGATTGTGGATTTGAGTAATTTCAGGGGAAGAAGGTGTGGAAGCCTAGTAGGGATCATGTCTACTCTCCAGAAATGGAAGTTTCCATGGTCCCTGGCTGGCGCCATTGCTTTGTTATTGTCATTGGTTTCAATTGTTCATCTGTTTTTGTATCCCTTGGTTCCCTCTTTGGACTACTTGCGAGTCAGACAAGCTGAGAATTCTTGTCTCCCCGTGAATGGAACCATTGGAGGTGATGAGAAGCTTCTTCCAGGAAAGGGGTCAGATGAAAAGCTCAAAGAAAAATCTAAAGAAGCCCCTCCACCAACGGTTAATTTGAATGTTCAATATCCAGCTGATGGGCATAATGCTGTGGTCTACCGTGGTGCTCCATGGAAGGCTGAGATTGGGCGGTGGTTATCGGGCTGTGACTCGAAGATCAAGGAAGTTGAAATCGTTGAGGTATTGAGATCTGATATACGTTTACCATGATTTTCTCACAGCAATACATAGAAGATTTGGTTGAGGATTTTTAAATGGACGCAACTCAATGTTTAAGATGCTTTCTTGGATCTATATTCTGATTCTTCCATTCTAATTTTGATGTGGTAAAACCTACCCGAGTTTACAATTAAAACATCTAAATGCTTATTCTAAAAGTTTTACTTTTTTGGAGATTAATCCTCTGATCATAGACACATTAATACCAGAAAATCGGTGCAAAGAGCTGCAAAAATGATTGTAGTGGACAAGGTGTTTGCAATCATGACTTGGGTCAATGCCGCTGCTTTCATGGTTTTACTGGTGAGTCTTTATTCACCTAGTTTATGTCTTGCACAATTCTGAGATTGTTTTGTTGACGGTTCTGAATAAAACCATGGAACTTATTTACCTGCACTCTGTTGTGAATCTTGTGATGGCTTTTTGACGTGCGCAATGATGACAAAATACAAATGTTTTTATCTTATATGTTCTGTTACATGTCACAACTGAAAGCCATGTAGTTGTTTGGGATTTTTCCACAATGTATTGATTTATCTTCTGTCTTTATACTGGTCCCCTGAAAATTTCATTAAAGATCAGCTCAACTAAAAATTAGAAGATGTGTTGCCTTAGTGTCTTGAAAAGTGTGTATGCAGTTTGGTTTCATTCAAATTATCTGTCGATTCTGATGCTTGGATACAGGGGAAGGATGTTCCGAAAGACTGGTATTACAATGCAACCGTTTCACATCAGAAAAAGAGCCATATGGAAACTGGATCGTGTCTATTTGTCCCGCTACTTGTGATACTACCCGAGCTATGTGCTTCTGTGGAGAAGGTACAAAGTACCCAAATCGCCCGGTTCCTGAGGCATGCGGGTTCATAATAAAGTAAGCTCACATAGAATTCTCAAAACAACACTATTATTCTTTGACCTGACTGGTACGTACTGTTATGACTCGACTAAATTGAAAATATTTCAGTTATCCTACAGAACCTGGTGCTCCACCTTTGACTAATTGGACACTTGCTGATAAGAAGATTTTCACTACAAATAGCAGTGAACGAGGATGGTGTAACGTTGATCCCGCAGAAGGTAATGATAAAAAGGTTCAGTTCAAAGAGGAATGTGATTGCAAGTATGACGGACTTTGGGGTCGATTCTGTGAGGTGCCTGTTGCAACTGTTTGTATCAATCAGTGTTCAGGTCATGGACATTGTCGTGGTGGTTTCTGCCAGGTATGACGCAGTTTGTTTGCTTTTGTATGTCGGATTGCTTCAGTACCGAAAATTCTTGTTCTTTTGGTTGCCCTTTCATCTGTACATATAACTTCTATGTGTCTACAGTGTGAGAATGGCTGGTATGGAGCAGACTGCAGCATTCCTTCTGTTACATCCTCCATTGGGGAGTGGCCAAAGTGGTTGCGGCCTTCACATATAAATGTTCCTGATAGCACACAACCTTCGGGCAACCTTTTCAATGTCAATGCCATAGCACAGAAGAAACGTCCTCTTATATATGTTTATGATTTGCCTCCTGAATTCAACAGTCTTCTCCTGGAGGTAAATTGATTTTTTACTTTTTATTTATTTATTTATTTTATGAGAAGCCCTATTTTGACTTTATATGGCAGTGATACCTATGACCTATGGTGTATCTGTTACTTATCATTCTAGGGACGACATTTCAAGCATGAGTGTGTCAATAGAATATATGATTCCAGAAATGCTACGGTATGGACCGACCAACTATACGGTGCACAGGTATGAATATCCCTCAAATAGCAGTAAAATTCCGCTTTCTGAGTTATCAAAGGATCAACTATTTCTTGATAATACACAGATGGCAATCTATGAAAGTATGCTAGCAAGCTCTCACCGGACATTAAATGCTGATGAGGCAGATTATTTCTTTGTCCCGGTTCTTGATTCATGTATCATAACTCGGGCTGATGATGCTCCTCACTTTAGAATGGAGGTACATATGACGACGTTGTTGTGTTCTTGATCATGTACCGGGAAGTAGGAACTGTATATACTGCTGCTTTAGACCCATTACTGATAATCTTGTTGAAATTCAGGCTCACCAAGGATTGAGGAGTTCCTTTACTCTGGATTTCTATAAGAGAGCGTACGAGCACATTATGACACAATACCCATATTGGAATCAATCATCGGGAAAAGACCACATCTGGGTATGATGATTACGGTACACTTATTGTTCCAAACATTGTTGATGACATGAGAATTATGTGCGCGTGCGTGTGTCAATTGGTAAAAATCATTTGTCCATCGAGGCTAAGGATGTCTGTTCTTTGTGTGCCTGGAGGTAGTCCTATTCATGGGATGAAGGTGCTTGTGCCGCCCCAAAGGAAATATGGAACAGTATGATGTTGGTTCACTGGGGAAACACAAATACCAAGCACAATGGTTCGACGACAGCATACTGGGCTGATACCTGGAATCCAATTTCTCCGGAGAGGAGAGGAAACCACCCGTGTTTTGAACCGGATAAAGACTTGGTAATTCCATCATGGAAAATGCCCGATGTACGTTCTCTAAATGCCAAACTCTGGGCCAGGTAGTGCAAAACTTTTATTGTGTCTAGCTCATGTTCATTTCTTTAACTGGTTCTATATTCTGTGCTTATCTTTTTGCATCAAATCTGTAAATATATATGTGCATTGTGCAGGACCCGTTCAGAGAGGACAACACTATTTTATTTTAACGGGAATTTAGGACCAGCTTATGAACATGGAAGGCCTGAAGCTAAGTAAGTTAATCCAGTTAAAGTTATTACCAACATTTTCACACTGCTAACTGATAGTATAATTGTTTCTGTTATGTAACAGTTTATGTGATAAACATATTTCATTGAGTACAAGGCATTATATTGCATACAGGTATAGCATGGGCATAAGGCAAAAAGTAGCCAAGGAGTTTGGTTCCAGTCCTGACAAGGAAGGGAAACTAGGGAAGCAGCACGCTGCGGATGTGGTTGTAACAGGAATGCGTTCAGATGATTACCATGGAGAACTCGCGAATTCTACTTTCTGTGGGGTTATGCCCGGAGATGGGTGGAGCGGTAGAATGGAGGATAGCATTCTACAAGGGTGCATCCCTGTTATTATTCAGGCAGCATGACTGAGACCTTTAAATTGAGAACAAATATATATGAGCCGAGGATTACAAAATTCTGAGAACTAACTAATGCTTGAATTTGATCCCTTCACATTTGCAGGATGGAATCTACTTACCATATGAGAATGTTTTCAACTATGACAGCTTTGCTGTTCGAATTCGTGAGGAAGAAATTCCAAATTTGGTAAACATTTTGAGGGTATGTGGTCATGGAAAACATCAATTGGACTCCTCTATTTGATAAAAATAAAAATTGATTAGAATGGTGAATTTGTATTTCTCTACTATACAAACCTGGGTTGCAGGGTATCCAAGAGGCTGAGGTAGAATTCAAACTGGGAAACGTGAGGAAGATCTGGCAGAGATTCTTGTACCGTGATTCCATCATGCTAGAAGCTGCAAGACAGAATGCTACAATAGGGATCGTTGAAGATTGGGCTACAAAATTCTCGGAACTCACCGAAGACGATGTCTTCACAACAGTCATGCAGGTACCTTCACAACAGTCTCGGAACACACACACACACACACACACACACACACACACACAAAGAATATAGTATATAATTGAAGGGCACCAGGGTAGCTAGAAGATGAGAAACTATAATTGAAGGCAAGTGTGAATAATAATAATGTGTGTTGTGTGATGATGATTGAATATAGGTTTTACATTATAAGCTGCATAATGACCCATGGAGACGAGAAAAGGGTCCCTTGAAAAAAGAGTATGGATTACCGGGGGAATGCTTGATGACATGACAACATATATATATATATATATATATATATATATATATATATATATAGGCGCCGCAGCAGCAGATGTTGATAATGATGATGAGCAATTTCAGGCTGGTCGTCCGAGTCCTGTATAATCTGGTTTACATATATTTACTACTCATAAAAGAGAATATATATAGTCCTACATATCAGAAGCCGGCCCCGGTGAAGTTATAGACAAGAACTCCTTCAAGTATAGTTTAGTCATAAGTAACATACCTTGTGGTATATATGTATGTATGTGTGTATGTTCCACTTTTCTTTCTATATATAAACCACAGCAGTCCCCAGTACACAGTCCAATTTTCTAGTACTCCGATCCTATGTTTGGAGAATAATCGAATAGGTTTCCTGCTCTCCTCATGTTCATGATTCAATTGTTTCTTATTGTATACCCACACAAACATGGGGAATTTTGTGTATGGACTATTCATTTACACTAAGTTAAATAATACTACTACTATAAATATACGTTGCATTCGAAGTTTGTCTCGGATAGAGTATTTTAGTGTCTTGCTATGAAACAATGAACGTGGGAATAATTGGGTTTGGTCTGAATCTGTGATGTGACTGTGAGGGAGGCTTTGGTTCATTGTTGGCAGTGAGACCGACCGTGAGACTTGTTGAATAAATAAATAAATACTCCATTTAACATAATTTCAAATTGGGCCTAAAGAAGATGATAATCAATATTCGATATCGTTAAATACTCCATTCAACATAATCTCAAGTTGGGCCTCAAACAGAATTGGGCAAAAAAACGTTAGCAGAAATTTGGAGGGACAAAACGCGATTTCTTGTTGCATTTTGTGAATTGTAAAGTCATGAGTCATGACTAGTGCCGCTCACTGCAACACTCGCAATGGAGAAACACACCGGGAAAACCACAAACAAGTCTTCCAATGGCAAAGTTACTCTCGATCAGTTCGTCTCCTCCATGGCTCCTCTCATCGACATGGAAAAGGTACTCGCGTCTATCCTATTTTACTCTCTCTTTTTATTTTATTTTTTTTCAGTTGAATTGACGAAAAGTTCCATTTTTTGTTTCTCTCTGTGTTTAATTGAAATTCTTCTAGTTCACTTTCATCAATTACTTATGATAATTTTTTCTGATGTGTATGCAATTAATTGGTAGGCTGATTTTCTGTTTGTGCGGTTTCTTAGTTACCAGCACGGACTGAAATATGCACCTTATGCTTGTTTTAGGAAGCGGAAATATCACTCTCGATGAGCTCTGGGGCAGCAAGAAGTTTGGATAATGCTCAGAAGAAAGGATCTACCATTCTGAATTTGAAGTGTGTAGATGCTCAGGTAGGGTTACTTTAATACACATATGGATGTTCAAACTTGTTCGACGGAATTCGGATGGGATCTTTTGAGATGTGTGCTTTATAGACAGGGTTGATGGGGAAAAGTCTTCTCGAGTTTCAATCTAATAAAGGGGATGTGCTTCCTCCTCACAAGGTAAACCGTCTATATAGTGCTTCGCTTCCTGGTAAACGAGGGATTATCTATGTTGGTATTTGGCACTAGCATGTAAGAAAAGTGCATGCTTTTATTGATAGAAAAGTAAAGCAAGTGTTAACCAAATTTCTTTCCTTTCCAAATCCCTTTGTTGTTTTTGGATGTACTGTTTGACTGATATTTTTTCACTCTTCAGTTTGGAAATCATGATGTTGTGGTTATGAAGCCAAATAAATCTGACTTGGGCTCTCCTCCCCTTGGACAGGGTGTAGTTTACAGAATAAAGGTATTATTCATTCTTTAAAATAGAAACTATGTGTGACATCCTTGTGATTGTTGATTTCAATTATGCACACACCAGGATTCTTCTATTACTGTTGCTTTTGATGATGTACCAGAAGAGGGTCTCAATAGTCCCTTACGCCTTGAAAAAGTGGCAAATGAGGTATGCTTTGTTTCATTTCACTCTATTATATGTTACTTATATCATTAAAATTTTGCATTTGCACATGCATATTCATTAAAACATGAATCTGTTGGCGCATATAGTTTGTTTCTTTTCCAAAGCATTTTGTTTGAGTGGTTTTGTGTTAAGTCAGTTACAGAAGAAGACAATTATTCTATGCAAGGAAAATTATGTTCGAGTATTGATTATCATCTTCTCTGTAGAGAAACAACCACCAGTTAAAAGATTTGCCTGCTGCCTGTTACCAAAATCTGATACCAAGTGTTTAATAACCTCACCAACCATTTGAAGATTTTGGAAGGTCTTCAATGTTTAACTGTTTTGTTAAATATGTAGTGAAATCTGACCCAATTGAATCATCACACATAGGCTTAATTAAATAAAGTGTCTATTATTGTCAATCTAATAAATTATTGTGTGATAAATTTGGAAGACTGAAAGAATATAAAGATGATAGATCATTTTTGGGATTGCGGTTGGTTTGTAGGTGACATATCGGCGGATGAAGGAAACATTGATTCAACTTAGTAAAGGTGTAGAGCGCGGTCCTGCCTCTGATTTGGTTCCTGTTTTATTTGGTGAAAGACAGCCATCTGTATCCAACAAGGACGTCAAGTTCTCTCTTATAAACAAGAACCTCGATCATTCACAGGTTTCCCCAACTATATCCATAAATGAAATACATGCATCCCTTGGATCAGATGTGCAGTTCATTTTATGGGTAAAGGAACCGAGAAATTTTATACACCTGTCTCTGAGTTCACCCATGGAGACATTTTGGATACAATTTTTTCATAAAAGAAACCATGATATTAAAATGGTCATAGCTAGGCAGTTGGGAGGAATTGTTTGGCTTTGACTTCTGGAAATTTTTTCAAATTTAATAGTTCTCTCATTTAATTTGTCTAGAAAGAAGCTATTACAAAGGCTCTATCATCAAAAGACCTCTTTTTGCTGCATGGACCTCCTGGCACTGGAAAGACTACTACTGTGGTTGAGATTATCCTACAAGAAGTCAAGCGTGGCTCCAAAATCCTCGCTTGTGCAGCTTCCAATATTGCTGTCGATAACATTGTAGAGAGACTTGTACCTCATAGGTACAGTATGATTTAGGTGGTCGAAGTTGATTTGGACCCAGATCATGTTAAACTTGAGCTCACATTGTGGTTTAATCAACTCAGGATGGGCTACTTTTCTCAAATTTAACCATGATAAACTTAGTCTGAGAAACCACAGTTTAGGTCTGATTGGAGAAGTTTTTCATTTTCCCTTTGCTGTTATAACAGGGTCAAGTTGGTGCGAGTGGGGCATCCTGCTCGTTTACTTCCTCAAGTATTGGAGAGTGCTTTAGATGCACAGGTAATATTATCTCCACTGCCAATATGTTTTATTGTATGACATGTGCGTCTTTAGTTTTAAACATCTTATACTTATTCCTTGACACTTTATGTGCTTATATTTCTAGTCCCTTTTTATGCTTTGCCTATTTTCCTCATTTACTACTCTTTATTTTCAAATTACCTTTTGTTGTGAACTGATGGTGTTACTCTGTAATCTTGTTATATAGCTGAAGAATCTCAGTTACAATTTTTTAGTGTCCTGTAGGTTTTGCGTGCTGATAATAGTTCCCTTGCAAATGACATTCGCAAGGAGATGAAGGTAAACGCTCTAGAAATTTCTTGCAAGTTTGTTGAACTGTCTTACTATTGTTGTATCACATCCATCATGCAATGTGTAAGCAACTGTTATATATTCCAGTGTTGAATGTGTCTATATTAACTGTTAAGCTGCAAGTACAAAAGAGGACATTAGAACTTTTAGGTCTGATCCTTGTGGCAAAAAAATCGATAGATTGTTTTAGCATGATCTCTTTTCTATTTTCGTACAACTATACTCTGGTTGGTTGAAGTTGGCATGTTATCTGTCTCCATTTTTTGTTCTCTTAAATATCTTTTTGCAGGTTCTGAATAGCAAACTTTTAAAAGCCAAAGACAGAAATACAAAGAGAGATCTTAGAAGGGAACTTAGGTCGCTATCGAAAGAAGAGCGCAAAAGGCAGCAGCTGGCAGTGACTGATGTGCTCAAGAATGCAGATGTGGTATTAACAACCTTGACTGGTGCATTGTCTAAGAAGTTAGACAGCTTTTCATTCGATGTAGTCATTATCGATGAAGCTGCTCAGGCCTTAGAAATAGCTTGCTGGATTGCTCTTTTGAAGGTAATTATAATATCAAAGCTTATCCTTATCCTTGTAACCCTAAACCCCAAGATTAATTTTCTTCCACGGTGGACTGTTATATACCTGGTCTTGTATTCCTAGGGCCGGAGATGTATATTAGCAGGTGATCACCTTCAGCTTCCCCCCACAATTCAGAGTGTTGAAGCTGAGAAGAAAGGATTGGGAAGAACCCTTTTTGAACGTCTTGCTGATTTGTATGGAGACGAGGTCATGTGTATGCTTACTGTCCAATACCGGATGCACGAACTTATCATGAATTGGTCATCAAAAGAACTTTATCATGGAAAGGTGCTCGTGTACAATGAAATATCTTCTCCATTTCTTTTTTCTTTATTTACTAAGCTCATTTATGGACTGCAGCTTTTTCAACATTGAAATACAGATTAAAGCCCATTCGAGTGTTTCCGCTCATACTCTACATGAACTTGATGATGTAAAAAAGACTTCTTCAACAGAAGCAACTCTCCTTCTTGTAGACACAACTGGGTATTGTGTAATCTTGTTTTTTCTTCTTTTTTATGTGATCGGGCGAGGAGGTATCTAAATGGAAACCTCAGAAGTTCAAAAAGCTAATGAGAATCTGTTGATTTCTTGCTTATACCAACCTTATTTATTGTTTGCCTTGTTGATCATGTGATAATGACTCAGTTGTGATATGGAAGAGAAGAAGGACGAAGAAGAAAGTTCGCTGAATGAGGGTGAAGCTTCAGTGGCTATAGCACATGCTACAAGGCTTGTGGAAAGTGGAGTTCAAGCATCCAACATTGGAATTATTACACCTTATGCTGCTCAGGTATGTTTCTCTACTATTTTTTTTCTTTTTATTTTTTTAGGGGGGGTGGGGGTTGGGAGTGGGGTAGATTCCCTGTTAAATTTCGATAATGGTAGTCTAATTGAAGATAGAATTAATTTAGATATACACTATTTCAGGTTGTGCTACTGAAAATGCTAAAAGGTAAAGACAACAAGTTAAAAGATCTGGAAATATCCACTGTTGATGGTTTCCAAGGTCGTGAGAAGGAAGCAATTATCATCTCTATGGTTCGGTCAAACTCAAAGAAAGAGGTACTGTCCTCAAACAATGAATTAATGTTGAAGCTGTAAAACCTCTTTTTGGCAGTAGTTCGTATTAAGAAACTGCTCTGCTTCCAGGTTGGGTTTTTAAGTGACCGACGGAGAATGAATGTTGCAGTGACCAGAGCAAGAAGACAATGTTGCATTATTTGTGACACCGAGACAGTTAGTAGTGATGGTTTCTTGAAGCGTTTAGTTGAGTATTTTGAAGAACATGGTGAATATTTGAGCGCTTCAGAGTATGGTGACTAGTAATTCACAAACTTGCTGCAGTATTGTGAACTGGAAGCACCAACAAATATTGTGGTTTGACGGTTCAAAATATAGATCTTTAGTGCAAAGATCACCTGGAATGACATTTGATCTCTTTGTGACAAAACGGACAATCATTCATTTATGCATTTTATTCTAATTATGTTTTGAAGTGATAGCCATATCTCTGCTTTTTTAGTATGTACATTCCATACAGTAGCCTGCTTTCGTACAGATGTAGCTAAGGATCTGTGTTTCAAAGGCAACGTCTACTTATGGAGGTTTTACCACAATGTGGAAAATGCAGCTAGCTACACACACAACAGTGCATCCCTATTTTATTAACTCGACTCTAGAAGTTCCAGATAGAAGGTGGAAAAAGCAGGTCTTCATTACCATCGTGTTCATGGAAGGAATTGTCTTGTGATCCTATATGCATATTTGCTCCAGCTATTTCACTCAATGTGTCCCAGTTAAAATTTCGGTCTGCAATGCTGCCAAATACGTCTTCTCCATGCTGGTATGATGTTGATTCCATCTCTGCAATGACGACACCTGTAGATGTATCACTAACACAAGGCTGTTCGTGCTCCTGATCTCCTCCATCCTCTCTTTTCAGTACCCCCAACTGCTCTAGGAACTCGTGAAGATCTATCTGGGGCTTCTGTTCTGAGTTGCTGCTCCCTTTATTTCCAGATGAGGATGTATTAACCGTTTCCGTGTCCACTACAGGTGCTACATCTTGCGGCTGCTTGCTTGTGTCATATTGCATGTCTGTGTTGGGGTCTCCTGATAATGAGCTAGGCGCAGACTCCTGGCCAAGAAAACCCGATTTCTTGAGTTCTTGAAGCCTCTGGTGAATGACATGCACGCTCGGCTGAGCATTGAGATTCAGCAGACCGGTACTCGGGAATGCAGCAGTGGTCACGGTATGGGAAGGGAACCATTTGAACTTCTGGGACTTGTTGAGAGGGTTGAAATTGGCCCTTAAATGAGGCAGGTTGAGGTATGCCTCCGGACCGTACAGTCTCCTAGCAGCCTCGTCGTAAGCCATGGCAGCCTCCTCGGCTGTGGCGAAGGAACCCAGCCACAGCCTGGTCCTCTTCTTAGGCTCTCGGATCTCTGCCACCCACTTCCCCCATGTCCGTTGGCGCACTCCACGATACTCACAGGTGGCATTCTGTGGGCCGCCCTTGCCTCTGGCAGGGCCCTTCTTCCATGGTTTGAGGGGAGATTTTTTGCAGTTATCCATGGATAGGATAGAGAATAGAATTAAAAGGGTGTATAATAGTAAGTAGAGAGCAAAGTGGGAGTGAGTGAGTGAGTGTAGTAGTAGTAGTATGTAGTAAGTAGTTGATCAGCTATAGCGAGGAGATAGTTGGGAGTTTGCATGGAAAGGGAATGGATGATGGGGAGGAATATGTATAGAGAGCGTGTGGAGAGAGAGCCTGGTAGCCTAGTTTGGGTTAAATGTGTTCACGTTTGGACAAAGCCATGTGACCGTTGAGCTGCTCATCGATCACCAATTAGATTGGGCTAGCATATAGTAGTAGTATTAGTTACTAATTAAGTACTACTACTACCCTACTATCACACTACTGATCACATTAGTATTACCACTACTATATATCACACTACTGATCAGATGGAATTCTTTATATTCACTTTGGCCCTGCAGCAGCAATATTCCCATTCAACACAAAGCTAGCTAGCTGTGTTTTGCATTTGAATTTCCCTAATAATTATTCATTTAAAAAATAAAAATATTAAAAAAAAATGCAGAGGTCCCTTGGATCCCCTACAGTAAATGAATAAAATAGCACGAGATGTAGAAATAAATGAAGAAATGTATGGATGGATGGGAAAAATGGGATTCACCTCACACAGCCCTGCAGGTCACAAGAATTTTGATTACCTGTTGTTGGTCACATGTTGTACAAACTAAACTACAGAAGTGTGTGTCTGCCTTCCCTCCGATCCCTCATTCACTGCCAAACTACTACACTTTTATCCCATGCGATGCCATGCATAACGTATACTACGTGCCCACTTGCATATACAAGTATTTCATTCCCCTCTCCCTCTCTCTCTCTCTCTCAAATCCGCTAGAAAAAAGAAATGGGTGATCAGTTGGAGGCAACTTCAGCAGATTCAATGTTGAAGTTAAGAGATAATCCAACAATAATGCCGGCTTCCTTATCAGGCTTAGTTGTTGGATAAAAATTGTTAATTATGTGCAGTAGTATACATTAATTCAACAACGAAACCTGTTTCCCCATTTCTGATTCGAGGGATTTTTCAGTACCTACGCATAATAACGTACGTAACGTAACAATAACGCTGATTTTCTCGATTTTCTGTGGCTGTCTAATCATATTTAGTGGCCATGTTCTCATAAAAATTTTAAGCCCCTTTCTATCTAATAAATTAAGTACAAATGTTTAAAGTTATTTGTAAAACTGACGCTATAAAAAAATTGAACTTAAAAAATTTAACTTGCATATCAACGGCCATAATTCTTTACAAATGAGTAAAAATAAAAGAATATATATACAGAAATAATATCATAGCAACTAGAGCCCAGGATTAATATATTAATAGGATTACTAGATTAATAGAATAAATAAAAATAATTTATTAATACATTAATTTATCTTCTTTCTTAGCTTTTTTAGTTTTTTTTTCCTTTGCCGATGTTTTCTGCAACGTCCCTTGTTATCCAAAAAAAAGTAAGAAAAAAAAAATTGGGGCCCCGGGGTTGGTGATTTACCCTAGTGGTCAAGCCCCGTCTCCCAACCACAGGTTGGGGGTTCGATCCCCACCCGGCCCGCTATCCCTCCCCTTTATCCCCTTTGTAATTTGTGTGATTTGAGCTCCCACACACCTTTGCGCTGACACATGAGTGTCACCGTTTACAAAAAAGGAAAAAATTGGGGCCCTGTACAAAAGCACATGATCAACATGGCCTTAGCCGGCCCTATAATCTCATACTTATATAGTTTAGGATCGACTCCATTGCCTCATCAATATAATTTCAATACTTCATCGTCCAGCCTGCATGCATGCAGGCTGCAGCCCCCATTGCGATTTGATGCTAATTAAGGCAAGACCTATATTTTTAATTTTCAAGGTTCTTCTTCATGATGTTTAATAGTAATTCCTTTCCTACTTTCAACTGCATGTATTGCACGCCGCCGTCGATTTATTTATATTCATTCATCTTTCGAAAACTGATGAGCATGGAAAGCATATATCTTACTTACAAGAAATTAAAACCCCGGCCCACTGAAAAATGAGGCTTTAATTTAATTTTCTCCGATTAGTAATTTTATTACTTTTAATTAATGATTGTTTTATAAGGGCTTGTCTTATTGGCTTCCGATCCCTGCACCTATGCTATGGTTAAATGCAATTCTAGATAGGCTTATTATTATTATTATTAATGTTCAGCCATTATTCATTTGGGACTACATACGAATCAAATCCCGCCCTAATAAAATACCGATATCACAATTGCATTGGCGCGCTTTCAAGAATCCCAAGTTTCCCAAAGTACAGAACAAGTTAGCTATCCATGCTATTACAAAACCTGAATGGATCACAATTACTAGCTCCCAGCCCCTGCAGGAATATACTACTACAATTATAGTTATACCCTAAGGCCTAAGCTAGCTACCAATTCAAGGATCATATATATATATATATATATATATATATTGTTGATCTCGTGTTGTAGCTAGTGTGCGTGTCCATATATAACCGGCCTAGATATCTTTCCTGCCGGTGCATGCATGTAGTAGCCGATCGACAGCCTTTCCCGGGTGTTGGGAATCAATGAAACTCTCTGCTCATCGTTAGCCATGCATGATGGTTATTCCCCTCATGGACTCATCCCCATCCTTTGATTGCAAGAATTGGGGGGGGGGGGGGGGGGGGGGGGGGTAAGTGGTGGTGGTAGGATGAGATGCCAATTAAGGAAGAAATCCAGATGATCAGTATGGGAACTCTATATATATATATAGATCGCCTAAGAAGATTGTACTATGTAGTATCTATCTTTGAAACATCTATCATATGATGATTATATTGGTGGTGGGTGGATGATGAACACGGTGTGGTGTGGTGTGGGATGGGATGGGTTGGAAGAAACAATAAGGGGCAGGAGGGCCACTTTGGCGATGATATCATCCTATCCTACCTAGCTGGCTTTTCATGGATGTGCAGTCGAGGAGGGTGGATCGGAATTGAAGGAGCTAGGAGAGTTACAACAAAGTTTCGTTTTCTTTGTTTTGGTTTTTACCACCCTTGACTTGCCAAATCATTAAAATTCCATCATTTTATTTAGCTATATACATAATTGTGACGGCCGGATTCAAGTTAATATGTAATTAAGCATATTATTTCCTCGCAAAAAAATCAATTTTTCAATGAATGTAGTGTGTGTATATGAGGTGCATAATTAAGATGACAAGCATGTATAGTATAGTCTAGTCTATCCTCACAGGATTTAGTGATTAATTAGCAGTATGCAATCTTCTGGAGAGGTCCATAATTAAGATGACAAGCATCGATCAGCCATAATATAATCTGTCTGCCATGTATAGTCTAGCAGTCTAGTCTATCCTCACAAGCTTGAAGCTACTGGAACACCCACTGCAATGAATTAACCCCACATTATTATCATTATACAATTAATTAATTAATTAATTTGATTGATGTAAATTGCACGAAACCACACTGCATGCGGGAAAGAAAATTTATTGCCTCAACTATATATAGCTAGCTTAGCATAGCTAGAGGATTCCTGAATGCAAATGATCTATCAATATGATGACCACAATAGCAGCAACAAACGACGAACATTGCAACAAAACAATAACCGTATGTCCGTATCCGCATGGTTTGGATTCGGAGAGAGAATCCCAATCTACTGTCCAAATCTGTTATTCGCTATGGGATCCTCTCGTATTTAAAGTATAGCTCACTGGTGATTAAATTATTGGAGCAGCCAGCCAGCCAGCCAGAATGGGTTTCTATTTATTTAACCACTGATTGATTATAAAAGGGATCTTATCTGAAGCAAATATCTTCTCCAAACCCAAATCTTTTCTGTACTGTACTCCATCAGTCTGTAAAACTACTACTACTATACAAAAAAACTTAAATGGGCCAAGCCCAATCCCAAAATATCCAAGTCCAACATAGAAAGTCCCTGTTAGCAATTACCTTATCGGTATGGGATATTGGGGTGGGGGAGCAATGAATGAATGATCCATATATTACTATAGGTAAAATAATAAACATAAAATATCTGAACCTAAACACCCTATGTTTGATTCAATTTGGATTTATTCCTTCCTAACTTAATTTCACCTCCACTCTATTTCGCTTTACCTCTTGTTTCATTATTTCCTTTTGGATTGCCTGTTTTTGGTGTTGGGTAATTTTAGCAATTCAATCATTTTGATTGTAACACACAACTAATGTCCTACCCAAATATCAAGATGATTAATGGATGCACTTTCCATAAATGCATAATTCCTATACCCTCCTTATAGCTTCATGCTCACAAGTCACACTATACATTTTTATACAAGGACAGAATAAATTATTTAAATGGACCCCCCCCCCCCCCCCACCCAAAAAAAAAAAAACTATTCATATGAACTTATAAAAATTCAGTTATTTTTTATAATTTTTTTAAAAATATGGATAGGAGTAAAAGTACAAAGTTAGATAATAAAGTTGTATTTAATTGATGTCATTATTGGAAGAAGACTGGGTTTTGGTTAGCTAGTTTCATATTTAATTTAGGTTGACTTAGCTTTTGTGTCAGGATTTGGTTGATGCTTACTAATTAAGCAATATTTTACTAATAATTATTTGTTTGAGATTATAAAAATACAAGTAGTGTATTTCTGCATTCTACAATTCTACCAGCAAAATTTAAAAAAACAGTTCGTGCATGCCATTCCTTCCATTTGTGGGTGTTATTTGGCAACCTACCATAATAATAATTCAATATTTAAATATCTCAACTTATCTAATCCAAATATAATAATATGATGATAACACTCAAGGACATTTACAATTTTCAGGCCTTGGTTGAATTAAATGATTGTACGTAGATGAAAAGTTAACTTAGCCTTATTTCGATGTATTGGAAGAAAATTATTGTTGATGTGTTGAAATATTATTTTTGGATGAAAATACTTTAATAAACTACTAAAATGTTAAATTTTAATTCATTAATAAAATATATTTTTTTTCTTTACAATTAAAATCTCATATGATGACCACTTATATAATACTTCATCTGTTTTTTTTTTTACCACGATCCACATTTCACGCAGTCCAATACATATTTTTAATCATCAATAACTCAAATTGCTTACAAATAAAAATTATAAAAATTTGATATTCTAAATCTACGCGATTAGACGAATCTAACAAGATCCCACTTAACTATATTTTTCTTATATAATTGTATTAAAAACTCGAATCAAAGTTATTCAATGAATAATGACAAAACTTCGAATGTGTCACTTATAAAAGAACGGATGAATATACTATATAATAACTAAATGAAAATGAAGGTATTATTTGATAATGAACCATTGAAATGTGGTGTCCCTTTCTCATGCATTGTTTATTTCGACAGCATTTAATGGACAAGGGGGAAAAAAAGGCACCAAGCACCTAAAAAGATGAAGAATAATGGAAATTGTTTTGTCCTTTTATGGATTCTTATTTTAATTTTCTTTTTTCTTTTAAAGAAAACAATATTTGGGATTATTTATTTTATGATTTGCAATTTGGCGTTATGCCATGTGACACTTAACAAAACACAACAAGTACAATTGTCATATGCTTATCTTGGAATATTTTTAGAAAATGGAGTGTTAGTGGACCAAAAGGAGTGGCAAATTATACACAAAATGTGTTGGAATTGATTGTGATTTTCTCGGTATATAGTATTTTATTAATAAAATTTGATTATTGGAAAAAGAAAAGTTGTAAAAAGGAAAGAAAAAAAAATCAAAACAAAGACAAAGATTTTTTTTTTGGCGAAGAAAAACAAAGAATTTTGAGTCAATTATTGATTAATGAAAAGAAAAGTACATAACATTAGCATATATATTGAAGTATTAATGCATCTAATTCTTTTTTAGTATCTAAATTGTACTACTACTTTAGCATTTAATCTTGATGGAATCCCATGTCCTTTTCCTCAAATCTCATTTATAAGTTATAACCCCATATTCTTATATTCTCTTAAACACGATTCCCAATTTTGGGATTCCAAATATATTATGATTCGGCTATCAAAATGCTACTCCATCAGTTTCTAAATAAGTGTAACATAAGGAAATGACACGGGATTTAATGCAAGAAACAAAAGTACTTTAGTGAAAACTTTTTCCCTTTAAAAGTATTTCACATATGATAATGTAACATTTGTTATGAAACACCCAGAAAAGGAAAATGTTAAATTTAAAAAGAAACGGAGGTAGTACTAGTTTTTGTTTTTCTCATAATAATACTCACAAACACCTCTGCCGTTCCAAATGGATTTGAAAATAGTTTACCCAATTACATTATGCTACACTCACCATTAGTCTATATTAACTTCTAATTTTTACAAGAAATAAATTTACTTTCATTTCACTTTAGGGCATGATGGATCAAACAACCTAACAAAGAATGGAGCATAAACACAAATACAAATGGAATTGACATAATAAAGTTCCTTGTTCTTTTGTGTGTTTGTTCCAAACCAAATGAGGTGACTGACACACAAGAGAATAATAACCTAACCCCACCCCTAAAAACTATTGTCAATAAAGAACTAAACTCCATCAAATCTTATCAACATACACACACACCTAGCAATAATTTCTGCATAGAAACTCATAAGTGAACAAAGCAAGCACCATCATATCATCATCATCATCATCAATATTCCATGACACAATATATATATATATATATATATATATATATAGACACATACACACACACAACACAATCATAATCATCATCATCCCTTGCAAAGAAAGCCTCATAATTCCTTCCCTGGAATCTAATCTCCAAAAAAAGTTCCCCCAAAAAGTTTCACTTTCTTGGCCATGTAAATTCTTGACAATCCACTCACAAGAACCACATCCAACAAAATGAACCAAACCAGTACCAAAAAGAAAATAATAGACCATCACCAGCCCAAAATCAAGAATTCAGCATAAAGCAAAAAAAGGGATACCGAAAGCGAAGAATTCGCATTCATCTTCGCATTGTTACATCACTCACTGAACATGTTCCCCAACCTTTCCCTTTCCTGGAACAAACATGATCACAATATGTACAAAGAAAGCAAGGATTTCGAAATTCAAATATTTCCCCTGAAATATATTACCTTTACACATAATGGGGAAAATAATGGAACAACAAGGTGTATAGTTAAGAGAAAAAGGACGGATGAAAGAAACTTTGACAAAATGGCAAATATATTCATCAGTAACTCAAGAGAATAATATGGTTTTTGGTTCTAAGCTGGACTATAGTCAATCATCCCCCAGGGGTCATTCTTTGCAATATATCTAGTTTAAAGAATGAATCAAAATAGAAAAAGAACAAGTTTTTCTTCTTTTTCAATCATATAACCGAGTCTCATCCTTTCTTCTTTGGCACGCCTCGCCTTCTTGTTTTTTTTTCTAAAGAGCTTAATACCAACAAAACCCAAAATTTAAGAGCTGGTAGTGACTTTACCAAAATCACGCCCAACGATTCAGCAGGAATATTGCGATTTACTGGGCCATGAGCTGATCAAGCTGCATTTGCTCAAGCCAGGCACCTAGAACAGATTGGTCGACTTGCTCCATCTGGTTATTAGTATTTGTAGTACCTTCCCCGGTGGATGTGCCGGCAGCTAAAGAGCCGGGAAGCTGGACTGCAGATTTTTCCTTCATATCTTGTGGAGATTCTTTGACAAGCGACTGAACCCATGATAAGTCAGGCTCCTCGCCATTGTTGAGAAGCTCAAACGAGGATGACCTCTTCAGTTTGCCCAAGTAATCAGCGCTGGCATCCCAATCCGGTGGCCCACTTGGGTTTCCCCACTTTGACCAAGTTTCCTCCAAGGAGGCAACAGCAGCTGCAGCATTGGAGCCAAGATCACGCGAACTGAGACTTCGGAACTGCTGGTGCTGCTTCTCATGTCGTGCTAGCATTGACATCCTGGCACTCATTGGCGAAACGGGCTCCACATTGCGAGGCGACATTCTCCCAGATGATGATGATACACCGAAAGGGGTTTTCATTATATTAGGATCAACATTTCTTGGCGAATAAGTCGTTTTGATAGGAGACAGTATGCTTTGCTGCTGCTGCTGGAATTGGTTGAGGACTGCCGACTTGTGAGTCGGTGAGAAAACAGCTGAAGCCAATGCTTGATCGGAATACCTTGGAGAAGAGCCCTCTGCAGAAAATATATCCTCTAGATTCGAAGGAGTCAACGTCTTTGGATGAACAGACCGATTAAGCATATTGGCATTGATACCCGGCTGTGACATAAGGGGTAGCTCATTTCCCAGCTGCTGCTGCTGGACATCGATATCTCCAAACAAACTCAGGTACTCATGGGGAATGTCTCTAGCATTTAGAGACGAACGCAGCCTACTGGACTGGAGGTTGCTTCCAGGCAAATGCAATGCTGGAACATTTTGTTGAGGGGGCCAGCCTGTGTTCGAAATGCCATTAGTGGACGGCGACATTGGTGGAGTAAATGGATTTGGAGACATCACAGGGACAGATGACGGTGAACCCGGTAAAAGGTTCATTGCAGCAGCAAAGTCCATGGAATTGGCATTAGAGGTGCTGTTCGAGCGCGGAGAAGGAACAGCAGAACCTGTAGAGACATACAAGGGTCGGAGTTCTTCCTGCGTGTGAGCGAAGAAGCAAACCCTCCTATTGCAACTTGTACCATCTTTGCATAGGCGCGTCCTGTATTGAGCAGGGTGAAGCCAGCACTCGAAAACTCCATGAGCATATTCACACATATCCCCTCTTCGGCACGCCCCCTTACGGAAATCTGGACAAGGCACACAGCTGTAGTGATACTTCCTTGGATCCCTTCTCCGAGCATTTTCCCCAGGATGAACAAAGGGGCACTCGGTCCAGTCATGTGAGTAGGCACGGGAGCATGGTCGAACCTTAAAAGAGAACATCCTAAATTCATCCGTTGAGTATATGCTATTCTTGATGTCAGGCAACGATGGATCAATAGGGTACTCCTTCTTTTCAGGCACAGGCGATGCAGGAACATCATTCGTCTTCACACCCTTCGAGGGTTCCAACTCCGGGGAACTAGGAGATTCATTTAAAAACGGCTGATGCAGCACCAAATCTAAATTTGAATTCAATGTCCCAATCAATGATCTTGGATCACTCTCCTCAAACAAATCATCACTTGCAAGAAGCATTTTAAGAGAATACTTCATAGGCTCCAACTTTGGAGAGACAATTATAACCTCAACTGGGCGACGCCCATTTGCATCCTCCAGATTTGGATCAGCACCTGCTGCCAAAAGCAGTTTGATAACATCGATAGCATTCACTGATCCACCAGATGCGGCACAGTGGAGGGCAGTACTCTTGTCAGTCCCGCACGTTTGGTTCACATCAACTTCAGGCAAAGAAACAATCAGTTTCAGAACATCTATGCTGCCATAAGTCGCAGCCACCATCAAGGGAGTCATATGCTCCAGAACCATCTGATTTGAGCCCTTTTTCCTGCAGTACCACAGTCCAACCTCGTCAACACTTGATGGCTCAAGTTCCACACACTTTTGAAATCCTTCCAGATCATTGTTGGCGGCGAGCTCCAACAAGCTCGCAAAAGCATCCACGGTTTCAACATTCAATGTCATGATTGCACAAATCTTATCTCCTATTCCTCAAAAGAAAATGAAATTCATACAGCAGAACTACTTCGATCCGCCAATGATTTTGATTCGCGCCTCCTCCAATTAGGGAAGTCCACCTGGAAATACGATCCAAAAACCAAACAAGCAACGCCAGATGTTAGAATCAGATAAGGGACGTCGACAATCCCTCATAAATTTCGGAAAAGGGAATAAATTAAAGCTCCTTGATTGGTAAGAAATTGAAGGCTGCTGAATCATTTATAAATCATGAATATGATCAAATCTGCATAAGAAACATCTACAAAAATCGACAACATAATCAAAATAAATCCAAATAAATTGATAAAATAAGCAACAATGTGATTCCAATTTCCAAACACATAAAAAATTTCACAATCTGATCAATACTAGAAAAAGTTAATGACAGATACTCATTGATTAGTATTCAAAAACATCATCCACTGTCAAAAATTGATCCTTGAAATTCCAAAGAAAGCATTCTTTTACTACTTTTATCAAATTTACAGATTCAATCCTTCACATAACAAGTAAGAAACCCTCCCAAAACTTATTCACAGGTTAAAATCCAAGAAAGAACCTGGAATATATAAAACCTTCATCATTCACCAACAAACCCCCAAAAAGAGGAAAACAAAACAACACAGTACGAAAGTAGCCAATTCGTCCCATCCTCCAACACACATAATGGATAACAATAATACTCCATATAATTAAAATAACCAAAGAAAACTCAACAAGGGAAAACACCAACACTGCATAACCCCCTTTTAATGCATGCCCACAAATCAAAAAACCTAAATAAACTCAACTTCAATCATATTCTAGCATATAACACAAGTGAAAAACCCAAATCAAAATTCAAAATTTTATCAAACCATACCATCCATAAAACCCATCCATCATAAACAACACGAATAGGGCTCTTGATTAACACCCAAATAAAACATCCAAATCTGGAAAAGTATAAATAAATAAATAAGTAAATACCCAATTTTCCATACCAGATAAGAAAACGATGAACCAAGAAACACAGAACCACCTTGGAGAGAAAGCAAAAGCTTCATAGTCTTGTATGCAGTATATACGGTTGGGGTTTTAATTGCGTGGGTCAATAGAGGGGTTTAGTTTCATCTGGGATGGAGTATTTATAGATCTAGAGAGAGAACCGAGAAAGCTATGCTAACAAGAAGAGGGTTGGGGAGAGCTCGGAGCTGCTTCTGCGTCTTCTTCTCTCCTTTTTTCTTCGCCATTTCCTATGTTATAGTACTACTATGTTTGTGTCTCTCTCTCTCTCACTTTGGGGCTGTTTGGAACACATTGACATCATATACTAGCATATATAGCATATTGAAAGAACATATTGTTTTACATTTCTCTCCAAATATGTTATTTGCTAGCGGATACGCTCCCTTGTAATAAATCCAGGGGCAGTGTAGGGCTATTTTTCTTTTCTTTTTTCTTTTTTTGGGTAAAATATTTTTCTTTTATTTTATTACTATTATACTCCCTCCGTTTTTAAATGATAGCTACGTTGGAGAATTTGACACTATTCACACAATCACTTTGACTTGAAGTTTTATCATAGTTATTCAAGTTAAAATATAGTCAATTGAGATCTTGTTAGATTCGTCTCGTCTTGTAGTTTTTAAATATCGAACTTTTAAAATTTTTACTTGTACCGAACTTGAGTTATTACTGATTTAAAATGTGCATTGGACTGCGTGGTGCATGGGTCCGTAGCAAACAAAAAAACGAAGGGAGTAGTATTTATTTAACATGTTTTAGAATTTTGTTAAAAAAAAAAAACATAAGTACTCTCTTAGTAATTTAATAATGTTAATGCATAGTAAACACTATTTATTGAGTAACTTTGATTCGAGATTTTAATATAGTTATATAAGATAAAATATAGTCAATGTGTTAGATTCGTCTAATCACATTATTTTAGAATATTAAATTTTTATAATTTTTAGTTTTATACAATTTAATATATTAATCGTAAAATATTTACATTGGATTGTATGAAAACATAGATTGTTAACATTATTAAATTATGAAAGGAATTATTTTAGTACTATAATTTTGTCTCAGGATTCTGGAGTGATTCAATATTGTCACAATATTTGTATTCAAATAGACCAAATACTAACAAGCTTGATACTAAGAAGTATGGGTTTTAGGACATGAAGTAACGTACTCTGTACTTGTTATCATGTTTGGATGCGATTATTCTCTTTTATTCTTTTCCTCACACATTTTATTATGGTACTTGGAAAGAATTCAAAAAAATATGTTTAATTATTTTATTTAGATCACTTCGTAATTTTCTTAATTTACATTTTTGGGGATTTCACAATCTTGTTTGAGCAATATGAGCCTATTCATCGTTGCTCCTTTTGGTAAAATTCAATAATAGCGTTTGAAATTTATAAACTATTATGAATAATTTTTTCTAATAGGCAAATTCTATATCTCGCCACTAAACATTAAATGCTACAAATCACCCATTTCTAACTTTTTGAACTCCAATTTCTAAATTTTAATTTAAACTCAAACCTCGAACACCATTTGTTTAAAAACATTAAATTTAAAATTATTTTCCATCATAAATTTCAAATTCCAAACTTTAAACTTTAATTAATACACATACATACATATACTTACTCCGTTCCTTAATATTTGTCATGGACCCACATTTCACGCAATTCAATACACATTTTTAATGTTTAATAATTCAAATTCTATACAAGTAAAAATTATAAAAATTTGATATTCCGAATCTATGCGATTAGACGAATCCAACAAGATCTCACTTGACTATATTTTATCTTGTATAATTGTGTTATAAAGTCGAATCAAAGTTACTCAATAAACAGTGACAAAACTCCCAACATGTCAATTATTAAGGAACGGAGGAAGTATATTGTATTCAAAAGCAATTTGCCCAAACGGGTTTGAGAAATGCTACTACCATATCTTACAATATTTTCTTAGTTTCGTAATTAATCGCTCTAAATAATTATAAGAACCAAAATCCACAAAGCTTACAATGGAATTCACTTTTAATTTTATATTTTTCTCTATTTAATGAGTGTATAATATATTAATGCTCTTTCATATTATAAATGTGAGTTCTTAAAAAAGTTAATAATAGATTTTGGAATTTATTTCAGAATGGAGTACGTATTTTATTTCGTACTCCCTCCCTCCGTTTAGAAAAGATAGCTACATTGGTAAAATTGACACTATTCACCTAAACACTTTGATTTGAAATTTTATCATAGATATACAAGTTAAAATATAGCCAAGTGAGATCTTGTTAGATTCGTCTCATCTTGTAGTTTTTAAATACCGAAGTTTTAGAATTTTTACTTCTACCGAATTTGAGTTATTAATGGTTTAAATTGTGCATTGGACTGCATGCTGGGTTGGTCAGTAGCTATCTTTAAAAAACGGAGGGAGTATTATATAACCTGCCTCTACTCTACAATCTACATACCTACCCACTTTGTGTGCCTGCCTGTAGAATGACTTGGACAGTTTATATATACGTATCATTTTAATAGAGTACTTACGTATCTATTTTATGCTGAAATATAATTAATATTATAATCTACTAAACATTGTTATCAAAAATTAGATTAGTTTCTGTCGAGGCAATTGGATTAGTTGTGGGTAAGTTTATAGCTAAAGAAATTAGCTTTCATTTTGTGTATGATATATAGCAATATGCAACTAATATTAGTAATTCTTTTCCAGTAGAAAATAAAACTAATAACTAGAGTATATAGTGGTGGTGTGAAATAAATATAAGTATTACATAATCAACACAAATGTTGACCTTTTGCAACCGATAATTTAATTCTTCTTATATTTCAAACAAATCTAGTTTTATGGATATCTTTATTTTATTTTATTTAATAAATAAAAATTTTCAATTTATGTTTTGATCAAATTCAATTCTTATTAAAGATTTGTGTTCGGAGCGAACGAATCCGTTATTCATTAGTGGATCGGACCGCTCACTCCCAATTACACCATACATCTATTTAAAGATGTTTCAATATTTATCTATATATCATGACTAAAACAAATATAGTTAAATACTACCTCCGTTTCTTTTTAAAGGTTACATTTCTCATTTGCACGTATGCCAATGCACATTTTCAACAATTAATAACTTAAATTCGGTATAAGTAAAAATTCTAAAAACTTGATATTTATAAACTACAAGATGAGACGAATCAAACAAGATCTCACTTGGCTATATTTTGTCTTCAATAACTATAATAAAAATAGAAGTCAAAGTGCTATAATGAACAGTAAAAAAAGTCAAAACGTAACATTTAAAAAGAAACGGAGGGAGTACTTATTAGCAAGTGGCCAAGTCCCTCTCACTTTCAATTTTATGATTAGAGGTTTGATTTCATTCTTCATATATTTTCCTTTTGTCGCTTTATAATTTGTGTAATATAGGCTCCTGCCACCTTAATTTTCCTCATGCTATATATATTATTGATTGACTTTTTAATAATTTAACCTTTGATTTGCATTCCTTTGAGTAGCTATAGCAATTTATAGTATAACAGTCAGTTTCTACATACAATATACTACATATATGTGTGTTATAGTTATTGATTCACTAAATTAAGAGCGTGACGATAACATTTATATATGCGTGTGCCTGCATTTGAATTATTATTTTTAATAATAAATACATTATTAATTTGATTTTTTTTTTATACAGAAAAAATCTTACTTTTTTTTTTTGGAAGAGACGAAGCCACAAAAGAGTTCTTAGTTAAATAATTCTATTTGTACGAGGAGTTTAATTTGCAATACTTTTTACTGTCAATAGTTAGCTTGATCGATTGTACGTGTAGCTTTAGCTCTTAAACAATGTATTGAGTTGAATGTAAAATTATTTTTTTTTCCCTTTTTTGGTCAGGGATTTTTGAGCTAAGGTTATCATGTCGAGAATGATGACGAGTAATCATCTTTGCCCAGTCCGGTTCCGGTGCAGCCACTCCAAATATCTGCAGGTGCAGAATGATGGTTGTGTATTCGGAAGTGATGGTTACATATCTAGAAGTGATGGTTGCGTATCCAGATTATAAACATTGTTTGTACATGCATCCAGAAAGTGATTGTTTCGTATCTAAAAAGTGATGGTTGAGTATCCGAAAATGATGGCTGTAGGTGCAGGCCGCCAGCACCATAGCCATTCCCATCTTTGCCTATTTATGGGTACTCAGATATGTAGTAAAGTTTTTAAGAGTGCTCTATAAATAAAGCCATACATCAGTCCATCCCCTAACTAAATTTTGGTTAAGAATGTAAGTGCCTCAAATTCAGTAGCTTCACTACTAATTAATTGTAGGAACTACTAATTTAAGACTACTATTAGTCAATCAATGGCTCTACCACACCATGGGATATATAGAACTAATTAATTTAATACTACTATCAGTGAAATTTAGTGGACTAACTTGGCAGAACCAAGTTAATTCTTTTACAACGTGTGTCTTATTTGCAGGGTTGGCCAAAAATAAGAAATTATTCGGATTTCACTTAAATCATAGTAATAATTTCAGTTTATATAATAAATTAGTGTTGAAATAAAATAAAATAAAAACAACACAAAAAAAGAACAAAAATTATCAACTAATCCTTATTAGGAGAGCTTTATTACTTAAATAGGAGTACTATAATCATACTCAATTAGATCCAAGTAATAATTAAAATAAAGCTCTGAATGGTTATCTAAATAAGAATAGCCGATTTGTCTACTTTCTTAATAAAGAAAGAAAATTGCAACAGCAGTATTTAAACACATGCACATTTTCTATTTATTGATCAAAACCAAAATTATCATTTTCAGAAAGAAAAAAAAACAATTTCAAATAAATTATGCATGGCTAATCAAAATAGTTGTAGGTCTTTGAAGTCACGTCACAGCCGATCATATATGGGCCTGTTTGGAAGCCGGCATATTTAGGAGCATATAGCGGATTCAATCAGCATATTCTCTCACAATTCTCTCTCCGAATCTACTATCTGCGAGCGAATCTGCTGAATCTCAAACATCCCATATATATATCGCCCACAAGTTTCCTTTGACTTGGTGAAATTCACTCAAATGTAACCTTAAATTCGAACTGGAGCTGAATTTTCAAGCTTGCTTATTCCATAAAAAAAATATTCATATACTATATATTCGTACACACTACACACCATCACTTATTATTATTATAATAATAATAATAATATAACTGTACTACAGGTACATTAAACTTCTTCCTCTCTATTCATTACTTAATTCTTAAATGTAATGGGTACAAAATTAACAAGCCTACATAGCCCACCCAAACATTTTATTATGACGCGGCGTGATTTCATTGGCTATACATCGTCGTCAGTTGAGAGGAACAATTTAATTTATGAAGTAAGTCAGTAACAACCCTAGTGAAATTTATTAAAAGCCCAACAGCAAATACTCAACCTAAATTAAGCAAATAAATAATAAGTAATTCATGTTTAGAAATGTTTTTTGGAGGTTTGTGGTCAGGTTTCTAGTGAACCAGGAATGGAACAATCACCGTACCATTAGCCAAATCTCGATCCATTGTTTAACTTGCTTTGTGAAGTTCATGTTGCTTATTGATTGTTGTTGACTTGAAAATAGCTCTCACTAATTTCTGTTCAAGTTCAACAGATTTTTCTTTTCTTAAAAAAAAATAAAATAATGACACGTAGGAAAGTGATGGCCCACTGAGGCAAGATGCCAGTAACCGGCGGGGGAGGTGGAAAGGTGCGGCCGACTCGAGCCAGAATTTGTGTAATGACGACCGGTTGAGTCGGTATACATACAGAGAGCGAGAGGGGAGTGGAGGATTTAACTTGAATGAAATATGGGTTTGGAGTCCACCAATAAGAGCTATGGACTTGAGGACCAAGTCAAATGTGGTTAAACGTCGAGTCAAATCGAAAAGGAAAATTTTAAGGAAAAGAAAAAGAAAAAGAAATTTGTGCCAATTGAATTATAGGAAATTGGAATAAATACTTTTTGATTATTATTATTGGGGTTGCCATCCTCATTAAATCTATTCAAAAATAAATATTCGAAAAGGATAAGAATTTCTTTCCTTTAAAGTTGGCTTTATATTTCTTAAAAACATACATAGATTGCGTTCCTGGGGACATAAATTTTTATCATAAAATTTGCAAAACAAATTAAATTTTGTACTATAACGAAGTTTAACTAAACAAGAAAAAAGAAATGACCACGACATTTGTGGGGAAGTATTTAATTTTGCAATCTACTAATTTTGTATTAGGATGTTGGGATTAATAAATGTTCCGAGTCTTTTTCATTAATTACTTACTTGTTAGGATTAGATTTGGAAAATGATACATAAAGTTATTGTAATTTACTCCTGCCATATTATTTCTTCAAAATCATAAATAATACTCCATCTGTCTCATTTAATATGTATTATTTGATTTCTGCACACAATACAATGCACTTTTTTCAATCATTAATATCTCAAAATATGTACAATAAAAAAAAATTATAGTATGAAATATATTCTAAAGCTACATGATTATACGATTCTAACAAGACCCATATGGACTATTTTTTTCCAAATATATATATACAATAAAATTAATTCAAAGTTAAATAATAAAAAATGTTAAAAAATCAAACAACAATTTATTTGAGACAACTTATTTAGGACGAGGGAGTATGGGAATGTTTGGGAGTCAGCAGATCCGCTAGCAGATAGCAGATTTGGAGAGAGAAATGTGAGATAATATGCTCTTTCAATGCGCTATCCGCTCGTCAATCTACCAACATCCAAACATCCTCTATATATGTAAAGAGGGAGAGTGATGGACAGACAAATGCATAAAATTGGAACCAAACAAATAAGAAAAATAAGTAGTCCCTCATATCACTGTCTTACAAATCAATTGAAGCACACCGTTGGTCTTTTTTGAACGATTTTTATTTATTTATTTATTTTTACTGAACTAGCCAGTACTAAATTCAAAAGTAAATTATATTCTAAAATTTTTCTTTAATTTTTCTTTTATCAATTTCTTCTTATTTTTCCAGCTACAGAGAAAATCAATGCACAATAAGTTAATTAAAGTCAAATGATTTGAATAGGGGCACAACAAACACAATGCGTGCAAAATTATGATGCTTATACAAAAGAAAAATATTAATATTACGAAAACATTAATAGAAGATTTAGTTAATTCATGATCAAATAAATATAAAATTGAATATATAAAAATATAAACCATAATTTTCAAATCCATTATGTCAACAATAGGAAATCATTACCTTGCCAAGATGGCCACAAATTAATTGTTTTTTTGCAAAATTTCCAAAAGAAGTTTTTAAATATATTGGACCCACATCCATGGAACTATGGTGGGTTCTTTTTTAATAGTTAAATAATACTTATTCCGTTTGTTTTTTAATGCTACATTGGAGGATTTTGATATTGTTCACGCACATTTTAACTTAAAATTTTATTATAGTTATAGAAATTAAAATATAGCAAAGTAAGATTTTATTAGATTGTCTCGTCCTGTAGTTTTTAAATATTGAATTTTTAGAATTTTTACTTTTACTGATATTGAGTTATTAATAATTTAAAATATACATTAGACTGTATCTGCGTGAACTTTGAGTCCACATTAAATTTAAAAAAAAAAACGGAGTAAGTAGTTAAGTACTACATAAAAGTGAAGTTAAATAGTATTGGGCCGGGAGAAGCCCAAGTTAAAAGTTTTGTTTAAAGTTAACGTGTGAAAAAAAAAAAAAATCTTTTTAGATGGCATATATTTTGAGTTGAGAGGTTTTCGGTTTTCCAATGAAGACATGTAAATGAGGAATCTTTGGATAATGAAATAAGGGGACACATGTGTTGAAATGGTTGTTTTGCGAGTTGCCATCATCAAATGGGGAGATGAGATAGATTTTGGACATCTACTTTTTTTTTGTAGAATCCATTGGATTTGGTGGGATTTATATCAACACACATCACTATATGCATACATATACGTACATAAACATGTATGTATGTATGTATATCTCTGTGTGTGTTTTGTCCATTCATGTGATCAAGGGCAGATATTGATTTCATGGGCCATATGAAAATGATAAAAATTTAAATATTGATAATACGAGTAGATTACTTTTGTATATTACCTTTGTTTCTACCTATATTTTGCAACTTTTTTTTTCTTGTTTTGTTTTCTTTGTTACAAAACATCAATAGAAAAAATGTTAACAATTAACAAAGCGACCAAATTTTCTTTTTTTGAAAATCTTAGTATTATACTTGTTTCCCCCTTTGATGAATTTATTTCTTTATTCATTTTCCCAGATTTAATTTCTGTCACCCTAGATCATTATACTTACTACTATGCCCATTAATACTATGGATTTATTTAGTCGACAGTGCATATGGCCCAACTAGACCAACACTCCTAGTATGGGCCTACATTTATAGGCCGATTAACTACCTGAGGTATTGATCCAAACTCCGTCCCCTTGGAAAAAAAATTAAAGCACATTCAAAATTCAAATAAACGCTTACCTTAAACTAGGGGTGTCAATTTGGGCACGAACCCGAATAAAACCGATACAAAAAATTTCAGGTTTGGGTTTAGTCATTTTGGGTTTTTTTCAAATCAGGTCGACCCGGTACCCGATCTGAAATATTATACCACCTGCTCAACCCGATAGAACACGACCCGAAACCTGAAATTTTATCAATTTTGACCTATAACCCGAAAAAACGAATCCGAACGACACGAAAAATTTCAGGTTCGGGTTTGGTCATTTTGGGTTTTTTCCGAAATTAGGTCGACCCGAAACCCGACCTGAAATATTATACCACCTGCTCAACCCGATACGAACACGATCCGAAACCTGAAATTGACACCTCTACCTTAAACACCAAAAAAAAAAAAAAAGGAAAAGCTTACTTAAAGGTTTTTTTAAAAAAACAGAACATAAAATACTTACCTGGCCTAAAAAGTTAATGTGAAAATCTTTTGGGTTGGCATACTACTTTAATAAACCGTAAATTAAAATATAAAATTTGTCAAAACAAGGATGCTGGATGAAAACATCATCTCAATAATTTGAAAGTAAAAATAGGACTTATTAAATTGGTAGTGTAGCAGTTGTAACAATGTTCGTTGTGTAATAGTTGTAATTTAGTAAGCAAGTGACATAAGCTCTTCCAACTCTTGAATTCTCTAATGCCCACATTTTAACCTCACATGGTTGTTTCCATTTTCTTCTGGTCTCACCGCTTACATTAGCATACATATATTTTACCAAAAAAGTAATTAGTGATTTGCCTTTAGGGTTTGTTTAAGATGATGACGACATATATACATACAAGTTAAATGTATGCACACTATTTTGGCAACTATTTATTCAGACAAATCATTTCAAGACCATATTCATCGCCAAGCACATACAGTTTCTTACAAGGAATTAAATGGCACCAAAGAATACTGGTAATAAAACATCAATAGCAGATCACCAGCAGGGGCAAAAGGCGGGAACGTCGTCGTCATCAAAGGGAGATGAAAGTGAGGGTTTTCTTGAAAGATGTTACAATAATGGCGGGAAACAAGTTTTGCAAAGTGAATGTTCAACACCGAAGGTCACGAGTTTGAAGAGGATTTTGACATGCCCACCTGCCCCAAAGAAGAATAGACGATTCACAACAAGAAGTTGTGCCCTTAAACGATTGCCTCTCCAGTTTTTTAATCATCCTGAAATCGAAAAGTTTTTCTTGTGTGCGTTTCGGACTGATGTTTAGGAATTATTAGGATCATCCCCAAATTTCTAATCATGTTTCTCTTTTGGTTGGGTTGATTTTCAAGGGTTTGTTGTGGATGAAGAAACAACACAGATTTCGATTTGGAGGTTATGCATGTAACAAATTTATTGTGGTGTGATTTGCAGTTTTCCTTTTAGATAGGCGATTAGTACTGTTGAATATATCCAAATATAGCAAGTTCAGTTGGTTTGCTATTTAATTTTTTTTTTTAAAATACATACTAGTATTTATGAATATATATGATATAATGGTCGATCACAAGAAAAAAGAAACGAACAAAATTTTAAAATATCTTAGCTTCACCACATACATATCGATTTTTAATTCGATTTTAAAAATGGAAATTCTCGGATCCTCCGCAAACACTTGCAGTTCAAGTGACAGTACTCAGCATGCACAAAATGCTTGGGTAGTAGTCTACAAGTAATTATTTAGGGTTCACTATGATAGATTAATGGTCTTCCCGGCCACTTAATTAATTAGGCTTTGAATTCGAGCGAGCTAGTTGATAGTATATACTCCCTCCGTTTAGAAAAGATAGCTACATTGGTAAAATTGACACTATTCACCTAAACACTTTAATTTGAAGTTTTATCATTGATATACAAGTTAAAATATAGCCAAGTGAGATCTTGTTAGATTCGTCTCATCCTGTAGTTTTTAAATACCGAAGTTTTAGAATTTTTACTTCTACCGAATTTGAGTTATTAATGATTTAAATTGTGCATTGGACTGCGTGCTCGGTTAGTCAGTAGCTATCTTTAAAAAACGGAGGAAGTATATATTAATCTAACTACTTCTGATAACGTGACTGATAATGGCAGGGATTCTTAATCAGTGGATACTGGATAGATACGATTGTGTCTATAACGAAGATATAACTAGGTTTTGAGATTAAATCTGACGGTAATTAATGTTTCAAATTTCGTATTTTCTATTTTTCTTTTTCTATTAATTAATTTCGAATGTAGGTGTTGTTTTAGCTAGTGACTTCACTTTTTTTTTTTTAAAAAAAAACATTAATAGTTATGTGTCGGTAGAGAGATGTGGGAATTTGAGTCACACAAATTATAAAACGGATAAAGGAGAGGATAGGGCATTAGTGACTACTACACTTTTATTTATTTACATTATTACATTAGACACGGCAAATTTTTTATTTAAACAGTCTATATAGATTAGGAATGGGTGGTGTGAGTCCATATCATATAAATTATAAAGAGATAAAAGAGAGGAATAAGAGTATAAGATCTGCGTGGGAATCGAATTCACAATAACAATATTGGGGATTAAGAGAGTAGGAATGTGATATTGGTGGACGCGTGGAATTTAGTTAAGGAGCGTGCATGCGACGCCCATCCCTAATTAAGAAGATGCCATATACTTGATGCACCTTTGAGTCATCCAACACGTGGCCTTCCCACTCCGGCTGTGGGCCCCTTCCTAGGACACGTCTTGTTATCTTTGGGGTCCCACAAAATCTACGCCTTTTGGATGATCTGTCTTTTTCCTATCACCATTTTGCCCTCACTGCAGACTGCCCACTGCTAATTATTATAGCCACCTAGCTATAATATCACTTTCTTCTTTCTTCATCAATCAATGCTACTACTTGTAAAAACGTATGATCCGTAGTCATGCGCGAATTCTAGCTAACAAATCATATATAGCGTTCTTAATTACTTAGATTATTATTGTCTATTGATATAGTACCAAGGTTATCAAGATCGGGATCCTAAGTAGGATCGTTTTTGTCTTTGCAAGATCGGGATCGTAGGATCGAATCGGGATCCTAAGATCCTATGAAATTATTATTTATATTTTTAAAAATTAATATTTATTAATTATCTCATTAAACTGGTGACATGTATAATTGAAAATATATACTCCCTCCGTCCCACCACACATGTCCTGTTTGACTTTTTTACACTGTTCATTGTCCAGCTTTGACTCGACTTTATTTCAAGTATATATTTAGAGAAAAATAGTCAAGTTAGGTCTTGTTAGAATCGTATGATCATGTAGTTTTATAATATATATTTTGCATAAATTTTCATTGAACATGTTTTGAGATATTAACAGTTGAAAAAGTGCATTGGATTGTGTGCAAAAGTGAAACAAGACAAGTTAAATGGGACGGAGGGAGTATTTTAGATCAATTTTTAACAAGAATTTGATAGTTAATTGTATGCTTATTAATGATCCAATAGAAGTTAAACACTGACATAGAACCCAACAATTTTGAGTTCAATATATGCAAAGATACATTAAACAAAATTGACAAAAATAACATCATGACCAAAATCACAAAGAGCTAGAGATAATAAGTAATTTTGCTCCGAAAAAAAAAAAAAAAAAAAAAAAAAAAAAAAGCCCAAAGGGGTAGGATCGGATCGCTCAGCGATCCTACGATCCTACTCCGATCCTACCGATCCTACTGCGATCCTACCATATTTGCGATCCTATGGCGATCCGGATCGTTTTTTATGGGTGGGATCGTAGGATCGTGCGATCCTACGATCAGGATCGCGATTTTGATAACTATGTATAGTACTAATAAGTAATTGGGGGGGGGGGGGGGGGCAAAGAGGTCATCTTAATTAAAATTTCTCTTTCTGCAGCAGCAGCACTCCAAAGTCCAAACCTAATTATGGTAGGAACACACCTATGAGGTGGTCCGTGCCCAGGGATCGTTATTGGATGCCAATACATACATGCATGGTATTATAATATATCTACTAGGATGTTTACGAAAATTACATTTCCGAAGCAGATCTGCAACAACGTCTAATTGGAAACTTGGTTCTTTTCGTCTATGTCCGTAGATCTGCAATATGCAACCACGAACAATCCTCCAAGCACACGAACTGGTGCACGCACGGATCTCCCTCCAACACACGAACGGATTCAACACTAGGAATCTTCCAGACTGTTCCTGACCCCGTATGAACACCGGATGGACAGAGATCAATCGAACGGATGGAGAGAAAAACTTGATCTCCAAGAAAACCCTCTTGGCCGCCCCTCACCCTCTCTTTTGGAAGAGAATTATGATCTTGTTGTGTAGGCTAGGGTTTCTTGAAGACCTATTTATAAACTCTCCTAATTAGTCCCAGGGCCAGACTGGGGATCCACTAGAAGGTATCAGGCTCAGGCTCCTTTACAGACTCAAATTCTTATGTTCAGCCCAGAACATAATTTTGGCCAATAAAACATTAATTAATTCCACTAAATAATTAATGTTGCACTCCCGGCCTGATCCAGATTGAATCTGGGCTTCTATTAGACTCAATTTATTCCCTATGTTTAAGATATCCACGTCCATTAATTAACTAAAACTTCTGACAATTTTAATCAATTAATCTCTTTTAATCCTTAAGTAGTGCCACTCAAACTTCATCATTGTATGGAATAAATCCACCTGCAGGGTTCATACAATGATCCTTATTGAGCTCCTTAAGGGGACGTCATCAACCCGGATAACCAGGACACAGTGCCCTAGTGAGAATAAATAGACACCATACAAATAATATTGGCGCCCAAAATACGAAGCATATTGAATCAACTAGGGTTCTCACTCATGGTAAATCAAAGCGACCAACAAATATTCCATGTGTCAGATTTATCTCTACTAGGGTTAAGAATTAATCAGAGTCGCCGAGATCTTGATTCTTCTTATGCCAGAATAGAAGAATGCATCTCAACTGTGATCCTTTCAATGCGACGCAGCGCACTACTGCAAACTAATAGTCAAGATAAACTAATTACAAGTTTCCAGTACAACATAAACCAATAGTTATGTCCAAACTATCTCAGTTGTGAATACTGTTTATATCTTATAAGGAACCGACAACATGATCTTCTGTGTGACTCCTAACACACCATGTTGTCTACAATATTGGATAATTGGACATACTTGCAATTATGTAGAAAACATACAAGCATCCATACAAAAGCAACAATGTGAATAACCATTTATTTCAGTCAATATAGAAATCGAATAAATACAAAAGCGCACTAAAAATTTGCTTTACTGTATACTCTATCAATTATCTATCTAATGTAGTACTTAGTAAATCAAAGGCAAATTAAAGGCATCATCATATCATATACTGTATATCGCTATCAATAATCTGCCTATCTTTGATGATGATGATCCATATATATGCATGGAGCATGATGGGTTAGGCCAATCGTCCTATATATATCAATCACCAAACCATTTGAACATTCTCGCTGCTCTCGCATCCTATTATTATTATTCCTAGCCGCCGCTCACTGTCCTGCAGGGACACGTACGCATGTGCAGATCCTGTGCCCCGTATCGTCCATCCAATAGGACTATACTATCATCATTTATTGTATTATATATATATATATATATATATATATATATATATATATATTCCGCTGTAAATTATAGAGTACTACTACTACTTCCCTGCTAGCCCCCAATGCACCACTTGCTTTCTCGCTTCTTAGGTATGCCATTTGCGTTTCATCTTCATTCACACTCAATTTCATGCCTTCAACTTCAAACCCACCCACCCAATTTTATGCATAAGAAAACCGCTCCACTGATTTCTCTTTTAATATAGTTGATTCATACAGTCTGAGTTTGCCAGTTAATTGGGGCTTTCGTTTTTAGCTAGGTTTAATTTCTCGATATATCGCCTTGTTAGTTGATTCGATCGGCCTGGAGGTGATATCATGATATCATGCATGTTCCCTCCCACTAGATACAAATTGGGATTATTCTTGTTTTCTTGAATAATGAGATTTTTATTTGTACTTAACACTGATTTTGGCAAGTTATTGTTGAATTATTCATGAATTTTATATACGTGAAAAGTTTAAAAAGGTATATAGTAATTAATCAAGGTGTACATCATATATATATAGTACTATGAAGTATGTATTTTGATGGCTATTAATTTTATCATTTAATTTGTTGAGCTAATTATGAAACTTAGGTTATCTACCTCTGGCTGCGATGCTAGCTTACCTAAGAAGTTTGACGACCTGCTTAAGGTTGATTTGAATTTATAGTTGATTGATTCTAGCTGGTGTAGGAATGTTTTTTTTTTTTTTACTTTTGAAGAATAAGAGAGCAAATTAAGTAGAGTTGAAGATCTGATAATATATAGTAGTATCTTGTAATCCGACATGTATATGGTTTATTCCTAATAATAAGATGGCGTTTCTATGCCTGCAGGTTTGGAGTGTTCCTCTTGGCGTGTTTGCTTTAATTTAATTTGTTGTGTGAGATGTGGAGTGGTTAGCCAGTATAATGATGCAATAATAGTACTATGTACGTTGTCGATTAATTAAATTATCCATGAAAATATTATGTATGTGAAGTTGTTGTTGGGAGAGATGTATCTATCTATCTTATCACGTACTACGAGTTACGACTTTGTTTATATAGACGACGACACAGAATTAAGGATGCATGTATCTAGCTAGGTAAAAAGACACCGCAGAGTACTATTTGCTTAATAATAGTAATAAAATCCTTCAATGAGACTTTCGATACTGATTGAATAATTCTGAAAGGAACATGAAATGCCTAACCTTTTTCTCTTGTACAAACTAAACTTGTATTGTTGTTTTTTTCTGGAGAAATATATGAATGAGATTTTCTGTCAGTGCACAGGAGGCCGGCGAGATCAGCAAGGCGTTGCATCTCACACGATGGGTGACGACTACGACTACTTGGTGCAAGGAGCTGCAGGACAAGATCAATCTGGCAGCAGCAGCAGCTCAGATGTTATTGTGAGCAAACATTTCATTTACTCATCAGATATTATAGCTAGCTAGCTAGGTTATGCAGATCAGATGCTGCTTCAGTTGCTTGCTGGTAGTATTGTTTTTTTCAATTAACTATATATGATCCCTCTAATTGTATTTCAGGCGAGCAATCTGCATTCTTATTTAGAGCTACATTTGGGAGACATCAGCACGACTGGGGAAATCTGTCGTCGTCCGCAGTTGGTACGTATATATATATATATATATATATATATACAGTACTAATTTATTACAACTAACCTTACTTCAAGTAACAAAACCATAATGTGTGTCATATGCTGATATATATTAATATGTGCTTGCATTTGATCTCTCCCAGCCCCAGGTATACGCCGACTTGCACAGGCACACTGCCCTGCCTGATCGTAGCCGTAGGGGTTCTCCCTCCATTGTCGTCGTATTGCCAGAGGAGCCTGTGTTCGTCAATGCTAAACAATACCATGGGATTCTTAGGAGACGACGACAGCTGCGTGCAAAGGCTGATCAGTTGGAAAATAGACTACTACTGTCCAGAGCTAGAAAGGTCTGTCTGTTTTGCCAATTATTACTGACTTACTGTAGTAGTAGTAGTACATTATTATTATTATTATGACAACTACAATTTGCAACAACTAGATTGTTGCGAGCAAGCAACATGCATGGTGATTTTTACGTTTCTGTAAACATAAAAATCACCAGAGCGCCCTTGCTGATGAGGCCTTTATATCATGGTTCGCCATCGCGGGAACCGGTCGCGTCGCGGTAGTTCCACATCGGTCGCGGCGTATCGTCGCGGCGTATCGGACAAATATCGGGTCATTGTATTTTATAGCAAAAAATATTTAAATGAAATATAGGGGAAATCTCGGTGATACCAGTGAAATCTCGGCGATATCTCAAATATCTCGGCGTACCGGACGATTTCTCGGCGATATCTCGACGATATCGCAAAGATGAGTTAAAAATTGAACCGGGTATCGTTCTCGGAACGGCACCTGCACCTGCCATTCCAGTTACGACTCGGCGAGATCGTCTCGGCGTCTCGGCCGCGACGGCGAACCATGCTTTATATGAACGTAAGGTAATTAGCTCTAGTACTAGTATTTTATGGTTGGAATATATCTTTTGTGATGATGGACTAAAACCAATATATTTGGTATCATCGATCGATCAGCCATATCTTCATGAATCACGGCACCTGCACGCCCTAAGAAGAGCCCGGGGATGTGGTGGTCGTTTCATCAATACAAAGAACAAGGACAATAATAATAGTAATGCAGGCTCTGCAGCTGCTACAAGTCATCACTATGTAGTAGAAGAATCAAATGGCTTTGTGGCATCTGCTCAACCAAAGAATAACTCCCCCCCTGCACCATCAGATTCAGATCATGCCGGCCAGGGCCAGTAAGGGTGGTCCTTTTTATTTTGGACCAGTCAGCTAATCCATGAGCAACTGCCACAAGGCCTTAAGAGTTGGGCTTCTTGTCCCATCGAGTGAGTACTGATGTATGTATGTTATGCAGAGGTGGTTTTCCCTTTCATTGTCCGAGTGAGTAGTGATGATGTGCAAATTAAGGTTAGTCGTCTAGAGAGAGTGATAATGTAGTATGTATCCAAAGAATGTTATGGAGTACAAGCTATATATATATATCCTTGCTAGTTTCGATACTATATATCGTTTACACACTACATATATACACTTATGACTTATGAGTAATCAATTATCATCATTGCTGACCTTGCAAATTGCATACATGATACATGTACTTTTGCTAATGCAAAGCGCTCAAGACAAGCCCATACCCTAATACTTGGCCCAAAATCAGTAACCGCCCGTGGCCCGCCCTAATTAACTCAAAATTATACTCCATCCGTTTCAAAATAATTGAAACGTTTGGAAATTTGATACTATTCACACGTGCACTTTGACTTAAAGTTTTATCATATTATACAAGTTAAAATATAGCCAATTGGAATCTTGTTAGATTCGTTTCGTCGAGTAGTTTTTAAATATCGAATTTTTAGAATTTTTATTTGTACCGAAATTGAGTTATTAATTATTTAAAATGTACATGGATTGCGTGCATTGTGGGTCCGTTTCAATTTTTTGAAAACGGAGGGAGTATACGACTACAATTCAAAAATATCAACTCTTTTATTTATTTAAATTGATTATCTTACTCTTATCAATAATAACAATAATAATAATAATAATATTGAATAGGATAAATTTGTCAAATTTATATAAAATTAGAGTACTATTTTTATGTAAATAGAAACTAGTAAATTGAGGTTTGAAGTTTGAACGCTTAGCTTACTGGCCCATTACTCCCTTTTGTTTATGTTCCTTTTTGTAATATAGGCCTTGGCCATATGAAAAAACATACAGACCTAAAAGAGAAAGAAAACTAATCAATAAATTATGAGTGGGTGGTGAATATGAAGATGCATTAAATTTTTAAATAGATGTCAATACTACATTTTGGAGAAATTAAATTTATTTTTTGATAGCACCCTCAACAAATATGATTCTTAACAACGGGGAATAATTGGCAGTTTGATAGCGTGTGCTGCGTACCTAATTGCACATCTTTTCTTAGACGATTTAATCAACAAATTTGCCAAAACGCCTGCTTTGGGGAAAAAAAAAAAAAGAAGATTAAAAAAAAAAAAAAAAAAAAAGGTAGAGATGCTCTCCTTCAATCCTATCTTCTCATGCCGATATTGGACAGAGTTTGGTCCGTTTTGGTAGGTTTTTTGGATCATCCAAAAAACACAAAATCCTACTTCTAGGAATAATTGTAATTTCCACGATATTTTTCAGTTTCCTTTCACAACACACACAATTTGTAGTATATATGTACCCCATAAAGGCAGCAACAGTCATTTTCAGGTTCATCACAACCACAAAAACTGAAAAATCCTTTCACAATACATACACTCACAATTATATTGATTTTCTCTACTACTCTTTCATCTCTGAAAATCCACACTCAATCAAAGGATGATCATAAGAGTGTATCCCATCCCTTCAAGTTTTAAAAAGTAAAAGGGATTCCTCACCACCAATATATTTTATACTATAGATCACCAAACTCGTATGCTTAATTATCTACTGCAGACACACTATTTACATATTACCATTGCATTAAATCCTTATCATTAACTGAAAATGTTATAGTATGAGTTACTCAGAAGAACGAACGCTTGGCGGGAGGCCGCCCTACCGCCTTCATCAAGCTTGCTATTTCAAGAATCTTGGCCACTTTTGTGCCCCTCTTGGCCTCTGCCGAAGCCCTCCTTTCCTCCGCTTTTCTGTGGGCTTTCGCTATCTCGTTCTGCATTTTTTCGTATGCCTTGGCCCTTTTCTCCTCCAACTTTCTCTATACAATAATTCACATGTCGTTTATTATTCATTCACATCCAAAAGCAAGAGAACAAAAACAGAGCATTCATATAGTAGTAGTGTATAATAATAATCTAGAGGAATTTGTTGTGGATTAAGCTACTCTGTTTCAAAATACTACTCCACTTGTAATGCCTCCAAGTTGGGCTTAATTAAACCACTATAACAGAGTTCCATTTCTAAGTATAGATCAAAGCCTAGGTGGCCATGCGTTTATCTTTTCTCAGTTAAATAATTATCACATCCAACAAATACTTTTGTTTCAATAATTCTTCTGATGATTTCCAGGGATTGAGCTAGAGATGATCAATTCAACTGGAACAACAGTTAATTACCATCTAAGTGCTTAAAAATATATATCAGTGGAAAAGTGGAGTTCAGTTCTTGGTAGGATCAAAAAATGGTGAATTGATAATCAAAGTTTACCTCAACTTTATTCATCCATGTTGTGGCCTTCTGCACTTGCTCTCCTTCCCAACCATGGATGATCGCATCCTCGCGCTTGAATCGGTTGTTGATTTTCGCAATTTTAGCGTTTTGCCAGGCGCTAATCTTCGTTTCGACTTCCTCCTTCTTCACTCTGTGCACGGAAACTTCCCCCACGCCACCGTTCACGGTGGTGAGCGCCAATTCATCGCCACCGCTGGTACCGTTCACAGTAGTAATATTGGGAACCCTAGTGGACTGCAACGGATTCGTATCTGGAACAATCGCCAATGGATTGGTTTCCTCGTGCAAATTCTCCTCCTCCCTAATCCTCCCCAAATTACTCGACCCTGAATCGTGGTCGGTTCCGCCGATCGTGGATCCGGCGAGGACCAAAGCGCTGAACTCCCGACTCATACTGGTGAAATTCTCCGACGAAGCCATGGATCGATGGCTGCCGGTCTCCCACGTCTCGCGTTGGGGCGCACGCGCCGCCCTGGGTGGAGTTAGGGCATGGATATCCCTAATCGTGGGAGAACCGTAGTCCTCTTGCTCCAGGTTGGCGCTGCTGCCGCCATTGTTGGTTACAATCAACGCTCTCTGATCATTCATGGGGAGTTGAAGATTGAACAGTTTTGAATTTTCGAATTTGTGCAGTGTATGTGAAGTGGGAAAGGGGCTAATAATTAACCTAAACCACTCTATATATTCACCAGGATGACAGAGACCAAATTCTTCCGAGTCCCAGGACCAAGACGCCACCCTGTCGTCCGGTCCTGGTGAATTTACCGTCGGTGTTGTGCTCCCAGGACCTTCGTATTCATACGCGTATATTTCACCCACGACACATGCATGCAATGGTTATGGAAATGATTGCAGTCAATATGTCAAATAATAGTGGTGAAATTGATTTTTATGATTTGGTCCTTCCATTCCTTGATTATCTTAACATCTATCTCATGTACTATAATAAATAACCTAAACTTCATATTTATAAAAACTACAATAATCACCTAAACCCTAGCTTCGAATTCAAAATATTGTTGTGAGAAAGTAAATTAGTAATAAAATATATTGTATGCAATATTAAAAAAAAAGTTTTGAAAGTGGATATTGCAGTAGTCAATAATCATATACTCATAATTCAATTTATCAGTGTGTATAAATTCATATTCCAAACCATTTTTCGACTAAACAAATTCAAATTTAAAATCTTCATACTACAATAAGAGTTGAAAGTTTTTTTCTTCTTTTTTTTTTCACCTATAAAATATACTATATAAAAGGTATTGCATTGGAATATAATTAATTCTAAGGTATATTGCATACATATTTTTTTCCTTAAACAAAAGAAAAAGAAAACTTTTATGTTCAAGATTATAGTATTGATTTTTACCTTTATAACATAAGCTAACACGAGTATGTCATTAAGTGATAGTTATGATGAATTAAAGTTGCATGAATTTTGATTGGAGTGCATGAATTTTGATTGGGTGAAGTAATGTGTAATTAATACACAAAATTACCATGATATATTTATTTTTAAAAATTATTTGGTTAGTATCCTTAAAATTATTTTTTACGACTTACTTATTTTTTTAAAAAAAAAGTAAAAAAGAAGAAGAAAGAATACTTCATCTCTCGTTAAGTAGGGGACTAATAATGCATTAATGAGAAGCAAGAAAAAACATTACAGTTAGCTGGGAAAAGCTATGTGACGAGAAGGAAATTATCTATAAGTAAATGGGCGTAATTGAAAAGGATTATTACAAGTTTTGTCGTATGGAGTGTCGGCCAGAAGATCTTATGTCGGGTGGGGCCCGGTCTAAATTAGGTAGTTGACGGTGCACTGATCCTATCTGCACACGCGTCACTCATAAATGAATGGCAGTTTCCTATTGGATGGGGTTACCTCAACGGGACCCACAGAATTTTGCCCATCCGATTGACAACACGTGTGCGGTTGTCGGAAAGCGGTCTATATTCAGACGTCACACCAACTGTGATTATCAAACATTATCAAAGATCAATTAATATTTGTGTTCCATACCTTTAATTTGTTTATTCATGATTTCGACCATTTTTTAAAGTATAATTATTCAGAGCCCAAATAATATTCTCAAAAGATGTCGGGGTCTTAATATTTTCACATTGCAAAAGAAATGCAGGCAATTAGCTGTTTTTATTAGCTGTTAAATATATACTTCCTCCGTTCTTTAAAGATAGTTACGTACCCACCCAGCACGCAGTCCAATGCACATTTTAAACCATTAATAATTCAAATTCGGTACATGTAAAAATTCTAAAAATTCGATATTTAAAATCTACAAGACGAGACGAATCTAACAAGATCACACTTGGCCATATTTTAACTTGTATAACCATGAGAAAACTTTAAGTAAAAGTATATAAGTGAACAGTACCCATTAGTCAACAGTAGCTAACAGAAAAAAATGGAGGGAGTACAATAGTTGCATTACAAAAATCTATTATTTATAATAAAAAAATTAATTGTTAAATTTTGTTAGCGAAGATAGTGATCAAATTCGTAGCTAAATAATCTCTCTCTCTATGGCGTTGGAATAGATAAATATATAAAACACAAGAACATATATATAGAATATTAGGTGCAATGTTGGAAATTAATTAGGTGCATTGTGATAGAACATAGTATATAATTAAGAGAGACAAGCTAAGATATTTGATGGAAAAAGGAAAGTGAGGGGTTAAGCAGAAACTTATCAATTGTCTTATTTGTTTCTTTTTTCTCTTTCGTTGTCTATAAGTTTCCACCCAACATATATGAACAATACCCAATAACACCTCCAAAAAATAAAAATTTCAAGCAATGTTTAATTTTATTTCATTTTTTATATAAAAAAAATATTTTACGCATACTCATCTTAATCATAGGAGAAACGCCATATTTCTTAATGTAAAATTGTATTAACTATTTGAGGTGGAATCTCAATATATTTAATTATTTTTATTTTATCAAATATATGTGCATGGTTACAATCTTATACTACATACAAGTGTAGGATATTCCAATACAAAAACATAGATAGATGATCATCCATTGAACCAAATTAAATGAGAGAGTATTAAGTTTTGGATTTGAAACTGTCACTACAAGAAAAACGCGTTTTATCGACCGAAATTACCGACCGACATGTTGCAGGTCGGATTTACCAACCGCAGGGCCGACCGCAACATGCGGCCGGTAATTTAGAGCCGTTATGGTGGACCCGGTTTCCGGACGACCGCTGCACCGACCAAATTTAATTCGGTCGGTGTTACCGACCGCAATTGCGGTCGGTAATCTTTTTCAATTTTTTCCAATTTTTTTAAATTTTTTATTATTTTTTTAAAAAATAAAATAATCTACCGACCGCATTACCGACCGAAATTTCGGTCGCTAAATTTTTTTCACATTTTTTATTTTTTATTTTTAATAAATATTTCTTTAATTATCTTATTAATTGTTTTATTTAATTTAGTGATTTTAGGTTTTTTATGTAATTATTTTATTTTATATTTTAGAATTTAATTAATGAAATTTAATATTATTTAATTAATATAATTTTTATTTTTATTTTATATTTTAATTTAGTTTCTAATTTTCACATTTATATGTATATATGTACTTATATAGGTTATATATACAACGTTTCATAAAATGACATGAAACATGTGGTTCACAGATGACACATGCGCGGGATTCCACTCCCTTACCCGGGTTCGAGGCTTCTCTTCAGCAAAATCTTTCAACATATTTGAGAATATATACTATATAGGACACATGCTAAATCTTTCAACATATTTGAGAAGATACTATACAGGACACATGCGGTCGGTAAACTCAATTTTTCTTGGAGTGTGTGAGCTTTTAAAACTGAATATGGTAATATTTTTAAATTATTTTCTTCGAACAAGTATTTTAATTCTTCTCATATTTCTTGTTAAATAATTATTTTGCAACGTATTTTAATATATGCTACTAATTACGTAATTTATCAACTCATTAGAGTTGCCAAGAAACTAATTAGAGTAAAGGTTAAAAAATAAAACTTATTAATCGAATTAATTTCAATTATTTGTCCATTTATTCTTAGTTAATTGCTATCTATTTTGAACCACTCATTACTAATCTATTCAATTAGTCTAAACTGTCTAAATGTGATTAATATGAAAGATTCTCTTTATTATCACAAAATGACCGGTTATATTTAAATACAGACATATAATAATAATAATAATAATAATAATAATAATAATAATAATAATAGTGTATTAACTGTAATATAAATATAAATATGATTACAAAATATTATTATGGATCACATTCAATAAGGTGATAGAAAAATGGGATTCACACAATACTAAATTATTGATGTAATTGTGTGAAGGTGGATTGTGAAATGTGCCCGCATAAACGGAGTACATATTATTGTATAATAAAATAATATGTCCATATAATATATTACTCCATTTATCCATTAATTTATGTGGATTTGGTATGAAAGTTTATTACAGCACCACAGGTGTTAGCCATTTAATGGGAAGATGGGTTGTGAAAATGATGTCCATAAGGGGTGGGGTTAAATTTAATTATCTTCACTATTTAAATATTTCCCTACTTTATTTAAATATATTCCAAGTGTTATAGAAATAACTATCTTTATTTATGTATGTGTACAATAAAATGGTATATGGCTTATTAGCTTGTGTTTATAGTGGAAGTATTGTAATGGAAATTGGGATTAAATGGTGAAAGAAAGGAAGTTTAAAGGTGGGATAATAAAATGGATAAAGTGTAATAATTATGGCTATGAAATGAAACAAGTATTAAGCTTGCATAAAATTTTTCTAACTTAACTTCTCAATACATTACATAGGCTATTTATAAACCTTTTTATCCTCTCACTATTTACTAACCTCATAATCAAGGCATATACATTTCAAGACTTTCACATGTCTAACCTTATGATCAAGGCATGAACATGGATGTTGAACACTAGACATTCACATGTTTTGTTTACATGCATAATACTCCCCCTTGAATGTCGTCAATACGAAGAATATGCCTCGTTAAAACCTTACTTGGAAAAAACCCAGTGGGAAAAAATCCAAGTGAAGGAAAAAGAGTACAGTATTCTTGTATCAGATGCTCCCCCTGATTTGGACATCATTTTAAATCTCGAAGCCGCCGCATTCCAATTTTCTTCACGAGTTTCTCGAATGTTGCAGTCGGCAATGCCTTGGTAAATAGATCCGCTAAATTATTTTCTGATCGAATTTGTTGCACATCGACTTCACCATTCTTTTGAAGATCATGAGTGTAGAAGAATTTTGGTGAAATATGCTTCGTTCTATCTCCTTTGATATAACCCCCTTTCAACTGGGCTACACAAGCCGAATTATCTTCAAATAAAATTGTTGGGGGCATTTGTGGTTCAATGATTAAACCACAACTCTTCAATATATGTTGAGTCATTGACCTCAACCAAACACATTCTCGACTTGCTTCATGGATTGCTAATATTTCGGCATGATTAGAAGAAGTAGCAGTTAGAGTCTGCTTCATTGACCTCCAAGAGATAGCAGTTCCACCACACGTGAAGATATAGCCTGTTTGAGATTTGGCTTTGTGTGGGTCTGATAAATAACCTGCATCGGCATAGCCAATTAACTCATGTCGAGAGTCTTTTGGGTAAAATAACCCAAGATCAATTGTTCATTGGAGATAGCGAAAAACATGTTTTATGCCTTTCCAATGTCGTTGAGTAGGGCAAGAGCTGAATCTTGCGAGTAGATTGACTGCAAACGCGATATCAGGTCGCGTGCTGTTTGCAAGATACATTAACGCACCAATTGCGCTTAAATATGGGATTTCTGGGCCAAGTTGCTCTTCATTATCTTCTTTTGGCCTAAATGGATCCTTTGCAGGATCAAGTGCCCGAACGACCATTGGATTATTTAGCGGATGAGCATAATCCATTCGAAATTGCTTTAATACCTTTTGGGTATAAGCTGATTGATGAACAAATATGCCCATTTCCAAATGCTCAATTTGTAGGTCAAGGCAAAATTTCGTTTTCCCGAAATCTTTGATTTCAAACTCCTTTTTCAAATATTCGACCGCCTTTTTCAACTCTTCAGGAGTTCCAATTAGATTTAAATCGTCAACATAGACTGCGACGATCACAAATTCTGACCCATTTTTCTTTATAAATACACAAGGGCTGATCGGGTCATTTGTATAGCATTCCTTTATCAAACTTTCACTGAGGCGGTTGTACCACATTCGGCCAGATTGCTTGAGCCCATACAACGATTTTTGCAATTTGATGGAATAATTTTCTCTGGGTTTTGAGTTGCAAGACTCAGGTAATTTAAACCCTTCAGGTATTTTCATATAAATATCATTTTCCAATGAGCCATATAAATATGCAGTAACAACATCCATCAGCCTCATTTCGAGATTTTCTCGTACTGCTAGACTCATTAGATACCTGAATGTTATTCCATCCATAACTGGGGAATATGTTTCCTCAAAATCAATTCCCGGTCGTTGTGAAAAACCTTGGGCTACAAGCCTTGCCTTATATTTGGCAATTTCATTATTTTCATTTCTTTTTCTCACAAACACCCATCTGTAGCCAACAAGCTTCACATTTTTTGGTGTTTGGACAATAGGGCCGAATACTTTTCGTTTATTCAGTGAATCTAGTTCAGACTGAATCGCATCTTTCCATTTTGGCCAATCATTTCTTTTCCGACATTCTTCAACTGATCTTGGTTCAGGATCCTCGTTATTTTCCATTACATCGAGTGCAACGATGTATGCAAAGGCATTATCAACATTTGTTTCTTTTCGGTTCCAACATTTCCGAGTATTGATATAATTGAAAGAAGTTTCAATAACTTCATTTTCTTCTGGGTGAATATTTTCAGGTTCAACCTTTTCGGGGGTTGAATCAATTTCTCCTTCGGGAGTATCATCTGTGATTGATTTATCACCCATATGGATAATTTTCTTCTTTCGTGGATTTTTATCCTTGGAACCCAAAGGCCTACCACGCTTCAGGCGTGCAGTAGGTTCATTTGCACTTGGAATTTGCCCTTCTGGGACATTTATATTGGCTGGTGCATTTGCTGCATCATTTATATATGATTTTGTGACTTTAGCAGCATCATTAAAAGCATCGGGTAATTGATTTGCAATTCCCTGCAAATGCACAATTCTTTGAACTTCAAGTTCGCATTGCCTTGTACGAGGATCAAGGAAATCAAATGGACTTTGCCAAGATATTTCCTTTTTCAGTTGATCATTTCCTCCCCCTAATGTCGGGAATTGAGTTTCATCAAAATGACAGTCTGCAAATCTTGCAGTAAATAAATCACCCGTTTTTGGCTCAAGATATTTAATAATTGAGGGTGATTCATACCCGACATATATGCCCAACCTTCTTTGAGGTCCCATTTTTGTGCGTTGTGGTGGCGCAATCGGTACATAAACCGCACACCCAAAAATTCGCAAGTGGGATATATTGGGCTCCTTTCCAAACACAATTTGTGTAGGGGAGTAGCTATGATAGCTTGTCGGCCTTATTTTCACAAGTGCGGCTGCATGCAATATAGCATGTCCCCAAGCAGAAACAGGGAGTTTTGATTTCATTAACAAGGGTCTTGCAATTAATTGCAATCGCTTAATAAATGATTCTGCCAGACCATTTTGCGTGTGCACATGAGGCACATGATGTTCAACAGTAATTCCAATCGACATGCAGAAATCATCAAATGCATGTGATGTATATTCTCCAGCATTATCAAGGCGTATTTTCTTTATCGGATGATCTGGAAACTGTGCTCGCAATTTTATAATTTGTGCAAGTAATCTTGCGAATGCCAAATTGCGAGTTGATAATAAACAAACGTGTGACCAGCGTGATGACGCATCAATTAATACCATAAGGTACTTGAAAGGTCCACACGGTGGATCAATAGGTCCACATATATCGCCTTGAATTCTTTCTAGGAATGTAGGAGATTCAATTCCCACTTTTACTGGAGATGGTCTGGTTATCAATTTCCCTTGTGAACAGGCTGCACAATTGAACTCATTTTGGTTCAATATCATTTGCCTTTTCAATGTATGGCCATTTGAATTTTCAATAATTCGCCTCAGCATTACACTGCCAGGATGCCCAAGTCTATCGTGCCAGGTAATAAATTCACTAGTAGCTTTCAAGCCTACTAGGTTATATATTTCTGCGGCACATATTTTTGTATAGTATAAGCCAGAGGAGTAACATGGCAATTTTTCATTCACAAATTTTTTGCCATTTTCAATTCGAGTTATCAAAAGATACTCGTGATCTGTCTCTTTTGAAGTTTCAATGTGATATCCATTTTTTCGAATATCATTGAAGCTCAGTAAATTTCTTCAAGCTTTGCGTGAGAACAAGGCATTTTCAATTGCCATTTTTGTCCCTTCAGGGAGAAATATAACAGCTCTACCGGAGCCTTCAATGCATTTTACATTACCGCTTATAGTTTTCACTGCGGTCTTTTCCAATTTTAAATTGGAGAAATAGCTTTTGCTTTTCAAAATGCTATGCGTTGTTGCACTGTCAATGAGGCAGATATCATCTCCGACTTTTGAATTTCCAGCATCCATTTCTTTACAAGAATATAAGAATGTTAATAAACATCAGCAATATAAATATTATTAATGCAAAAGCAAATTTATATTATACATGGATAATAAAAGGGAAGTATAAGATATCATTATTTATATTAAACAGGAATTATAAAAGACAAGTAAAATATATATAGCTATATATTATTTAGTAACAGTATCTGGCTCAATAAAATCATCAGCTTCCAGGTGCGTGATATTATCATTTAATATATCATCATAAGTATTATCGTGGGCATTATGGTGTGCTTCAACACCTGATCTTTCTTTTCGTTTCGAGGCCTGATACAGTTCAGCTAAGTGTTTAGCTGTGTGGCATGTTTGAGCCATATGGCCTTTAATTCCACAACGATCACAAATTTCATCATTTTGTTTATGCTTTCTTGCATAATTTCTTTGTTGTGGTTTGTAAGGCCTTCTGGTATCATATCTGCGATTTTGCTCAAATCGAGGCTTATTTCGATAATTATTTTGACGAGATGATTCACCTCTGCCTCGATTGTGATACCGATTTTGGCCACGATCATCATTTTGATTTTTAAAGTGCCCACGATCACGCACATATTTCGATGATTGAGCCGCGTTCACCTCGGGGAACGGTTTTGCACCTACGGGCCTAGATTCATGATTTCTCAACAACAATAGGCTGTTTTGTTCAGCCAATAATAAGCAGGTGATAAGATCAGAATATCTCTGAAAACCTTTTTGACGGTATGTCTCACTCAATACTGTGTTTTTAGCATGAAACGTAGAATACGTTTTTTCAAGCATTTCTGCTTCAGATATCTTTTGCCCACATAATTGCAATTGGGCCGTAATTTTGAAAACAGCGGAATTATATTCCCGGACTGTTTTGAAGTCCTGAAGTCTCAGGTTTGTCCAATCATCAAGGGCTTTTGGAAGCACCGTCTTTTTAAGATTATCATATCTTTCTTTCAGCTTTTCCCACAATGCTAGTGGGGATTCCACAGTCACGTACTCCATTTTAAGTGCCTCTTCGATATGATGGCACAAGAAAATCATGGCTTTTGCCTGATTTTGATGGCTGGGATTTTTGCCTTCAGCAATAGTATCTTCCAGACCCATTGAAGTAAGATGCATTTTTACATCTCGGGCCCAGGACATATAATTGCTTCCTTCAACGGTTAAGGGAGCAAATTCCTGCTTTGCAAGGTTAGCCATAATCTTATTGAAAATTTAGAAATAAGAGATTATACCTCAAATGATAATCTGGATAGAGTCTCCTCGTGCTGATAACGTGTTATAGAAATAACTATCTTTATTTATGTATGTGTACAATAAAATGGTATATGGCTTATTAGCTTGTGTTTATAGTGGAAGTATTGTAATGGAAATTGGGATTAAATGGTGAAAGAAAGGAAGTTTAAAGGTGGGATAATAAAATGGATAAAGTGTAATAATTATGGCTATGAAATGAAACAAGTATTAAGCTTGCATAAAATTTTTCTAACTTAACTTCTCAATACATTACATAGGCTATTTATAAACCTTTTTATCCTCTCACTATTTACTAACCTCATAATCAAGGCATATACATTTCAAGACTTTCACATGTCTAACCTTATGATCAAGGCATGAACATGGATGTTGAACACTAGACATTCACATGTTTTGTTTACATGCATAATACCAAGCACATTCTTTTCTACTTTAGACCAATTGATGGATGCATCTTTTAATATAGTACTACAATTTTGTTTGTGCTTTCCAATTTTCCTTGTCCGTTCCTTAGTTACCTTTTGCTTTTTGTAAAGACAACCACCTCGGTCTCATCCCATTTGTGTGTGTATTATTTTATTTGAATTAATTAATAAATAACATAATGTAAATTGTGAAATGTGTAGGTATGGTTTCTATTGGTTCATTTTACGTACCATGAATCAATTGAAGACATAAGCACTAAGTTAACTCAAAGAAAGAAACAGATTTAATTAAAAAGAAATAAATTTAATTCGAGCACAGCTTACACCGTGTTTACGCCGGACCCAGACAAGCATTCTGGGCTGTCTTCATATCTTATCAACGGCCCAAAAAATATACTTACAAGAATCGGTCTTCATGTCGCTCATTAATATTTGTCCAACCAATCTACGAATTGGGCCGACCCACTTTTAATTACATATAAAATGGGCTATGAGAATAACTGACTATTGCATATTACAAGATTGAGGAAACCAATGAAACGATATTATCCAATGGATAAAACATTAGTTTTGAAGAGAGGAAAAAAAAAAAAAAAAAAAACAACAATGAAGAAAGAAAGAAAGAAAGAAATTGGAGTTAGATTTAGTGAATTCTAAAATCATTATTTATTTATCTAATCTAATAATGGATAAGTTTAAAAATAGCTATATTTGAATTTCTAGCTAATTATATTTCATTTACTCTTTATTGATCTGTGGTAGAAAGGAAAACATAAAAAATAAACACGATAACAACATCATCTCTTTACCAAAAAATGTTAAATGATACCTATGCCGGTGGCCGTGGGGTTATTATAATAATATTAATTTTTTTTTTTCCGTAAACGTTAACACCTATGTGTCGGTAAAGGTGTGTGTTGGGGCCATATGGAATAATGGGCCGCGAAAGAGCTATTGGGCCATAAGACATGGGCCGGAAGAAAGAGGGAGTCCAAGAAGAAGATGGGCTCAAGATTGGTAAGGCCGAAAGCACATAGTAAACCGAAGGAAGGAAATCGGAGCTGATGAAGATTTCGGCCGAAATGAGAAGAAACAGCCGAAACCTAAACAACCGAATGGAAGAGAGAAAGAATTCGGCTCAGAGGAGTTAGCCGGAGAGCGGTTATTCCAGCTCCGGCTATAAATAGGGGTCGACGCATTCAAAATCAGAGAGATCAATCCAACCCCCAAATTACTTTTATCAATTTTAATTCCTTGTTATCTTTACTGCTTTCTTTACAGCTTTCCTTTACAGCTTTCCTTAGAATCTAGCCTAGTTTGTAGCGGTTACCATTTCCAAATCCACCGTTGCTCCTTAGCAGCTGGTAGTTTGGTTCCCTGTTTTTGGTGAATTCCGCCGTTGTTTCTTAACAACAGGCAGATTCTCCGTTGTTTCGTGTTATTGTTGATCAATTCAAGGAAGATTCATTCAATTGTGGGCGCATTATTGTTAATCCGAACCCGTAATCGGTTTGATCCTTTTCCGATAGCCTCCCTTGAGGAGAAAAAGGTCCTTGGCTACACCAGAGCCAAACAGTGGCACGCCCAGTGGGACACAAAATGGCGTTTGAACAAGCAACTCCAGCAGCAAACACGGCGGCGAGGACTGATTTGCCGCCGATTCAGGAAGAGCGCGCACCAGAAGCCGGAGAATTCCCCCAGGGTTCCCCGGACCATCACATTTCCATAATCAGGAGTTTTCAAACGATGATTTAACCCCGCGATTCCGAGATCAGGTTCAATTTATGGTGGAGGCGGCGGTTACCAACTCGGTTCGCCAAATTGAAGGAAATATCCTGGCAGCGATGCCAGCCATGTTTAGAGCCGAAATCGCGAGGAGTATGTATCCGATGGGAGCGCAGCAAGCTCCAGTGGCGCAAAATCCACCGCAAAATCCTCACAATTTTCAGCAGCAGGCCTTTAGGCCGCCAGGAGGGCATGGAGCTCGGCCTTTTGTTCCTCCGCAGCAGAGGTACGATCAGCAACAGAATCAACCGCCTCAACCAGCTGTTCAACCGCCTGCTCCAGTGGTTCAACAACAATACGCACCACTTCAGCAGAATCCACCACAACTGGTTGACAGAGAGCTGATTGCTGAGATTATTCGCACACAGTTTGGGAATCTCATCGGCCAGGAGAATAGGCCGATGTATCGGAAACCTTACCCAGATTACATCGAGGAGCAGTATCCACTGCCTAGAGGGGTGAAGGTTCCAGATTTTAACACTTTTTCTGGAGAAGTCGGCCGCTCTACCATCGAGCATATCGGCCGATTTACAGCTCAATGTACCAGAATCGCGCAAAATGATTTTCACAAGCTGATATTGTTCAGTTTGTCATTAACTGGCCCAGCATTCGAATGGTACATTAACTTGCCAGCGGGATCGGTCAATACTTGGGCCGAAATGGAGCGGTTATTCCATGACCGATTCTATAATACTAGTCCGGAAGTCTCGGTAGTTGATCTAACGTCAACCAAGCAGAAGGCGTCTGAGTCGGTTACTGAATTCATTGAGAGATTTTATGCAGTGAAGGCTCAGGTAAAGACAATGCTGCCTGAGCATGAATATATTCAAATCTTAAAGCTGAACTTGAAGTTTGCCATCAAGGACAGATTGATGGTAACAAGACCGAGGACGGTAGCCGAATTAACGGCTGAAGCAATAAGGATGGAGACATATTTGGCGGAACAAGCGGCTTTCAAATCAAGCCGAAGTCAAAGCGGAAGGTCACAACCTATCCAGTCAGCTGCCTCATTTGCTGAATCTCTGGATAGATGTGAAATTCAGGAAGAGTACAATGCGGAAGACGTTCCTGCATTAGCCGAAGTCGCGAGGGCAGAGTTAATCATAAAAAAGCCTATGACTTGTCCAGCACTTCGGCCAGCCAGAGGCAAGGAGAAAGAAGGAGGAGATGAATCTCAAAGGTTTTACTCTTTCGACTTGTCACAAATGGACGAAATATTTGATTATTGCCAGAAGAACGGATTGCTAGAGTTTAAAGGAAACCATCCACAGCCTACCAAGGATCAGTTGGAGGCCGGATGGTGCAGATTCCACGGATCAGCCACTCATTCCACGGCCATCTGTGGGCATTTTAGGAAGCTGATTCAGAAACATGTCGATGATGGGAAGCTGAAGTTCCCAGAAAGGCTTATGGCAGTCGATAAGAATCCGTTCCCAGCTGCCAACATGGTGATGGTGCAGCCCAATCAGAATAAATCTGTGCATGACCGATTGGGGGATCAAACATCATCTAGTAAGAGTTCTGTGCACGATCGGCTTGTGGATCGGCCATCGGCTCAGAAGTCAGGAGTATGGAAAAGACTAGGATCTCCGAAGGGAAAAGAGAAAGTTACAGATGTTTTCGACCGATTGGGGAATTATGAGGTGAAAGAGTGGATCAAGCAATCGGAGAGACATCAGGAGATCGAGGTCGGAGATAAGAGTGAGAGACCAACGTTGAAAATCATAACCAACGGATGGGACTCAGAGATGAAGTTAACAGCCGATAAACAGAATGGAAAGACTGTGATACAGATCACAGTCCCTGAAGAAGCTGTTAGCCCCGAAATGAAAAAGCTTAGAAGGCCACCAGCAAATACTCAGGTAGGCCGATGGGTCCGAAACTCTCCAGAAAGAAGGCATTTCGATCAACGCCGACATGACCATTCAGCTTGGAGGGCAGAGGAGAGAAAAGTCCCAAAAGGAAAGGGATCGTATCGTACTTTCAAACGAAGAATGCAACGGCTTAAGGCAGCTGCTGCTTCTGAGCAAGAGGAGTATGATATGATGCATATGGAAGAGGACTTCCCTGATGATTGTTCGTTCTCGGGAGGACGAATACTTAATAGGGTATTTTCGGCTCGTTTGAGGTCCGAATCAAAAGAAGAGAGGAAGCCGAAAGAAGGACAGGATCGGCTAAAGAACAAGACTGAATTTCGGCCAAAAGTAATACAACCGAAAGTTGAAAATGAGCAGCCGAAATCCAAAGAGGAATGGAAGCCTAGACCAGTCCGAACCAGGGAGTGGAAACCAAAGACAACTATCATTCCGAATAGTGATACACCCCCTGTTGGGCAGATTAAGTTCGACTTCGGATCTAGTGCGAATATGGTGACAGTAACCACCGAAGAGAAAGAGGAGTACTGGTCGGATTCCGAACCAGCGGTGGTTTTTTGTCAAAAGGATGGAGAATACTATGGTGATGAAGAACCCATAGTGGATTTTTGTTTCGATAAACTTGAGGTATTTCGGCCGGAAGCCGAAATAGAGAAATCGTTTGAGGAAAGATATAAAGCATTTGTTCCTGAAGCTCAACCAGGTACGATTTTGCCTCCAACTGCGAAGATGTCCCAGCATGTGAGGCCTTTATACGTTAAAGGTTGGGTCAATGGGAGACCACTCAGAAGAATGTTTATCGACGGTGGAGCCACAGTTAATATCATGCCACTGTCCACGCTAACGAAGATAGGCAGTTCGAAGGAAGATTTACTCCCTACGAGAATGAAGGTAATGAGTTTTGTGGGGGCTCAAACTGCGGCCGAAGGATGTATACTGGTAGATGTAACGGTCGGAACAATATCAATTCCGACCATGTTCTTTGTGGTGGATGCAGAAGTCCCGTATGCGGCCCTATTAGGCCGATGCTGGATTCATACATCCCGATGTTTGCCATCAACACTTCACCAGAAAGTATGGTTTTGGAAGAAGGATGGCACAGTGGAAGAAGTAGATGGGGATCAACCTCCATTTCCAGTCAGCTCAGCCGGACGAATTGATGCGGTGTTATATGAAGAACCGATTCAACCATTCCTAGCAGTGGTAGGGGATCGGTACCCGCAGGTGATCGAGTGTGATTGGACAGATTTGGGGTTTGAAATCAGATACCAGGCCGATGAACGGCCAGTCGAAGAAGAAAGTAAATGATGGAGGCACAACCAAATCAAGCGACCGAGTTCGAATCGGCCGAACTCGGAGTTTCAGACGACAAAGATGGATGGAGCGATTTAATAGACGCAATTCCAAAGCGAACGCCGGATTTCAAAGCTCAAGACCCCTTGAAAATGGTCAATGTTGGTACAGACGAACACCCGAGGGAGATCCCACTGAGTGCGAATCTTGATCAGCAGATGACAAGCCGATTCAAGGAGGTTCTAGTCGAATTCAAGGATTGTTTCGCATGGGACTATACAGAGATGCCAGGATTGGAGCGGTCGATTGTAGAGCACAGACTGCCTATTAAAGAAGGGTTCAGGCCGCATAAACAGCCGGCCAGGAGGGCAGCGCCCGAATTAGTCCCAAAAATAAAAGAAGAAATAGAGAAATTGTTAGCGGCCGGGTTTGTTAGGCCAGCTAAATATGTAGAATGGCTATCAAATATTGTTCCTGTAATAAAGAAGAATGGAAAATTGAGAGTTTGTATTGATTTCAGGAATCTTAATATAGCCACTCCGAAAGATGAGTATATGATGCCTATTGTTGACTTGTTGATTGATTCGGCCGCAAAACAGGGGATGCTATCTTTCATGGATGGATATTCAGGATACAACCAAATTTTTATGGCCGAAGAAGACATTCACAAGACTGCATTTCGGTGCCCTGGCGCCATAGGGATATATGAATGGGTGGTGATGCCATTCGGATTGAAGAATGCAGGAGCTACATACCAGAGAGCCATGAACTATGTTTTCCATGACCTCATAGGGGATTGTGTTGAAGTTTATATTGATGACGTCATGGTCCGATCCAAAGATATCGAAAGCCACTTGAACGATTTGCGGAAGGTGTTCACGAGGATGAGGCTGCATGGAGTCAAGATGAATCCAGCTAAGTGTGCTTTCGGAGTACAGGCAGGAAATTTTCTCGGGTTCCTGGTACATAACAAAGGAATAGAAGTTGATGCGAACAAAACCAGGGCTATCCAAGAAGCCAAACCTCCACATGATAAGAAGAGTCTACAGAAGTTTCTTGGAAAAATCGGTTTTCTGAGACGATTCTTAGCAAATGCGGCTGGAAAGTCGAAACCACTAACCGATTTATTGAGGTTAAAGAAGGAAGAGGAGTTCAAATGGGGAATCGACCAACAAAAAGCCTTCGAACAATTGAAGCAGGATTTGATGAGTCCACCTGTGTTGGTTCCTCCAATTTTAGGACGGCCATTGAAGTTGTATATAGCAGCGGCCGAAGAATCTATTGGAGCATTACTGGCGCAAGAAGACGATGAAGGAAGGGATCAGGCGATTTACTATCTTAGTCGAATCCTAAGAGACGCCGAAGTAAGGTACTCGCCGATTCATAAACTATGTTTAAGTCTTTATCATGCATGCCAGAAATTAGAATATTATATTCAACCAAGGCAAGTGATAGTAGTAGCTTCGGTTGACATAGTTAAGATTATGATGAATGATCCGGTCAGTAGCCGAAGAATGGCCAAATGGGCCATGAAGTTAAATGCGTACGATTTGAGATATCAACCTTTGAGGGCTATGAAAGGACAGATTGTAGCCGATTTTCTGGCTGATCATGTGATACATTCGATAACCGATGACATTGGTCATCAGGATCGGCCGAAAGAAGTTGGTGAGATAGGAATTGTATACTTGCAACCATGGGTAATGACATTTGATGGTTCTAAAGCCGCTTCAGGAGTTGGAGCAGGGTTTACCCTACAAACGCCGGAGGGCAAGATATACAAATATTTCGTGCAACTGCCAGAGTCATATACGAACAACCAAGCCGAATATAAAGCGTTAATTTCGGGATTACAACGGTTGATAGAAGAAGGAGTCAGAGCAATCATAGTCAAAGGGGACTCGCAAGTAGTTGTTCAGCAATTGTTAGGCGATTTTTTCGGTTAAGAGTTCCCAGTTGATTAGATTGTATGAAGAAGCGGTTACTTTGTTAGAAGAATTTGATGAGGTGTACATTGAATACATCCCGAGAGAAAAGAACGAAGAAGCCAATGAATTGGCTCAACATGCGGCTAAATATCGGTTGATGCCGATAGCAGGAAATGTAGAAGTGCGTCTGGCCGAAACAGAGAAGGCCGAATGGATAAAAAAGATAGCACAGACGTTAGAAGATCCTTCGGAGGCTAATCCAGCCGAAAAACGGAAAGCTATGGACTACGTCATAATAGGAGGGTTATTATTCAAGCGTGATATTGATGGAATATTGCTCAGATGCGTCGGAGAAGAAGACGCTAGAAGGGTAATGGGAGAGGTTCATGAAGGAATATGTGGCGCGCATTGGGCAGGAAAGTCGATGAAGTGGAGTATTATTCGGCTGGGATATTATTGGCCGAATATGGGTCCTGATTGTGAAAAATATGCAAAAGGATGCACCGAATGTCAAAAACATGGGCCGATTCAGAAGTTACCGGCCGAAGAATTACATATAATGATCAAACCATGGCCATTCAGAGGATGGGCCATGGACATCATAGGAAAAGTTCATCCCTCTTCGTCGAAAAGACATGAGTTCGTGCTAGTGGCAACAGATTACTTCACAAAATGGGCCGAAGCTCAGGCGTATGTCAGCATTTCACAAGAGGAGGTGATTGAGTTCATTAAGAGACAGTTGATTTATAGATTCGGGATCCCACAGACGATTCTAACAGATAGAGGAACGGTATTTGTGGGAGAAAAAGTCAAGGCCTTTGCGGACGAATACGGGATAAAAATTGTACATTCGTCACCATATTACCCGCAAGGAAATGGACAAGCAGAGGCCACAAACAAACAACTAATAGGAATTATAAAGAAAATGATTGAAGACCAGCCAAGAAAATGGCACGAGAAGTTATCTGAAGCACTGTGGGCCTATCGAAATGCTAAAACTTCAGCTACTGGGTTCACACCATTTCGGCTGACTTATGGAATGGATGCAGTATTGCCAGCCGAAATAACAGTGCCGACTTTGAGAACAAGCCAGGCGGATTCAATGTCGGCCGAACAGTATGATTGTGCGATGAAAGATGAGTTATTGGAGATAAATCCCAATCGGGTGCAAGCCTTTGAGAATTTGCAGAAAAATAAAGATATTGTGGCCGATTGGTACAATAAGCGAATTCGTCTTAAGCGATTTGAAGTTGGAGACTTAGTTTGGAAAGTTATATGGCCGCCTAAGCAGAAGGACGGCCGATTAGGTAAATGGAGTCCCAATTGGGAGGGACCATTTATTGTTCATACAAGATTACCAAATGGAGCGTACGTGTTAGTGGACGACAATGGTGAGCAGATGTCAAATCCAGTTCATGCGAGATACATGAAGAAATATTATCCATCAGTGTGGGATTAAACATTAAGCGATGCGAAAAAGTAAAGATTTTATTGCATGAACGAATAAGTACAAAGAAGGGGCTACTTTGGCCGAAAGCGGCGTCGATAGCCCGAAATTACAATATACAAGGGAAACGTCCTATACTAAGCAGGCATATACAAGGGAAAGGTCCTTGAAAGACATTCAGCCTTGTAGAAATGCCGCTAAAACTATCGGCAACACAGAAGCGGGGCACAGTTGCTTGCCCCAGAACAGTATTGCCGATTTAAGTCCTACCACCGAACTTCTACTCTAGGATACGATAGAACGAAAAGTACAACGTCCCAGAGGTAGAAGTCAAACTCGGGTACAGCCGCCGCACGACCTCAGACAGAAGAAGGAGGAGTGCAGCGAGGCAGTCACCCAAAAGCGGTGGAAGGGGGAAAGGAGGGAGGAGTAACTAGGGGTAGTTATTCCCCCCATTAGAAAAGGTCCGACAGGATATGCATCCGCAAAGTCGAAAAGGGGCACATCAGCATAGCCGTCGAGACCTGCATTTGGAATAACATATAAAGATCCTCGCCCATACGAACATGGTGAAAAGGGCATTAGTTGAACTCGTGTTGCATAAGCAAAAAATTTTCGTATCACGTCTGGAAATCCTCGCACAAGAATACTTGCCAAAGGCCATGGAGGAACTGGAGACAGGAAGTTGAACAAGGGAGAAGGGAGATCCATATTGTTATAAGAAAAAAAAAAGGTGATAGATAAGTGTCAACAATGCCGGGTATTTATAGGAAGAAATAAGTGCTTGGCGGAAGAAACGGTCAATAGTAAATGTTATTTATGGGAAAACGTTACAGCTGATTCCCGGAAAAGGCTGCTAATATTCAGAAATCAGCAATAAAGGAGACCGAAAACAATGGAATCAACGGGATACGAATCGCATTACAAAAGATACAAAAGATACGAATCCAAGTACAATGTATCGGCCAACATAGTCCAAAAAGGTCGATTACAGCTGTCAAGAAGAGAAAGAGTGACCGAAAGTTACACTTGACAAAGGACAAGTCAAAACACAGAACTGATATATAAAGACAAATTAGTGGTCTTCCTGATCGTCAACAGGAACAACATCATCCAAGCCTCGCGAAGTGGCGGTAGTAGGGTTAACCGAAGGTGTCATCAGATTCGGACTTGCCAAGGAAGAAGGACCAGCAGTTTCACCAGGAGGGAGGTGAACGGTCGATGAGCCAGCACCACAGGAAGCACCGATTTTCCCTAGAAGAAAAGAAGGAAAAGGGGAATAATAAGTAAGAGAGCATAAAAGGAAAATCACAACAGGAAATGGAAGGAAACAGGGTACCTGAAGGAATGATTGGCAAAGGTGGGTTATCGCCCGAAGGGGAGGACTCTATTTCGGAAGGGTCCAAAGGAAATAAGACATGTGGAGAAAGGACTTGAACCACACTTTGCCCACCAAGGCTCTTGATGGCCGAATCCAGTTGACCAACTAGAGACTGGGTTTCGGCCCATTTTTCTTGGATAGTACCAATAATGTAATCGTTGAAACTGATCCGCATGGCCAAATAAGAAGCATCCTCCTGAGAGTCTAAGATTTTGGCCCTAGGAGCTTCGGCCGATTGACGAAGGGTTTTAATCGATTGTTTCAGATCGGCCGATTTCCGCTTAGTGTGAGCCAAAGTTAATTCCAAATCATTCTCTTGTCGCTGGAGCTTGGCTATCTCAGCCCGAATCAAAGCAAGATCCTCGGACTGTTTAAGTTCCTGAGATTCCACTTCAGACAGTTTACTCATTTGAGCCCGATACTCTGCAGAATAATTGTCAAAGATGGCTCGTGAAGAGGCTGCAGCCTCACGTTCGGCGGCAAGCTTATGTCGCATTTTTAAGTGAGCCAGGAGTTCCAGATCCATTGAGAGGACAGACTTCGTAATCATCTGAAGAGTACCATTCAGATTCAGAGATACCATCTCGTCATGAAATTGCTGCTCAAGATGGGACAAGAGAATAAGGATCGGTTTAGGGTTGACGAATTCCACGTCAGATTGTCGGCCGATTAGATTGCATAGCCTGGCCAGACAATCACCAAGGTGAGTAGAAAGATCTGACGGACGAGAAACCAGAGACGCGGGAGAAAAGAAATCGTCCAAGACATGCCGATCAGGAAATGGCGATAAAGGGACATGATCGGCAGGGGTTTCATCAGCAGTCATACCACTAGGTAGGGGGCCAGACGGTTTCGGAACAACTAAAGATGAAGGTGTAGCAGAATCCGTAATAGGCTGAGGACGATCGACCGAGAGAGAGACGGAAGGGTCGGCCGAAGTAGAGCTTGCAATCAAACCCCGAGGGGTAACAGCAGAAGAACTAGCGAGAACAGCCAAGTTACTGGTACTGGCCGATGTGCGAATTTCGGCTACCGGAGGAGCCGATACCACAGTTGGAAGTGGTTGAACATCGGGTTGTGGTAAAATAGGTGGGACCTGACAAGAATAAGAAAAAGGAATTAGTCGAAGGAAAGGAGCCTGGAAAAGGAGAAAAACAGTGTAACGAACCGCAAAAAGGGAGGCAGGGATTCTGCCAAGCGGTGAATGAGATGAACGCCTCCTGGTCTGAGTAGGAGGGAGAAAGTCGACGAGAGAGGCCGAAGGCGAAGCAGGCCTTTTTCGACCAGGTTCTGAAGTAGAGGAGCAAGGAACATCTGAAGAAATCGGATAAGTGAGACATAAAGGAAAAGGAACGAGCAATGACCGAAGAAGAAAGGAAAAGAAAAGAAACATACCTGGGCGAGAAGCGGAAGACGAACCGAGAATGCGCTGAGGAGTGGAACCCGGAGATGATAAAGGGACAGAAGAGAATGCCAGAATAGGAGAGAAACCACCCCTCCGCAGAACTGAATCAAGGTTGGCACTAAAAAAGACGCCAGCAACACCGTTCCACCAAGACTGGAAACGGGAGGTAACGGACCCTGGACGAACAGCAAACTTCCAAACCTTGAAGGAGATCAAACGTTTGTGATAGAGGGAGCATTGCTGACGACTGGTAGAAGCAGAAAGGCGTCTACCGGCTCTGAGGGCCTCCACTAAGTCTTGACCAAAGCCGAATTGGCGGCTAACCAGATGGGGATTGTAAACTTCAAAAGGAATAGCAGACTTGGCAGAAACAAATGTGGAACCATTGAAGATCGGGCGGGGTAATATACACCTGTTCCATATTTGAGCAAAAGCCAAAGGAAGAGGAGTCCCGAAGGGGGAAGTAACGATATTCCTGACCCAAGCAAAGTCAGCTTTCCGGTAGTGATAATGAGAAAAGGCTTGTTCGACAGTACGACCCAGGAAATAGTTGATCCAGTGAGGAATCGACAAAGGAGGAAGGGGTGCTCTAAGAAGATCAGGAGCGATAAAATGGTTAGGACGAATATCATGAGGAGGAAATTGGGAAATGTCGCGAAAGTGCCAAACCAACCACAAGTAAAGGAACCATAACGGGCCACGGGCTTTATCAGACGAACCTTTTTCCCAACCCGACACAGTAGCCGAAATACCCGCATACAAATGAGCGAGGAAGAAATCGGCTGAAGGCAGGGTCACATGATTAAGAAGTGCCGAAGCAAAAGAGTGTGTTTCGAGGAGAACACCCTTGGAAGGAACACACCAGAAGAATTTCGTAAGGAAATACATCATAAAAGCAAGAGGCTCTGAAGGGTGTGGAGCAGGCGAAATAGGATCACTCTGATGGGAAACGATCCAAGTAGCAAAGGAATCGCCAGAGGAAAAGCCAGTATTTTTCTCCTTGGGCAACGACATAATGGCGAGGTTATCCCCACGAACAGAGAGGCCAAGGAGAAGTTTCACGTCCTGAATGGTGGGAGTCATCATCCCCCAGGGGAAACAAAAACAGTTCACAGAAGGATTCCAGAAGCAAAGAAGGGCCTGAATAGGGCGAAGATCTGTGGGAAGTGGCAAGGTACTAAGGGAAATCATACGGTAGACATATGACTTATGCCAAGAGTCACGACAGTGGGGTTCGAGGTGATGGTACCACGCCACATAATCAGGAGAGGGCGAAGACCAATTAGCGAAAGATGAAGGGAAAAGCTTGGAAGAGAAACAAGGCTCATATAGAAGAACGGAACGATTATCAAAGATCCGAGCAGTACATTCATCGATATCTTCAGGAATGCCCAACGGACCTAAGGAATAGAAGCCCTCAGGCAAGAGGCGAACTGCGGAATGAGAAGCAAAAGAGTTCTCAATTCTGAGAAGGTCAGCAGAAAGAGCAGTAACAGGGGCAGAGGGATTTTCCATCGGAGAAAGTGGAAAGAGAGAGAGATAGAGGAGAAGTTGGAAAGGCAGTTCACTCCGAGTACGTGGTGGGCTACGTAAATAGGGGAATGATGGAGAGCATCCTCGAGAAGAAGAAAATAACCGCCAAAAGGAAGAAGAAAGGGAGGTTACTTGGGCTCTTTCGCATGGAAGCAATTCGCCCAAGTAAGGAGGGCATCTGTTGGGGCCATATGGAATAATGGGCCGCGAAAGAGCTATTGGGCCATAAGACATGGGCCGGAAGAAAGAGGGAGTCCAAGAAGAAGATGGGCTCAAGATTGGTAAGGCCGAAAGCACATAGTAAACCGAAGGAAGGAAATCGGAGCTGATGAAGATTTCGGCCGAAATGGGAAGAAACAGCCGAAACCTAAACAACCGAATGGAAGAGAGAAAGAATTCGGCTCAGAGGAGTTAGCCGGAGAGCGGTTATTCCAGCTCCGGCTATAAATAGGGGTCGACGCATTCAAAATCAGAGAGATCAATCCAACCCCCAAATTACTTTTATCAATTTTAATTCCTTGTTATCTTTACTGCTTTCTTCACAGCTTTCCTTTACAGCTTTCCTTAGAATCTAGCCTAGTTTGTAGCGGTTACCATTTCCAAATCCACCGTTGCTCCTTAGCAGCTGGTAGTTTGGTTCCCTGTTTTTGGTGAATTCCGCCGTTGTTTCTTAACAACAGGCAGATTCTCCGTTGTTTCGTGTTATTGTTGATCAATTCAAGGAAGATTCATTCAATTGTGGGCGCATTATTGTTAATCCGAACCCGTAATCGGTTTGATCCTTTTCCGATAGCCTCCCTTGAGGAGAAAAAGGTCCTTGGCTACACCAGAGCCAAACAGTGTGTGAGAGCCAAGTTACATAAACTAGAAAGGGAATAAAGGGGAGAAATAATGTTAATGTTAATTGTTAAAGAATAAACCATCGATTATTGTAATTCAAATACATCCGGAAAGTTCGCCAAAATTTGATTCACCTAATTTAGTAGGCAATCAATATAATTAATTAGCTACAATAGAGTAAAATTTACAGCAGTAATTTTTTTTAAAAAAAAAAAAACAAAAAAACAACCATTACCCCCTATGCATCCTCAAGTTCGAATAGCACGCATTGGCGGGCTTCTAGAAGATCAATCCAAGCGTCCAACCACAACGTTCCACGTGTTCATGCTCATAATAGCGTTGCCTTGCAATTCTTGCTCTTCCAGATTCCAGCGTGCCAAACCACCAAAAATTGCTAGATAATAGTATTCCCTCTCTTTTCCCATTTCATTTCCATGGAAAATCACGGAAATCAATGTGGATTTCCTGCTTCCCACTGGAATCTCAATTCTATATGTAGTAATCATATTTAGTAGGTTTTGAGGAAAGCACATGCCCTTTCGCTTCTCTTCTTGGTTTTTGTTGAAAGGCAAATTAAAGATCGTGTTTTGGATGCTGAAAACCGGATTAAGCACCCCTAACGTCTAAAGGTTGGAGCATTCAGAATTGCCATGTTCGCAAAGTATGATTTCATTGGTTTATCTGTTTGTGGAATGTGGTTTGGAGGGTTTTGGTTTTGATTTGTTTTCACTCTGTTCTAAAATTTCCTGGAATCCAGTCCCGGAGGACGATTTTTTGGCTGAATTTGGTGATTTTCCGTTCGATTTTTGGACTCCTTTTCGATGGGAAATTGTTGCGTTTCACCGAAAGTTTCGGGTGACGATTCTAGGGCTAGAAGGAGACATAAGCCGAATCCTTATGCTGGTTCTTATAGTGTTCGTGCAGTGCCAAATGGTGGAAATAACTCCTCTGTGTTAACCAACCCCACCGGGTGCAATATAAGGGAGTTTTACTATCTGGGGAGTGAACTCGGCCGTGGTGAATTTGGGATCACGTATTTTTGCACGGAGAAAACTACTGGGGAAAAGTTTGCCTGCAAATCCATATCAAAGAAGAAGCTGAGGACTAGAGTGGACGTTGAGGATGTTCAGAGAGAGGTCGAGATCATGAAGCATTTACCCAAACATCCGAATATCGTTAGCCTGAAGGATACCTTTGAGGATGATGATGCAGTCCACATAGTTATGGAGTTGTGCGAGGGGGGTGAATTATTTGACAGGATTATTGCGAAAGGGCATTTCTCGGAGAGGGATGCTGCTGCTATCATCCGCACTATAGCTGAAGTTATTCAGGTGGAAGTTTATCTACTTTATGCAGAATTCGAATTGTTCGAAATTTATCTGCAAGTTGATGCATTGATCTTCATGAGCCTGTTAATAAATGGTTGGCTAGATATATTGGTGATTTCCTCTATTGCCTGTTAGGTGCAGATTTATCTTAAGAAACACAATGCAGTTCGGATACAAACTTTCTAGTTTTTGCTGTTTGCTGTGCTTGCCTCAGGAATCAGGATGCACAGTGTTATTTTCGCGAGAATTAATGCGAGATTTGCTCAATGCTCTTTGATTTTATGTTGCTCAAAGGTATGATCTCTGTGATGCTAAAATATTGGTCTTCTTTGCAGATTTGCCATAAACATGGTGTTATGCATCGCGACCTTAAGCCGGAGAATTTCTTGTTCGCAAATAAGAAGGAAACAGCACCACTTAAGGTCATCGATTTTGGGCTGTCAGTTCAGTTCAAGCCTGGTAACGCTTGATACACTTTATTGGCCTGCATTTTCTTCCATTCGTGTACTTTCTGATAATGTAGTTTCATTTTTGGTTGTCATTCATGACTACTATGTCTCAAATTCTACAGGTCAAATATTCACGGAGATTGTAGGCAGTCCTTATTATATGGCTCCAGAAGTGTTGATGAAGAGATATGGTCCAGAAGTGGATGTTTGGAGTGCCGGTGTTATCCTATACATCTTACTGTGCGGTGTTCCACCATTTTGGGCAGGTCAGTTATCCTATAAACTTGAGTCTTCATATTTTCCCTTTGCAAATATATATTCATGTTTGTGCAACAAGTTCTCTCTCTTGTCCTTGGACCTACTTTGAAGTTTATTGCTATTAAATTGCAGAAACTGAGCAAGGAGTTGCACAAGCAATCATTCGTTCTGTTGTGAACTTCACAAGAGACCCATGGCCCAAAGTTTCTGATAAAGCTAAGGAACTCGTCAAGAAAATGCTCAATCCTGACCCCAAAAAGCGGCTTACAGCACAAGAAGTTCTAGGTAAGAAATTAGCCCACAGGCAACAATACCACAACAGCCAATTAAAAAAACATAGGTTTCAGTCATTTCCTTATAAAATACGGTCATCTCTTCACTAGTTTAATGAAAAATCTTGTAGATGATCCTTGGTTGAAAAATCAGAAGACTCCCGATGTTTCTTTGGGTGCATCTGTAAGAGCTAGGCTGAAACAATTCGCGACTATGAATAAGCTCAAGAAGAAAGCTCTAAGGGTATAACCATTAGCCACTGTTACATTGATTATTAGAAAAAAATTGACATGTTACATATGGCTTCCATTGTTAAAATAAGCCCCTTTTCCTCCCCTTCTGAATATCAGGTGATTGCTGAGCATTTATCAACAGAGGAAGTGGCTGGAATAATAGAGAGATTCCAAATGATGGATACGAACAACAGGGGAAAGATCGATATTAAAGAGTTGAAAGAAGGGCTGCAAAAGCTCGGTCATCAGGTTGTTGATTCAGACCTCCAAATTCTCATGGAAGCTGTAAGTACCTGCTTTGTTTAGTTCAGGAATGTCCTCTATGCAACTTTTCATCACTTACAACGCAACAAGATTCATTGAAGGTGGTACGTTTTTTGTACAGGGAGATGTAGATAAGGATGGGTATCTCGACACTGGGGAATTCGTTGCAATTTCAGTGCACATGAGAAAGATGGGAGATGAGCAGCATCTGCATAAAGCCTTTGAGTTCTTCGATAAAAACCAAAGTGGCTTTATAGAGATCGAAGAACTAAGAGAAGCCTTAGCTAATGACGAGGTTGAGGCAGCCAGTGACGACATCATCAATGCCATCATTCATGATGTGGACACTGATAAGGCAAGTTATTGAATCAGAATAGAGCTATTATACATTGTATCAATCAAATCCAATTTTTAAACATTTATGTGATCATTGCAGGATGGACGGATAAGTTATGAGGAGTTTGCTGCAATGATGAAGGCGGGCACGGACTGGAGAAAGGCATCGAGGCATTACTCAAGGGAACGATACACCAGTCTAAGCTTCAAACTGATTAGAGATGGCTCATTGCCAAGGGATTTTGAAAGCTGAAAGCTTGATAGATCATGACCAGCAAAAAGGCAAATAGGCAGACCGCAGAGGCAATGCCGGTACGGTGACTCCTTGAGGTTTTAGATCTCCTCTGATTTCCTGTTTTTCCTTTGGGTACTGATTTGGAAGTTCTTGTGACCCTATGTTTGGAAAATGGTTCTTCTTACAATATCTCTCATATAGATTGAGGTTGATCCTTGTCAGCATATGATTCTTTTAGGATATATTTTTGTGTGTGATGATTCTTTCCCTTCTCTTCTTTCTTTGGGGTTAAAGGCATAAGCCTTTAATACGAAAGGAGCTTTCGTTGATGAGCTATTATTCTAAATAGAAAATTTATTTTTATACTCCTTCCGTCCCACTTAACTTGTCTTGTTTCACTTTTGCACACAATCCAATGCACTTTTTCAACCTCTAATATATCAAAATGTGTACAACAAAAAAATATGTAAAATATATATTCTAAAACTACATGATTATACGATTCTAACAAGAACCAACTCGACTATTTTTTTTCAAATATATACATACAATAAAATTGAGTCAAAGTAGAACAATGAACAGTGTCAAAAAGTCAAACAAGACACGTTAGCTGGGACGGAGGGAGTATATACTTAAAAAGAACTCAATAGTTGTAATATTTATGCACAAAATTTAACTCAAAACACGTCTATACTTAATAGTATAAAGTAGAATTTTGGATGTCGTTTATAAAGAATGTGAAGTTTAATATGCATAATGCATGGGTCACAAATACTAATAAATTGAAACTGAAACAAATTGAATTGAAATGGAGTAAGTTAAAGAGGTGTGGTGATCGTCATAGCTGTCAAGACAAGAGTAGTCACAAACTGATGAGAACATGTTTGGTCACCCTCCCGCCAACCCATCTATCCATCTTCATGATTGGGGCAAAGGTCAATTTCAAGTCCATATGTATAGTATTTGTCCGAAGCTAATTAACCGGAGACATATACTTCTGTATTGTTTGTATAATTGTACTATATGCATTCAGAATTTTGATAGATAGTGTAAAGTGTTTGTTTGCATGTGATATTCTATCTATCTGTCAATTTGCACATAAAATTGATCACAAATAATCACCCGTACGTAAAAAAATGTGATCTGATTTAATTTGCTACGTACCGTCCCATTCTTTCTTTTATGTAAATGTATAATTAATTACTTTACCTGCTGCCAACTCGATCTTAAGTTCAAAAAAACAGTTCCTGCTACTACTATTATTAGTAGTACCGGTGCTGGTGCATTATGTATTATGCACGCGCCAAGATTGGTTGTAGCATTAGCATACATTCTGCCCTAAACAATTAAAGATTGGTCATGTAGTAATACATACTCCCTCCGTCCCGCGAAAGTTGACACGTATTTCTTTTTAAGCTGTCCCACGAAAATTGATACGTTTCCTTTTTTAGATAAATTAAATTAATATAAATATAATTAGAATCTAAATGGTTTCTAAAAACCCATTAAAAGTAATTACTTTAACTATTATGCACAACTCCCAATACACTTTTATTTTTCTATACAAATCTCTTACATTTCTTTAATTCTCCATATCTCAAAATAGGTACAAATAAAAATTATATAAAATATATATTCTAAAACTAGACACCTAGACGATTCTAACAAGACCACACTTGAATACTTTTTTCTAATTAAATCATTACCATAATATTAAGTCAAAGTTAAACAATAAGTAAAGTGAAAATTCATTAAAATTTTAAACACAAATACCCACAACACTTTAACCATTAAACCCCACTTTATAAATTACCGTGCCCAAAAGAAACGCATCAACTTTCGCGGGACGGAGGGAGTACTATATAGTATTAGCCACTTTAATTGGTAATAAGATAGATTATGACAATATTAATTATTCTCAGCTCGTACCCACAATGTAGGTATAGTAGATTCCTGATTCCTGCTCATGCACACCACACCACCCAATGTGCATTCGTGTAGGCGTAGGCCACACCCACATAATACTGATGCAGCTCACTGCTCCCTCATTATTCTACTTTTTTTTTCCAGTTTTCACTCACTACAACTGTTCAAAAATAAAAAACATAAAAAGAAACCAAAGAAAAAACCATGTATCATCATGAGAGATCAGCAGATCGTTATTAATTAGTACTATGAGTTTAGGACAAACCATGTCGCAGGATTTTGTTCGGTTTACTCAACATTATCGACTACTAGTATTGACTAATCATTGAATTAACTACACAACTTATTTCATTTTAGTTTTAATTAGTTCGTCAGCAAGATTCAATAATATTACGCTAATTTAGTTTCAATTTTCAGTCGTATATAATTATTTGTCATGCTATTTGTTAACCAAGAATTTTCGTTGATTGATACTGATGAAGATGATTACAAGGATTGAGGAATGGGATTACAGAAATTTAAATAAAAGCTGTAAAGGAACAAGAAATTACGGAATGGAAGAAAACAAGGAAGAACTTGCAGAAAGAAAATTTGCAGAAAGTAAAAATATTAAAGTGCGATTCCTCTAGGGGTATGTGTGTAGATGCTTGACTAAACTGCTGCCACTCATATTTATAAGCTCCTCAACCCTAAAGTGGCAGCAGCAATCCTTCCCTGATTTCGCGCTGCCTTGAACGTTACCGGATCTTCTCATAGGTAACCTCCCCTTGATTGCTCACTTTGATGGCGTCAATCATGGGTGATGCGTATCTTCTCATGAGCAGTCTCCATTGATCCGTGATCCATTCCCTTTAATAGCGTATGTCATTAATACCGCGGGATTTCCCATGTTGCAACGGATGAGTCTTCTTTTGGATAGGATTTTGGTGATGACGCAAGTCATGGTGCCTCAGCCTCCATAATCCGGATAGGTCGCAACCTAGGAAGTGGCTCCTCACCACTTGGCACCTCACCCCTTGGTCATTATCCGGATAACTCATGAATTGGACCGGGCTTCTCGATTGGGCTTAGTTTAATGGGCCTTTGGATTGGGCCTCTCGGAAAATGGATTGGACTAAATTCATTGGGCCTAATTTGTCGGGCCTAAAATATTGGTGTTAACAGATGCCCCCTCGCGCTATTTGTCTGATTAGCATTTTAAGACAAATCTGCGCGTTTGAATCATAAGCCTAGCCCATTAGGCCCATTCCAAAACCCTAGCCCTAAGCTTCTTTAAAAAGCCACTTCTTCCCCATAAGTTAAAAATTTTGGCCATTTTTTGAAATTTTCCTTCTCCTTTCTCCCTTTTCCTTCGCCGGAAAGAACTTCGGTTTCCTTGTGAACATCCAGTTGCCAAGTCGTGAGTGCGCCATTCATCATTGTGCAGGACCAACACCGCCACCCGTTTTGAAGAGAAACACCATCGTTCGGATAGGTAGCGCTGTCATCGTCGTCGGAAGGGATCATCGCGAGCCGCCATCGCCGGCTGCCGCCAGCATCTGTCCTCCGCCAGCCTAATCGCCAACGCCGCCAGTTCTCCAGCCGCCAGCCTTGCTTCAGACGCCGCCAGGGATCCCGCCGCCAACCTGATCCAACGCGCCATCCTTATCAAGCCGCCGCATCCTGGTGCGCTGCCAGCCTGGTCCGGGCCGCCGGCCTTGAAGCAGGGAGCGCCGCCAGCTTTCGCTTGCCGAGGACGCCGCCAGCTCGGAGTTCTCGAGTGCCGCCAGCCTAAACCTTCCGCCGCCAGGCATCGAGCCGCCAGCCTCGGACTTTGGCCGCCAACCGTCACCTTGGCCGCCAGCCATCCAGCTTGCCGCCAGCTCTTGCGCCGCCAAGCACGGGCCGCCATCATCTCTCTTCGGCCGCCAGCTTTGATCACTTGGGCTGCCAAGCACGGGCCGCCAGCATCTCTCTTCGGCCGCCAGCTTTGATCACTTAGGCCGCCAGCTTTGATCACTTGGGCCGCCAAGCACGGGCCGCCAGCATCCCTCTTCGGCCGCCAGCTTTGATCACTTAGGCCGCCAGCATCACCTTGGCCGCCAGCCATCCAGCTTGCCGCCAGCTCTTGCGCCGCCAAGCACGGGCCGCCAGCATCTCTCTTCGGCAGCCAGCTTTGATCACTTGGGCCGCCAAGCACGGGCCGCCAGCATCTCTCGTCGGCCGCCAGCTTTGATCACTTAGGCCGCCAGCATCACCTTGGCCGCCAGCCATCCAACTTGCCGCCAGCTCTTGCGCCGCCAAGCACGGGCCGCCAGCATCTCTCTTCGGCTGCCAGCTTTGATCACTTGGGCCGCCAAGCACGGGTCGCCAGCATCTCTCTTCGGCCGCCAGCTTTGATCACTTGGGCCGCCAGCATCACCTTGGCCGCCAGCCATCCAGCAGCTCTTGCGCCGCCAAGCATGGGCCGCCAGCATCTCTCTTCGGCCGCCAGCTTTGATCACTTGGGCCGCCAAGCACGGGCCGCCAGCATCTCTCTTCGGCCGCCAGCTTTGATCACTTGGGCCGCCAGCATCACCTTGGCCGCCAGCCATCCAGCTCCCAGCCGCCATCATCAGCTCGGGCCACCAGCTCCAGGTCGCCAGCTCCCTCCGCTAACCAACTATTCGGCCTCCAAGGCCGCTGTTGATGGCGTTCCAGGGCCACTATCCAGGGTTTTTACCACCCAAGGTTATTGCATAGGCCACCACCATTGGTTCGTCTTCCTCTTTATTATGTTTTAATTTCTCAAAACGAGTCTCGTGTTTAGGTAGACGCTTCTCATCTTGTTCCTCCAGGAACTTTTCCAAGCGAGCCGCTTTCTCGGCCAGTCGGGCAAGATCAGTGGAATCCTGCACAATTAAATGCTCTTTCAATTTTGGCAACATGTTAGCCACTGCAATTTTGGCTATCTCCCTATCAGGGACTGCCATTGTACATCGGCCCTTAATCCGTTGTAGTCGGTTAATAAAGGTGCTTGTCGCCTCATCGGCAAACTGTTTGACATTAGTAAGATCTGCGAGACTCACCCGTGACAGTGGCGTATAGAACCTGTCATGGAATGCCCGTTCAAGATCGGCCCAGTTTTGAATTGAGTAAGGCCGCAAGGATGCAAACCATGCGAAGGCAGGTCCAGTGAGGGATGAACTGAACAGCCTCAACTTCAGCCAGTCGTTGGCCGCCGCTTCACCACACTGAGCTGTGAATCTGCCCACATGTTCTACAGTGGACTTGCCATCATCCCCTGAGAAGGTGGTGAACTCGGGCATCTTGAAGCCCCTAGGGTACGACAGCATTGTGTCTACCCAATCAGGGTATGGCTTCCTGTATGTAGGCCGCTCGATCGGCCTTAGTTGAATCCCAAAATGTTGTTGCATTACGTCTGCCAGCAACTCGGGCGAGACCGCTGGTGCCTGTGTAGGAGGCATGGCGGCTGGAAGTGTAGCAGGTGTCGCGTCCACTCCACATAGTTGTGGCGCCTGCCCCCCCTAGCGTTGGCGGCATCGGACTAGGGTTTGGTGGGGGAGCCGTTACTGGCATGGCGGCTGTGGGAGGCGTATGAGGTGTCAAAGCCACTCCATATGGCTGTGGTGCATGCCTCCCTTGCGCCGGCGACATCCAACTAGGGTTCGGTGCGAGCGCCGGTACAGGCATAGCAGATGTGGGAGGCATGGCAGGTGTCAAAGCCACTTCATATGGCTGTGGTGCCTGCCCCCTTTCCGTCGGCGGCATCCAACTAGGGTTTAGGGGCACCGCCGTCGCTTGACGTGGTGCCATGCCGGATGCATCGGGGATTGTCGTACAGCCTGGTATTGCGCTGGCCGCCATCAAGCAGCTTGATGAAGCATACATCGGCACGGGAGGTGCCGCATAACCGAAGTTCGGCATACTAGGTGCCGCAGGAGTGAAGGCATAGGTGGCCTGATATGGGAATGGGGGCAAAGTGGCCAGGCCTCCGGACTCCGGGAATGGCGGCTGGCCAAGTGTGGTTCCCCAACTCCGCTGTGGGCCGCCAGACGGCCCTGGACATGGCGGCACAATAGTGCCATTAGCTGGAGCAGATCCATCTTGTTGAGTACACAAGGATCCACATATCTTGTCAATTTGGTCGGCCATGGCAGGCCGCAACACATCCATTAGGTGCCTTGTGAGTAAAGGCATGAATTCGGCCATCGATTCAGTTATCGATAGCCGCATTTGCTCAGATAGGGTAGGGATTCGCATTGTTCCCTGTTGTGGTTGAGAAGTGCTCGCCGTATTATCGGCGTTCTCAGAGGATGTTCTAACCCATGTGTTCTCTTGTAGCGACATTATTTCGAATTTTTGAGTCAAGTTCCTTACTACTCGTCCAGATCTAAATAGCATACACTCATAAGCGGATATGGTCTCAATCTCGTGTCCCACTGGGCGTGCCAATTTGTTAACCAAGAATTTTCGTTGATTGATACTGATGAAGATGATTACAAGGATTGAGGAATGGGATTACAGAAATTTAAATAAAAGCTGTAAAGGAACAAGAAATTACGGAATGGAAGAAAACAAGGAAGAACTTGCAGAAAGAAAATTTGCAGAAAGTAAAAATATTAAAGTGCGATTCCTCTAGGGGTATGTGTGTAGATGCTTGACTAAACTGCTGCCACTCATATTTATAAGCTCCTCAACCCTAAAGTGGCAGCAGCAATCCTTCCCTGATTTCGCGCTGCCTTGAACGTTACCGGATCTTCTCATAGGTAACCTCCCCTTGATTGCTCACTTTGATGGCGTCAATCATGGGTGATGCGTATCTTCTCATGAGCAGTCTCCATTGATCCGTGATCCATTCCCTTTAATAGCGTATGTCATTAATACCGCGGGATTTCCCATGTTGCAACGGATGAGTCTTCTTTTGGATAGGATTTTGGTGATGACGCAAGTCATGGTGCCTCAGCCTCCATAATCCGGATAGGTCGCACCTAGGAAGTGGCTCCTCACCACTTGGCACCTCACCCCTTGGTCATTATCCGGATAACTCATGAATTGGACCGGGCTTCTCGATTGGGCTTAGTTTAATGGGCCTTTGGATTGGGCCTCTCGGAAAATGGATTGGACTAAATTCACTGGGCCTAATTTGTCGGGCCTAAAATATTGGTGTTAACACTATTTTAATTTATTGCTATTTTATTCCACTTCTTTTTTTTCTTTTTTTTTTCTTCTAAGTGAACTTTGCCATTTTGAAGTATTTATTCCCCTCAATTGTTTAATGCTACAAAACTTTACTTCAATGGATGAGAATTTCCAAATGAAACCCTAGAGCTCCCTTTAAAAGATTCTCCTCATTAACTTTCTAGATTCAATTGGCTATTTTAGTTCTGATTATACTGTTGTGGATTATTAAGTGTAGTATTCTGACTGGTCCGCAGCACAACTTTAAGTTACAATCAATCATTTATAACTATTTTAAAACAGGGTAATAGTTATTTTTCATTCATTCACATTTACATAATTAAAGGTGAGAAAAAATGGATGCAAGCAGGAATAAAATCCGCATGCACTTTGGTAAGGTAAACTGAAAATGGAGTGAATGGCCATTTTATGATTTTTTAAGTGTGTAAACCGTGAATGAAAGTAGAACACAATGATTCCATTTAATTTTATATGTTCGTTTCTCAACTTTTTTTTTTAACAAATTATAATTTGTGTGGCTTAGGCTCCCATACACTCTTTGCCAACACATAGATGTCAATATTTAAAAAAAAAACAAATTGAAAAATATATACTCCCCGTATTTTATTAATTCTAACGTTTGCATAGTAAACACGATTCAGTGAGTAATTTTGATTCAATTTTTCCACATAGTTACATAAGACATAGTCAAGTGAGATCTTGTTAGATTCGTCTAATCACGTAGTTTTATAATATTAAAGTTTTATAATTTTTTATTTTATAAAATTTGAGATATTGCTCTTTAAAAATATATATTGAATTGCGTGAAAATAAGGAATGTTAAAATATTTTGAATATATATAATATCATACTTCATCAAACAATAGTTAGGTGATGGCATATTGCAATTCCTTTCTGTTAAGTTGCTTCCTCCCTTGTCTTTTCAAAGGAACAAATAACTAACTCATGAATATTAATTAAGTAATTTATATTAATTAATAATATAAAATATTATATTATGTAATTTCAAAATAATTTATCACTAGATTGTGTAATAAATGGTTGAAAATGATCGATGGTCTTAATGATTAATCCGGATTGGCATAAATTCCTCTCTACTAGGGTATGAACAATAAAAAGACAAAATTATCCACACTTCTAGGCTCTGAGCTTCTGACAAGTAACACAGTATAAAATCCAAATCAATTTCATTTGAATAGTAAACATCTATCGTCACCATACACGTGTCTGATTCCTAATCGCATCATTCTGGAAAATCTGTTCGACCTTTAACGCCAAACATGCTATATAAACCCCCCCATGTCGTTTCTCTTCTCACTCGCACCTCAGTCCTCAGTGTTGAGAAATAGCTTGTTACCTTCTGCTTCGTGCGTTTCACGCGTCACGTATTTCCCTTCACGTGAACTCTGCATTCCTGCACACATACAGGAACGAACGCCTTCTGCTGACTTCTGAGCTTCCTCCGTCCTTCCGTATTGAAGATATTTTGATCTTCAAGAACTGCTTTTGATACGCGGCTAAAAGATTATTGAGAAGGTAATTGTACCGCTGTTTGCTTGAATTGATGATTTTGCGCTCGTTGCTTGAGATTTTGAGAGACGGATGGTTGAAGTTATAGGTGATTTTCAATTTCTGATCTGTGAATGCGAGCTTACTTACTTCTCTCTCTGTTATCGGAAGCCGATTCATTTCTCCCCTACTAGAACTAAATGTAGAATTTTCATGCTGCAAGTGTCGATGAAGATCTATCGAGTTTTTTTACTTCAAGCAAAAGATTTACAGTACATAGAATTGTCGCATGCCCGGAAGACCACACCTGTGTATCTTTACCTCCCAATCGACTGAAGAATTTGAATTTATTGGACGAGTCTGTCTCGATTTTGCTGCTTTTTTTCCGGATAAATCTAAAAGATTTTACTGGAATATAGTGCTGAATATTCGTTAAAACAGTGAATATTTATACCTTAGACTTCTGTTTGTCGTTATCGAACTAAATGTCATCCTGCAGTGATTTTTTCAAAGAGAAAGTTGAAGTCTTGTAGAGAGTGTCGATGGCTGCTATTTTTAGTTTATAAAAAATACTGCTTGTCATCATTTTGGTCATAATGGCGGCAATATAATACATGAACCCTTGAAATCGCTTCAACGATATAGCTGTCTTCAGTCAAATAAATATTCAAATTTGCAATCTTGATCTTTTTGACGGCTGTGGCGATGTTGGCCGAGAATTTGTGAATTATGCCATTTAAACCGATCTGCTGTGTTAATTTCCAACTGCAGTTAAAGCATATTCTCTGGTAAATAATGGCAATTATTTCGAATATTGCTAGGGGGGTTCTCTTTGTAATGCTTCGGTACATATAACATATTGATCTTTTAGATTTTAGAACATCTCGTAGGCAATGTTTTAAAGACTTGGTTGCTAGAATTATCATTCTGCTTTCATCTACACTATATCATGTTACTTTTCCTAGAGTCAACCTTTTTTTGGCATTCTCTCGTCACTTTATTGAAATTAACTTTCCGCTTCTCGCGCACTCTGCATCTTTAATTTTACTGTGTTAATGTTCATAAAGTGAAAAGTGGAGGATAAAAGGTAAATGTGGACAGCTAAAAGAACATTTTTTAATCTAACAGATCTGAATGTCGGAGTAGTGGTCCAAACTCCAAAGATGCCTTCTCTTTTGGGAATTTAAACACACCACTTTGATTTGGCTTGTTGGATTTCCAACTTTACCTAGCATTTGTCGCATTATCCAGATGAAGATACAGAGTCACATTGCAACTACTGTGATATTTCATATTGATTCCACCTTTTTAGTACTGTGTGGACTATATGAACTGAAATAATGTTTCCTAAAGGACTACCATTTTGTAGGAACATGGGGGAGTGACATAGTTTTTGTCTTTTGTTTTGTTTTTGTTGAAAAAGAATCTTGGTTGAGGGTGGACTATGTAATTTAATATGCACATTGTTTATCCTTACTTTAATTCCGACCTGTTCTAAGAGGGCCATGGATAAATATCTAAGTCGTCCATATTTTTTCTGTGTGCGCAGCAACTTTTTAAGCAGATCTATCCAATTCAACAATGACAGTTACACCAAATATCTCAGTGAATGATGGGAACCTTGTGGTTCATGGGAAGACCATACTCACTGGAGTTCCAGACAACATTGTTCTTACTCCAGGATCAGGTGTAGGCCTTGTTGCAGGAGCATTCATTGGTGCCACTGCTTCTCATAGCAAAAGCCTGCATGTCTTCCCAGTTGGTGTCTTAGAGTGAGTACTAGACTTTTCTTAATTTTATGCTTTGTGTTATTTATTTGTTCATTCGTCCATAGCCTTTTGATACACAGGCACTTATCTAATTTGTTCATTGCTGTACTCAAAACTCAAAAGTCTCGAAGCATTAGGAACTAGCAAGGTTCATTGAATTTGTCAAGAAATTTGAACTTGATCAGTACAAACTTAGTTGAGAATGATGCAAACTAGAGGATATTTTTCTTTCGACTTGCTTTATTGGTTTTGTATTGATCAGTACAATATATATTTAGATGTCAACTATTTGCTGTGCAGTCTAAAGGAAAATGCTAAAATGGATGGAAGTCAATTAAGTGCTAAAAGTTAAAACTTAGTATTCTGTTTTGTGAGATTTATCACTTGCTCGTTTACTCACACATTTACAAATCACAACCATATTGTCTATACATTTGAAGCATCATATTTATGAGAACCTTTTACAACAACAGGGATGTCCGGTTCATGTGCTTATTTCGTTTCAAGCTGTGGTGGATGACTCAAAGAATGGGAACATGTGGAAAGGATATTCCACTGGAGACTCAATTCATGCTTGTTGAAAGCAAAGACGTAACTGAAGGAGATCATGAAGACGCCCCTACAATCTACACAGTTTTCCTGCCAGTCCTAGAAGGGCAGTTCCGAGCAGTTCTTCAGGGCAACGATAAGAATGAGATGGAGATCTGCCTCGAAAGTGGTAAGTAGTACATGACAAAAGAAAAGGCATTTGGCTTAAGCATATGAATTGAAAGATTGTGCTTGTGCAAAACCCCAGTTGATACATTGGTCCTTTAATTTTTTAATTAAAAGAAATGTTGTTGGGAGAAATACAATACAGTGGAGAGAATAAATTGTTCTCTATTATCAATTGCACATACTATTAAAATTCAAAGAATTGAAGAGTAAAAAGTAAAAACTATGAAAGGGTTGAGATAATAGTAAAACATAGGAATAACTTTTATGGCATTTTGTTGCAGGAGATATTACTGTTGAAACCAACCAAGGACTTCATCTTGTTTACATGCATTCTGGGACAAATCCTTTTGAAGTCATTAATCAAGCTGTAAAGTAAGGCCTTGATTTATCTTTCCACCCTTGAAAAAAAGAAGCCTTAAGATGAAGTTTTAAACTCTTTCTTGTTAATCAATATACTAACAATCAGTACTTTATGAAACAGAGCTCTTGAGAAACACATGCAAACATTTCATCACCGAGAGAAGAAAAAGGTTAAAATGTGTTTTATGATCATATTTTTAATTTTATGGGGCCAAAGACCAACTGAATTGCTAAATTAATTCATCTTGTCATTTTTCAGCTGCCTGCGTTCCTCGACTGGTTTGGCTGGTGTACCTGGGATGCTTTCTACACTGATGTCACCGCTGAGGGTGTTGTACAGGGACTTGAGAGGTAAACATTTTTCAGTTTTTTAATCATAAGATGGAAACTACACACTAGATTTTATTGGATGTTCACTAAGGAATTCAATTTCCAAATGATATTCATTCTTTCAGCTTGTCCAAGGGAGGAGCACCTCCACGCTTTCTGATCATAGATGATGGGTGGCAACAGATTGGAAATGATATCAAGGAAGATAAGAACTGTGTTGTACAAGAAGGGGCTCAGTAAGATTAACTACAGGAGTACTTTTTTTTTTGTGTGTGTGTGTGTAATAACTGTGTATAAGAATATGTATAAAGTGGCAATTCAACTTGCTTTGACTTATGAGCTTTAATAAGGAATTCCTCATGGAGCAGTAAAATATTGGAATATATTGAACTTAAGATTTATGTTGTATATCACGGAATTTGTGTTGGATTTAGCACATCAATTTAAAAAAAACTGGTTGTTTAGTTAAGGCAGTTGATTCATTTTCCACAATTTCTTGAAGTTCTCTCTTCTGTAACATGTTTTGATATTTCACTTGTAGGTTTGCAAATAGACTGACAGGAATTAAAGAGAACGCAAAGTTCCGAAAGAAGGGAGATAATGGGGAACATGAACCTGGGCTAAAACATGTTGTAAGAGATGCTAAGGAGAATCACAATGTGAAGTGAGTCTTCCACTAGCTTGTTTGTAAATTTATGTCCATTCTTTTGATCAAATGATGATAATGGGCTCCAATTTTGTACCATATGACAACGGATATATGTTTTGCAATAACTTGCCACTCTGTTTGTAATTTTCCCACGCTTCAGGTACGTTTATGCATGGCATGCTCTTGCCGGCTACTGGGGAGGAGTGCAGCCTTCTGGACCTGGCATGGAACACTACGACACTGCTTTAGCATATCCCGTCCAGTCACCTGGCGTACTAGGAAACCAGCCAGACATTGTGATGGATAGTCTTGCTGTCCATGGCTTGGGCCTCGTGCACCCTAAGAAAGTCTTCAACTTCTACAACGAGCTCCACGCCTATCTAGCATCATGCGGAATAGATGGAGTCAAAGTTGATGTCCAGAACATCATAGAGACTCTTGGTGCCGGCCATGGTGGCAGAGTTTCGCTCACACACAGCTATCATCAGGGCCTCGAAGCTTCCATAGCACGCAACTTCCCTGATAATGGCTGCATCTCTTGCATGTGTCACAACACGGACGGACTCTACAGTGCCAAACAAACAGCGGTTGTCAGAGCTTCCGATGACTACTACCCTCGTGATCCTGCTTCGCATACCATCCACATTTCTTCAGTAGCCTACAATACGATTTTCTTAGGTGAATTCATGCAGCCTGATTGGGATATGTTCCATGTGAGTACTTTTGCAATGTAGGAGTACTATACTTGTCATCTGCTAAGTGCTAATATTTTTGTAATATAACTATCGGGTAACATTTTTCCCGTGGTACAGAGCCTTCACCCTACTGCTGAATATCATGCTGCTGCCCGAGCTGTGGGAGGATGTGCAATTTATGTCAGGTAATCTCATATAGTAGTACTTAAATGCCTTTCTTTCTGTACAACGCCCTCCATCAGAAATACTCATGTTAACATTTATTCCTTGCAGCGACAAACCTGGCCACCACAACTTTGATCTCTTGAAAAAACTAGTTCTTCCTGATGGATCTGTTCTTCGAGCGCAGCTGCCTGGACGTCCTACAATCGACTGTCTTTTTGTCGATCCAGCCAGAGACGGGGCAAGGTTCGCAACTGATTTAATCTCAATCCTTTCACATATCCTTTTGTTCAACTTAATCTCAAGTTCTTTATTTGCAGCTTGCTCAAAATCTGGAATGCAAACAAGTGTGCTGGTGTGGTAGGTGTGTTCAACTGCCAAGGCGCTGGATGGTGCAGGGTAGAAAAGAAGACACGCATTCACGATGCCTCCCCCGGCACACTTACCAGCTCTATCCAGGCAGTGGATGTGGATTGCCTACCTCAAATTGCCGGTCCAGATTGGGATGGTGAATCCATTGTCTATGCTCATAGATCCGGGGATGTCATTCACTTGCCTAGACGTGCTTCACTACCCGTGACCCTAAAGGTTCTCGAGTACGAACTCTTCCACTTTTGTCCTCTCAAGGTAAGTTTCACCTTTTTCCCCCCCTCGTTAGCATCTGCATTATATTGCACATCTACTCACTAAATTGTAATGAACAGAAAATCACGGGAAGCATTTCCTTTGCACCGATTGGACTTCTCGACATGTTCAACTCCAGTGGTGCTATTGATCAGTATGAAATCCAGAAAACAAACAACCCAGTCTCCGAAACTTTAAGTGAGAACCGATTGCCAGCTGCAACTCTCTCTCTCAAGATCAGGGGATGTGGCCGTTTCGGATTCTACTGTTCTCAACCCCCTCTGAAATGCATCATTGGCAGCACTGAGACTGCTTTTGAATACGAAACTACGACAGGACTTGCAACTCTTACCATCCCCATACCCAACGAGGAGATGTACAGATGGTCCATTGAAATCCAAGTCTAGTCACACAAAAAAACCCCTCATTTGCAAGTCTGCATCTAATAAGCGCATGAGGGTTGGTTGTTCCTCTTGCTGCTCAATAAGAAATTTATGCATTGCGAGGTAGGTAAAAGGGCTCATGGGAAGACCCCAGAAATAAGTAAAAGTGCGTATTAGTTTCTGATTTCTATACATAAGAAACTGCAGTACTGCATTTCCATTTCATAATAATATTATTATAGATCACTGCAATGGGGATTAACGTGTGTTTGTACATACATTACAATTTTACATACACATTTCACATGAATGAATTATGTTGCATGAATAATGATTAAGAAACAGGGTATGAAGAATCCATTGCAATTCCACAGATGCCTTGTTTAGCCTTAACATCCCCCTCTGCATCCTTATATATATATATATATATATATATATCCTTCCTCTCCCCAACTAGTGCCCCATGAATTCTTCACCAACCAGTACCCGGTGCCATTCTCCGTTTTTCCATACCCGACTGCTGTCACTCCATGATCAAGATACGTCCCGCAATCCCCGGTAAACACCCCACTCGAATAGAACTGAAAGGCCGCTCCCCCAGCATCAATGGAAACCGAAACAGGCTGATGAGCCACGGCCTCATCAAGGAGCGAAATCTCGCTGTTTTGAGGTACTTTCTCGAATGCTGAAATCTTGGCCGCGTGAGATGACTCCTTGTTCGTGTTGCAGGTCCCATCAGTGGCTGTGTAAGGATACATTGCTTCGGTGGCGACACCGTTGTTCTTGATGATGAAGCCAAAGGCATCCTCCATGTATCCTCCCTCACAGCCCTGCAGGTCCTGGTCTGTCCTGTCACAATCCACTATTTCTTGCTCTGATAGTGAGATTAGATTCTGTGTTGATATTTGGTTTATCCCTTCCGTTGCTGCTATTGCCGAGAATGCCCAACAGCTTCCTGCAATCAGCAGTAACACCAAAGTTAATTAATCACACTCAATGTAAATAATGTAAGTAACTATTGAGTTAATAATATGTTTCTTACCACACGCACTGGCCTTCATCTTTAACAGGAGTGACGACAGTCCCTTCCTTCCTCCAGTCAACACTTGCTGGCAAAGCACTCGAGTTTTCATACTTAAATGAAGTGCTCTCACACACCCTCTTCATAGTTATGTGATATTTGCAATTAAGGATGGCTGGTTGGGCTTTATAGTTATGAGTATAAGGTATTCATAAGGCCTTCCACAACCCTCTACCCAAAAAAGCAGGTATTTTGATTGCCATGTCAGCGCCACCTCAAAAGCAAAATACCTCTACCTCTAAAACAAAACTCCTCCACAATCTTCTACCTCAAAAGTAAGGTATTTAGGGGACCCACTTCATTTTATTTAATTATCATTTATTTTATCAACTACATTCATTAATTTTCCAAACTACATTTCTTTAAAATCATATATAATAAAAATTAAAATTATTTAATTTAATAAATATAAAAAAAACATATTATATATTTTTTTTCCATTCCATAAAAATACAAATTAAAATGACACACAACGTAAACTAAAATCGCACACAAATTACAAAATATAATGCAAAGCTTCCGAAAGCAACATTATGTAAATAATTATTCTCCAAATCGTGCCCAAACATGCTCAACTAAGTCTTGTCGAAGTTGACGATGTCTCTGTTTATCTCGTAGTTGAACACCCCTCCTGACGTAGTCATTGAATGCTCCGGCCGATCCTTGACTTACTTGTGGAGGCGGAATTGCGACATTTGGATCGTCAGACCAATCAATAGCTGCATTTCCTTCATTTTCGATTATCATATTGTGTAATATAATGCAAGTTAGCATTATATCCTTCAAGTTATTCTTGTACCAAAAACGAGTTGGACCACTTATCATCGCCCATCGAGCTTGAAGAACTCCAAAGGCTCGTTCGACATCCTTCCTAGCAGCCTCTTGTTGTCGTTTGAAGAGTTGCCTCTTTGGATCTTGAGGACATGGAAAGCTTTTCACAAAAGCAGCCCACTCTGGATAAATTCCATCTGTAAGATAATATCCTTGATTGTATTCTCTACCATTAACGGTAAAATTGACGGATGGAGCACGTCCTTGCAGAGTATCCGTAAATAAAGGAGATTGGTTAAGCACGTTGATGTCATTGTTAGAACCTGCTACTCCAAAGTAGGCGTGCCATATCCATAAATCTGCCGAGGCAACCGCTTCGAGCATGATTGTTGGAACGCCATGGTCACCGCGTGTGAATTGACCTTTCCAAGCTGTTGGACAGTTCCTCCATTCCCAATGCATGCAATCAAGGCTCCCTAGCATTCCGGGAAATCCGTGCCTTTCTTCGTGCATTTGTAACAACTTTTGGCAATCTAGGGCATTTGGCTTTCTCAAGTAGTACCCGCCAAATACTTCGATCACACATTGACAAAACTTAAAGAGACATTCTATAGAGGTTGTTTCGGCAACACGTAGATACTCGTCCCAATGGTCGGCAGGTCCACCATATGCCAATTGACGAATGGCCACCGTGCACTTTTGTAGTGCAGAGAAACCCTTCTTTCCCACTGCATCTACCCTCCACTTAAAGTACTCATTGTGAGACTCAAGTGCATCAACTATGCGCTGGAACAACTCTCTCGACATACGAAAACGTCGACGAAACGTCTCATTTCCATATACCGGATCCTCAGAAAAGTAGTCCAGGTACAGTCTCGTATGCCCTGCCTCACGATTTCGGTACACATATGTTCTTTGCTTTTTGGTACCGCCAGTAGAACTCCCAGCACGACCAAGTAACTCTTGTTGTTTTTTTAGCAATGACTCTATTTCTTTCTCTACCGTGTCATCGAACATGAATTCATGAATATTATCACTTTCAGTGGAGGATGAATGTGAAGAGGAGGACATGTTTGAGAGAATGAACGAAACTGAAGGATAATCAATATGAAGATTGTGATATTCTCAGGTTGAATTTTTGAGCATCCAATATCATCCTTTAAATAGAGTAATATTTCACAACGGCTAGTTCCCAACGGTTAGTTCCCAACGGCTAGTTTCCAACGGCTAGTTTCCCAACGGTTAGTTTCCAACGGCTAGTTTCCAACGGCTAGTTTTTCAAATGAAATAAAACATATTGATAAGTGTTAATAACAAAGGAAGTACAATTGAATATTGAAAATGATGAAATGAATTACAACAACAAATATTAAAGGTTGAAACGAAGTGCTACAACGACTAATTCTTCAACTATCCCACCCCATTTCCTTCTTGATTTCCTCAACAACTTGGAGATGGACACGTAGTTGATCAGGAGTCATCTTCGAGGTATCTTTCATAATTATCTTATAATTTTTTGATCGATTAAGGCTTTTCAGCTGCGCAAGCTTTTCTTTGTTAAAATCTTCTAACTCACGAAGCCTTTTATCAATATCATCGCTTTCTCTGGTTGACGTGGTCGCTTTTGCCTTACCCTTCACCGTACGTCTTGCTGCATTTCTCCCCATTGGGCGAGGAGGTTCTGCCCTAATATCATTTCCAGGTTCGGAGTCAGTATTTGAAGACACCACATACTCTCCAGTGGTAGAGAGCCTTGACTTTTTGGATCCACGAACATCACAATCTGGATCGGCGAACTTCGGACAGTCTTTCAAAACTTTCCATGCCTTTATTTGAGTAAAATTGGACTTATGCTTCTCTTTAAATTGAACCATCGCTTTTTCTATAATATCAGCATCGCTGCACCCACTTCCCCACACATGCTTCTCCTGATTGTAACAGGAGTTGAAACTCTTCACAGCTTTTTGTAGTGTATAATAATGTGACTTCAAATTAGCAACTGACCTTAATGTCATGTCCTTTGAACGGTTATTGTTGTAAGCTTCGGCGATCCGAGTCCACATTTGCTCAGACTTTTGATCATTTCCGACAACGGAGTCTGTGCTGATGTCAACCCAACAACTCGCAAGAAGAGCATTTTCATCAAAAGAGTAGGGAACCTTTTTGACACCATGAGCCGATGGTGGAATTTCGGTGCTCTCGAAATCAGCAGCGAGATTTACCCTATCAAGTCCGGTTGGAGAGAATTGAGATGAAAAAGACGAACGCTGAGAGTTTGGAGATGCAGTGTCTTTGTCTGTATCTGGTGAACTTGTGCCAATGGTTGGACGAAATCCGTATTGTGAATGAGGATGCATGTATGGATTTGGATACATGAAAAATGGTGCCCCAAAAGAATTAAAAGAGTTGGGTTGAGGGAAGCTACCATCTGAAAAATTTGGGAAAGTTGTAGGAACATTTGGTGGCGGAAAATTATTTGAAAAATTTGACGAAAAACTAGTATGAAAATTTGGATTTAGAGGATGAAAATCGGCACGTGGACGAAAATTCATATTTGGAGGTGTTGAATTTTCTCCAGAACTAGAAGAATTGAACCCAAAATTCATCCAGGAATCTTTATCCATTTTTTTTGGATGAGTAGAAAATAAAAGTAACAACCAACTAAGAAATTTTGATATTTGAAAGAGAAAATAATGTAAGAAAACAATAGAGTGGAGGATGTATTTATAGTACTATTTAATAAAAAAAAAATAAAAAATATATTACAACGGCACATTTACAACGGCTATGTAAATAATTAAAAAATTAAAAAATATTATATTAGAATGGTACATTTGCAACGGTCATGTGAATAATTAATAAAAAAAATTTAATAATTTTATGTAGTTAGTCAATAATTAAATACCCTTATTTAATAAAATAATTAAGAAAAAAATAAAATTTATTAAAATAGTGAGTATTGACTTTATCCGTTTTTTATATAGTTAATTAATTATTATTATATAATAGTATTTGATTAGTTATTAATATTAATATTAATATATTATAATAATCCTTGATTATTTAATTAATCATCATAATAATATAAAATTCATTTTGAGTCGCAAACTGAAGTTGCACCAATTTTTATATTTTTTAAACGCAACTTGAGATTGCGATTTTCTTTTTTTTTTTTATTTTAATTTATAGTTAATCGCAACTTCAGGTAGCGATTTCTTTTCTTTTTTTTAAAAAAAAAATAATTTCTCTCGACACGCGCGCGTAAGGCCACGCATTGTGGTTTCTTCGGCTGTGTATTCACGCCCCCAACACTCTCACACTTTTCTCTTTCCTTTCTTCCCAGGAAGAAAACTCTCTACCTCTTATTTCTCTCTCCCCTCTCCACAATGTATCTTCCTATCATTTTTAGGTAGATCACTTAACACGTCAGCCCCAATCTACCTCCATTGTAGAAGGCCTCAGAGGTAGTAGAGGAAGATTTCTTTGGCTTCTTCTAGTGGAAATTAATTTAGTGCACTTTTTAAATTACCCCGGGGATTAGGGTAACACTAAAAAAACTAATTACCAAATTATGTGTAATATATGAAGCAAATAAATAAACTATTTGTCGAATGTCCGTAGACGGTCCTTTTGTGTGATAGTATTTTGTTTAGAATTTAGGTGATATTTTGTGTGATATTTGTTGCATGTTAGTATTACTTATTACTACTAATTATTTGGCACTAAAAACGGTTTATGGTCAGGTATAATTCTGTCATAAAAGGGCTACTGTTTCTTCAATATTTGGGCTTTCATGAAGAGCCCTAACTGACTAGACTATCAACTTTGGGCCTTTAATGAGACCATTGGCATTGTTTGGGCCGTCAAACTGAAGCCCATATTATTTCTAACAAAACTTAAGCCCCCCGTTTGGTTTGCATCAGATAAAGGATTTTTTTTTTTTGGGGAGAGCGGAAGCCAGCTAACAAATCAGTTAAAGAATTTGAAATTTGTGTATTATTTCAAAAAAAAATTATACTACTTCTCTGGTGGCCATTTCTTACTGGTTGATTCTCTAAATTAGTTCAGATGTCATGTCTAAATTAGTTCAGATGTCAACTAGTGGGCGCCATTAATGATCAGCAACAATGAGGCAGCATTTAAAAAATTAATAATAATAATTTAAAAAATAAATAAATAAATGAAATTGTAGAAGAAAATATATAAATCAATTGCTGTACCAATTTTGCAGCAGTTCATCATAAATTACTACCCAAAATCGAGATTTTAGATTGCCATTGCCTTATTATTATTATTATTATTATTAAAACATTCAATTCAACGATACAGTAGGCACGGCACAATCACGGTTTGGTACAATGGCTTCGTGAAGCCGCCTCACAATTTAGCGTACTTTTTAAGTGGATCACCGGCCTTCTTCAACGCTTCGGGCACTGGCAGATTACAAAGAAGTGTAACCTGCGCTGACGCTGTTAATGTTCTTACGTTGTCATCAGTACTGTCACGTTTCCAAAATCGAACTTCCCATACCTGATGATGAATCAAATCAAAAAACATATGAAATACTACATCCCATTTGTATTTGGCAATCAATTCTTCATGCATCATGCGTGCAAGATTCAACAATATACTTATGGAGTACCAATTTGGCATATGTCAAAAGTAAATGTAAGCAATTTTTGGCACTTTTGAGGAGATTCCATTCATCAGCTCTTTCAAAAATCTATTTTCTATAGAATCATCTTGAGTTTTTTTTTTTCAAAGTTACTAGCAAGTTGAAATTTTGATTAACCTGAACAGTTTTGCCAAGGTTAACTGGTGTAGCCTCAACCACCAAGTAATCGCCAAGCTGGGCGCTCTTTAGATGACTGATATTGAGATTAATCCCGGCAACCCTTTTCAGGCCAGACGCCAAATGAGCGCCCATGCTCGCCAGTGACTCTGCTATTAGTGCAGATACACCTCCATGAAGCACCATGAATGGCTGTCATTCCATAATCATCTCAAATTCAGTTAGAATGGGTGGACTTGGACTATATATATATATATAGATATATATATATAGATATATATATATATATATATCCTCTATTATTCAAATACAAGCTCATCAATGGACAAGGATCGGAAATTTGCAAGAACATGAACTCAACCTGTTGAATTCATCTACTCAACAGTGAAGCTTTTAAACAAGCTAAGGGTCAAGAGAGAATGAAATTTAGTACCTGACATAATTGAGAAGTGATGACAACATGGCCAGAGATTTTGGTAGGGGTGAGCTCATCGAATTCAAATCCCACCGAGTGAAGTGGAGCATCCAATTCCTTTGCCTGTGGTGGCTCTTTTTGATCCATCCTCCTTCTACAAAACAGTTCAACAGATCTTTCAAAATTATGGAGCTGTATAATGCTGCACTGCAGTCACACAATTACCTCATATAATCAAGTCCCTTAAAAATTGTACTAATGATCTATCAAATCCTGTAAGGTATAATCCAGAACCATATTGCAACTTGCAGGTTATATAGAATGATGAGAACGTGTCAATATCCCTCAAATGGCAAATATCCCAGTCAAGCAAACAAGAATTACCCAAACCTCATCTTTAATTCATCTTCCATACTTGCCCTTGGCAGTGAACGGCACAATTATTACGTTTAAAAAATCATATTGCTTTAGTTTCAGTTCAAACCTAATTCAGAAACTAGAAGAAAAGCAAGAAATAGTGTTCAAACATGCTGAGAAATGGATGAACAGAGTAACATGGTAAAAGCATCTGATCAAAGACGGTCGATCTCAAGAAATCAAACTCAATTCCACCAAACTGATAAATCTGCAATCACCCCCACAATCAAACCAGCCATAAATTTCAAGCCAAAACACAAAATTAAAGAAATTTGACTTCACCGATTTCAACTTGGCAATGACACAAACCCAAATTTACCGGGCAGTGAAAGATGCCCGCAGCTCGACTTTTCAATTTGAAACGGAAATTAACAGAGAACTACAATGATTAATGGACTGCCATTATTTCGTTTGATCATCCCAGCTAACAAGGAGTAGCTTCATCGTAGAATTGACTGGTGGTAGTTGGATTTGGTGGAATGTGGTCGAATCTATCTCAACTGTTCAGTTGTGAGGTTCTTTCGGTAACGGTGTAGATTGAAGCAGTGTTGGGGTCCATGAAGCAGGCAAAAATAGCGTTTTGGTCCCTGTATTGCTGAGTAATATTGTTTTTTTCCCCCTCGATTTTATTTTGACGCAGTCCAGCTCCAGCGTCCATTTCCAGAATTCGTATCAGTACAATTCATCGCCATTCCAAGGTGAATCAAAGGAGAATTTCAAGCTTGATGAATGCGAATTTGAAGAAGCTGTACTGAATCTTGTTTGTCGGGCTTGACATTTTCCTTTGATGGCGTGGAATGGTTTCGGGTATTAGGGTATAGATTTTCATAAAAATCGTCTTTTTTTTGTTTATTTTTTCTGATTTGGTAATTCCCCAACATTGGGGTTTCCGATTCGACGCTACGAGTGGTGAAATTTTTCGATTGGTTGTCGAGTTAGGTACTCCGAAGCAAGGAATTCGAAAGCCTTGTTTGAATTCTTCATCATTTTGTTCAATTATCGCTATATTCTGTCGGTGGAGTTGTTCCAAAATTGTGCTGAAGAACCCTGTTTGGAATTATTTTATTTTTTTCAATTAACGTGTTTCTTGTTTCGGGGGGGAGTTGTCTGGAATTTGCGCAGCATTGTTCCACATTTGCATTATACATCAATGTCAAAAATCATTGTGTTCTTTAGCCCATCCGTCAATAGTATTACCTTTGAAACTGGCTTTGCTTTGTTGGTTTTGCTCTTCTTATAATAGCATGGTCTTGTCTACAAAAGTTTGCCAATTACAAGTCTTTTTCACTATATTCAAGACCATTTCTGCAATCCTGCACTGCTTATTCGAGTGTAAAAGGCCATAATTGTGATTTTTTTTTTTTCCCTGGGAAAATTCAAGCAACGAATCTTGCGTTTAAACCTTATTCTATATAGTGTTGGACACTTGGTTGGGTATGTTTATCTGTTCAGATGTTTGTTGTGATAATTTACTCTCAGCTGATCGATGAACTAACTCTCTGTGCATCTCTCTGTATATGGTTCATGATGTTGGTTTGGGAATTGGGTGCATAGATTTGGTTCATTTGTTGGACTCTGCAAAGTATAATCAGTCTCCAGTCTATAGACAAATGTTAGTATCCGATTAACCTTGGACAGTTTGCTGGGCTTTTTGTGGTAGTCCTGAAAGACTGAAAGTGGTTTTCAAATGTTTAACAAGCAGCTTTTCATGTTAGTGTATATGTTATGTATGTATATATCTATCTATTTGTGTGTTGTTTGTATTTGAATTTTTCATGGGATTATACTTTTGATGATGATTGTGAGTGAGGATTATAAACCTCTTTACTGAACATAAGACATTTGTGCAGGAAATCTTTTGTATCTGTTGTGTTGTGTTTACCCTCTCGTAGGCAGCTCATAAACGTGGTTAAATCTGTTAATTTAGACCACATGACATTACATTGCATACCTACTGTCTACTGATATAGGTTTGTTGTAGAGATGGCGGTTCCACCACACAGAGAGTCAGAGACAGACTAATTGTGGATCTCAGCTCACCTGTATATCTATCTATCTATCTTTATGGGGTGGACGAAGTCCAAGTGCAGGGCGCCCTGACGGCGGCAACATGGTGGTGCTCATAGTCATGACTACTCATGAGATTTCACTAGGGTGGTCTAGGGTGGTGGCACAAGCATCCATCATCTATTATCTATCTAAGAGGAAGCAGGGACCAGTACCACGTTGAATTTCCCATCATCCCATGGATCAACAGATCAATGACGAGATCCATATTTGATAAGTGTAGAATTAATTAATTCGATTCTGATGAGGACTTATTACCATGACACGAAAGCTTAATTCTGCATCTTCACATATATTTTGAGACCATTGCCTGTGCCTTCCTTCTTCACATAATACGGGTTCCCTTTTTGCAAAGCCATCGGCTAGAAAACTTATGGTAGGAATTTATGCCACAAAAATTTACAAAATGATAAAAAAAAAAGGGGGAGAGATATGGTTCATAACTTCATATAATTATTAGTAGTAGTACATCATTTGCAAATAAACGTGTTATCTTTATCAATATCTGAGAGGGAATGAGGTTCCATTTTTTGACTAGTCAAATAAAAGTAGAGTAGTCCATGAAAGAGGTTTCTGCCTGTGTGTCGTGGAAAAGGGTGATTGGCAACGGTCATATGATGAATGAATGCATGGAAAAAAGGGTAACTTTACACCGCATCCCAATTCCCCACCCGGGCCCCAACCTTATTATCACCCCCGCCCCCTTTCTGTCTTTTTACTACTCCTACGGTCCTACCAATACCATTTTACTACTGAATTGAACTGAAGATAGCAACTAGTACTTCCTCTCTCACCCAAAAAATTAGTACATCCTCAGTTTTTAAAAAATTACGGACCCATCCATCATGCTGTCCAATGTACATTTTAAATTATTAATAACTCAAATTCGGTACATATAAAAATTCTAAAAGTTCGATATTTAAAAACTACAAAACGATACGAATCTAACAAGATTTCACTTAGTTATATTTTAACTTGTATAACCATAATAAATTTTAAGTCACAATATATAAATGAACAATAACCCTTTGTCAAACGTAGCTAACAAAAAAAAATGGAGCAAGTATTATTCAGTGGCAGTGGCGGACGTATGTAGTGGCTTGGAGGCGCCCACCCCTGAGTTCAAAATTTGTCTTTAATTTTATATATGTATTTTAGCTATAGTAAAAAATAATTTTCTATAATTTCGCCCCACCCCCAGCTCAAAAATTATTATAAATTTTTTATATAATTTTGTGAATTTTAGTTATAGTAGAAGTCAAATTTCTATAATTTTGCCCCGAGCTCAAAATATGGCGACTCGTAGATTACAATTGTCGCCCTAATGTAAAAATATATAATATTTATAATTAATTTTTAATATAATATTATCTTTTATTATTTTATATGGTGTAAGAAAAAAAAAATTATATTAAAAATTCGCCCCGACCATAAGATCACGCCATGGAGTATTAGTGTAATCCACATTTGATTTGAAGAACTAATTTTGTGTGTGTTTTTTATATAAAAAAAACTTCAATGCCAAGCAATGCAAACTTCAGATCGAGTTCAGACCAACCAAATAAACAGTATACATACATATATATGTATGCGTAATTAAAATGCCCACGTATCGTATGAATAGAGATGCAAAATCAAAAATTGCAAGACGATGCTGCCCGTTGGTAATTAAACCATAAAAAGTTGAAAATACAAAACAAAACATATCATTAACTCATAATATGTATATTTAGAGTATATATCCTACTAATCCTGATTCCTCATTGATCAAACTAATACTCACACGTATATTAATAGTACTAATAGATGCAGTCTATAATACTAATAGCTAAATATACTTTTTAACTTCAGCTTACAGAACGTGACTCACTTCTTAGCAGCTTCTTCAGGTGCCCCCGCCGCGGCCCCCGCCGCCGCCGCCGCCTGTTTAGGCGGCTCCTCCTTGGCCGGCTCAGGAGGAGGGACGCCGCCATCAATGCAACTCCGGCAGGTCCTCTCGACCCATCCCTCTATGTCTTGCTCGCCGGAGCCTCCCAAATGACGGCCGCCGCAGAGGCGAGCAAAGATTCCGGCAATGACTCCGAGAATGGTGATGACCGCCAGCACCACCACGAGCGTCTCGATGGAATGGTGGGTGGAACGGCCTGACTGCGCCGCCTCCACGGCCGCTGCAGCCGCCGGCGGCCCTTCCACCACCAGCGGTGGCAGCTGATTGGAATACGTGGCCATCTCGGGTATAAACCGATCAGTTAAAAGATGTGACTGGATGTCTGCTGCTGAGGCTTGATTTTAGCATAGAAAATAATTTTGGGTTGAGAATTGAGAGAGAGTGAGAAACAGAAAGAAAAGGTTTTGGGGAAACAAAAGTTATGGTATGAAAGTTGAAACTTGGGGCCGTTTACTGCTACTTTTACCATAGTCGATGTTGGGAGTTAGCGGATCCGCTAGCATATAAGCGGATTTGGAGAGAATAATGATCATAAAAATCCTCTGTAACTATCAATTATCATACACTTAAGCTATTCATTTCGTGATTCTAAAGATCATAAAAATGCTCGCAATATTATTACAAAATAAACTGATAAATAAATCCTTGGGTAGTGTGTAATAATGCATCGCCATTCGCCATCTTTTTCTTTAATTACTTTGAAATTTCATTACGCCAGCCTACTTTGTGGGGGTTTTTCCCCCTCTATTTTTAATCTGTTTTTGGTCTTTTGATGACCAATTTTGAGAGTTATTAAGTGTTAAAAGGTCCTCGAGTCCCATGGATTAAAGTCAAAGTTTCTGATTTCCTGTCAAGTAACAATGTTTTTTTGGTTTTCTTTTATTAGAAAAAGAGCAGTAGTAATTTAAAAGTTGGTACTCTAGTACTCCCTCCGTTCCTTTTTAGTTGTATATTTCAGCTCAATTTCAATAACCAAGATTTGCATTAATTAACTCATAAATTTACATTTTTACCCTTCAATTAAATTTATTCTTAATAAATGTCAACAAATAGCATTTATATAAAGTGAAGGGTAATATAGTAAAAACATAGCATAACTACCTATAACTACCTAAAAATGACAACTATTTTTGAACAATTTTTACTCTCTAAAAAGACAAATAAAAAGGAACGGAGTGAGTATTTCCCCAACCTGTCCACGGGAGTAATAAATATCACATGTTTCTGTATTTTCACTATCATATATAGAACGTACTTCTTTCCTGCGTTCCATATTTATTGACATATGTGTGTTTTTTGATACTGTTTATTGAGTAATTTTGATTTAATTTTTTAATATAGTTATATAAGATAAAATATAGTCAAGTGAGATTTTGTTGGATTTGTCTAATCGCGTAGATTTAGAATGTCAAATTTTCTTAATTTTTACTTATATGCAATTTGAGTTATTAAGGATTAAAAACATGTATTGAATTGCTTGAAATGTGGGTTCGTGACAATTAAAAAAGAGGAGGTAGTATTAAATTTTGGCAAGTATTGTACAGGACAAATATGTGTTTACTCCATTTTCTTTTTTTTCCTATAAGGTAATTGATCGTTAATACTGCACCAACTACCAAGTTGTGGCAGGAGAGTTTTCCACCTTTAAGATTCTGTATAGTGACATGTCAGTGGAAGCCTGGAGAGTGAAGAATTCTGTACATCCATTTTCAATTTTATTTTAATCTAAATAGTAGTAATTGTTTACTTTGGTTTGGTTAAAGATATCTTTTGGAAAATAATTAATGGGCTGGTTCACTCCAATTGGGTTCACATGGGCCCAAACTCAGTAGCCCAAATAAAGAAACAGGCTGTCCAACGTTCGATTTTTTTAATTAATATTCTGAACTTTTTTCTTTTTCTTTTTCTTCCTCCTCCTCCTTCTTCTTCTTCTTCTTTTTTTTTTTGTTTTCTATTTCAATTGATGGTTTGATGAAAGTCTATATTACACAAATTACAAATATTACAAATAGATAAAAGGATTGACCACCATTATCAAACTCTATCCAAGTATCTGACAATTTCTAGTAAACAATCAACCATGAGTTTTTATAAAATAAAATAAATAAACATGGATAGTACGTGCAACGATTTTTATGTACAATTTAAGGGAAAAGGAAATTTTCTTTCGTTTGAAGCATAATAAAGATGATAAATGATGGAGGAGAGTGGCAGTTATTAATTATAATGATGGAATCCAAGAATTGAGAACCAAGACCAATTTAAGTATTTAATGTTAGTTTGTGTAATACTGAAAAAATAAATGACGAAAGTGTTGCATTCAAACAATAGTAACCTTTTTTTTAAAAAAAAAAAAAAGTGGGTTGGATGCACATGGCTGCCAGCCATAATGGCCCAGTCACATGAAATGATGTATTCGAAATGAGTGATGTTTATGCATATATAAATAATATTTGTGATGTGGAACCTACGAATCTTTCAATATATTGAAATGTGATGTTTGTATATAGATGGATGATGTTTGCATGCATATATGTGATATTGTGATGAAAATAGACAATGTGTGTCCAAGGGCGGATGTATTAAGGTGCAAGGTGGGTCAATTGACCCACCATAAAAAATAAAAAATAATAAAGAAATAGTATTAATTCACAATTTTTTTGAATATGATTCTATTATATCTTACAATTCTTGAGTTCTATAGTCCATTTTTTTTTTCTTTTTCTTCTTTTTCTGATAAAGAGAAATTGAGAAGACTCAATAGAGTTTTATTCTAAAGAATTTTCATAAATGAAATTGTTGGTTTTTTTAATATTCATGAGATTATTTCATTGTTGGCATTTGAATTAGTGAGAGATTTTGGGATGTGAAGCATTTAAATGAGCTTTCCATCAAGATTGTTGAGACAAAAAAGCTTGAAACACATATGAAAGTATACTTAGCTTGCTTTTGAACTTAGTATTACTTTATCATGCGGCAACAATAAAAGGCTTTGCCATGACTATGGTAAAATAAATTCCGGAATAGCATGAGAGAGATTAGTTGTTGAATGAACTTTCATATAACAGCATTTGTTTATAAATGTCAGTATTGATGCTATTGTGCAATGATACCGGATTATGACCAGAACAATTATAGTTATTTTGATGTAATATTACTTGATTTTTGTATTTAATACTACTTTGGATTTAACATTTTTAATACTCTTACAATAATAATTTTATGAAAAAAATTATTAAAAAAATGACCTACCAAATTTAATTTTCTGCATCCGCCAGTGTGTCCAGTGGGTTGTAGACAATGGGGGTCAGTGGTTTATGTAATGTGTACGCTAATATTAATGATGGCAACGTAATGAAAAATGATGGGTCATGAGTATTAGTTCATTTGGCATTATTTTCATATACACTCGCATCATTCAATACCTCTGCAGCTTTCTAAAATGTCTGCACCGTATCCTAATTATTTTTTCTTCAAAATCCCTCATTTTCTCTTTAAGAAAGAGATATATTTATTGAAGAATAAAGAGGCAATATAAACAATAAAGCAGTACAATCACAAGGATTAAACAATAATGGTTCCATGATTTAAAAACTCTAAAGAAAAGAAAAGGAGGAAAAAAAAAAAAAAACCTGTTTGTCTTAAAATCTTACTATATCTCATGTTGGCCACTTATCAGTATACGAAGGTTTTTAAAAAAATGGTAAAATATAAAACTTAAGTTGTAAATCACTCAATTATTATAATAGTATTACTAAGAACAATTTGCTTAAATGGAAATTCTAACTATTTTAAAAACAAATGGAAAAATATGTGTAGCAGAAACTCGGGATGTTCTAAATTGGACACGGGATTGCGGGAGCAGTATTTTTAAGGGATTATTGCATTTAAGGGATTCTAATCTTCATAATTTTTATTTTGACCCCAAGTGTGGAGAAGAATAACGCCACACCGATGACGCGCCATTTTCCATATTGTGGAAGTGAAATTGAGGACACGCTCTCAATCATTTGTGTAGGCCAAGCTGAGATTGCACAGGCATTTGCTTATTTACAATTTACAAATCATTAAAATAGCATTATAATTATCCCAACAATGTAGCAGTGCTCGCAATTATCTTGCTCCCGAGAGAATTATGCGGAGATAGGTTGTTGGAGAGAGAGAGAAATATAGAGAGACGAGAGGAGGGAGGGTCATAAGTTTCGGAAAATGCCCGTGAATCGGCACATTGTTCATAATCCTTGGTGAATTACCCAAGACTTCTTTCTGTCCTTTTCATGGGCCGGTCTCCAGGTAAAATCCCATACCCATTCCTATTCATATCAAGAGCATTGAGAAAAGCAAATCATTATTTGAGGAAAAGGAATCATTCATGTAATTATACCTGGAAACCATCAATGTTTATTGTAAGATCAAGATTCTTGAAAAATCAAATGAAAATGGCGTTATCTGGGGTTAATAGAACAAAAAATTTAGTACGATTTTGGGCTCTTACATGTTCTTGCAAAGTTGAAACCTTGAAAAAGATAACTTGTTGCCATCGAGTTGTTGAATAATTTGTGTTTTTTGTAGGCTGCACTGGAATTTGAGAAGTGGCCGATTGATCCTATCGGCTTCCTTTCCCTTGGCCTCTAAATTACAGCCATGAAGGGAAAGAAGGCAATGCATTTTGAAAGGTTGATTGGTGATATGATTGTGTAGCTTGTGAAATCATAAAATAAGTTTTTTCTTAAAAAAAAAAAGGAAAGAAAGAAAGAAAAAGGGAGGAACAAAAAAAAAGATGAGTGTTGTTTCGGGTGTGATCTCAAGGCAAGTCTTGCCAGCATGTGATGCCCTATGTTTTTTTTGCCCGGGGATGCGCACAAGGTCTAGACAGCCTGTCAAGAGGTACAAGAAGTTGATAGCAGATATATTCCCAAAGTCCCCGGTTAGTTTCCTGACCATTCTATGGTAGGGATTAGTAGAAAAGCCTGCCTGATACATGGCTTGACTGTCATTACAATTTGTAGGGATTTTAATTGTTTCAAATGGTAAGTGGTCAGTACTCATATTCAAAAATAAAACTGTTATAAGGGCATGTGGATTTGGAAACCTCTCATCACTTTGATTTGGATATATGATGTGGATTTTACCGTGTTAGATAAAGTCAATGGGTAATTGATGTAGTGCCAACCAGAAGAGGCTTGGCTGGTTATGAATTATTATTAGCAGTTTAACATTATTAGTCTTATTCACTTTTGGAAATCCTAAAGTGAATGATTCCTGTTGCTTTAAAGGAAGAAGAGCCTAATGACAGGAAGATTGGGAAACTCTGTGAATATGCCGCAAAAAATCCCATGCGAATTCCAAAGGTTTGAAAACTCTTACCTATCTTTCTTGACGGTAAATTGTTCCTATTTGTGGATAAAGGATCCTCACTAATAGTTGTGTTTGCTTTGAAATTTACACAGATTGCAACCTCCCTTGAGCAAAGATGCTACAAGGAACTAAGGAATGAAAATTTTAGATCAGTGAATGTCGTGATGTGTATTTACAGGAAACTGTTATCATCTTGTAGGGAGCAAATGTATGCTCATTTCAGTTTTTATTTCTATTTTATGTAAAAATATGTAGTTTTATGCTAGAGTTTATGTGTAATGGATACCGTAGCTATTGTTCTTTTTAGTCAATTTGTTTAGCCTTTTTAGTTTTTTACAAATGCCCATGGTTGTTTAATTTACCCCTCTCATATAAATGACAGGCCTTTGTTTGCGAATAGTGCAATGATTATTATGCAAACCCTGCTGGATCAACCAAGCCAAGATGAAATGTTGGTTTTCGGATGCCAATTGCTGTTTCACTTTGTAAATAATCAGGTTGGTATTGTGCTTCATGATCTTTGTTTGGAATACATGACTAGCTCTTATAGCTCTAGGTTCAGTATTTGTCACCTTGTGAAAAGAGTAGCCTGACTAAACTCTTCAATGCCCTCCAGAACGACGGAACTTACATGTTTAATGTGGAAGGATTTATTCCAAAACTTTGCCAGATGGCTCAAGAAGTTGGAGAAGACGAGAAGGTGGTACAATTAAAGTCAGCTGGGTTGCAGGCTTTGTCTTCGATGGTAGTGTGCTCCCTTTTGGATCCTTTTATTTGGATTGTGTTCAGATTTGAGTTAGAATCTGAATATTGTTCAACACAATTAGTTGAGTTTTTCAATTGGAGAATTCAGTATTCAAAATACATCCATGGTATGGATAGAGGAACTTAAAGCATTAATTTAGTCTATCTTTTGCCTCCACCATTTAGTTTTCATTACATTTTGTGATTTTCTCATCCAACATAAATGCGCTAATAACTTTGCCCTTATTCTTAATACCAATATATGTGTCCCTTCAAAACTTTCACAATGATTGGTTACTGGTCGTGTATTTCTTGTGAACATTAATATTACCCTCTGATATATCCTTAAATTTTCTCAATGGTTGTACAGGTCTGGTTCATGGGCGAAAACTCTCACATTCCAGTTGAGTTTGACAATGTGAGTTCATCTCTCTAAGACAAGCAATAAAATTTCACACATCCTCTCCTACAATTTTGATCATATGTTGATTTTTGGGATTTTGTTTGAATACATCCTGTGTGGCTCAATTAAAGTTTTAAGGGTATTTATTTGTTGTGTATTCTTTAGATTTTTTACCCCATTGTATTCATTATGGTTAGTTTATTTATGTTGTGCAGTGGCCTTGTCAATGTACAGTCATCTCATTTTTCGTGCACTTTTGTTCTTCCAATTTCTTTAGATTGTTTCTGTTGTCTTGGAAAATTATGGAGATCCAAATGAAGAATCTGAAGATCACAACCAAAGCCATTGGGGGCAGGAAGTGCATAAAACTGGTGGCCACATCCCACCTTCACTAGATGCTACAATGAAGGTTCCATCTTGGAGAATGATTGTGAATGATAAAGGACAACTGAGTGTGGCGGCGTAATTTCTTGTCTTAATTCAGTATTCCTTTCTGCACCCGACTTCGTACATAAATTGAATGTTGTTGTGCTTGCAGAGAGGATGTCAGAAACCCGAACTTTTGGTCCAGAGTGTGTCTTCATAACATGGCGAAGCTAGGTAAAGAGGCTACCACAATGCGGCGTGTTTTGGAATCTTTATTCCGGTACTTTGACGGTGGAAATCTGTGGCATCTGCAAAATGGAATTGCTTTTCCTGTTCTCAGAGACATGCAGATCTTGATGGATGATTCAGGTAAGATTCTGATTTTTTTTTTCGTCCAGTTAGAGTCCGGTCCATGACCTACTTTAAGACAATTGCAATTAGCCGACTGATAATACCATTTTAAACTCTTGATCATGCAGGGCAGAACACGCACTTTTTGCTGTCTATATTAGTCAAGCATCTTGATCATAAAAATGTTGTTAAGCAACCTGACATGCAACTCGACATTGTTCAGGTTGTCACAGCCCTTGCACGACTCGCAAAGGCCCAACAATCAGTTGCTATGGTCAGTGCTATAAGTGATGTCATGAGACATTTGCGTAAAAGTATACATTATACACTTGATGACGCAAATCTTGGTGACAAATTAATTCAATGGAATAGAAAATTCCATGATGCGGTGGATGAATGTCTCACGGAGTTGTCATCAAAGGTGGCCGGCACTTTGACTATCCATTTGTTTACTGTCTTTTTGACTTTTCTTTACTAGCATTCTAAATTTTGCATTAGCTATTTTGAACAACCAAGTTAAAACAATTTCTTTTCTTTTTTTTTTATTAACAGGTTGGAGATGCTGGTTTGATCCTTGATGTCATGGCTACTATGTTAGAGAATATCCCAAGCATTCCAGTAATATCTAGAACGACTATTGCTGCTGTATATCGTGCTGCTCAAATTATAGCTTCTTTGTCAAAGCTGTCCTATCAGAATAAGGCAAGGCCATTTATAAAATTAATCCTCTCTTTCCCCATCACTCCACGAATAAACTGTTTAGTGATAGATAGTAACTTTACCATCTTTAGGCATTCCCAGAGGCTTTGTTACATCAGTTACTTCCAGCAATGCTTCATCCAGATTACGAGACACGAATTGGAGCTCATCAGATCTTCTCTGTAGTTCTTGTGCCATCTTCTGTTGCCCCACGCTCAGATTCGACTGTGTTGGACCCAAAGAAAAACAAACACGTTCCAAGAACTCTGTCTAGAACTGTTTCGGTGTTTTCTTCTTCTGCTGCCTTATTTGAGAAGATGAAAAGGCAACGGAATACTCCCAAGGAAAATTCCATTGAAATGAACCGAGAAAAGGGTCCAGGTGATGCTGAACAGAGAAGTGGTGTACTGAACAAAATTAAATCAAGTTACAGTCGGGCATATAGCATAAAAGGTGCCTCAGCTCCCGAGATGGATCCTTTAATCAAGTCAGGAAAAGAGCAGGTACGCAGTGTTCTGTTTTTCATTCTTCTTGATTTTATCCATTTAAGGTCCTGGCTAAATATGTCCTTCAGATGTCTTTAGGTCACTTAAAAGTATATATGTGGTATGATTGTATTGCAACTTTAATTTCAGGAATCAACTCCTCTTCGATTGAGTAGCCATCAAATTACTCTGTTGCTTTCATCCATCTGGGTACAATCCATTTCTCCAGCTAACATGCCTGAAAATTTTGAAGCTATAGCCCACACATACAGCTTGATTTTACTATTTTCTCGAGCCAAGGTAACTATAAATATCTTAGTAGGTTCAATGGACTTTGCTATGAGTCAATCGATCACTTTACTTCACCAGTCTTTCCATACTTTAATCCATTATAATAGTTCTTTGAGTTTCATAAAAACTCAAATCTCATTGTTTTCCTTTTCTTTTGACACAGAGCTCATATGCTGATGCTCTTGTTAAAAGTTTCCAGCTTGCATTTTCACTAAGGAATGCTTCTCTTTCTGGGGGAGGTAAACTTCTAAATTACATGTAATCATTATTTGTGCATTGACTCTTATGTCACAATCTTTTTTATAGAGCTTGGCATTTTGATTTCAGACTAATGGTATGATGAGTATCACTTCATAGTTCTTGCTACTCTTTGCTAGTAATGATGACTTTTCGGATAACATTTATTACATTAATTAACAGGATTCCTGCCACCGTCACGTCGTAGATCCCTCTTTGTATTGTCATCTTGTATGATTATTTTTTCAGCAAAGGCTTTTGACATTCATTCTCTTATTCCGCTTGTGAAAGCTACACTATCAGAAAAAGTGGTGAGTGTGCTACCTATAGTTCCATATGTGTTGCTCTGCAAATGAATCTATTGCTGCGTAAGATTTACACGACTATTTTCAACACTGGAAACTGATTACGCTGTTATATATTAACAGGTAGCTGTTATATCAGCTGTCTTAATATGGTCACAGGCACCTGAATACCTTTCTTGTACGTGCAGGTGGATCCATTTTTGTGTTTGGTAGGGGACTCAAAGTTGCAGGTTAGTGCGAAAACTGTAGGACCTAATAAGATCACCTATGGATCTAAAGATGATGACAACTCCGCTCAGAGGTGTCTTTCAGAAATAAAACTCAAAGCTGACCAGACTACGGATTCCCTCGTTTCTGTTATTTTAAGTAATTTGGACAACTCATCAGATGTACGTTCTAAAGCTCATACTTTACTCCTCAAACTACCCTGGTTATTGATTCCGCTTCTGTTTTCCGTTATGCTATTTGGTACAGTTGGAGGAAGTCACAAGGGAGTCGTTACTGATGGAATTTTTGCCAGACGAAACATGCTCCATTAAAGGGCTGTCCTTCCCTGATAATTTTACTGGGGAACACACGAATTCTTCCGACCACAAATCTTTAGACAAGGTACATTTCAATAGACTATGTTCACTTTCATTTGAAGAATTAGACAAGTATACTACTACTATTGCATTTTAATACAACAGCGACTTGTGATCTATGCAATTGACCCACGCAGTGGAATTATGGTTAGGTTTACAAGGAAATTTTAGTTACATCTACGAAAAACCATTTTAAAGGCATGATCTTTTTTTATTTATGTATATTTTTATGTACACTTAAATGATGGATGGTGCAGGCCGTCTCCTTATTCATAACGGATGATGATCCAGTGCACGATGCACGTGACAGCAGTGTGAATATCCCAATGTTATCCGTTGAAAATCCCAATGTCTTGAGTATCGATCAGCTTTTGCAATCCGTAAGCTATCCATTTTCTACATGGAAATCCCTTGAAACGCACATAGGCCACTCCCATGGTAGTTTGATGCACCTCACAAAAAATTTGGTTTGTGTTTCTCATCCAGGTATTGGATACGTCACATCACATGGGCAGAATGTCTGTGAGCCAAGCTTCCAACGCAACCTACAGGGAAACAGCCGGTCATTGTGATGCACAACTAATGGAAAAGAAACAGAAGGTATCTTACTTGATAAACACCAACTCGACGCTGGGGAATACTTGGAACTCTCCACAGCACCCTGTCCTTGATGACAAGCAGACAGCGTTACACGATATTGTCCCACAGAAGGTACTTGTCTTGAAATGAAAGAAATTGTTATTCAACTCAAAGTTGGAGCATAATGCACTTTTGTGCTCGGGACTTGACCTGATCTCACCCTATATACTAATGAATACTCCTATACTAATTTCCTTTTCCGTTTTCTTGTGTAATACTTTTTTTCTGCGGCCAACATAGAAGTCTACAAACCCATTCTTGGACGATACACCAGGGACTCTAATGTGCCCAGCATTGGGTGAGCCACCGGTTTTCTGTTCTGCGCTGCCACCGTCGAGTCCATATGACAATTTCTTGAAGGCTGCCGGATGCTGACAAGCATACATATTTGCACGCGACAGTTGGCGATAGATTATCGTGGAAATCCAATGGATCTTCTTAGTAAGTGTGGATGGCTGCAGCAGCAGCAGCAGCATTGGCCTTTCGCAGCAAGACAGCCATTTTCCAGGGCCCTGCCTCTAGATTTGTTTTAACTTTATTTTTTTTAAAATTGAATTGATGATTATTAGTTCATTCTTTTATAGTATGAGTTTTAGCTTTTGTTGTAGGAAGCTCATACAAGTGATGGCACACCAATCCTGAAGCTGTATTTTTCCCTCCAGCTGGAAAAAATGAGGGTTTTGTACTAGTTAGATTAGTTAGGGGAGTATGCAAATATTCCACTCTGTATAGAGAAATTCCATACATTATATCCTATAGAACTCATAACAGGAAATAGAAGGTGAAGGGATTGTTAATTTTTGAAACTATATTCAGTTTAGAAACTAGGGGCGGTAGCCTCCAAGTTTTCACAATTTTATACTAGTAAATACGGCAGTTGGCTTGAGTGGATGGGGCTCTAGTCGCTTAAGCAAGGTCTCGGGTTCGAGCCTTGTGTATGCAAAAAAATGCTTTGGGAGAGACGCCCGAGACGTCCTTAATTGCCCTTGCAGATCCTCGAGGGATTAGTCTTGGGCCCAATGTGGCCTGGGGATACCCTGGTCTTTTACCTAAAAATTTTATACTAGTAAAAATTTTATACTAGTAAAATGAGTCGTGCATTACACATTTAATACACATTCTTATTCATTATGTTTAGTGAGCAACTATTCTAAAAAATAGTAATAAAGTTGTTAAAATTAAAACAAATTTACTATTTTTTTTTTGGTGAAAAAACAAATTTACTATTAATTCAAGTAGATTTCATTTCTAATTATTGAAATACTAAAAATAAACAATTTACCAAATTTAACAACAATGCCAACACAAATTAAGATTGAAACTAAAGAAAAATGTATTTTTATAAAATTTTAATTTAAAATAAACAAAAATAACTCCAAATTGAATAAAATATACTATTAATCTTACAACTATACAATACAATTTTATGCATCCAAGGCATACACATGTGATTTTTAGTATCAAATAACTTTTGTTTGATCAAGTTAATTTTTTTTTTTTGTTGAACAACTAAGAAATGGGTGGTGGGAGTCCATGCCACACAAATTACAAATTTGATCAAGTTAATTTGTTACACTTACACTAAATAAAATAGCAAAAAATATTGGACTTTCTGTTTGGGGCATCCGAACTACTACCTCCATTTCATTATATTTGTTACGAGTCGCATAACTTTTTCACACTATTTATTATTTGGTCTGGTAATATTTGTTATATATTACTTTATAATATTATTCATTATTTAATTTTAATTCAAATTTTTATCATAATAGTTAAATTTTATTAAATTTATATAATATTATTTTCTTTAAAATAATTTTTACTTTGCAATTTAAGTTCTTAAAATAAAAAATGTGAATAATGTGTGTAGGAGGGGAATGAGACCGAGGTAATAGTTTCCATTTCAACAATGGTCAATCGCCATCCGCGTACCACATCCGATGCGCAAAATACAACCCAAGATAGCTTCCCCTCGGCGGCTCCATTAAACTTGTAGAGTACTTAATAATCATTATCGACTCTGGACAGTCAATTTCTGTTTCTTCTCATAAATATCTCTCTACTTGGAGGAGAGGAAACCAAAATGGCCGTGGACGCAGAATCGAAGGAGGTCGAGATTGTCAAGCCGCGCAATGACAAAAGGCAATATAGGAGGATCATTCTGCAGAACAATCTCGAAGCTCTCCTCATCAGCGACCCGGAGACGGATAAGGTGTATTTGCAGTTAAATTTCAGAATTTGCATTTTGGTTTCTTGATTGATCCTCTCTTTGGAATATCGACGTTTGAGTTTGTTGATGGACTAGTGTGCTGCCTCAATGGATGTTCGCGTGGGTTCTTTTAGCGATCCTGAAGGACTTGAAGGGCTCGCACACTTTCTTGGTGAGCAATTTTGAATTTTTTTCATCCGTTCTTGGTATAAATATTGATTTAAATTTGCTCCTTATGAATCAAATAATTAAGATGTTATTTCCGTTTGTTTGGGCACTCAAGGTTCTTGGTTTTCTGTGGCCTCAGAATATGATTTTATTTGAATCATCAAGATGGTCGTTTCTTGTATTTATTTGGCGTCAAAGACTGAATCTCTTTACTTGCATTCACTTTAGCGGCATGTTAGATAGGAGGTTTACAGTTCTAAGGGATGCCATTTGTATTCTCATCTTTCAACTTCATTCCAGCAACTCCTGAAGGGGCATTGATTAAGCAGCGTACCTTTTCCAGCGTTCTTGAACAAAGTTTGTTTGGATAATATATGCCTTGATTTATATTTATTTTTCGCATTCATCAACTCCTGAAGGGCAATTTTTTTGATGTTCAGCACAATTCAGTTCTGTTGCAATTTGTAAAAACACTGTGTTCAATTCTTCCAGTCTAAGTCAACTGTAATATCCAAACATAAATGAGTGCCTGGGAAATGGAGAGGGAAGATGCACATCGTGCGTTCATTTGATGAGGGGATAAAGATTACAAAATCTATCAAATCTAAAACATTTGTCATTCAACACATGTTGAAAATTATTGGATTTTTGGATGACACTACATTTTCAAAAGGATCAACTTTTGACACACCTTTTCCCCTTCTAAGTTTAATATCTACTTAATCTTTTATTGTTTTCTAGATTCCTGAGTTCATTGTCCAGGATATTTGTTTAAATTATTAGTTGAAGCTTTCTGTGGTGCAACAGTGCTGTGATGTGTTAAAAACCTTGTCATTGTAATTACAGAACACATGCTTTTTTATTCAAGTGAGAAGTATCCAAATGAAGACAGTTACTCAAAATACATCACTGAGGTACTTTCTTAGCTATCTGCTACCTTGTTTCATTTGAATAATAAATTGATGCATTTTCATTATGACTATCCTCACCTATGGCAACTTGTGTTTGTAATACTTAATTGTTGGTTTTTTAGCATGGAGGCAGTACAAATGCTTTCACATCATCTGAGAACACCAATTACTTCTTTGATGTTAATCCTGATGGATTCGAAGAAGCTTTAGACAGGTAGGATGACTAATTAATTTTTGAGTTTCTATTTTAGATAATGTTTTTTTTCTCCCTTAAACGAATGATTTAGCATAGTTAGATTTCCAGATTTGCTCAGTTCTTCATCAAGCCACTGATGTCTGCTGATGCTACCACAAGGGAAATTAAAGCGGTTGACTCAGGTCAGCTCTATTTCTTGTATCTTTTCAATGCACTCACTTTCTTTCTTTTTCACTTATCTTGTTTGGTGGTGGTGTTTTTTTATTTTATTTTTTGTCTTTTTATTTTACGTTCTCAGAGAACCAAAAGAATTTACTTTCTGATGTTTGGAGAATGAATCAGGTAAATTCTATTTGCAACCCAAAAATCTGTCTTTTTTTCAGTGATGCCACTGATTCCATTTTGATGAAATAATGGACAGATATTCATATCTTGAATGTGAAATTCCTTTTGTATGCCTATAACACATCTGACGTCTGTTAGATCTGTAAATTTATTCTTGTTCTTATCTACAATGAAGGTTGTGATCTTTCAAACAGATTTCTTTCGTTAGTGGACATGGCTCTTCATCTTATTGTTAAGTAGTCTTCTATGGTAGTTATGATACAGTTTTAAGTAGCTCGTCCTTTCAATGTGATACATGTTGTAAATCCGTAGTTTCTTTTCTTGAAATCACTCTTCTTATCACGGTATCCAGCAATCAGGCTAAAAAGCAGCACCAAAATCGAAGTGCTAAGAAAGAACCATTTTGCATCGTTGTTTTAGAAATATTACTCATTGAATTATACTTTTAATGGGAAACAGATCAATAGTGATTTTTCCCCTCATCCATGCAGCTTCAGAAATATTTGAGTTCAAAGAAACATCCATACCACAAGTTCAGCACAGGTTTGGGATATCATTTGCTTTTGTCATGTTAATTAGATTGCATTGTTAGCTTGATAATGCCTAAACTCTCCTTAAGAATCACCATTCTTATGATGGATGTGTTTCTCAACTGGGCGGTTGAGTATCAATGGATTCCTCCCGAACATTGTCTTTTGCAAAGATGGTAATTCTGTCGCTATATCAATGGGATGGGCCTCATGGGGCGTATATTATTCTGATCTAAGTTAGGTTTCTCCTCAGGTTTTTTACCCCAGTAATGTATTCAGCTAGATTGTATCCTTACATGTTTCCCATACTTATCTTTGGAGGAAAATTCGTATTCCATTGTGCATGCTCTGTGTTTAGATGGGAGAAATCATGGCTCCTCCACAGCTCTACCATGTGCAATGTGTTGAATGGAACAGTGCTTAAACATTTGTTGATATATGAAGGGATACTCCTTTGCAAAAAAAAAAAAGAAAAAAAAAAAACTAATAGTATTACTTTGGGCACATCCATGACGATTTTGCCTGGAAGGAAGCATCTTGAAGGGGAAAACACGGGACTGGGAGATTATAGGCACCAGTTATTCTCCAATTAAGATTTTTTAAAATTAGTCTTGATATCTGATGTGGCAGGAGTTTTTACTTATATATTTGCATTGATGCTGCATACTGTGATAATGTTTGTTAGATAGTTCTTCCTTTTTATTTCTTGTGGTATTTCATTAACTTCTTTGGACGATCAGGGAACTGGGACACGTTAGAGGTCCGTCCAAAAGAAAGAGGGGTGGATACAAGGCAGGAGCTTCTGAAGTTTTATGGGGAAAATTATTCAGCTAATCTAATGCATCTTGTGATATATAGTAAAGGTAATAAATAGGTGGCCTGACTAGGTTTGTGTGATTTTTAACTGTATCAATTTCTTAAGTTCAGTTTTTTCCAGATGGCCTTGATAAGTGTGAAAGCATGGTATGGAGCAAATTCCAGGAAATCCAAAATACCGATCGAAGTCGTATCATTTTCACCGGCCAACCCTGTGATTCCACAGATCTTCAGGTGTTGTGAATGTAAACATATGCCTGAAAATTCAATATAATATATGAAGTGTTTGGAATTGGGATTGCTCCTAATCTATGTAATGCATTTAAAGATTCATCAACTCAAATCCTTCCGGTGATATGATATGGTAGGAACATTTGTGCTACTCAAGTGCATGCTCTTGGTTTAGGTTTCATGTTCCAAGTGTGCCTGCTGTTAGTTTTTTTATATGTTTAACTTTGTGAAAAATTGCTATTTTTCCATTGTTATTTGTCAATTTACTGAATTCAGTTTTATTTCTACCCAGCAAAATCCCTTTTGGGAACTTAAATATTTTAAAGATTGTTGTGACGGAAGTTGTAATCCTATGGTGATGCTTGTATTTTTGTTGTTTCCACTTTCTAACAATTTTTTAGTCCTGAAGAAAAGTTTGATTGAAGGAAGAGCCATCACTTGTGATATTATTCTCACACTGTATATTTATATTTATAATTTAGATTCTTGTGAAAGCTGTCCCAATTAAACAAGGTCACAAGTTGAGATTTGTGTGGCCAATAACACCTGGAATTCGTCACTACAAGGAAGGGCCAAGCAGATATTTGGGCCATTTGATTGGGCATGAAGGGGAAGGATCTCTGTTTTACATCTTGAAAAAGTTGGGTGAGTTCTTAAATTTTATGCTGAAAATCCACAACCATTGTGCTTCTTGAAATTGATGAGAATGACAAACAGAAGTTGTACTGCTGGTGGCTTTTTACAAACACAAAAATGCATGCAATATCTCTTCTCTTATTGGTTTATATGCAGATTTGTGGCTTAGCATATTTTAGAACACAATACGAAACTTGAAGAGTACCAGTTACTACTGATTGCTTGTCTGATTCTTATCCTGCAAATATATTTGAGTATTTTTCAGTGCACATCTATAGCATTGCAAGTCAGTTTAGCAAGTGTGGATAGGATATGGCTTACAGATCGTCCTTCATAATTGATCTCTGAAAATGCTAAAATTATGTCTGTTAGCCTATGACAATGGATTAGTGGTTAAAAAGTTGATTTCAGATTTGTCACACCAAACTAAAGTTTCTCTTTGCACAATCTTTGATGGAGATTATGTTGGTTCCTATATGATGCTTTTAGGATTTGTTTTAAATCAGAATAAAATTTAGTTATTACACAGATTTTGTGGTCTCATCATTAAGTCAAATAGCAGACTGACCTTTGTTCATTCATATACATCATACATGTGCAGGTTGGGCTACAGGTTTATCTGCTGGTGAATCTGATTGGACTTATGAATATGCCTTTTTTAAAGTGGGTATTGATCTAACGGATGCTGGCCAAGGTTAGTACTTGCTTTTGCTCTCAGCTTTAGAGAAGGAGACCTGAGGCTGATGGTATAATTTCTTTTTCTGTTTTCCCTTTCTTTGTTGGTATCACAACATTTCATACTCTTTTTATGAGAACTTTGAATAAGTATATCTTTCATTCCTTTTGTTAATCACAGAGCATTTTGAAGATATTGTTGCACTACTCTTCAAATATATACACCTCCTACAGGAATCGGGTCCCTGTCAATGGATATTTGATGAGGTAAAAGTCCTTATACTTTCTAGCATTGTAATACACAATCACTGTGTATATATCCTTTTGGAGCTTTGATGTTACTTGTGTTGATATTATCTGAAGTACCAGTTACCAAGTCAGCGATTGTAGGTATACCCATTACCCTCTGCAATCTCTGTGAACCTTTTGTCTGGGCATATAAATATTATGATAGTCTAAAACAAAATGAAGGGGGAACACCACATATAGTTTTTTCTTTTTGCAATTTCATAAAATGTATGTTTATATTAGCTTAGTTGATAGGCTTGACATTCAATAAATGCCCACATAATAGAAGTACATCCTATTAAATTATAGATAATAATTAGTGCACTCTGTATTAGTTGGACTGTTAGATATTTGTTGATCATTCCAATTTGGCTCTGTTTTATGGTTGGCTGTTTATCCGTAGTCATTTAGTTGGGCTGCTTTTGTGTCTTTGTGAATGCAGATTTTATGAGTATAACTTTTTGTGGTCCGAAATTTATTCCATTTATCTTATTTGATTCATAAAGCTTGCTGCTATTTGCGAGACATCGTTCCATTATCAAGACAAGACCCGTCCCATTAATTATGTGGTTAATATTGCACTTAATATGCAGGTAACTTATTCTCTCCTCAGTTCGGTTGTCTATATTGTGAAATGTGAAATATATCTTATTCTAAAATATGCTTTAAGGGAACTCTTTAGTTTATTATTGAGTCAGTTCAGGCAAAAATACATGTCAAATATTTATGATAATGGTATACTTTGTTTTCCCCATGCCTGCTTTTGGTGAAGTAAATTGGTAGTTGGTTTAGAAATCTTTCAAAATATACAAGAGCTTATGTGATGTGATACTTATAAATTATAATACCCAGTTCAACAAGTATGCAATCTAAGCATGAGAGGTCTAAACTCACTTTCCTATTTGTTTAATTAATTTCAAGTTTAATATTCATCTCTTTGCATTATTTCTTAGAAATTTACAAAGTTTCTTGCTGTCAACTCGATTGGAAATGTTGGGCAATTAATGGTGATAAATATAAAGTGATGCATATCATCAGCATGTGCTTTAAACCTTTTGGGGAAGATAATCATTAACCTCAATCGAATCCTAGCTCTTCAATTTGAGGAAAATAATGTTTCACATGCAGGTCTTTGTAGGAAAAGGAGCATGTTGAAGGAATTAATAGTATTACTAAAGTGAATAAACCATGCATGTCTCAATAGATTAAGCATAGGTAACATGTTCATTCAACAAAGTGAATTTGGAACTATCTATTTCTTTTGGATGTTGAAATGATACCTGAGTACCAGTACCTTAATGTATCATGCTTGTTTCTTAAGGTTAATGCTCTTGAGCCTCTATGTTCATTTTTCTGGCATTAAGCATTAAATAATGATTGCTGTACCTTGGATTATCTACATACAATCCTGCTTTATTTTATTATCAACATTTTCTTGGTTGTCTAATTATCTATATCTAGTACTATCCTCCAAATGATTGGCTGGTGGGACCATCTCTTCCATCAAATTTTAATCCTGAAATAATTCGGTCGGCACTGAAAGAACTAAGCCCTTACAATGTGAGGTGAGTTGAGATTCTTAAAGTTGAAGATTCTCATTATTATCGTTTATAACTTGCAGTATTCACTTACAACTCTTTTCTGGTTGCATTTTCTTCCCTTCAAATTTGGACACGAAATTTGAAGTTTAATCTGGTCCATCCACTTCATGTCTGATGTTAGTGTTCATATTTTTATTTCCTGTATTTTCTTGATTAGTTATATATGACTCGTCTTTTGCAGAATATTTTGGGAGTCATCAAAGTTTGAAGGACACACAGATTTAACAGAGCCTTGGTATGGAACTGCATATTCTGTTGAGCAATTAGCTGGATCTACAATTGAGGTTAGATTTCTGTTGTAATTTTTTCGATGGAACCTTGATCTCTTCAGTGTACATTTAATCGATATCACATGAAAGAGATACTAAGATGTCTGATCACTTGCAGCAATGGGTTGGAAGAGCTCCTAATGGAGATCTGCACCTGCCTGCTCGAAATGTGTTTATTCCTACAGATCTCTCTCTTAAGACTGTTCGGGAGCCTGTAAGTTATAACCTCAATTAGTTGTATCTATTCTTTAGTTTGACAATATGAATGTTGATGTTTGTGCCTTTGTGGTCTGTTTGCCTTTGGAGCAGATAACATTACCTGTCCTTTTGAGGAAAACAGCATTTTCAAGATTATGGTACAAGCCAGATACAACCTTCTCAACTCCTAAGGCATTTATTAAGATAGATTTCAGCTGTCCTTTTTCTCGAAATTCCCCTGAATCAGAAGTCCTTACTGAAATATTTACGCGGATGTTGATGGACTACTTAAATGAATATGGTAAATTCCTTGGCTAAGGAAGTGGATAAGGTGTTCATGAGCATATAATATTAATTCATCAAATTTGCATCCATTGTATTGTGCTTGTGCATAATTCATTTGACATGCTTTTTTGTGCTCCAAAATCATAATCCTAGCTCCTTTGCTCTTCAATCTTTTGGTTGTTTCAGCTTACGATGCACAAGTTGCTGGCCTATATTATTCAGTTAACAATGCGGACTATGGTTTTCAGGTATGCAGTGTTGTCTGCACACTATTATATTCTCTAAGTGTTACTTTAACTTCTTTCATTACCCTGTACTCTTGGCAATCCATCAATAATACAAAATTACATCTATATTGGAGCAATTCTTAAATTCTGAAATGATGTAGTACAATGTTTTTAATCCGACGGGATGTTGAATAAATATGGAATCTGTCAAACTCAATTGGTTCCTTTGTATCCACCCCCCATACATCACCTGTGCTATACATTCCTCCAGACTTTTTATATTTACTTTTTTATCTCCTTTTGGTTTATTTTCAGGTAACTGTGGTTGGATATAATCACAAGCTAAGAATTTTACTGGAGACCGTAGTACAAAGAATTGCTAATTTTGAAGTCAAACCCGACAGATTTGCTGTTATTAAGGTATAAATTGAGTGTGTTCTTAATCTACTGAAGTTCTCTTAGTATAAACTTTTCTTTTTGCACTGGTGTAACCCTGCTTTCTTCTAACAGAGTGAATAAGGTTAATATTGAATCTCTGTTATTTATCTCTTTAATGGGTTTATTGATTGTTCTGTTTGGGTTGTTTTTTGTTTTGTTCATGATGATGCCCATTCCTTTATGCTTCGTTCATGATTAAGGAGAAGGCTCTATTTAGTTCAAAATATCTAGAAAAGTGATGCAGGCACATTATATGCTCGCTGCAATAATTTATTTATAAGGGAAACATAATTTCTTGGGAGAGGGTTAGGACTTGGGATTGAAACAGGAGCAAGGAGACAACATGTGCTCTCTGTCAATGATGTATATCTTCTATTCTAAGAAAATGAGTTCACCTGACCAAAACACCCAACTGTCATATTCATATCAGCTAATCATACTGAGTTACTGGCTTGGATTTTATGATTGGAAGAAGTGAGCCTCCGAAATAGTACCATTTTGCTCTTCATGTGTGATTTTCCCTTCATGGTAATGATTTTTTTAAAAAAAAAAGGGAAAAAAATCATGTCAATGTTACTGTTGTTTTGATGATTTTTTGCTTAAGCAGTTCTTGCATATCAGTTCTTTCTGTTGGATTTGTTTGACTCAAGACATAGGCGCCAACTGATCCTCATTTTTATGCCATATAACAGGAACTGGTTATAAAAGAATATCAGAATTTGAAATTCCAACAGCCATATCAACAAGCTATGTACAACTGCTCATTAATACTTCAAGATCAATCATGGCCATGGACTGAAGAACTTGAAGTTCTTCCTCATCTTGAAGCTGAGCATCTGGTCAAATTCTATCCATTAATGCTTTCAAGAACTTTCTTGGATTGCTATGCAGCAGGTTCTATTTCCTCCCACTCGGTCCATTGATATTTTACTTTTCTGCCAGTTTGTTTTATGATACATTTATGTGTTTGTTGCTGCTTCATTTCTAGGAAATCTTGAGCCAACTGAAGCAGAGTCAATGATTCAATTTGTGGAGGATGTATTCTTTAAGAGTTCTAATCCCATTTCTCAGGCTCTATTTCCTTCTCAGTACATGACAAATAGAATAATTAAGCTCGAGCAGGGAGTAAATTATTTCTATAGTTCTAAAGGCCTAAATCCTAGTGACGAAAACTCCGCCCTTCTTCATTACATTCAGGTATGGAGCTTTCTAGGAGGCAAGTAGTGTGAATTGGTTATTTAATTTTTCACACTATTACCAGCCATGAGAAAAATTGCACATTATGGTTGACTTTCCATGGCATGAAAAAAAAAATTATATCTGGGAACTGGTCACAAATGGATGAAAAGTTTTTGAATGGCTTAGGTGTAAGTGTGGAATGATATCTGGATTTGAGTTTTTATAGAACTATAGAAACGCATATTGAGGATGTGATTCTCAAACTGAGGTGCCACAATCTATTAGGTTCCAGTTCGTGGAAATTTAAAGGAATGAATTTAGTTAATTTGATTATTTTCAGTTCCTGATAAGGTTCAAAAGATTTTTTGTTACAGCCAATGACTCCATGTTTGGCCACTACTGGTCCCAACTTTGACCATAGTGGACCGTAGGCCCTGCTTTTGCCACCAATTTGTGATGGGAGTTGGAACCATGGGTCCTAGGCACAAGTATTAAACTCAAGTTATAAGCCTCCATGCTTCATAATTTCCATGGTTCGCCTTTCAAGATTTTTGTAGTGATGGGACAACTTACCATAGGGTTGCGTCCTCATCCTCTTTATTTTCCATTGTCAACCCATGCTTTTTCTCTTGATTCGGCATTATTCTTTACATGTAACCACTTCCATTTTGAATGGTTGAATGTTTGAGTGGGAGGCCCTGAGATACATTTTTGAAATAATCCATAAATTACTGCAAATGTTTTTGGCATAAGAAAGAGTTGTTTAAGAGTCCAGTTTAAATAAAGCCAAGTACTGGAAATTTTGACTGTTAGACTTGTCTGAACATGTTTCATGCATTCTTATTTTTATGTGTGATGGGAGTTTCCTCAGGTACAGTATTTTGAATTACCACTTTTAAAATACACAGGTAGACCGTGACGATTTTAAGTTGAATGTGAAACTTCAACTTTTTGCTCTGATTGCCAAGCAGCCTGCTTTCCACCAGCTAAGATCAGTCGAGCAACTAGGTTACATCACTGTACTTATGCAGAGGTAGGTAGAAGTCAGCTTTGTTTTAATTTCTCTGCTGTTTTATTGTTTTACTAAGCCTTATTGGATCTTTATATCTTATGGTCCCTTTGTTTTCTTTGGGGAACTCATTTGTGAAGGTATGATTCTGGAGTCCGCGGTGTACAGTTTATCATCCAATCTACTGCCAAGGTATATATATGTATATTATATCTATGTGTGTATATATATATATATATATCTTTGTGTTAATGATGTGGAAGCATGTGGATATTGGATAGCATGTGCTTTGGAACTAGTATATATTACTGTTTGCTTGACAGGGTCCTGGGCAAATTGATTTGAGGGTTGAATCATTTCTGAAGATGTTTGAAACCAAGCTCTATGAAATGTCAAGTGAAGAATTTAAGGTAACAACTGACCTTATGACATTCTCCTTGAATTCCACTATGTTTAGCTCATCCCATGTGCAAACCATTTTTGGCCTGTAGTAGTATAGTAATTTGAATTCTTATTACACTAACCGGAAACTAATGAATGGAGCATGTAGCCACTAACCAGTAATGTTGCGAAGCTGAGATACCTCTAAAAAAATATACTACCTCCTCCGTCTACAAATAATAGTTAAAACTTTGAAGGTAATTTGTAAACAGGGCTTATGTTTTGCTTTTTGGCATTTTCTTTCCCACCGACTAATAAAATATTCTATCTTTTCTATCTATCACTAGCTAATAAAATGTTCTAATTTTTGTTTCCATCCAATAAATATCCACACCTCTCTCCACTCGTTATTAGAATATCTAATTTCTCTCCCACTTTTTTTAAATCAAATACCCAAAACCAATGTAACTAATATTTCATGGAAAGAGGGAGTATAATTTTTTCGTCATTTATCGTACACGTGACATGTTCTGTTTTTATCCATTGCTCGTTTCCGTATGGAACAATATTTTCTGTTGCCCTCATTCATTCTGGCCTCCCTTTTGAGGTATACAATGTTTTTTTTTTTTTTTTACGTCTAGCACTCCTCCAAAGAATACTATGAATAGGAATTTCTTTATATGTTATTTTTAAACATGTTGCCAGATATACCTTGTCCTTAACATGTTGCACCATATATTGTTGCAGAGCAATGTTAATGCACTTATTGACATGAAACTTGAGAAGCACAAAAATTTGCGCGAAGAATCTGGGTTTTACTGGCGTGAAATATCTGATGGTACCCTCAAGTTTGACAGGAGAGATCGTGAGGTATGTTGATTGATTATACAAACGCAAAATTTTACAATGTTTGAGTAAATCAGATCTAGAAAAGCTTCACTACAAACGAGTTGGCCTATCTAATATTTGGGGTTACACAGTGGTGGGTATAAGACACATTTTGTCTGATGGATTTGTTAGAAAGTATATCCTGTCTGACGGATTTGTCTGATACATTGATGGAACAGAACATAATGCCACGACAGAAGTTTTCTGTCACGAAGTTTGGGTATTATCATTAAAGCATAAAACCAGAAAAGTGCATGTTCCCATCTTCGATGGGAGCATATGCAGACCTGAATAGTTGAAAATACCCTGGTTGAGATGCACACTTTCCTTAGCTATATCAGACAATACCTAACATAAGAATGATAAGACACATTGATCTGGGAGTAACACTATACTTATTCTCATCCCTTGAGGAATTTACATATTGCTGTTCTTACCAAACTATTATTGGATGTGATTTGACAATGACCCCCTCTATTAAAGTTGAATTATGATACTTGATGAAACAGGTTGAAGCACTAAGGCAACTGTCCCAACAAGAATTGATAGATTTCTTCAACGAGCATGTAAAAGTAGGCGCACATAACAAGAAGGGTCTAAGCATTCGGGTTTATGGGACTGCACATTCTTCAGAGTTAGAGGCAGATAATAACCTCACAGGTGAACCCAATATTGTTCGGATAGAAGACATATTCACTTTCAAAAGATCTCGACCCCTTTATGGTTCGTTTAAGGGAGGGTTTGGCCAATTGAAACTGTAAGTTTAAGCGGCTTGGTGGAATCAGAGCATAGAAATCCCTCTTGGGATGGATTTCTGTTAAAGGGCAAACAAAGCATATATTCAACCTTGGGATAAGTTAAGTTGAAATCACACTGTTTTCCATGGTGGTTTGTAGTGTTTTTAATTTTAGCAGCTTACAGTATCAGGAATTATTTATCTTTAATTTTATATATGTCACGTGAAGAAATAAGCATAAATAATTGTATTCTTAATGCGAGGAAAATGCTTTGCTTCTACTTCAAGTCTTTAGATATAAACAGAAAAAAGAAGCTAGGCCATGTTATGTGCAATGCAACCTTTGGAACAAGATTTTTCTAGGGTATAATTCATATAACTTGTGTTATTTGGAAGTATCAAATTCTTCTGTGTCAATAATGTTCGTTTTATTGCTTCTGCTAACTGCTAAGTAAAATACTAAAAAGGTGAGGTCTTGCCACCAATCTAAGCAAATGGGTCTGGTGGCAACTGACAAGTCGACATACCCACCCGCTTGGGTGAAAAAAAAAAAACTAATGTGCTTCAAGTTGGTTTTACATCCATGAAGAATGTAGCAGCTAAATGTAGGGATATTGAATCGTTTTAAATATTTCATGATGCACATGTGTTGCTATTCCACCTGGGATAATTATTTCTTGTGTTTTGTACCAAGACATGCCCCCACCAATGATGTTGTTAGTTGTTATTACTCTAGCCGACATGTATTCATATTTCATGCCACCAAATTTAACTGCCTTTTTTTTTATACTTTTATAAAAATATATCATTGCTAAATGAATGTTATTTTAGATATCTACCAGCTTAATTAGACTTTTCATTCACAAGCTTTTCATTATTGCATATTTTAATTGCCTCAAATTTTCACATATTTGAGTAATTATTCGCCTTGACATATATGCAATACATTTATGGTACTTTTTTGAAGGAAATATATATATATATATATATATATATATTCTTTTTATGTGGACCTTTGTGTTCTAACTTTCTCCCATAATTAGTAAGAGAAAAATAACATAAAATAAACAATAAGAAAATAAAATGTATTTCCAGCACAAGTTGAATGATGATATCATTGGTTGATCTGTCCAAATCTCCAATCAATTCCCCACCCAACTCCAAAATCAAAACCCTATGATAACAATACTAATAAAGAAAATTAAAAAAGAATGAATATACAACAAACATAACATTACAATTTTTAAAAATAAAATAGGAAAGATTAATTCTTGTCAAAAATTGATTATTAGTAGTTGATAATGGGAGCAGTTGGCATTGCTCAACACATTTGTAAATTATAAATCCTCAACCAAGATCTAGTTAGAGCTTTTTGGCTTTTTATTAATACTGAGGCTCTGTTCTGCATGCAGAGCTGTAGCTGCAAGCTGGAGCTGTAGGAAACTGGAGCTGTAAGAAGCTGTGGGAGCTATAGCTGTCAGTTCTATTTAAGTATTTTGTACAACTAGCTGTAGCTGTGAAAAAATGTATGAAATGACATAAAAGGACAAATATTTATGTAGACTATTGTGTAGTGGGTTAGTTATTGGGTTAAAATTGTGATTGCTAAAAAATAAGCTCCTAACTTATTTTTTAACGCTACTACAGGTAGCTTCTAAAAAGAAGCTTCCAAAAGCTCCTAAAAGCTACCAAAAGCCGGTGTGCAGGACGGGGCTTTTGTTATTTAAAATAAAAGCTAAAGCTACCAAAAGCTCCCAAAAGCTCTCAAAAGCTGCGTGCAGAACCGTCTATTATCCTATGCTTGGTAGTTTAAACTTGTTGTATTTCCACAATTTCATTACTATATAAATTCTTCAGTTATATCATACTTCCCCGTTTCTTTTTAAAGGTTACACTTCTCATTTGCACGTATGCCAACGCACATTTTCATCAATTAATAACTCAAATTCGGTACAAGTAAAAATTCTTAAAATTTGATATTTAAAAACTAGAAGATGAAACGAATCCAACAAGATCTCACTTGGTTATATTTTATCTTCTATAACTATAACAAAAATAAAAATCAAAGTACTACAATGAACAATAAAAAAAATCAATACGAAACATTTTTTTAAAAAAAAAAACATAGGGAGTATATAGCTATTGTATGTATTTAATAGCAATTTTTTTTTTTTAACCACCTATACAGATTATTGAATTTGAATATTTCACATAACACAATCCAACGAGACCTAAGAAGTAAGAACAAGAAATTCTTCTAACTCAAAAGTTCGATGAATTATGAAATAGTATGTACCTAGAGCAGACAATACAACAACTGCAATAATGAAAATAATACTAGTAATATAATGTTCGTTTCTACGAACGCATCGTTTATGATGACAATAATGTTACAAGACATCCTCACAAGCTGTACCTTTTTCCAACTTCTCACCAAACTACACACCAGCAGTTGTTAGCGATCTGTTTCTATTCATCCTTACGCAAACCCACTTTCTTCCTTCCCTGTCGGCACCCCCCTTTCCCCAACCTCCCACCCCCCCCCCCCCCCCCAACTTCCAGATCAAACCAGTCAATGCCTTAACTGAGCTCCACCGAGTCAAGAAATTGAACTCAGTCACTCGCCAGTCATCCCTCCTCTGCTTCCCCTTTGCTCTTCTGCTCTTTCTTTTGGGGTTTCAAATTCCCAATCTTCAATTGAAGTCGAACAATTTCCCAATCTTCAATTGAAGTCGAACAATTTCCCACATAAATATGTTCGTCCAAGATCGCGTTGGCCCTCCAGATGATGCCCCAAAACCCCCAAATCGCTACTTCAGGGCCAAAATCCCTTCAATTTCTTCCAAGAATTTCGATCTCTCCGCCTGGGCTTCCGACAATCTCTTCAAGATCGTCATAATTCTCGTCCTGATCACCACCGTCGCTGTCCTCTTCTTCCTGCGGAACTACCCCTCCGCCGGCGGCGACGCGGCAGCACTGCTCTGTATTCAGTCCACGCAGTCCCACGCAATTCACCCCAAGTTTCCCCGGGTTGATTGGAACTCCATTAACCGCATTGTCGATAAATCTACTCCCTATTCCAGCTTTCGATTGGAGAAATGGATTGTGGTTTCCGTCACAGATTACCCCTCGGATTCTTTACAGAGAATGGCAAAAGTTAAAGGTTGGCAATTGCTCGCGATTGGGAATTCAAAGACTCCGAAAGACTGGAGCTTGAAAGGTATTTGATTGGTTTTTTTTTTTGCTTTGCTACCTGAATTCGAATCAGTTTTGCTTCATAGATAGTTTCAGCACGTTTTCTAAAGAAGCTGCATCAAAGATCTCGTGATGAATTGATTTAGGGCAGAGTTTAGATTGGGCGATTTTGCTTTGTTGATTGAATTTATATGTAATAAACAGGTGCAATTTACTTATCATTGGAAATGCAAGCTGAATTGGGGTATCGAGTGACTGATTACTTGCCTTATGATTCATATGTTCGGAAAACTGTCGGATATCTGTTTGCGATACAGCATGGTGCTCAAAAGATCTATGATGTTGATGATCGGGGCGATGTGATTGATAACGATATAGGAAAGCATTTTGATGTTGAATTGATTGGTGAAGGTGCAAGACAAGAAGTTATATTGCAGTATAGTCATGAGAATCCGAATAGGACGGTTGTGAACCCTTATATTCATTTCGGGCAGAGATCTGTTTGGCCGAGAGGATTGCCTTTGGAAAATGTGGGTAATATCGGCCATGAGGAGTTCTACACTGAGGTATTTGGTGGGAAGCAGTTTATACAGCAGGGGATTTCCAATGGCTTACCTGATGTGGATTCAGTATTTTATTTCACTCGGAAGGCTCAGTTGGAAGCGTTTGACATCAGGTTTGATGATCGCGCCCCAAAAGTGGCGTTGCCTCAGGGCACAATGGTGCCGGTTAATTCATTTAACACATTGTTTCATTCATCTGCATTTTGGGGGCTAATGCTTCCAGTGTCAGTCAGTACAATGGCATCTGATATCTTGAGGGGGTATTGGGCACAGAGGATTCTGTGGGAAGTCGGTGGATATGTCGTTGTGTATCCTCCCACTGTACATCGGGCTGACAGAATTGAAGGATATCCCTTCTCAGAAGAGAAGGATCTCCATGTAAATGTGGGACGTTTGATTAATTTCTTGATGGCATGGAGTTCCAATAAGCATAGATTGTTCGAGAAAATATTGGAGCTGAGTTATGTGATGGCTGAGGAGGGATTTTGGACAGAAAGGGACGTGCAATTCACTGCCGCATGGCTTCAAGATCTGCTTGCAGTTGGTTATCAGCAGCCTCGGCTGATGACTCTTGAACTAGGCAGGCCAAGGCCGAATATTGGTCATGGTGATAGGAAGGAGTTTGTGCCACAGAAGTTGCCTTCCGTGCATCTTGCAGTCGAGGAAATAGGAACGGTCAATTATGAAATTGGGAATTTAATCCGGTGGAGGAAGAATTTTGGGAATGTTGTGCTTATCATGTACTGTTCTGGACCTGTGGAGCGCACTGCGTTGGAGTGGAGATTATTGTATGGCAGGATATTCAAGACGGTTATTATATTATCTTCTGCGAAAAACATTGATCTCGCTGTGGATGAAGGCCGGCTTGACTATGTTTACAAGTATGTGCAATCATAATTGCCTCGTACAATTTCCCATAGTGGTTTGATTCATCGAGTAGTTTAGTTCACATGTAGTGTTTGTTTCTTCCTGTGATTTATGCGATACCTTGGATTTTCTTCAGGTACTTGCCAAAATATTTTGATAGATACACAAGTGCAGAAGGCTTTTTGTTTCTTCAGGATGATACAGTTCTCAATTACTGGAACTTGCTCCAAGCCGACAAGTCCAAGCTTTGGGTCACAAATAAGGTAAGCCGTTTCTGTCAATGAATTTATGATGTTTGTACAGATTACAGTACTCACTGGGTAACATAGATTAGGCATTGATAGATAAATGTAAAATGATACATTAGGCGAGTCGAAGGTTCCATGTTCAAATCCCAGCATCACATATTTTTTATAGTGTATCTACCGCTTTTCATTTGGTCTCTCTCCTAATGTCTGTAGGTATCCAAATCTTGGACCACCATGTCAACTGCTGGCAGTTCTGAATGGTTTGTAAATCAAGCTGGACTAGTGAAGAAAGTGGTCGCAACGATGCCAGCTCACCTCCAAGTAAATTACAAAGGAAATGTAAAAGACGAGCAAAGCCTCATCTTATGCAATTCGGAGGTATTCTACATTCCTCGACACTTTGTATCTGACTACATCGATCTTGTTGGTCTAGTGGGGGATTTAGACATACACCACAAAGTTGCGACACCAATGTTCTTTCTAGCCATGGATTCGCCCCAAAACTTTGACAACGTGTTGGGTTCGATGAAGTACAAGCAAAAACTACAGGTTAATTCTACTTCGTTTTATTCTGCTGAAGTGCCTGCAGTACACCCTTGGAATGTATCAAGTGAGCAAGACTTCATCAAGCTTGTAAGAATTATGGCCGCGGGCGATCCCTTGTTGATGGAGTTGGTCTGATTTTTTTTAGTATAAAGACGGATTTGGTGGGGCCTCAAAGAGGTAGAATTAGAAACATGTACACCCCTTGTCGACAAGAACACATACTGCAAACTTGAATCTGTATTATTCTTTAGGAAGGGCATTCCTTAGTTTTTGTCTTTATATTTTTTGGTCGTTTTTGAGGGAAAAATGGTGTTGTATATCATATCTCACACAGAACTGATTGTGGAGGAGTATTTTTTGATTCTATTTCCTTTCCTGGTTGCAGCTTTTGAACATTAGTGGTGTACTTACAAATCTCCAGGAAAGGTTAAAATGAGCAGTCATAAATCCATTGGTGTACTTGTCCAGGCTGTTACAGTTTTAAGTTTTCAGATAATATCACAATCTTTACAATTTCACTGCAATCTACCAATGGGACTATTTGTAAGAATCTAAAATTCGTCAGTACAGATAAGATATAAACTTTGTGGCATTGCAGAAACAAAAAAAATAAACCACGCATACGAGATATTGTAGTGTGTACAAATTCTTGCAGAATATACTTTTGACTGGTCCATTGATATCAAGTATGCAAAAGTAAAACTTCAATTTGCCTCAAGATTCAGTATCTCAGTTTTTGCAGGGGTCGTCTTACCTCAGCAGCAAAGTTCTTTGCACGAAAAAAAGTATCAAGGAACCTGAGAAAAGAATTCATCTAATTGGCTTTCACTCAGCAGCGCGCCAAGTCGTTGGGTAGACACAACATCAACAGTGTCGGCTCCAATGCTTTTCGCAACATCAACAGAGGACATTTCCATAAACTCATTCAAGTTATGTACAGTCCCATCTGTAAAAAAAACAAAATGCAGTGATGGACAATTGTTAATTCCAGTAACTTATTTCACAACAGGCAGAAAAAAGCAGTCTCAGTCATTTCTCTATGAGGAATAAGAAAATAAAATTCTACGACTGGTAGTACAAACACACTCTGTGAATTCTTTAATTAATTTATAATTTAAAAAATGACTCCTCGTGCAATAATCTACACATTGCATTCTTTTAATGTATGACTACTGACGTTTTCCGGAATACAATGCCTCAAAAAAATGAGAATGATCTTCAATGAGTAGGGCACCACCAACTCAATTTCCACAAAACAAGTAAAAACCATTTTTACCTTCAGCAACAATGGCATCATATGAAGGTGGTGGAGCAACCCAGTCTCCAGAAGGATCTTTCATATGTCTTCTGTCAGATGCAAAAAGTCGCAGGAACATAGGTGCATGTACAATGCGGAAAACCCTGAAAGCACAAAATCAACAATATTCTAACTTAGTCCAAGCATAAAAGGGGTTTATTAAATTTTGAGCAATGTGTTAATCAATCGTATTAACCATAAAATATGGGAAGGATATTTTTTCACTTAATCATCATTCCTACACAGTTAATACCAATCAAACTTAGACATACGCCAATGTGGATTTGTAACTCCCAAAAAAAAAAAACACTAAGAAAAACATCCAACAACTTATGTCAGTACTACTTGATTAAGAGCCACTACTCCATACTTCCATAGGTTCAGATTGTTGTCTCAGCAGCTTTGTGTTTATGAGTTTATCACATGCTCAATAAGATGCATCATGCATCTTGTGATTTGTGAAAGTTGATAATTTCTCAGCCCTTATGTTATGGCGTAAAGGAAATGTAGAAACAGAATACAAAGAAAAGAATGCTCACAAAAATAATAAACAAAATCCCTTCTGTGAATAAATTAAACCAAGAAATGTATGATTATCACTACAGTAACTCAGAGAAAGAAAAAAAAATGATATTTGAGGGCATAATTATGAATAGATTCAGGACAGCATCTAATTATTATTACCTCTTAAACTCAGAAAATAGCTGAAATGAGGGCCGCAAAGTTTCTGCTACATATGAGGTTAGCGGAGATGGAAATGGAAGGCTTGAATCTAAATCCCAGACTAAATGAGGCAAGTTAATTTCTTTTCTTTTCTGCAAGAGAAACCAATATGAGATATTGTCGCGAAATCACTTTTTCCATCTTATCTCGACAAGCTGATTCAGCTTCAATCAGATAACAGAATAAGATACTTACTTGCACACAGATAACATGATAATCCCAAAGTATCACCCCATCTGCTCTGTGGCTAGCCTTCTGATGCCACAGTGGAATCTGATAAAGTGCAATTTTTTTCTCAGTACAAGGCCCTTGCTTTCATTTCAATGACCAACTTAAAGGGCATTATTAATAATGGGAGGACATGAATTGAGATTAAACTAAATTACTTGCCTGCTTTTTTTCATTTGAAATGAATACCACATACAGATCGGATGCATCAGATTTTGCTATCCCATCCTCAGACAGTCTCTTGCATAGAAGATATACATTCTCCTCACTATCAAAATACAGTAAATAAAAAAACATTTAAAAAAAAAAAAGGGGAGGAAGAGTAAACACCCAAATATAGACCCTGAGCAATTGAACTCGCTCAATAAAAGAACTCCCCGTAGCAACACTATACCGCTCAGCCCATTTTAATTTCAGAACATAAAATTATATGAATGTAGCCAATTAATCAGGAAGCATATTCCAGGTTTCTAAAATCGACACGACAAAAACTACTAATCACGACAATTAAAAGTAAAGTTACAAAACAGTAGAAGAAAATTGAATGATACCTCGTCAAAACAGAAAACTTTACCAGTAAAAAGGAGTGTGCTGGAAACGAGAAGTTCCGAGTGGCGGATCAGGTGATGATGAAATTGAAGATGAATCCAAATTCAAAGTCGACATCTTTTCCCCCTTCAAATTTTACTCGCGTCTCAGTGTCTACTGTCCTCCCTGTTTAGAGTGTTAGGTTTGCCTTTAGGGCATGTTTGGTACCAATGTACTTCCTCCGTCTTTTTTATTTGCACGTTTTAACTTTTGTCATTGTTCATTGAGTAGCTTTGACTCGACTTTTTATTAATACAATTATATAAGATAAAATATAGTCAAGTGAGATATTGTTGGATTCGTCTAATCGCATAGATTTAGAATATCAAATTTGCATAATTTTTATTTGTGTGGAATTTGAGTTATTACGGATTATAAATGTGCATTGGATTGTGTGAAATGTGGATATATTGCATTTATTTAAGAACGGATGAAGTATGTATTAGGGAGTATTAGGATGTAGTATACTACTATTATTATTATTATGTATAAAAATAATACTAAATAATATTTAACAAGTTTTAGGGTTGCATAAGTATTATTTTAATGAGGGATTAGTGTATAACTTAATACATGGTGGAGAGATAAGTTTATTTTAATGAGGGATTTATTCTTGTTTATAATTTTTATTTGGTATTTATTTTGTCATAAATATTACTCCATAATAGATAAATTTAATATTATAAATATGATAATATTAAATAATAAATATTATAATATTATTAAATTTAATAATTAAATTTAATAATATTATTAAATATCTTAAATATTATAATATTAAAATAATTATAATATTAAAATATACTTATTTTTATTTTTTATAAATTAAATATTAAAATATTAAAATAATTATTCTAATATGTTATTATATTTATTAATTTATTAAGTATATATCTACATGAAATTTTTTATTTAATTACTTAAAAAATAATAAGTCACACAATACTACATCGACATATATTATTTATATATTTATTATATTTAAAATATTAAATTTAAGAAATTATTTTTAATAGAAATTAATTTAATAGAAAAGTAATAAATTAAAATCTATACAACATCAATACAAAAAAAATATTGCATAATTATAATACATTACACTGCCAAACAATGTATAACATTAATTTAATACAGTATTAATATAATACAACATGATACTATACACCTGTATTAAATATTACAATACAACATAATATAATACAGTGTTCCAAATATGCCCTTAAAACCCATTTTATATTCTTTATATATACACACATAAAGCCGCTTACAATATACTACGTGTGTATTCATCTTTTTGCACAAATCCTTTAGTGCTCATAAATTCATCACATCCGTAGTGTATAGAGTAAAGTTATACTAGTATTCTCATAATCATACTACCTCCGTTTTTCTAAAATTGAAATATGTGAATAGTTATTACTATCAGATCTTGTTGGATACATGTGAATAGTTATTACTATCAGATCTTGTTTAATTCGTTTAATCGCATAGTTTTAGAATATCAAATTTTTATAATTTTTTATTTACATAATTTGAGATATTATGTTTTAAATATGTGCATTGAATTGCGTAAAAACCATTAATGTTATAATTTTTAGAGAATGGATGGAGTATTAAGTTTAATGTAAGGACTTTGGGGGAAAAAAAAAAAAGCACACATGATTTGATTTGTTAGTTTTGTTTGAAATTTTGAATGTTATTTTGGAGAAATTTTATTTTATTTAAATGTTGATTGATCTTTCTAGTGCATAAAAAATTATAATAAAAAAAAAAGAAAAGAAAATTCATTTGTTTGCATGATTGAACGATTGAACATATAGGGAAAAAATTATTATTATTAATGATAATAATATAATATGATGAAAACTACACTTCTAGATTAAAGGATAAGTTTTTTTTTTTCAAAAAAAAAAAAAAAAGAATATACCGTATGGAAACCGAACGGCCCCCCGTGGGTCGGGGTTATTTGTCAACTAAGCCCAGACTTTTTGGGCCAATGATAGACATTAGGCCCAACAGAAGGATACATTGCAACAACAATTGGGCTTTGTATTAACCGGCCCAGTTATCTGACCGAGGAACGTTCCTCCCGTCATCGCTGCCGGCGCCCGAGATCTCCTCCAAGAAATATTAAAAGCCAGAGTTCCCAATTGTCCTTTCCCTGATAGAAGATTTCTAAAGTCTTCTGAGAAAATAATAAATATGTATGTGCATATCATCCTGCTCATGAATTCACGATGACCTTTCCACAAAATTTCAAATAAAAATTTATAGGGAATGCAGCTTCTTTTCAGATTATATATAGTGGAGTACTGCATATATATATATATATATGGTGGTGACTGATTAGTGCTGCTGTTCAAAGACAAAACTTGTTGGCTCCTTTATGAGGATTAAGAGGGCCCTGGGGGTGTTTTTCCACGATCATTCTTGTCAGGCTGTAGTAGGACCCGGCCCGTTTTTTTTTTTTTTTTTTTTTTTCGTGCATCACTTCAACGGAAATTTTTGGAACCGGCAGTTGGATATGAACCATAAATCCGAATTTAATTTGAAGTCAAGAAAAGCTATAAATGAATAATAACCAGGTACATATATGAAAAGGAAGACCTAACTTGCAAGCCATTTTTAATGCCACAGGAATTGAAAATGACTTCAATCTGAACCGCCCACGCTTTCAAGTTTTACCAACACAACAATAATAATCTCTTGCAGACTTGCACAGCATTTACTCCCCACTTTTCAAATTTCTCTTATATATAATTATATATAGTATAACTTATTAGTTATATACAGGAAACTTACCCAAGCCGCTAAGTATATGTCTTACAGAAACACTTATTAGTTGTCAGTTATTCAAGATGATTTTTCTATTGTTTTTTATGTTCTGCTGGCACCGTTATACTGTTTCTGCAGGCCCTAATCATGTAGTATTTCCAAGAAGAATTTAATTCGATATTAAAGCCAAATAATACAAGTAACTAGAAAAAGATGTCACATGTATACAATTTTTTAATGGGCCAATCAAAGAAGACATTTATTTATTTATTTTCGAAATATCAATATCAAATGTTCATCCAATCATCCCCACAGTAACCTTAGCTTGGAATTGTACGTAGTACTTAAAAACTAGAACCACTTTTCTAAGCATATCCGTTCCTTAGTCTTCTCACCTCTAAAGTGCGGCTTTCAGTTAAAAAAAACAAGCTCTTCAGTGAAATCAATAATGGTAAAATAAAAACAGATAAAATGATTTTACTTCCTATTAAACGGTAAAAGAGAGAGAAAAATGAAAAGGCAAGGGAGTGTGGTTGGTGCAGGAATTCATCATTGACTGCCTTTTCCTATTGCATTTCTCTCTCCCATAAATACTGTCTGAAAAAAAAATATACTCCTACAAATTTTCTGCATGAGATCTCAAAAGCCCCAAAAAGTTTAAAAGTGAAAAATCAAAAATGAATTCAGATATGAAAAAGGGTAAATAATAACAGTAGTAGTGGAAGAAAAATGGAAAAAAAAAATGCATAGCATGATCTACCATGCAAGCTACAGCAATTATCCACTGCCTTTTCTCCTTTTCTTGTCCTAAAATGAAAATAAGTACTCCTCCGTAATGGACATCCAAAAATAGTAAGTAGGACATTTGGAATGGGACGGAGGAAGTAATTTTTTTTATTTTTTATTTCTCTGTGTTGCCACTTTTTTTTGGTAACAGCTCTGCTTGTTCGCTCCTCCCTATAAAAATTAAACCTTTTTCTTTTTCTACAGTTTCTCTCTCTAGAACCCACCCATTTCATAAGCTTAGAAGAAACAAACAGGAACTGAAGGGATCTTTTGGAGGTTTGTAGAAAATTTGTTTTAGTTGTGTCTCTAGATCCATATTCCCGTTTCTGGATCCAGGTCCTTTGGAATTATCTGTTTCGATTCTGGTTTCTGTTGCGTGGCTATTGTGTATGAGTTTCCGCTGATCTGGGGGTATTTTGAGATGGGTTTTGTTTAATTCCTTTTAATCCCGGATTTAATCTGCATAATGAGGATTGATCTGAAAAGATGTCGCCTTTGCATAGTATTTGCTGGTGATGATTGATCAAGTACTGTTCTGTTGGATTTGCTTGAAAATTTATTTTTGTTCTGTCAATGAGAAAAAGAGACTTGTGTTGTATGTCTCTCGTTGCTCTACCTGTTAAAATTGAGTTTACTTTTGGGATTCTTTAGTTTGGCAAAGAAAACCGAAGGGTTACGGATGGAACTCTTTTTTTTATATATATACATGTGCAAGCTGAGGTTTTTTTAGTTCTTTTTGTGGCGAGAACATGGTTCGAGCAAATTTTCAATTGGGTCACTTGATTTATGAAATTCGTTAGAAGATTTAGTACTAAAATTGAGTGCTTCATAAGCCAATTATTTCAACATTGTGGCACTTCACAGTCTGGGGGTGGGTTTTTTTTTTACTTGGAAAGTGTTCCGTTGGTTATTGGATGCTTAAGATTCTTCCTTTTGATGATAAGGAAAAGATTTGGAAGCTAAATTGGTGCTGAAATTTGATGTGTTTCTTCTGCGTTGATATCCTTATGAATTATGGATTGAACTGTAGTTTAACCAGTGTGTCAGATTGTCAAGCACTCAACCATAACCATGACTATCACTGATGCAATGATTTTGGGTTCTTTGTCTGCCATAATAGATGGACGATATTTGAATTTATTGGAAGTTAATGTTTTGTTTTCCTAGGGTACCAACCATGCTATGCCAAAGCTAGTTTGATACGATGCTTTTCATTTAGGCATTATCTTGTTAGCATATAACCTCACATATAATTTAACTTTAACTCATATCACAAATGAATGATTAACAGAAATTATGTTGATTAATTATGATGATCAACATGAGGAAATATTTTGTGATGTGGTTGCTGAAAGTTCAACTGAATCAAGCAAAGTTAATGCAACTGTCCCTTTTGGCTTTGCAAAAATTAGTTAGTTGCCAACTGTCAAATGTATGTGATTAGGGCCATTGAGTCTCTATTGATAAAGAACTGATTATTTTTGCACCTTTGAGCCTTTCTACCATTTTTCATATGCACATTTTTTGTAGAAACCTTTTGCCAATTGATAGACTACACAATGTATGCATACTCCATGAAGCTGTAAATTCCAAATTTGTTTGTCAAGAAAGGTTACCATATGACCGATTATTTTTGCAGTTGGCACCTATACCTGAAGTGAAAAATTTATTGTCACATAGGATTAGTATTATTGTTTTTAAGAATATGAAGTATAAGTAGTATTTTTTTAATCTTATAAAGGGTAGCCTAGTTTTCAAATTTTCTGCCTGGTACAATCACTGTACTGTACCTTTTCTCATCTTTCATATGAGTTGAACTCCATAGCAGGAGATTGCTGCCTCCTCAATACGAAGTTTCCTCTATTGCTTGTTTACACCATGTTCTTCTTTTTGATTTATTTCAACAGTTGATCTGTTGAATTGAGATTCTCATTAAGAGCTTGAGGTGTGTACCAGTCCCTTTAAGGTTATCGCATAATGTCTAGCTCAGCAAAAACTCTGGAACCTGCTTTTCAGGGAGCAGGTCAGAAGGTGTATCCTTTCATTCAGAAACTATACATAGTTGACTGATGTGTCACCTGGTCATTTTTACACACATATATATTCTGTTTTAATTTTACTTGCTTCTATCCACGTTAAACTTAACTCTAGTACAGAGGAACTGAGATCTGGAGAATTGAGGACTTCCAACCAGTTCCTTTGCCAAAATCGGATTATGGAAAATTCTATTCTGGGGATTCTTACATTGTTCTTCAGGTGCACCTTTATCTCCTGCAGGTTCTTTATAAAATGTTTTATTAAAGTTTATTTGGAGGTATTTCTACTTTGTGTAAAAGTAGCATAACTAGGAAATGCATATTGTGTTTTCTTGGGCTTAAATGGATTGAAATACTTCTTGTACAGACAAGTCCTGGCAAAGGAGGTGCTTATCTTTATGACATACACTTTTGGATTGGAAAGGATACAAGCCAGGTAGGAACTCTTAATTGTGTCTTCTATCCTCCAGAAAGAACAATTCTTTCTCATTATATTGCGCTCTGATTCGAATCTCTTTCACTTGTTAGGATGAAGCCGGGACTGCAGCCATCAAAACTGTGGAACTTGATGCCATGCTTGGTGGTCGTGCTGTGCAGTATAGAGAACTACAGGGGCACGAATCTGACAAATTCTTGTCATATTTTAAACCATGCATCATTCCTATGGAAGGTGGAGTCGCATCTGGATTTAAGAAAGTTGAAGAAGAAGAATTTGAAACTCGGTTATATGTTTGTAGAGGAAAGCGTGCTATTAGATTGAAGCAGGTGATGAGGAGTCTCAGATATTATGCTATTACTCTAGAATATCTCCATGTCCAATTGTCACAATAATCCAAGTGAATGTGGTAAATATTGTTTGCTTTTCCCTTTCGTGCAGGTCCCATTTTCGCGCTCCTCGCTGAATCATGACGACGTTTTTATTCTTGACACCAAAGAGAAGATATATCAATTCAATGGTGCAAACTCCAATATTCAAGAAAGGGCCAAAGCATTGGAAGTTATTCAATTTTTGAAGGAGAAGTACCATGATGGGACATGTGATGTTGCCATTGTCGGTGAGTAAATTCTCTTGAATCTTTATTTATTTACTTTTTCGGGTTATGTTTATGGTTGTGATTTATTTGTGCTTTCATTTACATTTGATGTTGGTGAGCGATTTAGATGATGGAAAACTACAAGCAGAGACAGACTCTGGTGAATTCTGGGTCCTTTTCGGTGGGTTTGCTCCCATTGGCAAGAAGGTAGCTACTGAAGATGATATAGTCCCAGAAAAGACTTCCCCTGAACTTTACTGGTACTTGCTTCCCATATGTTGTTATTTCCTGTGATTTCTAGGTTTTCTATGAGTTAGAAGATTCAATGACCATTGTTAGTTCCGGTGGGTATGCATTATAATCAATGTGCCCATCCTCATGTTTACATTGTAAGAATTTGTGTGCTGATAAGGAAAAAAGCACTGTAATTCATATCCATCAATGTGAAGCTGGTCATCTGGGGTGGAACTTGATGTGTGCCATACACATTTATTTTATGGTACCTATGGATTGAACAGAATTCACTCATCTCTATTTCGAGGTCTTGAAGTTGGGCTTTTGATAAAATTTCTGTATTAAAGCACTTGATCTGTGACTAATGTTCAGGACTTTTGCCCATACATATGATGTGGCTTGGTTAGCTTTCGTCTTAATGCATCCATGCTCAAATGCTTTCTTATTTTATCTTTAACCTCAATGACTATCTCCTCATTGTGACTCTTTGTTGTGGCAGCGTCGCTGATGGTCAAGTTCAGAAAGTTGATGGTGAACTTTCAAAGTCACTTCTGGAAAATAACAAATGCTATCTGTTGGATTGTGGTGCTGAGGTATATGTCTGGGTGGGACGGGTAACTCAAGTTGATGAGAGAAAGGCTGCAATCCGAGCTGCAGAGGTGGAATATCTAAAGCTCAAGGTCTTGCTTTTGCACCTTTACTTACTAGAAACTCACATCCGAATGATATTTCAGGATTTTGTGGCTAGCCAAAATAGACCCAAATCAACACATATAACTCGGCTTATTCAAGGTTACGAGACTCATTCATTCAAATCCAACTTTGATTCATGGCCATCAGGATCAGCTCCTGTTGCTGAAGAGGGAAGGGGGAAAGTGGCAGGTATGAGTCGATCCTCTGTTATTCTTCCACATTCTCTTGGTTCATCTTCTGAATAAAACTGTTCAAATTGTGTTGTAGCTTTGCTGAAGCAGCAAGGAGGGGTTATGAAGGGAGCAAGTAAAAGTGCTCCGGTGACTGAGGAAATCCCTCCTTTACTTGAAGGAGGTGTAAAGACCGAGGTTTAATTTATGTCGTATATTTAGTTTAGGCATGTTGAATCGTCTCTTATATCTGATTGCTTGGAATAGTAATTGTCATACATTTCCAGGTTTGGTGCATCGATGGTGGAGCCAAAACTCCAGTGCCTGGTGCAGACGTCGGTAAATTTTATTGTGGAGATTGCTACATTGTCCTCCACACATACCACTCTCACGAAAGGAAAGAGGATTATTATTTGTGTTTTTGGATTGGAAAAGACAGCATCAAGGTACAATAAAATTGCTACTTGCCATATATTGAAATCAATCGAAAAAGAACATGCTGTCATGCCTTCTGTCATACTGGCATGAATATACCTAACAGAGTTAAGATTGTCTTAGTGACTGATTACATCAGGGTTACTACTGACCTTCACTTCCCTTGAACCTTCATATTTATATGTTTTTGTTTATGATAACATAGCTATTAATGTGTATTTAAACATTATCACACAAGTAAATTTTAGCTAATAAAAATATTTCTGATTTCAGGAGGACCAAGAGGCAGCTCTGAAATTGGCCACAACAATGTACAACTCACTGAAAGGGAGGCCAGTGCTGGTATTATGAACCTCACTTTTAACTCCATTATATAACAATTATTGAAAATTCTTATCAAAGCTATGATACTTCCAGGGTAGGATACATCAAGGAAAAGAACCACCGCAGTTTATTGCTATCTTTCAGCCAATGGTGGTCCTTAAGGTACCTCCTTTCACTAGTAGGAATAGAGAAAGAGTTGTAACTCATTATCACTCGGGAGAGCTGAGTTTGTGAATACACTTTTTTCTCGCAAGGGTGGGATGAGCTCTGCATACAAGAACTACATAGCAGACAAAGGTTTAAATGATGAAACTTACACCCTGGATGGTGTTGCACTCCTTCGCATATCCGGAACCTCTCCACATAACAATCAAGTTGTTCAAGTTGATGCTGTAAGTTCCCATGACAAGTTTGCCTTGTACTAATATCTGGGTGATCTATTAATATCTCCACATACAGTTGATCGTGCTTATGGAATTGTTTAATGAATGAATGGTTCTTTCTTGGCTCTCAATCTTGAAAAGACTAGTGAAAATGTTTCCACTGACAACAATCAAAGGAGTATCTTAATATTTTGCCATGGAAGTGAGGTTGTAAATATGAAAATAGAATTTAGATAGGGTGTTTTCTCCCAAACCCGAGGAAACTGAATTGGATTGAACAATGAATTACAAGGTAGCTTCAGTTTGAGTTTAAGCACTGTGACTGTCCCAGAGAAAGTATATTCTAGAATCTAATGTTGAATATTTACTTTGGGGTCAGCAATCGTGTTAATCTATTTTACATTATCTTAGGTGGGAACATCGTTGAATTCATATGAATGTTTTCTGCTGCAATCTGGGAATTCAATTTTCAGCTGGCATGGTAATCAAGCCACCTTCGAGCAGCAACAGTGGGCAGCCAAAGTCGCAGAATTCCTGAAGGTACTGCATTGAATTTCTCTCTCAGAAGCGTGAATTAATTCTTGAGTTCAATATTCTGTGTAAGTTGTGCTCTTTATCTTACATCTTTTGTTGCAACTGACAACTTAACTTTTTGGCCTGGTTGTAAACTCAGCCAGGATCAATTGTGAAGCACACTAAAGAAGGAACAGAGAGCTCATCTTTCTGGTTTGCTCTTGGTGGAAAACAAAGCTACACCAGTAAGAAGACGTCAAATGACGTTGTCAGAGATCCGCACCTGTTTGCCTATTCATTTAATAAAGGTGGCATTACTGCCTTTTACTCCTTTGCTATTTTAATTGTCAAAGGATCGAATATTCTTGATTTTAACTTGTTCCAATTTTCTCTTATTGATGCACATGCTACCACATGAATTCACAGGAAAATTTGAGGTATGTACTGCATGAGGATCACTTCATATGTTCAACAATGCTATAAATGAATGGTTCTGATTAGTTGGTATTCCCCTGCCAGGTGGAAGAAATATACAACTTTGCTCAAGATGATCTTCTAACAGAGGATATCCTGATACTCGACACACATGCTGAAGTGTTTGTTTGGGTTGGCCAATCTGTGGACTCAAAAGAGAAGCAAACTGCTTTTGAGATTGGACAGGTATCTGGACCCTATGTGTCAGATTTTTTAATTGCTGAACTTTTTCCATCTATGGGTGATTTATCATTACTGCTTCTTGTTATAGAAATATGTTGAGATGGCTACTGCGCTGGAGGGATTGTCTCCAAAGGTTCCATTATACCGAGTTGTGGAAGGAAATGAACCGGGCTTCTTCACAACTTACTTTTCGTGGGATCAAGCAAAAGCTAGCGTATGTCCAAGATATCACCTACTCTTGTTTGCCACTCTGATGTTTCTTGATTATTTGTGGAAAGTTGTTTAAATATAATATCTATTGAACTACTCCGATTCCTTCTGAAAGTTGCTGCTGCTCAATTTAATTGCCTAGTTTTTTATTTTTATTTTGGCATTACGCAATGTTTGCCAATGTTCACATTTGTCATTAATCCTTCTGAAAACAGGTACACGGGAACTCATTCCAAAAGAAAGTCATGCTGTTCTTTGGTGCTGGTCATGCTGCTGAGGTGACCAACAACAAATCAAATTTTATCCTTCATCAGCATTACTTTAGTCAGATTTGTGTTAATTTCTCAACATTCGACTGGCTTAGATAATTCTATGAGAACGTCTTGCTGACACAGTATCAACTTTGTTCATAACAATAATCAGGATAAGTCTGGCAACAGTTCGAACAATGGGGGTCCAACTCAAAGAGCTTCGGCTTTAGCTGCTTTGAACTCTGCATTTAGTTCAACTTCATCTCCCAAAGCTGGGTCTACCCCAAGGTCAGGAGGAAAAAGTCAAGGATCATCGCAGAGAGCAGCTGCAGTGGCTGCTTTGTCATCTGTGCTGACAGCAGAAAAGAAATCACCTGAACCTCCTGCACGGCCTACAAAATTCTCACGTGAACCCAGCCCTCCTGGTATTACAAATGCCTGTTTACAACAAATTTCCATGTGTTCCTTCTGATGTCTGACAATATCCATTTGCTTATGTTTTCGGTAATTTGAATAGCAATTTGCATGTATTGATTCCAGGTTCTGCAAAAAGTGAAGATGCGGTTGAGAGCGAGGACTCCACCGAGGCTCCAAAAGCAGAGGAATCTGAGGCTGTCATCGAACCCACCCCTGAAACTGATGGTGATGAGTCAGAATCAAAGCCCGACATTGACCCAGACGAAAGTGCTACTGAAGGTGATCAGACTACATTCAGTTATGATCAGCTGAAGGCAAAATCGGAAAACCCTGTCACAGGAATCGATTTCAAGCGTAGAGAGGTTTACTTAATTCTACACCATCACTCACATATATATACTACACCTTTACAACAGAACTAATTCTTTTCCCCAAAAACGGCTCCATTCTTTTGTAGGCCTATCTCTCTGACGAAGAATTTTGCTCAGTATTCGGCTTGGCCAAAGCAGATTTCTATAAGATGCCAAAGTGGAAGCAGGACATGCAGAAAAAGAAATTCGATCTCTTCTAGAAACCGATTGCCTTTCTCCTTCACTCTTTACCCGCACGTTCTTTTTTTCTTTTTTGTTTGCCCTGCCTCCATGCCAGTGCGTCCTACTTTTACAGGTCGCTCATGCCTGGTTCTTGCATCTAGCATTTTTGTTGTCTGCATCAAGTTGGTGGTGTTGGTATTGGTATTGCTTTTGCCTTCGAGGAATGATATATTTTTTTTTTCTCACTTTTCATTGGTACCGTACAATGTCGAACTGCTTCTACAAATATGCTGTGATCCCAGCTTGTAGTTTTTGCAGGTTTGATTCTTTGAATTGGCTGGAATGCGTCTGAGTTTGTTCTTACACATCCACTGGAAATTGTTGATTCATTTTGCCCTTTGTTGTTTTGTTTTTTCTTGTTGTGTATATTTGCTGCATTTTGTATATGAACAAGGAATGTAGATTATGTTTGCTATCAAGCTTCAGGGATATGTTTGTTCTCCAAATGTTTGGTTAATTTTATGTGCATTTTGTGGTTGGATAATTGGTAGAACTCCACCAATATTGCAGTTAATTTTTTATTTTATTTTTATTCTCTTCTGATCTGCTTTCTCTTATTTGGAGTCTGGAGATTTATTGTGGCTCTTGTATTATGTGTGTATTGTCAATCTGCCGTTATTTTTGTACAGTATTTTACAAGCGTCCATAAATACATATTTGTACACTGAATTTTGTCTTGACATGACATTGTTATGATTCGCGTGGCCGAGTGGTGGGACGTCTTTGATTTTTCCATGTCCCTCCTATATGAAGTACTTACACTGTTTTTTAATATTTGCTACGGATCCATTCAGAACGTAGTCTAATGCACATTTTAAACAAGTTATAACTCAAGTTCGGTACGAGTAAAAATTCTAAATGTTCGATATGTAAAAACTACAAGACGAAACGAATTTAACAAGATCTCACTTTGTTATATTTTAACTTGTATAACTATGATAAAATTTTAAGTTAAAGTGTTTGTGTGAATGGTACCACATTTGCAAATGTAGCTGTCTTTTAAAAACAGAGTAAAGTATTTCTTTCTCAAAACACTCACACATACGATTACACAAGTACATATACATAATTATATGTAAGGACGAAATTGTGTTCTACATTTATTAAAGTAGACTTGCTTAATCTTTTGTAAGTACTACATTTATTAGTGTAGTAGTGAAAAATTAAGTTAGCTCAACGTGTTATATCAACTCTATTTTGGTACCAATCAAAACCTTTACATATTTTATTTTTTTTAAAAAAAAGAATATTAAAGAAGACAAATACGATTACAAACACAAAGGATAAGGTATGGCAATGGGATGATCCATAGCACAATTTCCTTTGTGGTTTCCATGCGAAAGGAATAATGTGTCCCAAAAGACTAATGGTGGTCACCCAAAACATTTGTTGGTGCATTGATTACCTATATAGCGATAGGGATGGAGTTTTGAGGTTTGAGAGTTATTGGCCCACTTTTGTAATATTTTCATAGTAAAATATAATCAATTTTTTTTTTCTAATGTTTTCTTTATTGTCAGTGTAAGTAATTTCATCTCTTTAAAATTTATATTATTAATTGAATATGGAAAATCCCCTAGCTCTAAAAACAAAAATGTGCTTGAGAATCCCATGTTCACAAGTCTAGGGGTGTAAACGAGCCGAGCCGAGCTCGAGCCTTACCAGGCTCGAGCTCGGCTCGGTTATGTATAGGTTCGGCTCGGCTCGAGCTCGAAGCTCGACGAGCTTTAAAAATTGAGCTCGGCTCGAGCTCGACCCAATATATTGAAGCTCAAGCTCGGCTCGAAGGGCCAAAAAAGCTCGACATAAATTTTATTTATTTATTTTTTTTTTTTAACCGGGTATCCCTAGACCACATTGGACTCAAGACTAAAAAAATTTAAATTATTCAATAATGAGCTTAAAAACTTGAAAGACGGAGTTCTGTAGAAATATATTAAACTATTCATAATTCCTTATAATAGTCTCAATTTGGAAGGAGATTGGGATTTAGTTTTTTTGATTTAGTGTTAACCATAATAAAATATAATGTACTATATTATTAAAAAAAAAGAGGAGTGAATTTACTGTTGGACTTCCTTTTCCTCACATTTGTTAAGAAAGAAAATATACTATATTTTTAAGAAAGAAATAATATATATATAATATTCGAGCCTATTATCGAGCTTTCGAGCCGAGTATTAGTTAGCTCGGCTTGAGCTCATTAATATTCGAGCCGATCTCGAATTCGAGGCGAGCCTTTTCGAGTCGAGCCCAAATATTTTTCGAGTCTATCAGTCTCATTTACACCCCTATTCACAACCAAGTCATTGTCATTTGTAATTGTCCCCCACAATTTGAGGGGTGTGCATGCCTTGACAATTTTATTTTTATCTTTCTTTTTGGAAGTTAGAAAGAAGAAATTAAAATTGTGGACCTACCATTTGCTGTTTTCGTCGGTGGCCTTTCGTCTTCCATTATATAATTAATATGTGATGGAATTTCGACATCTAATCATGAAGTTCTCGTGTACAATAGTTTATTAATTAAATTTTCATAAACAAATATTATATCAAGTCAATCTTTGTAAAAAAAACAAATCTTTTGGTATTATATATTTAACATTCAAGGAAATTTAATCAAAAATTTATGTTTGGATTTATCTTTTGTTCGGTACATGAGTTCATTTTTAAGGCTTTGGTGATTTGGCGGTCGGTGTTGCATGGCCAACCACCGAACATGGTGACAGTCGGTAATGAATGCTCACTGCCTGACACATATCCACCGTCGATCTGAATCCCATCGACGGCTTCTGTTTGACTGTTAGCGAATCGAGATGACAGTTGGTCACTGACAAATGAATGCTGTAAAAATTTAAGAAACTCGGGTAATACTATATCCTTTGTTATTGTAAGTACAACTTTTCATGCACAGAGAAAAAATTACACTTGTGATGGACATGGACAGTTAATTAACAACCACTATAAACTGTAGAATCTTCTGGAAATGAGCATATATGCTTCATTATTACAGAATCAGTATCAAAATCAATGCCAAAATTGCTATTACCCCTCCTAATAATCATGCTATGATTCTTCATTAACAAATGGGGCCCCGATTGCAAGACCCAACTCGCCGCCTCGGGTACGGACTCGGTCGACACGACCAGGTTCACCTTCTTCAGAGCGTACTCATTTGTGACGAGTTGGTTAAAAAGACCCGACTCGGTAAATGAGTTCCTTTTCTTCTTCGCCCTCGTCCTCTGCTGCTGCTGCTGCATTGATGCTCTGACAATGTTCATCAGCATTTCGTTCGATAACCTCCGAATCCCCCTCAACCCGCCCATTATTATACCCGAATTGACCGGTTTTGAATGGATCGGGTGTGTTTTCCTGCCATTACTTGCTATTAAAAGAACGGATTCGGGTCGATGGGTTCGGACTCGGCTGAGTGGATCCCCCAGTAGTAGAATATCCTTTATATCTACTAGCAATGCGTGCTTGAAATTTCTTCTGACCCGACCCAACAACATTGGGTAACAGGCCCACCGTCGGAGGCTTAGTGGGACATGATCCAGGAACCCGGATAGCGAGTTCTCCGGGTCGAGTTCCTCCGCGTCAAAAGCCAACACGGAACCGTAACTCAGCCGAGTTGACTCGCCTCCTCCGGGTTCGCTGAAATTGGAACGAATTCTTCGTCGTCCCCATATTGGCTCTCCTCTCTCCTTCTCTCTTCTACTGAGTTTGATGAAGTGAGTCACGTCGAAACTCGGGGTGGGGCGAGAAGTACCGTTGCCGGATTTCTTACCGTACCGAGACAGAAGCTTCAGAAACGCAACATTCTCCTGAAGAATTACTTCGTCGAAGGCCGGTGATCTCGTCCGAAAGAGGAAAACAATGTCGGATCTCGAAGCGAGGCTCGACCTGTAGAACAACCTGACGAACATTCTCAGCTCGTGCTGAGTCGCTGACTCGGTAACGTGGGCGACAATCAGGTCATTCATCGCCCTTATCCCCCTTCTGTACAGAACCCCGACTCCTTGCAATGCGTGCGTCGGATTCGAACACGAGGAAGGAAACTGCCGGCGCGGGACGCTGTAGAGGCGGCGGGCGGCGGCGGCCCCGCTGCCGACACCGGCGGAGGAGGACGGGAGAGTGGTGAGGATGAAGAAGAGGGCGGCGGTGAAAAGGAGGAGCAAGGAAATGGAGATTGTGTATTGGGCTTTATTATGCAGCAGAAAGTAGTGGATTGAACTGGCGCGATTGAGATTGGGAGATTTCTTCTTATTACTACACATTTCGTGGTGATGATTTTGGGATTCTTCGGGGAAGAAGACCAAGAGGAATCCCATTCTTCCCCACCCTTCGTTTTTGGCCTTGCTCGCGAAATTGAAACCCATCTCTCCTTATTAAAAATGCAATCTTTGAAGGGAAATTGAGGAATCTCTCTCTCTCTCTCTGGATTCTTATTTCTCTCTGTACGTCTCTTTCTGTGTATGTATGTATTAGTGTATATGTATATGTGTGGGAGGAGTTGCAATGACAGAGAGTTAGAAGAAGAGTCAACAGAGTTTGTCTTGTGGGGGGGCTTTGTTTGTTGTTTAGCTGTTATAAGAGGAGCAGTGTCTGAAGAGTGAAGCCCAAAAACATAAGTAAGTACAGTACTAGTAATTGAATCAAAGAAAAGGAGAGATTGAGGAGAGGGAAGTAAAGTAAATGAATGGGAGACGTGCTGCTCTAACCTAAATAAAGTAAAAAGAAGGGAGAAAGTGGAAAATATCCAGAGCCAGAAACCAAGATCGTGTACAAACCCATTTTCAAGGGTCTACAATAAAATTCCAAAAAAACTGAAGGTGGAGGAGCAAAACCAATTTCCTTTCTAAAATAAAGTTTAAAGAAAACAATTATAGGTGGAGGCGTGGACCAAACTTCAAAAGTGGAGCAAAAACATTGTCTAAAATAAAAAAAAGGAGAAAAATTTTACTATAAAGTATATAAGTGTATATAAAGTGGATTTTTTCTCGTACTCAAAGAATGAAAAAAAAGAGGGTGGTTTTTACTTTTTATCGAGAGGCCTGGAACCAGGATATCGACAATTTGAGGGATGGAAACTCTAGTGCAGCAGAATGATGGCTTGTTCTTTTGAAATTTTCACCATTTTAAACTTACTTTTCCCTAATGAAGTTTATTAAACAGACATGCATGGTAGGTATTTCCAAGGAGCTAGATTATTTAAACATGCTGCCATGCCATCGGGTGCGGTTTCAAATTTTGGAAACCGCCTTAAACTGTCCACCATAATGCAATTTATATTTTTATTATTTAATATTTTAAGAAATAAAAGATATTAGTGAATATTCCCGGAAAAAAAGATATTAGTGAATATTTGTCGGGGATGATGCATAATAAAGATTCATGCAAAAATGAACTGTTTTTTTTTTTTTTTTTGTAAATATTAACACTAATGTATCGGCAAAGCTGTGTGAGAGTCCAAACCACACAAATTAGAAAAAGGAGAAACAAGAATGAATACACACAATGCAATGCCAAGTTTATTAAATCTTAAGCGTTTAAAATCGGTTAGTTTCCACATTTATCCCTTTGTAAAATTTTTGGTTTAAACTTTAGTAGTATTTTGAAAGTTTATAATTTATTTATTTTTTTTTTTGGAAAAAGAAAGTTTATAAATTAGTACAAGGAAGTGAAAGGTATAAAATAAAATAAAGTGATTATAATTGGTACCAATGTGTTTTGTGGTGGGAGGGCAATTCGGAGGAGAGGTCCACGGGCCCACGGATATTCAATATGCCCCAATTTGCAAAGGACTAGCGTTATATACACAAAAAAATCTTAGGCATACAAATTTTATTTAAAATATAAAAAATATCCCTACTGGGTTTGGACATGTAAAAGTCTTTACCGTGAATGGAAAGCCGTTGGATAAAGAAATGATAGGCCAGACCGATCTTTTCTCTATCCAATCGGCCAGCTCTGGTCGTTCAATGATGTTTTTCTTTTTTTCTTTTCTTTTCTTTTCTCATTTTGTTTAATTGTTTCCATATCTTGCTGCATAATCGCATACTATCAAGCAATGAGAGTGTTGCCTACAAAAACAACGAATTGAGTTTGGATATTATAAGTATTGACTATACGGAGAGTTTGATAGTTTAGTCTCAGGGTGCCAACGCTAGCTGAAAGCTTGAACGAGGGTCTTGTTCGGATGTAAGTAAGCGACCTTTTTAATATTGAGGCCATATGTGGGATACGAACACGAACACCACCTGAGTTAATAAGCAAATATATATTAGTAAGATGTTGGAACATGAATAGAAGAAAAAAAAAATTGAATGGCTGGATCAATGGCCGGCCTGGCTATGAGACCAACGACCACTGCTGGCCGTTCAATGTTCCAAGCAAACGTCCAGTGTTAGACGTTTGCTTCTCAACGGTGATGGCTGGTTTGGCTATGAGACCAACGGCCACTGCTGGCCGTTCAATGTTCCAAGCAAATGTCCAGTGTTGGACGTTTACTTCTCAACGGCCATGGATATACATGGCCGTTCAAGCGGAGAAAGAAAAAAAAAAGATGAATCGCGATTCTATATTTTTGTTAGGATAAGTTGGAAAGGGTAAAATGGTTAAAAAAAAATAGAGTGCCCCTAACTTTCTATTTGAAGCTGATGTGCCCCTTTCTCACTGTGTATTTGTGGGAATATGGTGTGTACATAACCGGTACCTTTGCAAAGTCTGCAATGGTTCAAACTTCAAAGATCCCCGGCCCAGTTCTGCAACAAAATCTAGTTTCACTTTTACCTACCAACACACGAAATAAAAAAAGAAAAGAAAAATGCCCATGTAATAAACCATTAGGTTACATAAAAATGTAATTTTAATCAAAATAAATTTTGTATTTAAAATAATTATGCTTTGAAATCATTCAGCCGACGATTTCTTCTTTGTCGTCACCTCACGGTGAATTTTTTTTATAGTAAACCATTTTTTTTTGTTTGACGGGCAGTTATATAAAAAATAATAATCAATTTAATTTTATTGAATCCATATAATTATGTAGTTTTAAAATATCTAATTTTAATAACTTGTGCTTGTATATACAACTTAAGGTTGTTAATATTTGAAAATTGATGTTGGATTGTGGTCAAATAAAGAGAAAAAAAAAAAAAAAAAAAGAAAGAAAGAAAGAACATTATGCAGTTATTGAAAACAGAATTATGGGGTAGTTGGGTAATATGAAAACTAATTATTTTATTATTTTATTTTTGAAATAAAAATAATCGGTTCAGTTGCTCCAAAATAAAGTTGTACAACTGATTATTAATGTTTTAAAAATAAATAATCAGATAATATAGAAACATAGATAATACTATGATTTATATCTATATTAAATAAATAATTCAATAGAAAAATTTGCTGTTTGGGCTGGAAATATCGTGCAATTGGGCCCAATAATTAAATACTTCTACTAATAATCGCGCTTTTAGTTATTGAAAGACGGTGAATAAAAATGCGCTTTTTAGTATACTAAAATGAAGTTATTCTTTTAACGGTCGTCGCTCGTCGGAGCTCAATGCGCGGTTCTTATCCCATCCCCGAAAAGCCGCAATGGCCGCCGTGCGCCACCCGGCTGCCTTTGCCTTTCTGCCCACCAATCCCCAGTCGCCTGCGAAATCCAAATCAAATCTTTCGAGGATACATTGCTCCAAATCCAATAATCCAGACCCGTTCAAGGAGGAGAAGCAAGTGCGGGTGGACTACGACGCCGGGACGCACCGATTGTCCACCAGAATTGCCGGAATACGGAAGTCAGACCTACCGAAACGGCATCGTTTGAGGGTGGAAGGGGACCGGTTTCAGGAGGACTGGACTGTATCCGAGGTGGTGGAGAAAGTGCTTGAGCTTAACCACTGGGAGGACATTGAGGGTTTGTTGAACCGCTGGGCTGGTCGGTTTGCGCGCAAGAATTTTCCTATTCTTGTTAGGGTAATATCTCTCACCCGTATTTATTGAGGAATTTGGCAAGTTTTTAGAATGAGACTCACTTTTGAAATTTTGTTACCAGTGCAATATCAAGAGATTTCCTTGTTTAGAAGAAAGGAAATTTTCTAATATGTTGCCTAAAGAGTCAATTTGGGCTATATATGAGGGTTTTGGTTGAATAATCTTGGAATAACAGCATAGACACTTTGAGTATATTTCTATTTTATGAATTTATGAGTTGGGGCAAGGATGAGTCTTTGTTCCTGATTTTCAACTTTGTTCAGTCTTTTTCGTATGAGGTAAGGATTCTGTAATTGTATATGTTCCCCAAACTTTAATCATTTTATTGTTTTGGTAGCCCTTCAGGTTCCTGAAAGGTGTGTAGGGACTGAAAGATGGTTGGGTTGGGTTTTCAGATTGTTTCAATTTGCTAGAGTGAATTAAGTATACACTTGTTGGACATGAGCGACAGAGCGAGATTTTTCTGCTTTTGAATATATTTAATTTTATATATTCATCCCAATGTATTTTTAAAAATTTCTAAGCAGGTAGCAACAACATGTCTACTTCGTTTTTAACAATTTTAATTGAAGAATCCGGACATTAGTCAGCTGCAAACTTACTTTGCGGTGGTTCTTGTCTGATGCCTTCTGTTGTTTTGGGATCTCAACATTATTATAGGCAATGTATTTATAGCTATTAATCTTTTAGTTTTTCTTCAGTTCATCTTTTCCTTGCCATTTTTTGCTTGATCGTGCTTCTCAAGTGCTATTTCTTGATCCCCACTGGTTCTCAAACCCCAATTCTAGAGCCTCTCTTTTCTTTTCTTTACACACACACACACACACATATAATTTTTTTTTGAAAAAAATCCTGTGGTTTCTGTATTGAAGTTTTAAGACAACCTCTACATTGCTGTGCAGGAAATAACCCAAACAGGTTCTATAGAACATAGCAACCAAGTTTTTAATTGGTTAAAAAACCAGAAAAACTACTGTGCGAGAAATGATATTTACAATATGATGATCAGGTTGCATGCTAGACATAATCGTATTGACCAGGCTCGTGGCTTATTTTTTGAAATGCAAAAATGGAGGTATGCTTGTTCTATTCTGTGTTCTTTAAAAATGTTTTTTCATTTTTATACTCAACTTTATATGGAACTATAATATATGTAGTGTGTGTGTGCATATATATATATCCACTGAGGTTCAAAGTTCAAATGCGGTATCTATCTGGATAATTTTTCTTTCACTACGGGATGTGAAAATTATGCTCCAATAATGTTTCCATTGCATCATGGACTCATGGTGGTTTATTACTTCTGTCCAGGTGCAAACCGGATGTTAAAATTTACAATGCCCTTATTCATGCACATGGGAGAGCTGGTCAATGGCGCTGGGGGAGGAATATCATGGAAGACATGCTTCGTGCTGCTGTGCGTATTCACATTTCTCCTTCCTACTCAATCTTTGATGTTCTGATGTGAGCTTCCATGATGTCATTATTTCTACTATTCCACTGGTTTATGCTTTTAAAACCCGCATATGAGTGCTCTTGATGTATGCATACAACTACAATTTTAACCTTTTAGCTACAACCAATCAGGTTGAGCCTACCTCCTCACTTGGATAAATAAAAGTAATTTTATGTTATACTCCTAATACATTATAGAAATGCCTAGAAAAGCATTGAAACAAATTAATTATTGCAACTGTTAAGGTTGCACTTGAAAATAAGCCTGCTGCTTACTATTTTCTGTGTTCAAACCCGTGCTCCATTTATTTTTCCACTGTCTTTATAGTGGTATGCTGTAATACTTGGTCATCTGAAATGGGTTCTATTTTTTTTTCCACATCGGCAGGTTCCTCCAAGTAGATCTACATATAACAATCTGATCAATGCATGTGGATCAAGTGGCAATTGGAGAGAAGCCCTGAAAATTTGTAAAGAAATGACAGACAATGGAGTAGGGCCTGATTTGGTGACTCACAATATCATTCTATCTGCATATAAAACAGGGTCACAATATGCAAAAGCACTCTCATATTTTGAGCTGATGAAGGGTACACGTATCCGTCCAGATACTACAACCCTCAATATTGTGATAGATTGCCTTGTCAAACTAGGAAACTACGATGAAGCTATTAAGGTCTTTAATTCAATGAGAGAGAAAAGATCTGAATGTTGTCCAGATATTGTGACCTACACTAGCATCATGCGCATGTACTCTATTTGTGGACAGGTTGAAAATTGTCATGCTGTTTTCAACGCTATGGTTTCTGAGGGTCTGAAACCTAATAGTGTCTCATATAATGCATTGCTTGGTGCATATGCGTCACTTGGGATGGGTGAACAAGCCTACTCAATATTTGATGAGATGAAACAGAATGGTATACGCCCGGATGTTGTATCTTATACCACTCTGCTCAATGCCTTTGGAAGATCACAACAACCAGAAAAAGCCAGGGAAGTATTTAATATGATGAGAAGAAACAATTGCAAACCGAATTTGGTTACTTACAATGCACTTATTGATGCCTATGGGTCAAATGGTCTCCTAGCTGAAGCAGTGGAATTGCTGCGTGAAATGGAGCAAGTTGGGCTGCAACCAAATGTTGTTTCAATTAGTTCCTTGTTGGCTTCATGTGGTCGCTGCTGTCAGAAGGCAAAGATTGATTCTGTACTTAAGGCTGCTAAGTTGCGGCGCATAGAGTTGAATACAATTGCATATAACTCTGCTATCGGTAGCTATATGAATGTTGGGGACTTTGAGAAAGGTTTTGCATTATATAGGACCATGAAGAAAAAGAATGTTAAACCTGATTCTGTTACATTTACTGTTTTGATAAGTGGCTGCTGCAAAATGTCTAAGTATGGCGAAGCACTTGAATTTCTTTTTGAAATGAGGGATCTGAAGATTCCCTTGACGCAGGAGGCATATTCCTCTTCTATCTGCGCCTATAGCAAACAGGCAAGTAAATTTGAATGTATGAGATTCAGATTACGTACCAACGCAACTCTTATTTATTCGGATATTTTATTAACCTTTTTTGCTCTTTCTTTCTATGTATTGCCAGGGTCAACTTTCTGAAGCTGAATCGATGTTTAACATGATGAAAATGGATGGTTTGCATCCTGATGTCATTGCATATACGGCATTGCTACACGCTTATAATACTGCAGGTGAGTTCACACTTTTGACTGCTAATTGTACAGTCTCAGTTTGGGAGAGTCAAGTGAGATCCCCTGGGAATATTTATGCAGGGAACTGGGAGAAAGCTTTTGCAGTGTTTCAAGATATGGAGCTGAATGGCATCCAACCAGACTCTGTAGCTTGTGCAGCGCTTATGAGAACATTCAATCGAGGATCTCAACAAGACAAAGTCTTGCATCTTGCCAAGTTCATGACTGACAAGCAGATCCCTTTTATTGATGCAGTGGTGTTTGAAATTATTTCAGCATGTACCCTGTAAGTCTTCTTTCGTGAATGTTCCATAGAGGTCCGTGCGTTTAATCCCCTCTCGCTGGTTGTGCTCATCCTACATCTGTTCCCTACTCTTTTGTGGTTGAGGTGTACTTTTATATCCCATTCATTTCAATTGTTATGTAGCGAGATGTTTGCTTCATGGTTTTGAACTGTGTTATTCTGATGATGAACTCATTGTATTCTGTTGCAAGTTTGCGAGATTGGAAGACCCTTGATGGTGTTATTCAAATGATGGAGTCTTTGCTTCCACAAACCTCAGTTGGGACTCTGAATCATCTTCTTCATTCGTTTGGGAAAGTTGGAAAGATTGACACCATGATGAAGGTAATTGCAATTAGACTATGGGAGATTCATTTGTAGGAGGATGTCGATTGAGTTATGCTTGTCAAAATGAGGTTCCAAATGATGAATTTCTGCGTTCCCCATTTATGCAGTTGTTTCTGAAGATGGTTGCGTCAGGTCTCCAAATTGACGCGACTACCTATGAAGTATTATTGAAGAATCTTTTAGCTTCTGGATATTGGAGGAAATATATAGAGGTAAATCCTTCAGAATAGTTCCGAAATTTGTCTTCTGGCCCACAAATCATTGATTCTCATTTTCTCACTTGAAAATCATGGAGTCCTCAAATCATTAAGACAGTTTGAAAACTTCTTGTGAATTGCTCGTCGATAAAAACTTGTAGTTGAGTCATCACAAGCAAGCACCATCGATGCTTAATTTGAACATCTTTTATACAGGTGTTGCAGTGGATGGAGGATGCAGGCATTCCACCATCTTCTAAAATGTACAACAATATATTATATTTTGCTCAAACAAGAGGTGGAGCTGAAAATGCTGCGGTCATTAAAGATCGAATAGGTAAGACGGGTAAAGGATCACTGTGTACAATTTGGCTCAGTTTCTACTTTTCCTAGTATTTATCTCAAGGCGCCAACACCACATTTTTATCTGTATTGCATGTGTCTTCTGCATAGTGACTCTGGGAACTTTCTTAACGCATGTCTCTTTCTCTTGGGCAGAATCTTTGAAGCGGAAATCCGTTGATTCTAATCTAAAAATTGGAGTCCACTAGCCACTGATGCAGCACTGATCTGCAGTACAACCGCTGCTGGTGCATATTGATGTACAGATAAATCCCTGGAAGCATATTGATGTGTTAGCTCTGATTAGAACCTGCCGGTACCAAATATTTCTGTGACAATGGAAATTAGAGCTGATGGTTCTTTAGCATAAAGTCATGTTGTACACGTCTTGAATTGCACACATGTAATTGTCGCACCATATATGGGAATCAAAATCTTTCCCTCTTTGGTATAACATTATATTGATATTATTGATTACAAGCTTCATCGTATGAGGGGGGAAAAAATGAAGACACCAACAAACAACCGCTGACTCTTTCCATGAATCCTATCCTAAGTAAAAACCAAAACAAGGCACAAGATGATGACAGGTTAACCATTAGGGTGGAATTTTCTTCACCATCCTTCCATGATGCCAACTAGAGTGGAAGGGTGTCTTGTTTTGTGATAAAGATACGGCAGCACACTGACTTCTTAGAAGGGATCTGGTGGTATAATCAAGGTGAGACTTCAAGTCGTAGCCCACTGACTTCATTCTGTCCAGAAGCTCAACTGCAATGGCTTCTTTAGCTGTGATGGCTTCTTGAGCTGTTGATGTGAGAAGACATTGGAATAGCATGTTACAGATTGGACGCTTCAATAGATAACCTTTCATCATAGAGTAGAGGAAAACGTCGACTGCTTTGTCAATAACTTTAGAGGCACAGAGGGCACGGATTAGGTGTACACACGCCGGGGCAGACACCAGGATGTCATATTCCCCAAGAAGGGAAAATGCTTTCAAGGCCTCGTCTAATTTCTGAACTTGACACAAACCAATGAGCCAAATGTTATAAGGACTCGACTCAAAACCAGACATCTTGACGTCCAGCTCAAGTAAGCATCTTGCAGCATCCGCATAATCACCTTTCTGGAAACATTCCTCGGCCGATTTCAAAGCTTCCCCATCCCGGCCAGCTAGAATCCTCAAGCTTTCTAACCAAATATCAAACGCAACAGAAATTTTACGCCTTCTGCAAGACCAGGTCATGAGCATATGATATGTACCTGAGGAAGGTTTACACCCATTTTTTTTCATTTGTTCGAAGAGCTTAAAGGCATCCTCTTCTCTATTCATTCTTTGAAGCCCATCCATGAGCGTATTATATGTTGTTGCATCTGGGACATGCCCCCTAAGCTGGAGCTCCTCAAAGAGCTTAAAAGCACCATCAATCTGTGCACCCTTGCACAAACCATTGATCAAACAATTGTATGTCTTGATGTCTGGCACAACACCACTATCAGCAAGCTGCATAAGAAGTTTGTAGGCTTTAAGAACCGACCCTGACTCAACCATGTTCTCCACCATCTTTCGTAGACTTGCAGAATCAGAGACACGATCAGAACCTTGAGCAAGGCGGAGGAACAGCGACGGATTTTTCCCAATCTCCATTTTGTATCGCATTATATTAGCTTCCTCAACCCTACCCGACTTGCATAGCCCATCAATTAGGGCATTAAACGTCGCAACAGAAGGAGAACAACCAAGCTTCTCCATGTCATTGAAAATCTGCTGAGCCTCCCCCAACAGTCCATTTCTGCACAACCCACAAATCATGATCGTGTAAGTATAGGTATCAGGAAACTGATTGTGATGGGAAATTTCTAGTTTCAAAGATCGGGCATTGTCCAATAGCCCTGCTTTACAGAACCCGTTAATTAACACATTGTAGGTTCGTGTGTTGGGCATGATTCCTCTAGCCATCATGTCCTGCAACATTTTTGTTGCTTCTTCCAATTTCCCAGATTCACACAATCCCTGCATCATAACTGTGTACAACACCACATCGGGTCCTAACCCCAACGAAGAAATCGTCTGTATTAATTCCTCTGCCTCGCTCAACCTCTTGACTCTTATCAAACCAGTAACCAGGCTAGTATACCCTCGTAACCCAATTTTGTAACCTTCTTCCATAAACAATTTGCAATGCGTGAGGGCCTCTTCAATGTGGCCAGTCTTACAGAACCCATCGAGCAGAGCATTGTATGTAGCAGCAACCGGCTTGCATCCACTCTTCTTCATCAATTGAAAAAGCCTATATGCATCATTGGTCCTCTTCGCCCTGCACAATCCAGACACAACCACTGTATATGTAAACCCACTCGGCGTTATCCCCTCTCCGGTCATTTCATCGAACAGATTCAGTGCAGCATCAGTCATCCCATTTTTGCACAGCCCATCTATCAAAGTATTGTATGTGTCACAAGCCATTCTACAATTTGTCTTCATAAGCTTGTTGTAAATAGCCAGCGCCAATAGAATCACACCCTTCTTAACCAAAACATTCAATATCACATTGTAAACGGCTAGATTCGGCTTACAATTATAGTCCCTCATCCTGCCGAACGTCTCCACGGCCTTTTCCGCCTTTCCCAATCTCCAATAAGCCAAAATCAACACCGAAAACGCATCCGCAGGAATGGGGACATTTTCGCTACTCAATTCATCAAGAACGCTCCAGTATACATCAAACGAATTCGAACGCTCACCTCTCAAAAGCATATCAACGATTAAATTATGCGAAACCCCACTTCGAAAGCGGGAATTTTGAGCAGCCCAAACGAAGAATTGGAAACAAATTCTGGGGTCCTTTTCCAGGTGCACCTGAGACTGAAGAGCCGCAACTACAACCTCGCGATTGAGAAACTGAGACACTTTATCCAGAGCCGGTCCAATTGGATTCACCGAGTTCATTAGGATAACGATTTCGTTGGAAATGTTGTAATTTCCCCGTGCAGTGGCGGAGATTGAACAGAAGGCAGAAGTTTGAGTCAATCCTCGCCGCTTGATCGAATGGAAGAATTGCTGCATAATTGCAGCAGAGGAGGAGGGGCTGGCTGGCTGACTGACACTGGTGAGAATAATACTTTTCTTTTCCTCTTACATTTGGAAAACATTTGCTCGTCTGATTCATTTTACTCCATGTAGGGTTTTGGGGATTCATCATCATTTCTTAATTTTTAAAAGATACTGTGAGCCCGACGAACTCAATTTTTATGCAGTAATAATTTTTTTGTTTAATTAGTATTTTTTTTTAAAAAAAAAAAAAATCTCTCTAACGAGGGGGCTGATTCGATATTAACAAATTAAATTAAATTAATAAAAATATTAAAAAGTACTACGAATTCAAAGAATTTAAAACTACCGAAAAAATGCTCTGGAATTGGAAATCGGTTTGGTTTCTTGAAATTTTACTATATAACTATATATTCCGTTATGTGATAATGAGAGTTTGATTCATGAATACCCTTTTTAAATGAATTTACTTTATCGTGTCCTAGCTTAGACTGCTATGAATTTTATCCTGAAAATTTTGTGTATGGACTCAAATGCAAAAAGAAAAGAAAGAAAGACACAGGAGAACAGCAATTTTATCCTGCTATAAATAGGTCTTTTTTCTTTTCAAAAAATTCAAATCAGTCCTTTTTCTATTTTATTACCAAAACAGTCCTCTACAAATGCTAATTATGTTCAAATCAGTCCTTTTTTCACTAATTATATTCTAATTGCTGACGTGGCAAGGGTTTTAATTTAAACCTGACACGTGTGCATAATATTAGTCCTTTTTCTTTTATCTTTTGTCAATTCAGTCCTAAACTTTTATTTTGTTCTATTTAGTCCTCTACCCCAATCACTCATTTTTATATTAATTGGCCTCAAACCTTTCAAGTTATTTCATTTTAGGCTCAGAACCTTAAATTTTTTATTATTACTAATACATTTATCAAATAAATGCCCAACATACTTCCGTAAATAAAATTAAATACCAAACCTCATACATTGGGTTTGACCGCCTTGTTACCGGGTCTTCGAAGTTCCGAATTTTACGGACTCTCTCTAACCACCCGACCGTAACGATGGTTCATTGGTTCTGGTTTCCTTCAGCAACAATCAGCACAATCATACTTTGTGGACAATAAAATTCAGGCTATTTTTTTAATATTTTTAATTATTAATATTTTTCAATAAAACCAAGGCTTCCTGTATCCATAACCTTCCAAAAATTCAAGTTAAATCATTTACTCAAATATTGCTACATCCTAAGGTAGGACGCAAAGTAAGATTCTGTTGATTGTTACTGAAGGAAACCAAAATCAATGAACAATCGGTTGCGGTCGAGTGGTTATTAGAGAGAGTCCGTAAAATTCGGAACTTCGAAGACCCGGTAACAAGGCGGTCAAACCCAATGTATGAGGTTTGGTATTTAATTTTATTTACGGAAGTATGTTGGGCATTTATTTGATAAATGTATTAGTAATAATAAAAAATTTAAGGTTCTGGGCCTAAAATGAAATAATTTGAAAGGTTTGAGGCCAATTAATATAAAAATGAGTGATTGGGGTAGAGGACTAAATAGAACAAAATAAAAGTTTAGGACTGAATTGGCAAAAGATAAAAGAAAAAGGATTAATATTATGCACACGTGTCAGGTTTAAATTAAAACCCTTGCCACGTCAGCAATTAGAATATAATTAGTGAAAAAAGAACTGATTTGAACATAATTAGCATTTGTAGAGGACTGTTTTGGTAATAAAATAGAAAAATGACTGATTTGAATTTTTTGAAAAGAAAAAGGACCTATTTATCCTTTTTTCCTATATAAACCTGCAGTACTACAAACAACGGATATCATCCATGAAAACTCAAAAGGATAAATTAACCAACAAGGGACTAGGAAGGCACATTATTCTCAGAAGAAACCTTGGTTTCATTTTCCAGCTCTGGGGTGGGTAAAATTCACCATAACCACAACCAGAAAAACTGCAATTTGAGCTGGAGGCCTACAACGAATACCTCTCCAGTCTGAACCAGTTTGAGCAGCTCAAGCATCCGAGTCGCGTGGGCACATTTCCCCCCAGAGCCAGAGGATGCATGCTTGATGCTTGTTTTGAAGTTTGTCGGAGAGCTCGGCCTTGTACATATGCAAGCACTGAAATCATGCCAAATTCCAATCTACATCATTGACTAGATAATCTGTCGAAAACAGATAAGTAAAACATAAACTCGACTTCAATTTTGTTCAGCTTTTAGGAAAGAAGATTTTGTCACAGACGGAGTATGAGTATTAATCAATGGAGTTTGAAAAAATCAAACTACAGCAATCAGATTTGGCGACTAGGGCCTCGGAAATGGACTTCCGCCTATATATTGAAGAAATGTAGCATTAGGTAATAACATAAGGATATCAAATAGTATTGGTTCTAGCGATGCATTAAATCCCCAAGGCATTTACTCCATGTGATGTTTATTTGAAGGAGTAAAAATTTTCTAAATAAAGAAATGTGACAATTGTAGTTGGACCGACCAAAATAGAAAATGAGACATTTTAAATGGGACTGTAGAATGTGCCTAATGTCAGCAACGGCAAAATAAATCTTAATCTGAAGCAAAATAAATATCAACGCACACAAATGCAGAAAAGGCATATATAGAGTATTTATAGATGGACTCTAAAAACCAATATACCTCAATCACATAGAGGCTCCTTAACCAAAAGGTTCATCTTTTCCTGTAAAAATTTGAATACATCGCCTCTGTCTTCCTTCAAAAGTAACTTCCTCAGCTTTTCAAATGTGTGCCTGCCGGGCCGAATTCCTCTTTCTATCATCTCTTCCATCAAAACACAAGCCCGAGATGCATCAGCATTGTCGCATAATCCATTAATAAGTGCACAAAATGTGTGCATGCTCGGAGCAAACTGCTTCGATTTCATATATTTCCACAACTTGAAAGCCACGTCCACTTCCTCTTGCTCACAGAGCATCGTAATCATGATGGTATATGTGTCTGCATCGGGCTCACAAATTTCACTTATTTTTCGAAACACCTTAAATGCCTCATCAGTCTCCCCCCGACCAATCAAGCTATTTATAAGAATATTACAAGTCCTTGAATTGGGTGTCACCCCCTTTTTATTCATCTCATCCACAACCTTATACGCATTCTGAAACTTATTAACTTTGCAGAAAGCACTAATTAGGGCATTATACACTGTAACATCAGGATTTACCCCATTTCTTTCCATTTGAAGGAAGGTATCAATTGCATCCTCAATTCGATTTTCAATCCCATAAGTATGTATCAGAACAGTATAAATAAAGGATGTAGGCTGACAACCACGGAACTCCATCTCATCAATAACATTGATTGCTTCATCGGTCCTTCCAGCTTTACAGAGAATGTCAACCATGATTCCATACGTCACAATATCTGGATTGCAACCTGAACCAACCATTTCATTGAAAATCGCTCGAGCTTTTGGCAAATTCGGGGCCCTACCCCATCCTTGAAGCAAAATGCTATAAGTTTTCGAATCAGGATGAAATTGATCTTTCATGGCATCAAAGATCTCCTGAGCCTTCCTCACATTTTTTGACTTGCACAGAGCACTCAATAATCCATTAAAAGCAGCCAAATTTGGCAGCACATCATATTTCTTCATTACATTGAACGTGTAAACTGCCGCGTCCACTTTCTGTGCCCGAGTATACTTCCTCATGATGATGCAAAAGGTCTCTATATTCAACATTCCCTTGCTCCTCATTCTATTCACAAGATCCCACATTATTTCATACTGCCGTATCTTCGCCAAAGACTCAATCATAATATGGTAGGCTCTTACAGTATGCCCATAATTTCGTTGCCTGCCAGCCCACTCAAAGAACCGGTGAGCCAGCATTCCGGCATTTTCAAACTTTTCTAGAACTTTCTCAACTACATCTTCGGAAACCCGAATGCCACTCTGGTCAAGCGCAGTGCTTAGCCCTACTTTGGGACATGACATCATAATTTTACAGACTTTTTTTGTTACATCAGCTGAATCTTGCAACATTTCTGCTGAACTATAAACCCTACTAACAACATAAAATCTAAGCAAAAAAATTTTGCGGCTGCCAATCCTCACCAGCATGATGGATGAATGAATAGCAATTGATAAGGAGAAAAGAATAATAAATAACTAACACAACTCGACAAACAAACCCTCAATCAAGCATTTCATCAAATGCATGGCACGTAAAGGAATACTCGTCTTTCCCTACACTCAATCAAGCTCGTTCATATATAAGTGTTATAGCCAAAACATAATTTCCGCAAGCAGATAGCAACAGCATTGTCTAGTTACCTGAGCAAATCAGAAAGAACATACTAAGCAACCAAAATTCCTACAAAAGTGGAATCTAAATAGAACAGGGATCATTGATAAAAAGATGGTTGGTAATGGAGGAAAATACATGAAGTAAAATGGATTGGCCCAATATCTTCACCAGCGGTAGCATTTAAATCATTCCTTCTACAGTTATTACCAATTTCTATTACATACCACATCACAAGAAGTCAAGAACAGAAACACTCACAGATAAATGGCAATAAAAAGGCAAAGAACAAACAAAGCCAGTGATATCATGAGTACACGAATGCATTCTCTGTGAAATTGAAGGACGAAATTCCTACTATACCAAAAACATTCCAACAACTGCATATGCAAATTTAACCCTTGTACTTTTAAATTCAAATTTCTCATATTGCATTTAAGTGCAGCAGTTGGCATCGGATATGTGTGGTGGGATCGGATTAGTCCGTTTCGGGCCGGAATTGTATTATCCTGCCCCAACCCAACATGGATGGGTACCCACCCCCTCTTGTGTTTTTCTAAGCTTCAAATTGACACAATTTATTTATAAAAAAAAAAAAGAAAAAAGAAAAAAAACACACACACACACACACACACACACACAACAGTGAAAACCACACAATATTTCAAGGATTCAAGCCCAAATCAGCAATATCAGAGAGATAGATCAAAGCAGCAGCCAGCGGCACTCTCCTCTTTCAAATGGGTCATGATGTAGCAATTTTTTGTTTAATTTTTTTTTTTTTTCATAACAACTTAAAACATACACGCCAAGAATCAGGATATGGAAACAATAATCAAAGTGCATTTTCTAATTCCCAAATTCACATAATCATATCCCCAATTCCCAAAGCCTAATCCGGAATCCCATAGTAACCACTTACCTAAGGAGGCATCTCCACAAGAAATGAAGACGAACTCGGATGGCCGGCCGGAGGGAGATTGGGAGAGTGGAGACGAGTTGTCTGCGGCTGCCACCGGTGCAGGGCAGAGGTATTCTGATTTCAAGCTTTCAGTAGTATTTCATTTTGCCGCCTCGCCGGAGTTGCCGTTGTGGTGTGACAATAGCGAGACTGATTGTGAGAGGCCGGGCTATGCCTGTGAGTCGGTGACTCTGTGAAAGGAAATCAGGCATCCATTTCAGTTGCCGCCCGAAGGCAGGCCCTACCTAAGTACAGTAGCTAATATTTGCGCAGTGGGCTTAATTAGCCCAACCCAGTTAAACAACGCTCGTGAGAATATTTTTTTTTTTTTTTTATATACGCCGGCTATTCATACCCATTGTTTTACTAACATCGCCTTATTACTAAATACTATCCACAACCAAAAATTTAAAAATCATACCAATTTCTACATACACACCATAACAAAAGACCTACATACCCTTACGTAAAAAAAGCAAAAAAATCCTATCTAAATGCTTCGTACACCCTATTCCTAAACCCCTACACCAGTACACCCCATCCCCTTTCCCTGCCTCTCTCTCAAAAAGCCCCAACATTCCCATCGTGACGGTAATATTAGATTACCAACTCAAACATTCCCTCCAACTGAATATAGGGATACTAGATGTCTTATCAAGATTTCTGCTGGGAATCTCTTATTCCCTAACCAAACGACCCTAAATAATGTCTAGATAGATGGTTAGTTTTACATTCTACATGTCTGTTAAATCTTATCTAACGTAATGAACGATTTCAAGTACTCCTATAATAATAGGCCGGTGCCCGGAAATCAATTATACTTTCTCCGCTTATTCACGATAAGCATATTGATATACATATTTTTAATGATTAATAGCTTAAAGCTTAAAGGTGTACAAGTTAAAAATTATAAAATATTAATATTTTAAAACTACAATAATAGACGACAAGATCTCATTGTTTTTAGGTGTTTTTATAGTTAAATCCCCTCCATTTAAAGAATTAAAGTTAAATCCCCACATACTATTTTTATCATGTATTAGTACCTATTGTTGAAATACATTCCACTTTAATCCCCATTAAATAAAAGAAATGCAATAACATAAAAAGTAATGAGATTACCTTATTACCCTTACCTTTTTGGCAGTAAAGTACAGGTGATGTGACATGTTATCATTATCATTCTCCCTCCTCTTTCTCCTTACAAAAATGGCTAACAAAACCCTCCACACACACAATATTACGTCGGTTTGCTAGCTTTTTTGAGAAGCTTCTCTTCGCGCCAAATTCCTATTTGGGAAGACGAGTTTGAGAGCAAGAACGACAGTAAGGGCAGGGGTTTTGGAGCTCGGTTATGAAGATGGAAAAGGTTAGGGTTTGTTACCACATTTTCAACCGATCAACCAGGGAATGGGGGGTGGGTTTCTTCGTGCTTTGAGAGGGGAGAGACGAGGGTAAGGGCAGGGGTTTTTGAGGAGATTTCGGCGACATTCTTCAGTCCGAGAAGAAGGTTTAGGGTTTTTTTAGTAGGAAGCTACTGATCGCGAACGAGAGGGAACCGTGGAGGGGAAGAGATGAGGTACGTGTGGTGTGAAACGAGACCTATGTGGTGCCCAAACCAATGATATTGGTATTTTATTTTCTGAATGCACATTGGTGCATGTATGCATTACGGAAAACGTTTGTGTTTGGAAGTAAATCGGTATTTTTCTTTTGCATGCAAAGATCATGAGTGTTTCTACTGTTCAACATATGGAATAGTGATTTAGTAAAGTGAATTTGTGTTTTATAGATATTTGCGCTGTGTTATACATGTTTATGTACTGTGTCGTGTTTCAGTTGATGAATCTGTTGTTTTTTGCATGGTAATGTTGTATTGGAATAAATGTTGCACATTGCATATTTGTGCAGACATTGAGAAATGCAATGTTATTTGTGAAACAGTGTTGTGTAGGGGTGGGCAAAATATTCGAACTGATTCGTTGAACCGCTGAATCGAACTGAAATCGAACCGAATTTCCGGTTAACCGAGGACCCCGGAGCAAATACAAATATCATATTTCAGTATTCGTCCGGTTCAAATACAAATACAAATACTTTAATTTTTTCGCCCGGTTAACCGAACCGAACTGAATATATTTATTTTACTTTAAAAGTTATATATTTTAAATATTTTAGACATTTGATGGTATAAAATTATAGATAGATAATATATATCATTATTTATTTAATTATTAAATATAAAATAAAACAAATATAAAAAAACTAAAGAGCTAATTATCAAAATATATCACCATAATAAGCCTATATTAATTTTTTGTCTTTCAGAATTCCATATTATTGAAATATACCTCTATACTAAGATTTGTTACATATATTAATATATTTTGATAACATTGAAAAGAACCACTGAATTCCATAGTTATATATATATATATATATATTTCTTTAGTGTAATAACCTTGTCCGACCCTCTTAAAATGTATAATAAAGTTCTAATTTTTTAAATCTTTTAGTTTCCTAGATTTTAAATATTCGAACCAAATCGTTTAACCGCTGAATCGAATCGAAACCGAAAGCCCGGTTAACCGAGGACTCCGGTTACAAATACAAATACTGAAATGAAGTATTTGCCCGGTTCAAATACAAATACAAATACCTGAAAAATTCAGGTTAATCGAACCGTGCCCACCCCTAGTGTTGTGTTAGGTTGTTGTATGTGTAGTGACAAAGAGTGGTAATTATTTGTTGCAGGACAGATAGGAAGATGATGATGAATGCAATAGCTTTGGTGATGAAGACAACGAGGATGTAACAGTGCTGTGGGCTAATGTTTCTAAAGGGGAAGGCCAAAAGTTTAAAAATGCGGATCAGTTTCGTAGGGTGCTGAAAAATCATTGTATTGCGGTCCGACGTGAGTGATATACCCTCTCATGACGTCGACTGGACATCGAAGAGGACAATGACAATGACAATAACATTGAATTTGTGCTTCCCTGTGATGTGAGAGTGCAACCGGGCCGTAGGAAAAAAAAAAAAAAAAAAGCGTATACCATCACAAGTCCAGAAAAGCAAGGTCAAGTGTGGCCTATGCCGGCGCCGGGGGCACAACCGCGCCACATGCAAAGTGGCGTACAAAACGACTGCCTGAATGACAGTTGCACAACACAGTTTTTGCACATACGCTTCACTTTTGCACTTTTTTGAACTACTGTGGTGTTTTTCCATTGGCTGGAGTGATATTATTTTGAATGGTTTCATTGTTTGAAACGGTTCTTGATCTGGATTGTTTCAAAATGTGATACATTTTTTATGCAGCACTGAAATTATGTACTGTAAAGTGGACAGTTATGTGGTTGTAATGTTCTATTTAAATCGCTTATGGAATGTGGTTATTGTGGTGTATACAAAGCAGATATTTAAATGGTATGTGGTTTTGAGCGAGTGTGTTTGAAACTAGTGTGCGAACATACTCAGTAGGCACAATGATGTTGTGGGTTCTAACAGTGGTGTTCGTGGTACCAGTAGTTTGATGTTTACATACATTAATCTGTTGTTCCAGTGTGGTCAGTGTATTCAATAGTCGTGTATGATTATGTATTTTTAGGATGTAATGGATATAACAACACCATTACTTTAGAATCAGGATCACCTTGAACTACAACCAATAGGATTTCGAAAAGGGAAGTTATGTCTAGTGGATGGCAAGGATGAAACATTCTAGTGGATAAGGTATGTCTAGTGGATAAGTATTTAGAATCGGGATCACCTTTAACTACAACGAATGAGATTTTGGAAATGGGAATGTATGTCTCGTGGATAAATGGATGATGAAACTTACAATCTTATGTTATTTTCAACTTAGGAGAAATGTCATTTGTTATCTCTTAAGAATCGGGTTCACTTTGAACTACCACACTTGGAATCAACAACAACATACAAACATTGAACATAACAACACCCTACGGTCATACAACACCACATGTGCGTTCTAAAACACATGTATCGACTATGAAACTGATGGGCATTTACTGGAATGATGTGCACCCAACACCACAAGTGTGTTATAAAACATCACCTTTCACATAACACACTGGATTAATGGGAGACGAAAACATCACCCTTGCATGACTTCATAGGATACAATTAAAAACCACAACTACAAGAAAGATCATAAACAATTTAGGATGCAAAACAAAACACTACAATCATGGGTTCACCTTGACGTACAACGAATAGGGCGTTGGAAATGGGAAGGTATGTCTAGTGGATAAGGGGGCTAATGAAACATACAAACTTATGCTATTTCCAACTTTGGAGGAAGGACAATGGTTATATGTTATGAATCGGGTTCACCTTGAACTACAACGAATATGATTTGGAAATGTATGTCTAGTGGATAAGTGGGTGGTGAAACTTACATCTTATGTTATTTTCAACTTCGGAGGAATGTCAATTGTTATATCTTAATAATCGGTTTCACCCTGAACTACCACACTTCGAAGTTGGAACAGTGATGTTGGTGGTTTTAACAGTGGTGTTCAAGCTACAAGTATGTAGTGTTAATATAACTGAAATGTGTTGTTCGTGTGTTTTCTGAGGTCGTGTATGATTAGCATCTTTTTGGATGTAACAATATAACACATCTCTTTCAAAAGAATCGGGTTCACCTTGAACTACAATTAATAGGGTTTTGGAAACGGGAAGGTTCATCCATAGGGATGAAATCGATGAAACCAACACATTTAAGCTATTACTTTGGAGGAAGATCAATGCTTAAATGCTATGAATAGGGCTCACCTTGAACTACAACTAATAGGGTTTTGGAAACGGGAAGGTTCATCCAGTGGAAATGGGATTGTTCATCTAGTAGCTAGAATCGATGAAACATACAATCATAAGCTATTTCCAACTTTGGAGGAAGATCAATGCTTAAACACGATGAATCGGGTTCACCTTCAACTACAACTCGTGGTACGTGGTTTTAGAAATGGGAAGGTTCATCTAGTGGATCACATCGATGAAACATACAATGTGAAGCCATGCAAACTGTAGTACCGGAAGATCAATGCTTAAATGTTATGAATCGGGTTCACATTGAACTACAAGGAAAAGGGTTTTCGAAATGGGATTGTTCATCTAGTAGCTGGAATCGATGAAACATACAATCCTAAGCTATTTCCAACTTTGAAGGACGATCAATGCTTAAACACGATGAATCGGGTTCACCTTGAACTACAACGTGTTTGGTTCATGGGATGAAATACCACAGTTGGAATCAACAACAACATACAAGCACTGTTGTTGACACCACCATACCGTCGAAGAACAAGACACCTTTATCCTAAAACACGACAGTTGTAAACAATGAAAATGTTGGGGTTCTCCAGAAATGATGAACACCACAGTTGTAAACATAGGTCTCTACATGCAAACAACTACAATTATCACCCTTTTAGGTTACTAAGGTTGTCCACAATGCGTTTTTGGGATTTCACTAAGCTACCCTTTTGTTTCTACAGAAACTCATTGCTTCATTGGACACGATTAAAAACCAAATCTATAATTATATCCATAAACACTTCACTTACAAAACAAAATGATACAATCATTCACATAACAAAAGACTTGTGAAACCACAGGTGTTCTAGTGTTGAGTGTAACACCACATCTGACCAGAATAACACAGAGACATGGCTCAGCAAAACAACACAGTCAAAAAATAAATGTACTGTTCCTGGCATTCCATCAACATACAAAATAGTGCAGTCAATCAAACACAACACAGTCAACACTTCAATCCTTTGTAGGAGAATGGTGGGAAGTATGAGACTTTTCACCCACATCAGTTGGAGGGGGATCAGCTTTGGTTGGAGACTTTTCACCAACATCCTTCGGAGGGGGATCAGCTTTGGTTGGAGACTTTTCACCAACATCCTTCGGAGGGGGATCAGCTTTGGTTGGAGACTTTTCACCAACATCAGGTGGAGGGGGGTCAGATTTGTTTGGGGACTTTTCAGCTGGAGCAGGGGCCTGAGCAGGAGCAGGACCAACGTTTGACGATCCACAATCGACCGATGCTTGTAACTGGATGGTGGTAGTTTTGGGGGATGTTGGATCCACTGGAGCATGGGACCCTGCACTCCGGAGAAATCTCAGAGAAATTTCGGCGCGATTCTTTTTTCCTGCAGACAATACCCATTCATACCATTATACACAAAAAAACAACAGACTAAGAACAAATAACAACTATTATCTTTCTATAAAACACCACAGTACAGTTATTAACTCAAAAAAATACCTTCAATAAACACATATATGTCTACAATAAACAACAGGGATGATAAATAAACACCACAGCACAGTGACTACCTCAAAAAACCCATTAATCATAACATAAAACAACGCATACATTTCTCACCACAGGTATGAACAAAATATGCCGCTTTCCTAGAATAAAAACTACAAAGCACTGTTATCAACTCTAAAAACACCATTATCACAACAAAACACAACTCGTACGTAGAAGAACACGGGTTTGTACAAAATCAACATTTTCATATGACTTTTGTGAACAAAAACAACTCTTCATATATCTGTGAAATAAAAAATCTTGCCCCAATGGTCGTACCATTTTTCTCAACTATTGAAGGAATGACAGACACCACTTTTCACCCAAAAAACAACATTCAATCACAGAGAGACAGGATTTAGGCACCCTACCCCGAAACCCCTGTCAATTTCGATGTGTAACTCATCACCCTTGCTCCCCAAATTCGCAGAAACATAAATAATCTCAAACACCTACAATCGTAGCCAACAACAACTACAGACACAAATTTTAGCCCAAAAAACAACACATTCATTCACAGAGATACAAAACTGAGGCACTCTATCACTCTAAGCCCTTTTCGATTTCGATGGGTATTTCATAAACCCTAATCCCCAAATTCGCAGCAAAAAAAATCCCTAACACATAAAATCGCACAAATAAACAACTAATCTAATAAATGTTGATTCATAGGGGGTTGAGGGGTTAATGGAAGAAAGTTGGAGAGGTGGGTTTGAATGAAAGTTGCAGAGTGGGTTTGAAAGATGATGGATGATGTGACAGCTCAAGACTGAGCCTGACTTGACAGTCCCATTGTGGAATGACTCTTTCACCCCTTGCTCATGTGTTACAATTTTTTGTTCCAGAAGGGTAGATGAGTCTTTTCCTTTTTACATTTCAAAACAAATCCTATAATATGGGATGGGGAGTTTGAGTGGAGTATAATGGTATAGAGGGAGCATAAGTTGTGTATTTTGTGTTGGGGGGATTTATCTCAAATTTTCCGTTGTTTTTATATAATTATGATAAAATTTGAATGAAAATTAAATATTGAATGGTGTCAAATAATATTCACTATTCCGTAACATTTATAATGAGACGGAGTTAGTAATACATAACACAGTTGAGTTAGCAGTGACGACGTTGATTACAAGGCACGGGATTTGTACGCTGTAGGCCTGTAGCTTTCCAAGTTTCTTAGAAGTATATCCATTAGGAACAGTATTTATTGTTCTAGGCTCTAGCTACTCTGCTGCCCCATCTATTTATTTTATTCCAAGGGATATTACTATAATTCTATTCTTTATTCTTTATGTATATAGAGATAAGGAAGAAAGTGCATAAATTATAGCATACTTCCTGGTTTCTTTTTAAGTGTAAAACATTTTTTAGTGGTTCATAATAAATATTATATTACCAGTATAAAATTCTACTAAAGTATTTTTATTAATATTTTTTTATTTTCTTATGCTATACTTATTTTGAACTGAGTAATTTACATGCTAACAGCGTATGCCATAGTTGAAAATAACTTTTCTCAATAATAATAATAATAATAATAGGCATTGGCCATCTGGGGACCCATGCGGCGATGCCTCAATCCTCATCAGATGGCTGATGGCTTTAAAAAGTTGGGTTCGATGCATGAATGTCAGCAATAGATTAGACAGTACTTCCAATTTACTACCCCGAATCACTTTTTCTTTTTCTTTTTTTTTTAAAAAAAATAAACAAAATTCAATGCAATTATTGAACGCTTTATATTTCAAAATCGATATAAGTAAAAATTATATAAAATACATATTTTAAAACTATATGATTATACGATTCTAATAAGACCATATTTGACTATTTTTTTCTTTTTATCAATACAATAAAATTGAGTCAAAAGTCAAATGTAGCCACTTTTAATGAGATGGATGTAGTATAATTAAAATTTTTATAATTAAAGAATGAAGTCAGGCTAAAATTTTTGAAGTGTAGACTGTGGAGGATAAATTCAAAAAACAAAAAAAAAAAAGAGAAAAGAAAACGAATACTTTTATCAAATTTTCCAACTTTGCAACTCCTTTTAAATGTAAGAAAACTCCCTAACTACCAAAAATGTAAGAAAACTCCCTAACTATCAAAAGAAAAGAGAAACCCATAATAAGTTCAGCCAACAAAAAAAAAAAATCCAATAATAAACGGATAAACTGACAATGATGTTTGAACTTGGAGCAGCCTTACCATGACTTTGGGTCTTTGACCGTTGGGGGCTGCTCTTTTAAGATTTTCCTATTTATTTCCATTTATTTTTTGGGGTTAACCGTTCAGAGCACATGATAACTCCAATTGTTCGAGCATCGGCGAGTTTCCTTTTTTTTTTTTTGTTATAAAATGAAATTTATAACATTTTACTAGGGTGGGCACGGTTCGGTTAATCTGAATTTTCAGGTATTTGTATTTGTATTTGAACCGGGCAAATACTTCATTTCAGTATTTGTATTTGTAACCGGAGTCATCGGTTAACCGGGGTTTCGGTTTCGATTCGATTCAGCGGTTAAACGATTCGGTTCGAATATTTAAAATCTTCGAAACTCAAAGATTTAAGAAATGAAAACTTGATTATATATTTTAAGAGTGTCGGACGATGTTATTACACTATAGAAAAATATATATATATATAATTATAGAATTCAGTGGTTCTTTTCAATGTTATCAAAATACGTTAGTATATGTAACAAATCTTAGTGTAGAAGTATATTTCAATAATAGGATATTCTGAAAGATAAAACTTAATATAGGCTTATTATGGTGATATATTTTGATAATTAGCTCTTTGATTTTTTATATTTATTTTATTATATACTTAAATAATTAAATAAGGAATGATATATATTATCTATATATAATTTTATACCATCAAATGTCTATAATAATTACACTATATAACTTTTAAAATAAAATAAATGTATTCGGTTCGGTTCGGTTAACCGGGGGAAAAAATTAAAGTATTTGTATTTGTATTTGAACCGGACGAATACTGGAATATGATATTTGTATTTGCTCCGGGGTCCTCGGTTAACCGGGAATTCGGTTCGATTCAGCGGTTCAACAAGTCGGTTCGAATATTTTGCCCACCCTGATTTTACATGTAATATTCTCCAATCCATATTTTCCCGTGGACGTGCAAGATGGTATTATGTGATGCATATATTTTTGGAAACTTTTAGTTTTACTATATGGAAATGAAATTCGATACTAGAAGTACATCACAAAAATAAAAATAAATGTAGATATTAAGTCCTTTAACTCTTATATCTGATGGAGTAATAAACACTTATACTCCCAAGTGACACTGAAAAGAAAACAGCCGCACACAGTAAGTAGTAGGAGTATTTCAGAAATAAGGAGTTGGTGGCACCGCTTTCCGCTTACTTTTCATATGTCTCTACACCCGGAGTGCGAGGTAGTTTGCCATAGTCTCACGCATTTCCGCTATCCAAGAAAATTCTCGTTTTCTTTTCTTCTTTTTCCGGTTCTTTGTTTTTACTATTATGATGAATTGGTGATTGTAAGTGGAAGTGGGCGGCGCGGTCAGGGAGCGGCGGAGCGGGTAGAGTGAGAGTGTGCGCCGAATCGTCAGTGTGATGTGTGTGTGATTTTCGGTCATCTTAGGTCTTCTTCTTTTCTAAGTGCGATCGTTTGAATTACTAATATTTTTGTCCGGGTAAAAGGTGGGGGAATGAATGTGTATTGTATCTGGTGTATGTATATTTATTTGGTTTTTTGACCGAATATGATTATTGTTTTGGGTTTAGCAGTGCGAGGAAGGCGATTCTTTTTGAATTCCTGTCTTGCGTAACGGTTTGCGCTATGGAGAGGAAGAAGGATAAAGATAAGGAGAAGGAGAGGACGAAGTCTTCAAGAAGGCAATTGAAGGCTATGCTTAGGAAGAACTGGCTTCTGAAGATTCGTCATCCTCTTGTCACGTGCGGAGAGGTATTATTTCTCAATGGTTTCAATCTTTTTAGTGTTTCTTGAATTTTAATTTTCAAGGTTCTTGCATTTTGGGTTCTTTTACCATGGTTAGGTTGGTTTCTTGATTTAAAAATTTCAAGATTGATTGAAGGTCCTGAACTGTTTCAATCTTTTAGTGTTTCTTGATTTTGGATTTTCAAGGGTCTTGAATTTTGGGTTCTTTTACCCTGGTTAGGTTGGTTTCTTGATTTAAAAATTTCAAGATTGTTCAAGGTCTGGGATTTGTAATTTGGTGGTATTGTATTTTCTTCATTGAAAGATTTCAAGGTTCTTGAACGCTTTGAGTTGAGCTGGGGCTACTACTTGATAACTTTGAAGATGGTGGTGGTAGACTCTAATGTTAATGACTGGATATGAACTCCAATTTGAGTCTGCATATGCAAGCCTCGCTAGTATTAGATTCTAGAATTTCTCCAGATTGTACATGTCTTTGATGTAACCTTAATGTTCTCGTTTCTTGTCAAATCAGATAACTGAATTTAATGCTTTGCCCCATGAAATTGTTTGTGTTTACATATGTCATCCTGTTTGTGTTATATGTTTTCTTTTTGTCTTTGTTTTTGGCTTCTGGCTTCTGCCCCAATAACTAGGATTTTGTGTTTGGTTGGTTTTTACATCCAATGTTCACTTTTCTCAAATTGTTTTTAGCACAAATGTACGGAATAATGAAAAAGGTATTTGTTCATTTGGTTTTGTTTGGGCAGATTTTGCTTCCAACCATCGTCATGTTATTACTAATAGCCGTGAAGTTGCGTGTTGATACAAAAGTACACCTTCCTCAATCGTAAGTATCTGTTCTTTGTGACTGAGGATTTGTCTTCTATTTGAAATTCTATATGAGTCTAGAGGTTGAAGTAACTTAAACGAGATGAAAATACGTAAATGGTTTATTGTTCCTATACAATGTAAACAACTATTAAGATGCCACTGAGAATAAAGGAATCTGGTGCAGATATATTAGAAAGGGCATGTTTGTGGAAGTTGGAGGAGGTGGCATTTCAGCACCCTTTAACCAAATTTTGGGATTATTATACGCCAAGGGCGAGTTTTTGGCATTTGCACCTGATACAAGCGAGACAAAAATGATGATCAATTTACTGTCCCTTAAATTTCCTCTGCTGAGGGTACGTATATAAAATGCTTTAAGCATGAAATTATCCATACAGTTTTGAAATTTGAAGGGCACCATGTTTTCACACTCATTGTTTTCTGATTGGTTAGCCAAAGTTTACATATACCATCAGTGCCATTTTCTAAAACTTTCATTTCTTTATTGGTGATGGTTGTAACTCAATCCAGGTGGTGACAAAAATTTACAAAGATGAAGAGGAGCTGGAGACGTACATTCGGTCTGACGTTTATGGTGCTTATGATAAGGCAAAGTGAGTTTTGTTTGCTTCACACATCATATATATGTTTGTTTGGTTGAAAAAGCCAACGAGGCAACGCCATAGGAAGAAAATTTATATAACCGTTTCATGGGGCTGTAGCTGGATACTCGTAGTCAATATGCATTTTGTTGTGTTTGACAGTGGAAATATACACTCTTTTAATGATGTGGTCTCTCTTTGGAGGTTTGGTTCTTAAGTTGACTATATGTAGTAAGCCAATGAATGGTTAACCTGGGTCAAGATGCAGAGCAGTGGAAAAAATGCTATATATGCTAGCTAACCAGGATTAGAATGAGTCATTGGCATCAAATCCCTCGGCATGCCCTCAGACACTTAGTCAGAGTTATTGAATTCTTACTACTTCTCAGACATTCCACAGAGTTTTGGTATTCTGTCTGTCTATAGCAGGCTAGCAGCATTTGGATAATGTGGTCATTCCATATTTCCTTCTGTTTATGACATTGTTTACATTTTGCAATAGTTACACTTGTTTTGATATTTATTCCTTTTATCATGTAAGGAGAAAGGCACAGAGCAAAGTTTGACAAAAAATGATTTTTTTTCTGTAGGAATTATACAAACCCAAAAATCAAGGGTGCAGTTGTATTTCATGAACAGGGCCCTCAGTCATTTGACTATAGCATACGCCTGAACCACACTTGGGCTTTCTCTGGATTTCCTAATGTCAACACCATCATGGATGTGAATGGCCCATTTCTCAATGACTTGGAATTGGGTGTGAATGAAATACCAATAATGCAGTACAGCATCAGTGGATTTTTTACTGTAAGGCTTCATCATCCTTTCTTGGTTTAGGAATTTTATTAGCTTCTTGCAGTCCATTTATTGCGTTGTTTTCAAGATGAATTTAACTGTGTTCTAAGTTTTAATGCACCATGCTTGTTATGATACGCTTATACTCTATCACATCGAAGCATCCCACTACCCCTGGAACACTTGATAGAAGGGGAAGAATATTAGCTTATTAACTTCAGGTTCACCTTGGTGGAATTTGCAGATTATTTAATTTGTTTTTATCCATCATTGATTTGCTTCTAGTATCACTAGTGAAGGTATTCTGTGGACTTTATGTGACGTAATAAATTTGGAGATATTTGCATAGCTGAGGAAAATTTAAGAGATTAGTACTAAACATTAAGAAATATAATTTCAAGTGTTCTAATATCTTAGATTGTGTTATTGTACTTAATATTTTCACACACACATGCGCACGCACTCACATTTCCAGAAGAATGACATCTAGTTGTTAATTTAAACTTCAACCTCTGGTCGTGTGATTTTTTCTGAAAATTAGATGAGAAGGCTAATTGGTGTCTTGCAGGGTGAACTACTCTGTAAAGAAGTTGCTTTCTGCACTGTGGGCTAATAGTATACTTTTTCTCATAATTTTATGTTAGGATTGGTGCCTCAAAATTCACCCCCCTGACAAGTACCTGTTTGCTTCCATTCTTTTGTCTCGGCTAGTAGTACCATTTTGTCTATGTTTGTGTCAGAATTGGTGCCTGAAATTCTCCCATTTGGTGATTACTTGTTTGTTGGCAAAATCTGTCCACTCCCAACAATAATAGCTGGGCACCTTTTTTGTGAACAACTCATCTCACCCACTGTTCTTTGGTTCGTTTTCTATCAAAATGTCAAAATGTTAACTTCGGCTCTGAGTCAGAGTTTTGGCAAGCATCTTGCAGTCTTACATTTATTGCATGTACTTTTGTGTCATTGTGGGGAGGGAAAATTTAGTGTACATATGGGAGTGGATGAGAGTCAGAAACAACTCATATAGAAAGTCTAGATACATGGCATAATTATCTTTACATATTTGTATATCTTCATCCTCATTAATTTGTGAGTTTTGCTTTGGCTTTCTGTTTGTGATTTTCTCTCCTTATGGGGTTTTCACAAATATCTTGTGTTTGTTGTTTGTTTGTGTTTCTCTCGTTTTCTTTATCGATCACAAGGTTTAAGTTTATTGATTAATCTTGGAAACTTTCTTCTTGTTTAGGCACCCATTTATCTCACCATTTTGGATTAGGAAAAACCTTTTCCTGTAGGGACCATAGGGTATAATCCTTGTCCAATAAAAACAAAGATATGGTTAATTTTTTTGGCCCTCAAAAGTTAACATCTGTTACATTCTCTAATTTGTGACATGGAATTTGCTGGAAAATGCTATTTTGTTTTATTTTTTATGCACCCATTTGTGACATTCTCTAATCTGTTAAATTTTGTGACATGGAATTCTCAAAAGTTAACATCTGTTCATTTTGTTTTATTTTTTATGCTCTTTCTTACTTGATTATGTAAATTGTAGCTTCAACAAGTAATGGATTCGTTCATTATATTTGCTGAACAACAACAAATGTCAAGGTCAGAGATCAGAGATCTTGCATCTCTGAATTCGACAACATTGCATACTAAACTTAGGACACCCTGGACACAGTTTAGCCCTTCTAATATTAGACTTGCCCCATTTCCAACTCGTGAATACACAGATGATGAGTTCCAGTCTATTGTGAAGAGTGTCATGGGAGTGTTGTAAGTGTTTATATACACATTTACATTCTTCTCCAAATCATGATTATGCACTATGGACAATAGCTCCTATGATAAATGGAAATTTTAACATTTTTATCTCATATACCCTACAGGTACTTGCTGGGATTTCTCTACCCTGTCTCTAGGCTTATTAGTTATTCTGTTTTTGAGAAGGTAGTGCATACTCTTACAAAGAATAGTCTTTTTGTAACCTTCTAATACTAGAGTACTGAGTTATAATATTTACTGACCCAACAGGAGCAAAAAATCAAGGAAGGTCTATATATGATGGGTCTAAAGAACAACATATTTATTCTCTCCTGGTTTCTGACCTATGCGTTGCAGGTTTGATTGTATTTCTACTTTATGTTTATGGTTCTGTTGTGTGCTGTGACATGATTTTGCTTCTGAAATTGTTCTGAATTTGAACCTCTATGAGCAATATATGATGATGTCGATCATCTGCTTGCAAAGTTATACTAGGCTGAGTTTTGTCTAGAATTGTGATCAAATCAAATGTTTGTGTTGTTATTTTATTTATTTATTTATTTATTTTTTATTTTTGGGGAAATGGCATGATAATACCACCTAAAAAGTTAACAATTTTCTGTTGTGGGTAATTTTCATATCAGGTGTAGTTTGTACATTTTTCATATACTTTTGTAATGAATATATCTAACTTGTGCGCCTAGGCTTAAGTTTGATAGGGCAGGATAATTGGACTAAATTTCATTATGATTGATACAAACAGGAACAGTTTTTTTTTTTCCTCAAAACCATTTTGATTTCAAGGAAATCAGTTCTTAAGGTTGAAGATTTGGACTTTAGAATATTCATATCAAGATTTAGTTAATTCTGACTTTAATTATATGTTTTAAATTTTGGCTATGAATGTTAAACATAGAGTAAACTGTTATTCTTAATGGTCTTAGCATTCTTATCCCCTCTTACATTACCTGTTTCCTGCACGGCCTACAAACCAGAATTTCCTTTATGCCAGTGGAATCATTTCTATTTCCATTTTTTGTGGTGATAACGATCTTACACATCGTTTTGTGTGTACCTTGTTATGGAGAATTTGGCATTCTTATGTTTTGATTACATGATCAGTTTGCCATCTCTTCCGGAATCATCACCCTTTGCACAATGGGAACTCTTTTTAAGTACAGTGACAAGTCTCTGGTGTTTGTGTACTTCTTCTGTTTCGGACTGAGCTCAATAACGTTATCATTTCTTATCTCTACATTCTTCAATCGAGCAAAAACTGCCGTAGCTGTTGGGATGCTTGCATTTCTTGCTGCTTTCTTTCCTTATTATACCGTGGATGATGAGGCTGTTTCTATGTAAGTACTTGGGATAAATTTTTGATTAGATAGATAACGTTGTTTGATGATTCTTAAGGCATTTCATTTGGTTATTTATAGGATATTGAAGGTCTTAGCATCTTTTCTATCACCAACAGCATTTGCATTGGGGTCTGTTAATTTTGCTGATTATGAACGTGCTCATGTTGGGCTCCGTTGGAGCAACATTTGGCGGGTATATTATATATATATATATATATATATATATATATCTTCTTCCTATATCCTTCAATTTTTCAAGAAGTTACTTGTTCAACTTTATTTCAGGAATCATCTGGGGTGTGCTTCTTGGTTTGTCTTCTGATGATGTTACTTGACACATTCTTATATTGTGCAATTGGCTTATATCTGGATAAGGTATAGTCCCACTACTTAAATTTTGTTGATATATGTTCACAAAATCATTGTGCTACTTGATTGGTTGACGGTTTCATTTTGATTAAGAGTTCTGATCTCCTTGACTAACGGGGAAATATATCTAATTAAATATGTTCTGATGTTGAATTTTATCTTTTTGAGATCAGGTCTTCCGTAGTGAAAATGGGATGCAGTTCACCTGGGTTTCCAAACTATTTAGTCCCTTCCGTAGGAGGAAACATACAAGATTACATTCTTCGTCCATTTCTTCAATTGGTAGCGACTTTGAGGAAAATGGCCATATGTTCGAAAGAGATGCATATAAACCTGCTCTGGAAGCCATAACCTTTGAAATGAAACAACAAGAAGTTGATGGGCGGTAAATATATCACTATCAATAAACGAGATTACATGCCAATGAACATGATAAGTTTTATCACATTCTCATTATTTATTTGGAATTTTGATATGCTTATCAGATGTATTCAGATTAGAAATTTGCATAAGGTGTACACTTCTAAGAAGTCGAGGTGCTGTGCTGTGAATTCTTTACAGCTGACCCTATATGAAAATCAAATTCTTGCCCTTTTAGGTAACACCAATATTACTTTCTTCTGCTTTTACATGCAACTAACTCCTCCATCAATAGCACCTCTCCAAATTCGCATTGTATTTGCTTTGATCAATTTTATGACAATGTTATCGTCAGTAGTGACTGGTTACCTCAATTATCTTCAGGACATAATGGAGCTGGTAAAAGCACAACAATGTCCATGCTTGTTGGTCTTGTTCATCCTACATCTGGGGATGCACTAGTTTTTGGAAAAAACATCTTAACAGATATGGTACTATCATTGATTCTGCTTTGTATGAGATATTTATGATGCTGAAAACATGATGGTAGTAATATTTCCTGGCATAAGAATAAAATTGAAGGTTTCCTAGTATATAAAGATAGACCACTAGAAAATTCAGTTCAGTCTTCTCTGCTATTTCCCAGTTTGTTGGAATTCATTTGATTTTTAGCTTTCGATTAACGGATTGAATTCTTGATGAAATTGTAAACCAATGTAGACTCATTAGGAGCACAAGTCCCTATGTCCCAAGGAGCATTCACTTTCCATATGGTATCTCTTTGCATGTAAAGCCACTTGAGTTTGAGAAATCTGCAAAATTTATCACACAGTGGGCTTGTATATGAGTTCATTCTCTTTTATGATTGGCCTCCGTACATCCTTTACATTCTTGTTAGTTAACCAGTTGCAATGGTGGTCTTGGTTAAATTACTGGTACCAGTTTCTTCTAATTGTCTTATGGCTTGAAGTATTCCTACCAAACCTGAGAAGTGTATCAAATCACATGCTTAAAAGTCTTATTATTAATAGGGATCACTTTTCTGGTTTTACAGGACGAAATACGCAAGAGTTTGGGTGTCTGTCCTCAATATGATATTCTTTTTCCAGAATTGACTGTAAGAGAAGTTTCTTCCACACTTTGCCAATTTCTTTGAATTCTCATGTGTACAATATTTTATATTTGATACCTAAGAAAAACTTTCCGAAGTTTGTGTTTTTGTTTTTATTATTTCATTTTCTTTGGATTCTCATGTGTACAATATTTTATATTTGATACCTAAGGAAACCTTTCCGAAGTTTGTGTTTTTGTTTTTATTATTTCATATTATTCACACGTCTGTTATTTTGTTCAATATATTTTAGTTGATTTCTTGTTTCTACATTGGCTTTTTAGTTGGAAGCCCCTAAATACAAATGATCCTGAACATTTAAGATGTAGTGATTTCTCTACCTTGGTGCTTTGAACCGTCGGAATTAATGCCATCCTTTTATCCTTTCAATTCTGTTTCTACCTTATATTTGAAACAAGAAGTTCCCTTTATCATTTGGATACTCAGGTGAAGGAGCATTTAGAAATATTTGCTAATATAAAAGGAGTTAGCGAAGATAGCTTGGCGAATATCGTAACTGACATGGCTGAAGAAGTAAGGTTTCTTCCTTTTCACTTTAGTTGTGTTTATCATATCTTCTGTTAGAGAAAGAAATTATTTCCCCCATTTTGTTTGTCAACTGGTCTTTGTATAATATGAGGGTGTGTAATCTAAGGCTCTATTATTTATAAATGGCATATGTCGCATGCAGCTAGATTGGCTTTCGTTTCATTTCATTGATGGATTTGAAATATCTACAATATCCTGATTGGAAAAGTGTTAATTTTGAAATAGTAATATGGATGATAATTGTTTTCATTTTGATGTCAAATGGATCATCTCATGTCAAATTGTCAATTAAACTTTGTTAAAGACGGGACATGGGCTTCTAATTAAAAACCAATTGACAATGAGTGGAAAGCCTGTGTTCTATATAAACAAGGGGGAATCCTACTATTCACTCGGTGTGGGATATCAACAAACTTATATCATCTTTGTGTTCTGTTGAGTTTCTGTAGGAATATTTGAAGAGTAGTTTTGTTATAATGTTTAAGTATCCAAGTGTGACATCCTCACTAATCTGAGTTTCTGTGTTGAGTTTTGTTATAATGAGTGGAAAATTGAAGGCAGGAATAACTTTGTTTGTAGTAAGATAGATGGATTTTCTTCCATGCTACCTTTCTTATTAGAATCAGCTAATCAGGGAAAAAGAAGAATCAACAAGAGTTTGGAATTCAGGAATGATAAAATCACCAATTTATACCTAATTCGTGTATATATATAAAATTGTTGCTGATCTTCATATTTCTCATCTGTTATTTCTTAAGGCCCTTGAATAATGTTCCCTACTTTCGTTGTCATGCAAGAACCAATTGCCTGTAGTAAACAGTGTATTCTGATTATTGATGATGCCATGATGGTGCCCTTATTGAGTTTCGGAAGTGACTAGCATGTGACCGGTTTAAATATTCAAAAATACTTAATGACGTAAAAGTAACTTCTCTGGAAGCTTGGGGATTGGCATGGGCTGTATGGATTTATACTATGAATTGAAATATGTGTATTCAAAGTTCAATTCGTTTTGTTTTCTTATTCAACTGTAGCTTACATGGGTACCCTGACTAATAAACCAGCTTATCTATTTTTCCTGTGTTACCTCACCTTTAATCACTTTACATGTGTGTTATGGTTTCTTATTTGGTTGTGTTTATTGATTGGATAGGTATGTGTATTCTCTGCAATGTTGTCTATAATTATTGCTGAGCATTTTTCTGTTTCACTGATGTCATTAGGTGGGTTTGGCTGACAAACTCAATACCGTTGCAAGGGCTCTTTCTGGTGGTATGAAGAGGAAGTTATCTCTCGGAATTGCGCTCATAGGAGACAGCAAGGTTTATAGAAGTTTCTGAATAGTCTTTGCTAATTCTGATTCTGAATCTTAGTAATATAGGCTTTTATTAATGTAATATAGGTTATTATACTTGATGAGCCCACAAGTGGAATGGATCCCTATTCAATGCGGTTGACATGGCAGCTCATCAAAAGAATTAAAAAAGGAAGGATAGTACTACTAACTACTCACTCCATGGATGAAGCTGATGCTTTGGGGGATCGGATAGCTATCATGGCTAATGGTCATCTCAAATGTTGTGGCAGGTTCTACCTACCCTGCTTTACAAAGTTCTTATGGCTGATCATTTCCATTCAATCATGTATTAAAACTTTATAATGGAAAAAGGGGAAATCAGATAGGGTTTTCATTTCCGCAATAGGGATGAAATGGAATGCAAGGGCTTACAGCAGAATAAAAAGATTGATGTTCAAGATTTAAGATAGTGATGTATAAAAGCAGACTTTGTGGTTTGTATTTTCCTTACTGTTCTGTAATCCAATCTTCTTTTCCTGGCCAGTTCCTTTTTCTTGAAGCAGCAATATGGTGTTGGTTATACTCTTACTCTTGTGAAGGTATGCATGTCTCACTCTATCTATGATGGTAGAGCTTTGAATTGGTGCTTCAATGTTTCCTCATCTTGATTGCTTTGTATTCAGAGTGCACCATCTGCCACTGCTGCTGCGGATATTGTTTACAGTCACATTCCATCAGCAACATGCGTGAGCGAAGTATTCTTCTAAATCAGTGAATGAGACTTCTATCATATACACAAGATGAATAACATAGAACTCTTATTACACTCTTATCATTTACTTAATACCCTATATCAGTAGTATTTGCAGCTATCCTTGATTTTAAAAAATAACAACTTTCTGAACATTCTGGGCTCTGCAGGTTGGTAATGAAATTTCCTTCAAGCTCCCTCTTGTGTCGTCATCATCCTTTGAAGACATGTTTCGAGAAATAGAGCATTGCATGCAAAGATCAAACTCTATTTCTGAAATTCATGACTGTGGGGATAGCATTTTTCTGGGCATTGAAAGTTATGGTATATCTGTCACGACTCTAGAAGAAGTCTTCCTTAGAGTTGCTGGAGGTGATTTTGATGAAGCTGAGTCTCTTGGTGAAGATAAGGCCCCAGAGACACCGTATGTGGAGGGAAATCGACCTTGCCAAATTAATATTGCAGAAAGAATATTCAGCTCAAAATTCTGCAGAAATTATGTTGAAGTTATTGCCTTTATATTTTCCATGATGGGGAAAGCTAGTAGTTTATTTTTTGCTGCTACAGTACACATCATGAAGTACATTAGTATGCAGTGTTGTTGCTCTGGTATACTCTCAAGGTCAACTTTCTGGAGACACTCAAAAGCATTATTGATAAAAAGAGCAGCGTCTGCTCGTCGTGATCAAAAAACGATTGTTTTCCAGCTCATAATTCCTGCCATCTTCTTGCTTTTGGGTCTTCTTATGATAAACCTTAGGCCTCATCCTGACCAGCAATCAATAACCTTCACAACCTCACACTTCAATCCTCTATTAACTGGTGGAGGTGGTGGTGGTCCAATTCCTTTCGATCTATCATTTCCCATCTCAAAGGAGGTTTTTTAAATTTCCCTGTTCTTGTATTGTGTGTTTATGCTTGTAAAATCAATTCTACATACCAAATGTTCTGCATATTCTGCAGGTTTCAGAACATGTACGTGGTGGGTGGATTCAAAGATATAGACCAACAGCATATGAATTTCCAGATTCAATGAAGGCATTAAATGATGCTATTGAAGCTGCAGGACCCACTTTGGGCCCTATTTTACTTTCAATGAGTGAATATCTCATGTCTAGCTTTAACGAATCCTACCAATCAAGGTGTTTTAATTTCTTTTCATTTTAGTCTTCTATCCACATTTTCCTGCTTTTCTCTGAGTATTATCTTTCCTAACATAGTATCCAGATGAATCTCATCCAGTTTTACCTAATGCATTATATAATTTTGCAAAGATGTATTATTGAGCTCCTGTGTAATGCAAACACTTATTTTCAGTATCGATCTTTTGTTATTCAAAGATCAAAGTCCTTGACAACTTCAAATTTAGTTTCAGTATAAGTAGTTGTTTTAGTTTATTTTTCTGTCATCAGTTCTGGATGAGATGTGGACCTCTTGGGTTGTAACAAGGATTTCCTATGGGTAAATTGGTTCCTCTAAAGAGAAATTATTGTGATTCTGTACCAAGTTTTGACCATTTGAGCTTTCAATGATGTGGATTTATTTATCACCCAACCTTTCAATGCAATGTATACAATCTGATTGTTGAGACAGGGTGGTGTTATGATTAGTTTTTTCGTGTTTATTCGTGAGAGATGACCTCTGATTTCTTACCTTTCGCTATATGCTGCTTTATAAATTTCCTGGTGATATGAAAGAAGGAAAGTCTTGGTGCACTGAACTTTTCATAAATCTACTAGCAGTAAATGCAACAACATTTCTGTCCTTTGTCCTAGTTAGTTTCTGCTCTGCTATCTAGGACAATATTTTATGTTTGCTTCCCATTTGGTTATGCAATTGAATTATGCTTTTTATTCTTATTATTTATTGTGCTTGTTTGTATACAGGTATGGAGCAATTGTTATGGATAAACAAAGCGAAGATGGGAGTTTAGGTTATACAGTTCTTCACAACAGTTCTTGCCAGCATTCTGCTCCAACCTTCATTAATTTGATGAACTCAGCAATTCTTAGGCTTGCAACTCTTAACACAAACATGACAATTCAAACACGTAACCACCCGTTACCAATGACAGCGAGTCAAATCCAGCAAAATCATGTACGTTTAAAATTGCAGAGTCATTGGAATTCATGTTTGGCCTTTTTCAAAAATTCACCATCAAATATGTACTCTTTTCAATATTGATACAGTTTTCTAACAAATTACTATGCTTCTATTCATTGTCATGGGTAAATATGTCGGGAAAATTGAACTCAAATTTTGTGATGATTTTTGAACTTAACACTGATGGTTGAGAGTAAAATTAGTGTGTGTGTTATCTCTGGTATGTGTCTTAAGCTGTTGCCCAAAGTTATACATGTGGTTGTATATGCGGCATCCTGAAATTCTACTGAAAAATATTCTTCCCAACATGTTCATCTTCCGAGTTTTCACTCTGCCATTAATTTTTTGTGGTTGATTTGTAGGATCTTGATGCATTTAGAGTTGCTATTGTGGTTACTATTGCCTTCTCATTCATTCCTGCTTCATTTGCGGTGGCTATTGTGAAGGTAACACGATGGGAACTTCATTATCTATTTTTTAAACAACTGTAAGCAACTAGAGAAATATCAGTAGATGTAAAGCACAAAGGTCATATTCTGCTTACTATTCCATTCTTCGGTGGTTTGTTATGTTCAAATAAACTATGATTACTCTGAGGGGTCCATTTGTTTTTACAGTGGCCTAATTTCCTCTTCTGGTGAGAATTCATAGTGAAAAAGCTGTATCCTAAGTTTAGGGCTTTGGTGCTTTAGGAAAAATGTCCATTCACCAATAACAATGCTGGTGTATATAAAGCATTTAGTGTAGAAAGTAAAGAGCTCACTAGGATGAAAATTCATAATACCTTTCCTATCTGAACTAGCATCCATCCTCGCTATCCTTTTTTCCTTAAGCCAGCAAAGGGAAGATTGAACTCTACATAAGAATGATAATAGAATGAGAAGCGTAAAGCCCATCTTGTAGCTAATTGACTGCGCATGATTCAACACTAGTAGAAATTCCTGGATCCTAGCTGCCATGGTGGAAAGATCCTTGTCTTGTGACTCATTACTTGAGCAGAAAGTTTACTCATGCTAATGTGATCTTTTTGTCTATAACTTTTAGTGCTGCATGTAGTTCATATTGTCTTCTTAACCATGGTTCAGCTAGCTACGAAAACATTTTTTTTCCTGGTTTGTTTTCTCCTCACACCGCTAGCCCACATGATGTCCGTTGTTTCTTACAAATCTTGATTGTATATACAAAATCCAGGTATGTTTTTGATATGCTTGACAGAATGGTTAAAAGGGCAAAATGGGTGTAAGTTTATGGTTGCAAGCCTGATAGGTAGTTTATACTCTACAACATTGCTCCTTTGTGCCACTTTTTAGTGTGGTTTTGTACATACATCATCTTCTTCTTCATCCTCTATGCCATTATGCCATTCTGGTTTTGTAAATTGACTTGAAAAATATGCTTTAGTTGATGGGGCTGACAATGCATGTAGATGATAATGGAAATGTTAACAGAGTTCCGTTTCATTACCAAAAAACTAAACCAATTACAAGATATATACACTTCACAATGGGCCATAGGAAAGCAGCCCAATATACTCTAAACAACTAGGCAGCCCAATATACTCTAAACAACACAACTAAACTACACAACATAATTCTAACACTCCCCCTCAAGCTGGAGCATATAAGTCATATGATCCAAGCTTGTTACAAATGTATCGAATACGAGGTCCCCGAAGGGATTTAGTCAGAATATCAGCTAACTGATCATTGGAAGGAATGTAACTCGTAGCGATACATCCAGATAACACTTTCTCGCGGATGTAGTGACAATCTACTTCAATATGTTTAGTTCGTTCATGAAACACTGGATTGGAGGCAATATGTATGGCAACTTGGTTATCACAAATTAGCTTCATTTGAGACACATCAATGACCTTCAATTCATGGAGCAACTGTTTTACCCAAACTAATTCTTGAGCTGCCAAAGCCATAGCTCGATACTCTGCTTCAGCAGTAGATCGTGACACAACACCTTGCTTTTTGCTCTTCCAAGACACTAGATTACCCCCTACAAAGACGCAATACCCAGAGGTAGACCGCCTATCAGTAGGAGACCCTGCCCAATCAGCATCCGAGTACCCAATCACTTCAGTATGCCCATGATTGGTATATAACAGACCATTACCAGGTGATCCCTTAATGTACCTCAAGATACGCATAACTGCAGTCCAATGAGCAGTACATGGAGATTCCAAGAACTGGCTTACCACACTAACAACAAAAGAAATATCTGGCCGAGTGAGTGTAAGGTAGTTAAGCTTACCCACCAATCTCCTATAACTGCCAGCATCAGCAAGAGGCTCCCCCTGACCAGGAAGTAGTTTAGAGTTAGGATCCATTGGAGAATCAACTGGTTTACAATTGGTCATTCCAGTTTCTTCTAAGATATCCAAGGCATATTTTCGTTGAGAAATAATGATTCCACAACTAGATTGTGCAACCTCAATGCCAAGAAAATATTTGAGAGGACCTAAATCTTTAGTTTGAAGGTGCTTGTGGAGATGTTCTTTCAATCTGGTAATCCCTTCTAGATCATCCCCAGTGATAACAATATCATCAACGTAGACAAGAAGGAGCAGGCACTGGCCCGACGAATTATGTTGATAAAAAACAGAGTAATCTTTAACACTTCGAGTCAATCCAAATTCTTGTACGACGGAACTAAATCGTCCAAACCAAGCACGTGGAGATTGCTTTAAGCCATATAAAGACCGACGGAGTCTGCAGACCAAATTAGACTCCCCCTGCGCAACAAAACCTGGTGGTTGCGCCATATATACCTCCTCATGTAGATCGCCATGAAGGAATGCGTTCTTAATATCAAGCTGGTGGAGTGACCATGAATAAGTAGCAGCCAAAGATAAGAACAACCGAACAGAGGGCATTTTAGCAACCGGCGAAAAAGTCTCCGTATAATCCTCACCATAGACCTGTGTAAACCCCTTGGCAACCAATCTTGCCTTAAGGCGATCAACTTGGCCATCAGGGCCAACTTTAACAGCATAAATCCACCTGCAATCAACCACAGACTTGCCCTGAGGCAATGGAACTAACTCCCACGTACCTGAACCATCCAAGGCAGCCATCTCATCTAGCATTGCTTGGCGCCACCCAGGGTGAGAAAGTGCTTCACGAAGAGACTTAGGAAGGGGAACTGAAGACACATTAGATAGAAGAGCACAATAGGAAGGGGAAAGACGATGATAACTAAGACAGTTATAAATAGGATGAGGATTACGAGTCGTACGATTACCTTTGCGGAGGGCAAGAGGCTGATCATCAACGGAAGCAGGAATCGCAGACGGAGAAGAGACCGGAGACGAACGTGAGTCATCAGAAGCACCATCCATGTTAGTGGTAATGGGATCAAGTGTAGTTGGAAGAGAAGTCGATATGGTGGAAGGTTTAGGACGGCGACGATAGACCTGCAATGGTTGAGGTTGTGGGGACTCTGAGGGAACATCTAAATCAATAGTTAAAGATGGGATAGGTAAGACATCAGAGACACAAGGAGGAGAGGAATGAGAGTAAAACGGAGTGGACTCGAAAAAAGTGACATCAGCAGAAAAGTAATAACGACGAGTGTCTGGGGAATAACACTTATAGCCCTTTTGAAGGCGAGAATACCCAAGGAAGACACACTTAAGAGACTTAGGAGCAAATTTATCCCGATTTGGAGAGTGATCTTGGACAAAACATGTACAACCAAAAACCCGAAGAGGTAAATGATAAAGAGGGTCATGAGGAAATAACAATTGATGAGGAATTTTACCTTGAAGAACAGATGAGGGCATGCGATTGATTAAGTAACAAGCGGTAAGTACAGCGTCAGCCCAAAAGGACAATGGAACATGATGATGGATGACAAGTGTGCGAGCAGTTTCAATGAGATGACGATTCTTGCGCTCAGCAACACCATTTTGTTGGGGTGTGTATGCACAAGAAGAATGGTGTAATATCCCATGAGATGAGAGAAAACGGGTCATAGAATCAGAGAAATACTCTGGAGCATTATCACTACGCAACACTTTAATAGGAACCCCAAATTGTGTGTGAATTTCATTATAAAACTCCTCAAAAATAGAAAAAATCTCAGACCGATTTTTCATAAGATAGACCCAAGTACACCGAGAGAAATCATCAACAAATGTAACAAAATAACGAAAACCAAACACAGACTGAGTTCGACTCGGACCCCATATGTCAGAATGAACTAAACCAAAAGGTACATCGACTCTATTATTGACTTGCTTAGGGAACGAAGTACGAGACTGTTTCCCAAGTTGACAGGACTCACAAGAGAAAGACGACAAATGAGACAAATTGGGGACAAGACTTTGTAACTTGGACAGACACGGGTGGCCCAAACGTTGGTGAAGGAGTTCTGGAGAGATGGTGGATGAGCACACAACGGAAGGATAAGTGTGAGGTGATGGAAGGTGAAGATGGTAAAGCCCATGTAACTCACGTCCGGCGCCAATCACCTGTCCCGTGCTGCGATCCTGGATAGAAAAAGAATCAGCGTCAAATGTGATAGAACAATTTGTTGAGAGAGTTTTTCTTATTCAACCACACAATAAAAACACCCAATTACAACTAAGGCAATTACCAGATATATACACCTCCTAATGGGCCATAGGAAGGCAGCCCAATATACTCTAAACAACACAACATAATTCTAACACTCCCCCTCAAGCTGGAGCATATAAATCATATGATCCAAGCTTGTTACAAATGTATCGAATACGAGGTCCCCGAAGGGATTTAGTCAGAATATCAGCTAACTGATCATTGGAAGGAATGTAACTCGTAGCGATACATCCAGATAGCACTTTCTCGCGGATGTAGTGACAATCTACTTCAATATGTTTAGTTCGTTCATGAAACACTGGATTGGAGGCAATATGTATGGCAGCTTGGTTATCACAAATTAGCTTCATTTGAGACACATCAATGACCTTCAATTCATGGAGCAACTGTTTTACCCAAACTAATTCTTGAGCTGCCAAGGCCATAGCTCGATACTCTGCTTCAGCAGTAGATCGTGACACCACACCTTGCTTTTTGCTCTTCCAAGACACTAGATTACCCCCTACAAAGACGCAATACCCAGAGGTAGACCGCCTATCAGTAGGAGACCCTGCCCAATCAGCATCCGAATACCCAATCACTTCAGTATGCCCATGATTGGTATATAACAGACCATTACCAGGTGATCCCTTAATGTACCTCAAGATACGCATAACTGCAGTCCAATGAGCAGTACATGGAGATTCCAAGAACTGGCTCACCACACTAACACCAAAAGAAATATCTGGCCGAGTGAGAGTAAGGTAGTTAAGCTTACCCACCAATCTCCTATAACTGCCAGCATCAGCAAGAGGCTCCCCCTGACCAGGAAGTAGTTTAGAGTTAGGATCCATTGGAGAATCAACTGGTTTACAATTGGTCATTCCAGTTTCTTCTAAGATATCCAAGGCATATTTTCGTTGAGAAATAACGATTCCACAACTAGATTGTGCAACCTCAATGCCAAGAAAATATTTGAGAGGACCTAAATCTTTAGTTTGAAAGTGCTTGTGGAGATGTTCTTTCAACCTGGTAATCCCTTCTAGATCATCCCCAGTGATAACAATATCATCAACGTAGACAAGAAGGAGGAGGCACTGGCCCGAAGAATTATGTTGATAAAAAACAGAGTAATCTTTAACACTTCGAGTCAATCCAAATTCTTGTACGACGGAACTAAATCGTCCAAACCAAGCACGTGGAGATTGCTTTAAGCCATATAAAGACCGACGGAGTCTGCAGACCAAATTAGACTCCCCCTGCGCAACAAAACCTGGTGGTTGCGCCATATATACCTCTTCATGTAGATCGCCATGAAGGAATGCGTTCTTAATATCAAGCTGGTGGAGTGACCATGAATAAGTAGCAGCCAAAGATAAGAACAACCGAACAGAGGGCATTTTAGCAACCGGCGAAAAAGTTTCCGTATAATCCTCACCATAGACCTGTGTAAACCCCTTGGCAACCAATCTTGCCTTAAGGCGATCAACTTGGCCATCAGGGCCAACTTTAACCGCATAAATCCACCTGCAATCAACCACAGACTTGCCCTGAGGCAATGGAACTAACTCCCACGTACCTGAACCATCCAAGGCAGCCATCTCATCTAGCATTGTTTGGCGCCACCCAGGGTGAGAAAGTGCTTCACGAAGAGACTTAGGAAGGGGAACTGAAGACACATTAGATAGAAGAACACAATAGGAAGGGGAAAGACGATGATAACTAAGACAGTTATAAATAGGATGAGGATTACGAGTCGTACGATTACCTTTGCGGAGGGCAAGAGGCTGATCATCAACGGAAGCAGGAATCGCAGACGGAGAAGAGACCGGAGACGAACGTGAGTCATCAGAAGCACCATCCATGTTAGTGGGAGTGAGAATGGTGGAAGGTTTAGGACGGCGACGATAGACCTGCAATGGTTGAGGTCGTGGGGACTCTGAGGGAACATCTAAATCAATAGGTAAAGATGGGATAGGTAAGACATCAGAGACACAAGGAGGAGAGGAATGAGAGTAAAACGGAGTGGACTCGAAAAAAGTGACATCAGCAGAAAAGTAATAACGACGAGTGTCTGGGGAATAACACTTATAGCCCTTTTGAAGGCGAGAATACCCAAGGAAGACACACTTAAGAGACTTAGGAGCAAATTTATCCCGATTTGGAGAGTGATCTTTGACAAAACATGTACAACCAAAAACCCGAAGAGGTAGATGATAAAGAGGGTCATGAGGAAATAACAATTGATGAGGAATTTTACCTTGAAGAACAGATGAGGGCATGCGATTGATTAAGTAACAAGCGGTAAATACAGCGTCAGCCCAAAAGGACAATGGAACATGATGATGGATGACAAGTGTGCGAGCAGTTTCAATGAGATGACGATTCTTGCGCTCAGCAACACCATTTTGTTGGGGTGTGTATGCACAAGAAGAATGGTGTAATATCCCATGAGATGAGAGAAAACGGGTCATAGAATCAGAGAAATACTCTGGAGCATTATCACTACGCAACACTTTAATAGGAACCCCAAATTGTGTGTGAATTTCATTATAAAACTCCTCAAAAATAGAAAAAATCTCAGACCGATTTTTCATAAGAAAGACCCAAGTACACCGAGAGAAATCATCAACAAATGTAACAAAATAACGAAAACCAAACAAAGACTGAGTTCGACTCGGACCCCATATGTCAGAATGAACTAAACCAAAAGGTACATCAACTCTATTATTGACTTGCTTAGGGAACGAAGTACGAGACTGTTTCCCAAGCTGACAGGACTCACAAGAGAAAGACGACAAGTGAGACAAATTGGGGACAAGACTTTGTAACTTGGACAGACACGGGTGGCCCAAACGTTGGTGAAGGAGTTCGGGAGAGATGGTGGATGAGCACACAACGGAAGGATAAGTGTGAGGTGATGGAAGGTGAAGATGGTAAAGCCCATGTAACTCACGTCCGGCGCCAATCACCTGTCCCGTGCTGCGATCCTGGATAGAAAAAGAATCAGCGTCAAATGTGATAGAACAATTTAAGGACTGTGTGAGCTTACTTACAGAAAGAAGACTAAAGGGACAATTAGGAACATATAGGACAGAATCAAGAGACATGTTTGGCAAAGGATGGGCACGACCAATGGCTTTTGCAGAGGCTTGAGAGCCATTAGCCATTGTAACAGAAGGTAAAGGACAAGAAGAATTTAAATGTGAGAAAAGACGAGGGTTACCAGAGACATGATCAGAAGCACCTGAATCAATAACCCAAGGGCTTACTGGGACAGATTGGGAGAAGCAAGCAACACTATTTCCCGAGTGAGCAACCTCCTCAATAGTAGATGGAGATGGCTGCTTGGAGGTTTGGTATGCGAGATAGTCTTCATAATCCTTCCCTGTCAACAGTAAAGAATGATTGCTAGATGTATTGGGAGAAGTATCTGTGTGAGCAATATTAACATTAGCACGAGGATGTCGGCCATGTAACTTGTAACACCGTTCACGAACATGGCCCAACTTGTGACAATAAGAGCAACGAGGGCGATTGGCGTTATTGCGAAAGCCTCCATGAGAAATAGTTTCACCTTTGTGGATCTGTGGTGCAGTAGAAAGTAATGCCGATCGATCATTCGGGGATGCTGCTGTTAAGGAGGAAACACGAAGAAGCCGAGAGAACACATCCTCAAGAGTTGGAATCGAAGAGCTAGACAAAAGTTGATCACGAACCGCACTCAAATCAGGTCCCAAAGTAGCTAGAGCACACACCATAAAGAATTTATCTCTTTGGGCAAGTTCTTGAGAGGCATCCTTGCCAGGAGGCAGAACAGAATTAAACTCTGCTTTAATGGATGAGAGTTTACCCAAAAATTCAGGGATAGAAAGGCCTGATTGACGAAGATCCAACAAATTTGATACGGTTGAATAAAGACGCTGGATATCATTGGTGTAAAGAATTTCTGCCTGTTTCCATAGCTCACAGCAAGTGGTAAAGTTAGTAAAAATAGGATGTAGAGAGGGATCAATGGATTGCCACATAAGACTACACAACAAAGCATCTGCTTTCACCCATGCAGTCTTTTCCTTGTCGTCAATTTGAGCTGCCGAAGTGGTGAGATGATCGGACAAACCTTGTCCCATACACCACATGCGGACAGCCCTTGCCCATGATGAATAATTGATTCCACCAATCAATTTTTCCGTGGCAATAGCCGGAGAGGGTGATAATGTGCCAGAAAAAGACATGCTAGGAATGTAGAGAGCTGGGAAAAAGTCTTAGCAGATTTTTGAAATCTGAAAGGGCAGACCTGAACAGGTCTGAAAGTGGCCGGAACCGGCGGCGGCGGCGCAGGGAGGCGGCGACGGTGGCGGCTCAGGGAGGCGGCAACGACAGCGGCAGCGGGCTGGGTGAGCGAGGCCGTCTCCTGCGAACTCCGGCGACAGCTCCGGCGGCGCGAGGGCAGCGAGCGCAGCAGCAGCGGCTCCTGCGAACTCCGGCGAGCGCAGCAGTGGGCTGGGCGAGCTGCGAACTCCGGCGGCGGCGCGAGGGCAGCAAGCGCAGGCTGGGCGAGCTGCGAACTCCGGCGGCGGCGCGAGGCTTGCAGCGCCGAGCGGCTGGGCGGGCGGCGTCGGGAGGCGCGGCTGGGCGGGCGGCGTCGGGAGGCGCGGCGGCGTCGGGCGGCGCGGCAGTGGGCAGGCAGTCCTAAGTTAGGGTTAGGGTTTTTGGATGTTGGGGCTCTGATACCATGTTAACAGAGTTCCGTTTCATTACCAAAAAACTAAACCAATTACAAGATATATACACTTCACAATGGGCCATAGGAAAGCAGCCCAATATACTCTAAACAACTAGGCAACCCAATATACTCTAAACAACACAACTAAACTACACAACATAATTCTAACAGGAAACTTGAGTAATGATTATGTGATCATGGCATATAAATGAACATCAACTTAGTGTTATGCAGCTTCTTTGCAGCTTGTACTTAATGGTGAGAGAATAGTGGTGGGTGCATAAATGTAACTTTCTAAATGCTTTACTTTTGTGGTTATGCTTTAGACAGGCTTTGATATGATGATGCTTGGGTTTTAATTCGCATTTACTATTTGATATTAAATTAGACTCAATCCACAAGTAATTCTTAAGAATGATTAATATGTCCCCCACTTGTCTTCCCTTTGTAAGCAGCATGGTTGATTGTGTTTAATAGTTTGGTGAGGGGCTGTTGATTAAAAAAATGGTTTACAGCTTTGGTTGACTTGCTATGCTGAGAATATATTCACAGTGATATTATTAGAAGTTACAAGAGCGGGCATTTTAAATTTGTAATTTTATGTGTTCAACTATAGACCATGTGATAGTAGTTTTTATGTTTATAATGAAGGAACGTGAAGTAAAAGCCAAGAATCAACAATTGATCAGTGGGGTATGATCTTTCTTATTTTCTTTACAAATTTGCCTTCTTTATTTGTCCAAGTTTATCTGAGGCAGGCAGTATGCTATTCTCAAATCCTTTTAGGTGTCCATAGTGTCGTATTGGGCTTCCACATACTTTTGGGATTTCATCAGCTTCTTGTTTCCAACATCTTTTGCAATCTCGCTCTTTTGCATTTTTGGTAAGTTATTTGCTCCCTCACCCAGTTAAAGCTGCTATACATTTAACCTCATTTGTATTAAGGTTTCACCTAAGAAACATGCATTGAATGTTTTTGAACATATATCTGCTGTATAATCTTCCAATTAAATTGTCCTAATGCCAAGTTTCCATTTGCCTAACTGATAAGTGTTGATTAATTGATCCCATAATTTATTTATTTATTTTTAATCTCGGTGTACAGGCTTAGATCAATTCATTGGGAAGGAATCTCTTTTGTCAACTGTCCTCATGTTCCTGGGATATGGTTTATCAGTAGCATCATCTACGTATTGCCTCACTTTTTGCTTTTCTGAACATAGCATGGCCCAGGTATTGATTGTTGGTAGTCATTAGTTTGTGATTGTTATGGACTCTGTTTGATCATTGATGATATACTGAAAAATTTTCTACATGTTTGCAGAATGTAGTCCTCTTGGTGCATTTTTTTACTGGGCTCATACTTATGGTTCTATCTTTCATAATGGGGCTTCTGGAATCCACATCCCGAGCTAATTCTCATCTGAAGGTTCAATTGTTATTCTTGCGTTCCTAGAAATATTATGGTGCATTTAGGTGGTGTTGACAAATTTTTTTCCCAAGTCTCAAATATCCTTTCACTTAGCTATTGTTGCTTAGATTTCCCTGATGTTTCAATTTACTAAAATAGCCTGTTTTTACTGCTAATTAACTAGATCTGCATGGAAATTTGCAACATGGGGGTATTCCTTGCCACATTATCTTTGATTTCCTTTTCATACTCTTTATGAGCATGTACAACTCAATAGGTATGTTACTTGTTGAGTTTCCTTTTGATTCGGATGAGATCCAAAACTATTTTCAGTTGCCTTTTGGTTAAGTTATGGTCAACCAGCTTAGTTAACTTTGACTGTTATGTCTTAATGCTATTGTGTTGAAAATATGACTTCTTGGTGATTTAATGTATTCCTTTAGGCACAAGAAACAGAAATGACTATGTTCATCTAACAGATGGTATTATTTTCCAGAACATCTTCAGATTGTCACCTGGATTTTGCTTTGCTGATGGCTTAGCCTCATTAGCTCTTCTGCGACAAGGGATGAAAAAGGGATCTGGTGATAAAGTATATGATTGGAATGTTACTGGTGCCTCTATATGCTATTTGGTTGCAGAGGTGCTTCTCTAATGTCAGGGTTTAATAAAATTTGAGTCATGTCAGGGTGTAATGATAAGTTTTCCTTACGTTTGGGTGCACTAAATATTACATTGTCTGCATTTTCGTCTTTTGTTCTAGCTATTTTATCTCTATGAACTTGATTTAATTGGGTGTCCTTGAAAGTAGAAAACTATCGTTTCAATTTATAGCAACGATTCTATTGTTTAATAGTATTAAGTTTGTGTTTGGTTCAAATAAGGACTTGTCGGAATGATATAATTGTTTGAATTGCTAGAGCTTTTGAAAATAACTTTATATTTAGCTTCTCCACAAATCTTTCTATTATGCATGTAGGAATCTATTTTATAAAGGGTCTTCAGATATGAGGAAAGTCTTTTTTGCATCACAGTCAATGATTGTTTCCTTCAAAAGTGTTGCAAACTGAGCTCCATTTGTCTCTAAGTTCATATTTTACCTATACAGTGTTGTAATTTTCAAAATGTGAACTCTGGCTCCAATGATCGTACTTACTACAGAGACTACGCTCATGGTCCTATGCATAAATCATGTCACGGGATGGATAGTTTAGTTTATTCTCTCATCTTAATTCAATGTGACCTCTTGGGTATATAAATAATTCTACATGCACTAGGTTCGATGACCACCTTGTATGTTTACTGTGAGTTCATTGCAATATAGCAAATAGACATTATTGAAAGAGAAACAATTTAAGGTACAGTAGAAAGAAACTATTATGTATTATCATAAGGCTCTAAGAGTTGATACAAGATTGTATTATTCAGTCTAACATTTTATGCACTGAGGGTTGTTTATTGTCTATGTGATTTTTTATTAACTTACTTTCGTCTTGTGTAGGGTATACTTTACTTTGTTTTGACACTTATTCTTGAGGTCCTGCTTCCTCTCAAGATAAATTTTTCCATAGCCCCTGATCTGTGGAAGAGTGCTAGAAAATTTTGTTTGCCTTCCAATAGTTCTTTGGAACCTCTTCTTAAATCATCTTCTGGAGAGACTTGCAATTTTGAGGAGGACATCGATGTGCAAGCAGAAAGAAATAGAGTTCTATCTGGCAGAGTTGGCAGTGCAATTATCTACCTGCGTAATCTTCGAAAGGTCTCATACTGTGTGTTTCAACTTGTTGATTGAACTGAGATGTACTCATTCCTAAATTAACATATGCTTATGTGTTTCAGGTATATCCAGGAAGGAAGAATCAAGGCTCAAAAATTGCTGTTGATTCATTAACATTCTCAGTTCCAGAAGGGGAATGTTTTGGTTTTCTAGGAACCAATGGTGCTGGAAAAACGACAACTCTGTCTATGCTGTCTGGTATGACAGTGTATTAGCTGGCTAAAATGAATCAGATGTTTTGTTAAATGTAATATATTGAATAGACTATGATACTCATCTACTTTTTGAATCTCAGGAGAAGAATGCCCCAGTGATGGAACTGCTTACATTTTTGGTAAAGATATAAAATCAAACCCAAAGGCTGCTAGACAACATGTATGTCCTGTTATCCCTCGTTTGAATCTGTTTCAATTTTGTGTTCATTATGCGTGTAACAAATTTTTTCTATGACTGCTAAACTATCAAATTTCTGTATTAGATTGGGTATTGTCCACAATTTGATGCCCTGCTTGAATTTGTCACGGTCCGGGAGCACCTTGAACTCTATGCCAGGATAAAAGGAGTCCAAGACAGCGAACTTGAGCATGTAAGCAGCATGCCAATACATCCCTGCAGTACAGTATTTGTAGTTGAAAAGATTAATTTTAGCTGCAGAGCTACCATTGTTCTTTTTTCAGATTGTATCAATTTTTCCCTTGAGAAAGATCATGACAGCTTGAAGCTAGATATGTCTATAAACACTGGCATGATTGGGTTACAACTTTTAATCTAAATCAAAATTTGTTTATTTCCTTGTGACTGTCACATGCGGATTCGACCATCCACTAATATTGGTTTTATATACAGTGAAAAATACCTTTGTTTAGGTAAGCAAGTCAAATTTTGTATAGTGGCAAAACCCCATATGGTCTTTTGTGGTTTTATGCAAATGATTCCTGATACTTGTGATAATTACAGGTTGTCATAGAAAAGTTGGTGGAGTTTGACTTGCTGAAACATGCTGATAAGCCATCATATGCATTAAGTGGAGGAAACAAACGAAAATTGTCTGTTGCAATTGCTATGATTGGAGATCCACCACTAGTCATTCTTGATGAACCATCAACTGGTATTCATCTCTAGACTCTCTAATCCTTATCTTCCGATCTTATTAAAGATGGGATAGAACTTTCAACTCAAAATCGAAGTTGACGATAAGTGGATTGGCCCTTGGCCCATATAAATTAGCTGACATCCCACTATATATCCAATGTGTCACTCCCCTTCAAGATGATATTTCATCTTGAAATTGAATCCCATGTTCAGGATTGACTACATACCCATCACAGGTATCTATGGCTCCAATACCATGTTAAAGAGGGACATGAGAGCCCAATTGCCAATTCTTTTTGCGCCATGGTATCAAAGTCATTAGTACCCATGAAGGATATGTTGTCAAACCTGAATGTGGAATTTGATTTCGAGAAGAATATCATCTCGAATGGGGTGTGTTGTATGCCCCTCATCGAGCTGATGCCAATTAGTTTTTAGTTTGAACCTCATGTCCCTTGTTTACTTTTCCCATGCCATAAATTGCTTTCTTAAAATAGAATGCCGGAATGATGGATGTGTTTTATGGAGAAAATAGTTTGGCTTATGATATGCATGGAAAGTTTTGTTTACCATATATTTACCTCATATTTTACTTAGAAATATATAGGAGGCATCTTTGTTAGTGATGAACCTTAATGAGTAACTAGACTTGAATTGTGTTGCAAACTTGCAATGTTTATTTGTGCATTCAGTTTGAGATAACTCCTGTTTAATATATATGTGTGTATATATATATATATGTGTGTGTGTGTGTGTGTGTGTGTGAGATATGCAACTTGCTTGCACAAATTAAGTTTTGTTGACATATACATTAATTAAAGAGATATAAGGGATAGGTGACTAAAGAGATAAGACTGCATGGTTCTTGAAATGACCCAGTTTTAATGACACCAAATGGGTTTTTAATATTCTGATTTTTGGTACAATAACCTTGCAGTGTCAAAATGAAATCAGCTCCCTCATGGTATATAGAAGTAGTTGTAATGACATTGTTCTATTTCTTCTTGAATGTTTTTCGTGAAAATCTCTTCTGATGCACCTCTCATGTGAGTTCTTACGTTTTGTTGCTTGTGTGAACAAATAGGTTATTTTGAGGTTCAGTTATTTAAGTGGAATTTTCTGTTATTATTCTTATGGTAGGACTAGGTCACAAATTTAGACACTAACAATCCCCTCTTTTGATGAGCAACTCGTTTGGAAAACCCCCCCTCAAGAACCATAAATCCGAGAAAATTCTTTCTGTTTATTCCATAGTGTCATTATTTTTATATACTTCAAATAACAAAGAAAAGAATTCCCAATTAATAGGTTTCTAGAGTACAGCTTCCTTTCATTTTTGATATTGTTATCCCATAAAATCAACTCTTAAGTTATTTTAGACTACAGCTCCCATCAAATCATGTTGCTTATTCGAAACAGGTTATTGTCTTAACAAGGAAGACATTTAGTAACTTCTGAGGAGCTTTGAACCTTCCAGTTTTTATTCCCTTTACTTTCTGGTCTCAAAAAGATATTTATCCCTATCTTTAGGTATGGATCCCATAGCCAAGAGATTCATGTGGGATGTCATATCACGTTTGTCCACTCGAAGAGGGAAGACTGCTGTTATTCTTACTACTCATAGCATGAACGAAGCTCAGGCCCTCTGCACCAGGATTGGCATAATGGTATTTCCCTAGACATATATCCTGATTAAGCTATTTTGAATGATAGAAAGGGATGTATTATTTCTCACGTGCTGGAACTGCCTATGTTTAAAGGTTGGTGGCAAACTAAGATGCATTGGAAGTCCTCAGCATTTAAAGAACAGATTTGGCAATCACCTAGAATTAGAGGTAACTTTGCCAACATTGATCTTAATATAGATGGTCTGTGATTGTGCTTTCATATTCGTAATTATTTATTTTTTTCTTCTTTAGGTTAAACCCTCTGAAGTGAGCTCTTCAGACTTGAATGCCTTGTGCCAAACGATTCAAGAGAAGTTTTTAGATATTCCCTCGCCTTCACGGAGCATATTCAATGACCTTGAAGTTTGCATAGGTGGTAATGATGGCAGCACATCTGCTGAAAAAGCAGCCGAGATCAGCTTGTCAAGAGAAATGATTGTTGCAGTCGGACAGTGGCTTGGAAATATAGAAAGAGTAAAGATTCTTGTATCCACTAATCGTGATTCTTGTGGGGCCTTCGGTGATCAGTTGTCAGAGCAATTGCTTCGTGATGGTATGATAATTGGTCCATGTCCAGCTCTGAATTATTAGTTTTAGGTTTGTTTTATGAGTAGAATTTTCTCACAATATCTAATTATTGTTATTTGGGATTTTATTTCTCAGGAGGTATACAATTGCCCGTATTTTCAGAGTGGTGGTTAACCAAAGAAAAATTTGCTATGATCGATTCATTTGTTCAGTCTTCCTTCCCTGGTGCTACATACCAAGGTTGCGATGGATTGAGTGTTAGATATCAGGTAGTCCCTGACTCCCTTCCATCATTCATGACATATTGACAATTAACCCATTTAAAATTTGAATCTTGTTGGCCAATGTACATTATATTTTATGTGGATCCCGTCACAATTTCATGATTTGGCAAGATGGGATTTAAGTTTCGGAACTTCGTAATTACAAAATGTGGCCAGAATTGGATCTGTTAAGTGCATGTGTTCCCACCTCACTGGCCCCTAATGGCCTAATTTCCAAATTAAAATTTGCGAAGCTGTGTTTTGATTTTTACAATCTGGAAAGTGATGGTTCCATTTTGCCCGATCGATAAACCAAATAACAACAATGAAAATATTCTATATGGTCCGTGCCCTTTAAGACTTGTTTAAGTACCCGTGTCTTGATCCTATGTTATGTGTATTGTAGCTTCCATACTACAGAGACCTCTCCCTTGCTGATGTTTTTGGGCACATGGAAAAGAACCGGTAACTTTTTTCTCATTTTTTCCCCTCCATTTATCCCTTGTTCATTTGCCTCAGTTGACATTGATGGATGTATGATTTATTGTGTTGGCACTGCAGAAATTCACTTGGTATTTCAGAGTATAGCATCAGCCAGTCTACCCTTGAAACAATATTTAACCATTTTGCATCCAATCCATAAGAACACAGGTATAAAACGACACGAACACTTATTATGGTAAAGCAATTGTATGTATTAAGTGTAATTTTGAATCTTAAAAGTTTACATTGTAATTTGTAAATGTATGCTGTGTGCCTCGTGTTTATATATATAGAGCACAGTATAAATTTTCAATTGATGGCTTCAGGGCAGTTCCGCAATGGGGATGAGACAGTTAATTCATATATTCCCCTATTTAATGACAGAAGCATATGGAGTGCTAGGTGAGTTTTTTAAATCACCGTGCTGATAAAAGGATTTTGTTCTAAGTCCTTTATACAAAAAAATGTTACTGTGCACACAAACGTCGCGCCTTTTTTATTTTTATTTTTTTAAAATTTTTTTTGTGGTTTATTTGGGTAAACATTGACACTCATGTGTTGACAAAGGTGTGTGAGAGCTCAAGTTACAAAATTACAAAAGGTGAGGGATAGGTTCGATCTACTCACACAATATTGATAATCAAATTACAAATTGCTTATGTAAGAATTTTACAACTATTTTATTGATACTTACTCTGTATGTATTAATATGACTGAGGAGAGAAAAAACACATGGGGTATACTATTTGTTTGACCCATTTGTAAAAATTTGTAAACAATTGAGGGGGCAGGGCATTACTCGAGTTGCATTATCCCAATGAGTCCATGTTTAGGGATAAGATCAAGTCAACTGGCTCGTGCATTACTTGCTCCACTCATATTTTTAGTAATCAACCTTCACCTTCACAAAATAAATACTTTTTGGAATATGCAAGTATCGATCGAGTTCTAGCTTTATTTTGATAGAATGACACATTTCGGGCTAGAGTTCACTTGATATATTTCTTTTAAAAGAATAAATTAATTTCTTCTTTTCAGTCGAGTCAAGTAATACTAGTATATTCTAGCTTGGTTCGACTCTATTTACCAGTATTTGAGATATTATCATATTAAATAGGGAGTATATTAAATAATCCTACTCTTCGATCGGTACTTGATACTCGACAAGCTGAGTATATCAAATTGAAACATTGAACTAAGTCGATGCTCAATCAAGCTACTTGAATACTCGACTTGGCAAGTACTCCCAGCATCTCACTAATAGTGTCTTATTTCTTTTGGGCACGATATTTTATGTGGGGATAGTTAGTATTTAATGTATGGGTAGATTAGTGTTTAAAGTGAGGGTAAATTCGAAATTTATGTGATGTGATTGTAATGTATTTGAATTTTTAATTAATTTATTTATGTGTAATGTGATAGTTGTGCATGTGTTTGAAATTTTATTATATTTATTTATTAATGTGATTTGATGGTAGTGGGTTTAGTAATTAAAGTATGTAATTATTTCCTAAAAGGGAAATGTGACAATTGTAATGGGACGGACCAAAAAGGAAAATGAGACGAAATTAGTAGGACAGAGGGAGTACTTTCTAAGCATAAGTCCAGGATTTTTTTTAATTATTATTATTTATTTTTAAACGAATTCGAATAACTCTACTTACTTCATGGTTGAACTCGGGGCCAAGTAATTAGGGATTAATTAGGTTACACCGAGGAGGTTGCTCTGGTTCTAAGCGCATGGGATGAGGATGAGCTGTGTTTGTTTGTTTTGTTTTGTTTTTTGTTTTTGTTTTTGCTTTTTTTTTTTTTTTTAAATATTTTTTCCCTGAAATAAAATAAATCAAACTCCAACCATAAGCGGTTATAAGTTAGCTCAATTAGAGGCCGTTTGGATGAGAGATATGAAACAACTTATTTGATTATTGCGTTTTCAAAACGCAAATAATCAAGTTTGCAATACTATTTTTTAGCGATTAAACTGATTATTTGCATTTTGAAAATACAATAATAAGATAATCTATTTTCTTGCAGCTTATTCAAATACCTCTTAGTCATGATTATCTCAAGCTGTATATATGATTTTTTTTGGTGAAAAGCTGTATATATGATTTCATTTTAACTTAATTGCTAAAATTTGGAAAGTAGAAAACCCGTTAGTTGCGACATAGAGGGTAAGGTTTCTTCCCCCGCATTAAAATTTCAATCTATTTTTTTGCTTTTATATTAATTAGTACTCCCTCCGTTTAGAAAAGATAGCTACATTGGTAAATTGACACTATTCATCTAAACACTTTGATTTGAAGTTTTATCATAGTTATACAAGTTAAAATATAGCCAAGTGAGATCTTGTTAGATTCGTCTCATATCGTAGTTTTTAAATATCGAACTTTTAGAATTTTTACTTCTACCGAATTTGAGTTATTAATGGTTTAAAATGTGCACTGGACTGCGTGCTGGGTGGGTCCGTAGCTATCTTTAAAAAACGGAGGGAGTATAATGTAAGCATTTCATTTATGTTTTTTTTTAATTAATAATTTAATTTTGTTCATCTTGAATTAATATATTGTGGTTTCAGATACTTCTAAAGTTCATATATGGAGTACTATATAATTAGAGTACTATTATGTGTAAAAGTTTCGCTGCTTGCCTCCTCACTTGATCTGCCTCGAAACCCCAGCGTAGCCAATAATAAATAGCCATGTCTCCCTCTCTCCATTTTTCTCTATCGATTTCTGCTTTATTGTTTGAGGCGAGAACGAAATGGGTTGATTTAGATAGGGTCTTTATTAAGTTTCAATAATAATTAAATAAACATGCATGTTAAATGATTATGTATCCTTACTTCTTTATTATTTCACCGTACCCTAATAAATAAACATGCATGTTAAATGATTATATAATCTTGGGCTTTGATTGAATTCAATTCATGGATAAAATCAAAATGATGTACCTAATTATATATAGTGTATTAGATATATTACATATACACATACACATTTTATATGTAATGTATAACATATATTTGATCCCCCTCAATAATCTCCAGCAACACACAATTTTTGTGTGCATATATTAGTCAAGATCTTTACAACAACACTACTTATAATCACTAATGACAATCGTCCAATCATATGGGAACACAGAAAATGCCCACAACCCATGAATATTAATTAATTATTAGTTCACTTTTGCATGCATTGATCGAAATTTATACCTACATATAATTATAATTTAATATAGTACTAATTAATTTTTGTTTTTTGTTTTTTTTTTTTTAAGGAAAAACCCTAGATGAATTCGCTCACCTCTTCTCTTTTACCCTTCTTTTTAACTTCCAATCTCACCCCGAACAGCTTCAGTCCTTCACATGATGAGCGATTATTATCATTACCATCATTCCCCTTTTCGGTACATTTCCCGATTCCGCCGTGAACCTCCGCCAGTTCAAGCAGCTCGCTGCATTTCTTCTTCATCACGGCGAGCTCCGAGCTCAGGACACTGTTCTCTCGCTTCAGCCGCCGGTTCTCGTCGGTGAGCATCGTCAATTCCGATGACGATGATGTAGATGACGATTTCTGATCCTCGTTATCCGACGATTGGTCTTTTATCGCCTGCGGCTGCGGTTTGCTCGACGACCAGGCCTTCCGCCGCCGGATCTCGCAGAGGAGATCGCGCTCGCCGCGTCGGAAGTTGTCGTTGCTGAACTCCCACCGATTTGTTGCGACTTTGCGGAATCCCTGGAAAGGTTGTTGAGGAAACGTGTTTCAGGAATTCGCGCTTTTTGACGGTTTGTAGAAATATGTAATTCACGTTTTGTGCCAAAAAAAAAAATGTAGAAAAAAAAACTTACAATAGATCTCCACGAATTTATGGTTAAATCAAATAGATAGTAGAAAGTAGAAACTCTTGTTATTATACTGAAATTGAAGGTGTTTGGAAGAATTACTGAAATTATGATCGACGATCATAGCGCGATCATGGTCAAAAAACATGAACAGCAAAATCCACCACAAACAGAAACAAAAAAAGAAACAAAAAACAAAATAAAATAAATGAACAGAAAGAAAAACTTCCTTTATATAAAGTGAAAAGAGAGAACTTACGTAAGTGTTGAGCTGCCTAACAAAGCTGGAGAAATTGCTATGCTTGAATAAGGTAGGCAGCAAGTCTCTGGCGAACTCCGCCGGCTGCCACACGACGAACGCCGTCCCCTCTCCATTCCACGAAATCACGCCGTCGGTCGCCGGATCCTCCACCAGCATATACGTCTTCAGCAGGAACGGCGGCGGAGACGCCTTCCTCACGTACTCCACCAAATCCTTTTCCCCCTCGCCGGCCGCCTGATACATCGTCGATCGATTCGCGCTTTTGTATAAACAACACAATTTGGAACAGTAGGAAAAGTTAAATCAGAGAGAGGAGAGATGCGATTGGAGAGGCAGGGAGGAGAATCGGCGGCGACGGAAGCAGCGCAGCGGTGGAGAAGAGAGGAGAAGGCGGACTAGAAACTCCCTACCCCAGCAGTCGAATCCCAACACGACTACTGATCCAGAGCTCATGGGAAAAATGCAACCGCGGCTTCCTCACACCATACTATCTAAAACTGCTTGGTATTTTAATTTATACGTACATATATACTATACTATACGCCCTCCATAGTCCATATTGTACGTAGAAATAGAATACGCATATTTTAGGATATATAGAATTATAGGTAGATGATCCATACCATTTTGTTTTTCTTTTTTCTCTATTGATGCACACATAAGTAACTTTATTATATTTTATCCCATATTTTTTTTAAAATAAAAATATTTATACAAATTAATACACACTAGTCGCAATTTCTTTTTTATTCTAATTACAAAGAAAATGGTTACTGTGGAGCAAAAAAGCTTTGTAGTTTTTTTACGACCTGGATCTTTCATCTGGATGATGTGAAAGCAGACAGTCGACATGTTCATGTCCGGGATGTTAATTATTCCACAGTCGACATGTTCATGTCCGGGATGTTAATTATTCCTTCGACGACGTAATTGATGAATTTTTTTCCCTTACTAGTTCTTTTAGTTTTCTTTCCTTTTGCCGATGCTTGGATATAGTCACTACTAGAAAAAATCCGGATTCGGTCGCTAAAATTGTGATAGCTAACGAGTTTCAGTCGCTAAAATTATGGTCGCTAACGAATTTCGAACGCAAATTCGGTCGCTAACCCCTTTAGCTACCGAAATTTACCAAAATTTTTCGGTCGCTAAAACAGAAAATTCTTGTAGTGAGTGCAAAAAAATTAATTCCAAATATATGGGATGATTTATTACAATTGATTTTAAATTTATGTCAATTTCAATAAAAATGAATCATAATATAATTAATAATTATGTTCTAATAGACTTAAAGTAAGGTATGATTAAAGCTAAAATCGCTACTAGAATTGGGAAAAAAAATCAAGTAGACATTCAATTATGGATTTCACGAAGAAATTTGTATTTCATGAATTTAATTATGATTTTTTTTTCTTTTTTCCCCCCAATTCTAAAACTGTTGTATCGAATGAGGCCATATATATAATTTTGTGAGCAATAGAGAATTTTTATATATGGACGAGTATGCAATTTATTGACTTATCGGTTGGAGTGACAGATAAGAAAATTAATTGTCTCTTGTGGAATTTTCTCACAAGATACCATAAACAATCACTCTATTTTCCACATTCTTTTATTGGACTTTCTCCACTTTATATTAGTAAATAAATATATATAGTGTTAAATAAATAGCCCAATCTAGAATTTATTCAAAAGTGGGGTTTGAATTAATTTAAGTGTGTAGTTTCCATATCCTTCTTTAATTATTAGCATATTTCTTCCTTCGTATGCATATGCTTTGGATTCTTCTTTGCCAAAAGTGACTTTTGTTGACTTTATGGCTAAAGTATTTGATAAGAACAATTGTTAGAATATCATTACACTTAAAAATTTATAATCTTGCATATAACCGTGACTCATCATTGGATCATTAAGGAGACATTTATAATACTACAGTATACGCCTTGTAGTTCACCCTATTCATTTAATTTTGAGTTTTTGCCAACAATAAGAATTACTACATGCCAACTTTTTTATTGAGATACTGCATATAGTATTTGAAAACCACAATATATTTATAATATGGCCACAAGCAAATATTTTATTTTATTTTGAAATTTTAATCCAGTCATTGGTTTAATTTTCCTCTAGAAAAGTCAAATGGGAATTAACAGAGAGAAAATCAATGCAGGTGCAAACAGAACTAAAGTGGAATCAGTGTTGAATCAATAATAGTTAGTTTTTGAAATGATTCAATAGTCTTTAAACCTGTTTATTTTGCACCAACAATGAGTTACTGGTCAGAAAGGACTACCGCCAGGGCTTCCACAATTTTTTTATTATTTATTTATTTTTTTGAGAAGAAGGGCTTCCACAATTATTTGTCATTTTCTTTTGCAAAATTTGTTTAATGTAATTTATATTGTTTAAGGATTTATTTTAATTTGTTGGGTAGCTGAGCTTTCTTGACTTTATCCCATGTTGCATTCTATTTTCAAATATATACATTCACACATTAATTACAACTTTGACTCGACGCTACTCATGAGACATTTTTGGCTTTTACCACATATATTCCTCATCTCTTATTTATTTTCATGTCATCTACGTACATAGTATGTATGTACTATGTGTGTATATATCATCAAACCTACTTGGGACAATTATTGCATCGCATTCAACCATGTGGACAATGTATTATCTATTTATATAATACCAATTCATTATTCCCTTCAAAGGGCGTTGTAATTTTGAATAGCTGATTACAAATATTAATTACTCCCTCTGTCCCATTTAAGATGTCTTGTTTCATTTCTGCACACAATCCAATGCACTTTTTCAATCGTTAATATCTCAAAAAATATACAACAAAAAATTATGTAAAATATATATATTATAAAATTACATGATTATACTATTCTAATAAGACCCAACTCGACTATTTTTTTCAAATATATATTTGGAATGATATTGAGTCAAAGTTAAACAATGAATAGTGCCAAAAAGTCAAACCAGACATCTTGCCTGGGACGGAGGGAGTAATATATAAAAGGTGATCAAAGTCAATGAATTACATTTTCAAAACAAGACGTTAACATTAGGGTGAAAGTAAAGAAGGCTTACAATCAACCAATCGTTGCTTAGTTTTTAGCCCATTTTTACAACAGCAAGAATGAAACTAAGCCCAATAATCACACACGGGCCTGTCTTTTGTGTAAGGACCCAACTCTTGTAAAGTAGTCCTGTTTTTCTTTTTCTTTTTTTTTTTCCTTTTTTTTCCTTCTTTTATTTTTATATAAAATAAAATATAGTGAAGTGATATTATTAAATTTTTTCTAGTTATATAATTTAAGATTCTATGGGGAGTAAACTTATAAAAATAATATAAATAAAATACTAATACACATAAAAAAAAAGAAAGAAAGAAAGAAGAAGAAAATGCACAAGGGGTGAAAATGCACAATATATTTAGAGTAATTTTTATGTTTTATTTTATTTTATTTTATTTTATTTTTAAAGGAAACCACAATTTGTTTGGGAGCGAATTTCTGTTGGACACAATTTGCTCCTTGACCCTCGAGGTCCAGATATCGTGTACTCCGCTGCCAATGGCGTTCGCCCCTGCTATTGCTCCTCCTCCTCCTCCTCACATCAAGCTAGCAATCGGAGCCGGATTCCGACCCTCTTGTTCCTTGGTTGCCATTCCATTTCCAACCGGCGGCTGCAGTCGCCGTCGTGAAGTATTGCTCCAGTCATCCGGTGTTGTGGCTCGGTTGAGCCGCAGACATTTGACTGCTTTCGCGCTACGCATATCCTCGGCAGCAGGCGCTGAGGAATCTGCAGGTGTGTTAAATTTTCTGAACAGATTTAGAGATTTGATTGCTTGGAGAATGCCGAATTGATAATCTATGATAACTTGGCGTGACAACGGTTGAAAGACTTTGTGTGTGAGACATTATATGGAATTATAGTTTGTTGAGCGCGACGGTTTACTTAGAAGTTTGATTGAAGAATACGAATTAAACGAAGGCAACGGAATTTAGTCATTGTGTTTTGCTACAGCCTACAGTCAGATTTAGTCTATTTGCTTCATTTTTCCTACATTTTGAGTTTTAGAATATGGAGGTTGTGTCCCATGTTATGCTGCTGAAATAATGATGCACTAGAAGTTTAAATTAAGTCGTTTGTCTTTTGTTCTCTATGTAATTCTGCACATGAGTCGGTAGTTTAAGTGTGATCCATGCTGGCGCTGGTAGATCTTATTCTTAATTCAAGCTTTTCTGCCATGCTTTTTTGTCCAATGCTACTACTGCGGCTCCCGCTACTGGTCGCCTGATCATGTTCGTGAAAATTTTCCATGTATTTGTATATGTTTCATCCAGTCTAATGTTTTATATTTAAATGGTTTTGAATTGATTTGTCATGTCAATCTTAAATCCATCAAATCTTTTCCTATTGCAGCTCAGGGTATTGAAAATGTGGTAATTATAGGATCCGGCCCTGCAGGATACACTGCAGCGATATATGCTGGTAGAGCCAACTTGAAGCCTGTAGTATTTGAAGGATATCAAGTAGGTGGTGTACCAGGGGGACAGTTGATGACTACAACCGAAGTTGAGAACTTCCCTGGTTTTCCAGATGGTATTACAGGTCCAGACTTAATGGACAGGTTTTTGGATTTAGGACTTGGTTCTCTTGGTTTGATACGTTACCACTGTTGCATACATTTCTTTATGACTGTACATATTAGAAATTTTACTAATGCTTATTTCATTAGGATGAGACGGCAAGCTGAGCGGTGGGGATCTGAGTTATATCAAGAGGATGTGGAATTCATTGATGTGAAAAACAGACCTTTTACAGTAGAGAGTAGTGAGCGCAAGGTCAGTCTTATTTTTTGTGGAGAATTTCACCTTGTGTTGAAATTGGTGGATCTATGAATCTATGATAGACATGATGTTATCAAGTTCCTTATAATGTGAACTCTAGAGTTATTTTTTGTGGAGGGAAATTATGACATCTATAGTTAAATAAACTTCTTAGATCTTTAACCAAAATTGTGGATGCTTTTGTTTAAGTGTCCACAAATGTTGCTTTATGCATTTGCCTGTGAGCTTTTCGGCCATAATTTAGGTAATATTAAAGTAATTTTTTTCTCTGCGTATTATGAATCAAAAGTCATGACATTATGGAGAGTAGTGCAAGTGACGACTAATCACTTATTTGGCAATTTGATAGTTGATACTGATCATCTTTTGCTGTAAGTCCTTGTGACCATATTTATATATACGAAATTTAGTCTCGCATATGCAGCCATCATGAGTTGCTTGCAGATCTATATATTAATTTGAGGTTTATGTATCCATATCATAGGTTTATTTTAACATTTTTGATACACATTAAATATTCAGCATCAATTGTGTTATGATTTTACAAGGCTTTTCCAATTTTATCTCTAGGTTCTGTATGAAGCATCTTAGGGTTAAACAAGTTGCATGATTGAGAACTTTGAATATATTGTTTCTCACTTTAAAATTTGTGTTTTTTCAGGTACAATGCCACAGTATTATCTATGCTACAGGAGCAACTGCCAAGAGGCTAAAATTGCCCCGGGAAGATGAATTTTGGAGTAGAGGAATCAGTGCCTGTGCAATTTGTGATGGAGCATCTCCATTATTTAAAGGTCAAGTTCTTGCTGTGGTTGGAGGAGGTGATACCGCTACAGAGGAAGCTTTGTACCTGACTAAATATGCTCGCCATGTTCACTTGCTTGTTCGTGGGGATCATCTAAGGGCGTCAAAAGCAATGCAAGATAGGTAAGAAAGATTACACACTTGTAGATCATAGTGTCTCAAGTTGTCTGCTGGCCATCATGTTTGCAACTTGCAGTAGTGAATGCCCCAATTTGAAGTCATCAGAAAATACTTGTGCATTAAAAACTGTTTTTGTACTTATCTTTTCCATTTTCCAAGTGAAATTGAGGTTCTTGATGAATATGTTCTCTCTTTCCTAAATATAACTGGGCTAAATTAACAAGATTTTGCTATCTGCAGCCATGTGAACCCGTTCTTCCTTTTTCATCTAAAACAAAATTACTAATGAGCTGTTTAAGTTTGAACTCCCTGAATGTTTGTATAACAGGTTGGTTATGGCGATGTTTCAGAGTATTTAACAATCCAAACATCACGGTACACTTCAACACACAAGCTGCGGATGTTGTGAGCAACTCAAAAGGGCAGATGTCAGGCATACTGGTCAAAAAGGCCGATACCAATGAAGAATCAGTTCTAGAAGCAAGGGGATTGTTTTATGGGATAGGTCATTCTCCAAATAGCCAATTGCTTGCAGGCCAGGTTGATCTTGATTCCTCTGGCTACCTCCTGGTTGAGGAAGGTTCTGCAAAAACTTCAGTTGAGGGCGTATTTGCTGCTGGTGATGTACAGGTAAAGTATGGCGTGTGGCATTCCTTTTATCCTGCCTCATCTGAACATTCTAGAGCGAATAACTCTATGCATATCCATTGCAATATTTTTTTTAAAAATTTAGCACAATGTCCATGTAACTCCATATAAAATATGGTTTTGGGAAAATAGATCTTAGTTATCGATTTAATTGACAACTGTCAGTAGTTTGATTCAAGTGCCAGTGCTTAAATATCACTTGGCCATAACCAAATATACCTTTAAATTTCGATCCAGTTAACTTCTTTTCCTCCACATAGAAAACCTGCCTAGCATTCTTGTGTCTTGTTTCTAACATCTTGTATATTTGTGAGTCACAGGCTTCCTAATGAAATATAATCATATTTTGGTGTCCATAAATAGGATCACGAGTGGAGGCAAGCGATAACTGCAGCAGGTTCAGGGTGCATTGCAGCTCTGTCAGTTGAAAGATATCTTACAAGTGAAAATCTACTGATTGAATTTCACCAGGTTTGTGGAATTCAACTAGTTCGTATTCTGTGATACATTTTTGGTTCTCTTTCTCGTATCTCCAAAAAAAGAAAAAGAAAAAATTAGAATCATTGATATATTTTGTCCTATTTAACAAAAGCCAAATATAATTTTCTTCATCATTCCTCACATGCATTAAAATTCTGGTTCTTGTCACATCCCAAGAGTAGTCTACTGCATTTGAGAACCATACATGATATAATTGCCTTCTGCACTTGTACAGCCGACCCCTGAAGAGGTTAAGAAAGAGCTTACTGACAAAGATGTGCAAGAAGGTTTTGATATCACACTGACAAAGCACAGGGGCCAGGTAAGCTGCCTAACAAAAGCTTAAATCTACTTTTTGGACTCAATATTGTTGCTCTTTATATGTGATGAATTGTCTTCCATTTCAGTATGCTCTACGGAAGCTGTACCATGAAAGCTCAAGACTCATATGTGTTCTATATACAGCACCAACATGTGGTCCTTGTAGGACCTTAAAACCAATTCTTAGCAAGGTAACATTAATACATCTGGATCCTAAGGATAGAGAAACTTAATTATAGGTTATAACTGTCAGTACTTTATGTGACATATTGCCACATCTATTACGCGAGATTTCATGGATTCTGTCCTAAGTCCTAACCTTATTGGAGTGCTTGTACATGATGAGATAGAGAAACAAATCTGTGTTCTCATAATATATTAATTAATTATTTTTCTCCGGAAGTCGTTTTTTTAGAAAGTCGTCTGAAATTTTGCGTAGCTGTCTTTTACTCTTTTTCCAAAATTAGAAACAGTTTAAGTAGGTTTGCCATGCATGTAGAAAATCCGTAGAAGCGTAGTCTGCTAAGGCTCTTGGAAGAATTGTATAGAGTCGAAATAGAAAAGCAAAATGTTGGGTTTAATTTAAATGAGAATCCTTTTCTTGATCTAAATGGTCACTCGGAAGTAAATAGAATAAAGGGTTAGATGATGTTGTCTATGTCTAATTTCAAACCGGTTTTTGGAAAATTTGCATAATCTCTAAACTCCATCAAGAAAATTGTAGCAAAGTACAATGGCAATGTATTTCACAAATTCCCTCTTCAAATCTATATTCAAGTCAACCTTCGATTTCTTGGTCAAAGTTACAAGTTATTTTCCAATTGAATAACTGACTCATAAAGTTCTGTACTCCAAACGTTTCTAGCAGGTAATCGATGAGTATGATCGGGCTGTCCATTTTGTTGAGATTGACATTGAGGAAGACCCAGAGATTGCTGAGGCGGCTGGAATTATGGGCACCCCTTGCGTACAATTTTTCAAGAACAAGGAGATGATCAGGTTAGTTAAACTGAATCTTATTGCAAAAAAACAAAAAAGGCTCATCATGTTCCCGAGTGTTTGAAAAGTATCATCAAACTGTGTTCTTACCATAAAAACCATATATTACTGGCATTTTGTTTAGAATGTAATACATTTGCATCTAGCCCGTTCACAATCCCTAGGCTCATTTCTGATATGGATTCAATTTACAGGACTGTGTCTGGTGTCAAAATGAAGAAAGAGTACAGGGAACTCATTGAATCAAACCAGTAAGCCTTGCGGGAAGGTGCAAACTCTCTCGTCTCCATTACTTCTCAATTCAATTTTGACATGCCATGTACCAATCATTATGATACTATGTACTCACAGTAATCATATTCAACCATGCATATTATTCTAGAGGGTTATAATTCTCAATGGACAATTGTACTTTTCAAGCTTCAATCCTGTGGAATAAACACTGCGATTCCCATTGAAACAGCACCAGATTATTTTGGCGATTTAAGGCAGCAAATAGTAATATGCTTTAAAGTTATGCCATTCAAATCTAAAACCACATTGATTTTGTATTGATATTTAAATCTGAAGGTCTGTTAGTTTTGTGTCCTGATAACAAATTTTGTCTTTTTTGACTTGAGATATTTGTGGAATTTATGGATCCAAGTTCATTTTTGTTCTTTAACCCAAACAACATTTTTGATTCCGTTGTTATTTTTGTTTGGTTATGTGTTCTTACTTCCCATGTGCACATATAGTCAGATCAGTACAATTTCATGTCAGTCATGACGTCTCATCGCATCCCAATTCTGGCACAAGACATTGATCTATTTGTTCTACATATTCATCAGTTTATTTTCCATCTATAACCGAAAAAGAAATGGCTCAGCTAGATAAATGATTATTCTGTAGTTTAGTTTTTCAACATGAGATTTATTTAAGCTTTGATCTGTCATGGGCTGAAGATAGTTGTCCAATACATGTAAATATCTTGAAAATATCTCAACTGATGCATATCCGAAAATATCTGTAGTTGGTAATATATTATATAGTACATCATGTTTGGTACTGCCTTGTTAATTAATTGCTTAAAATCCGTATGCATTGATGAGACGATTATATATGCTATTATTGCCTTGAATTATAGTATTATGTAGTTTGTAATGTGTAAATTGTAGTAATAATTTATATGTTCTCGTCTTTTCTGGTTTATTGGTAAGGTGCTTTTCATCTCCATTGTGGTATATTTGATTTGACGACATTTCTGTCTCCCATTTCTTTCCCACAATGAAGCAATTACAAATGCTGCCTATTCTTATAGGTCTTAGTGTCTTACTCGTATTTATTAACTTCTTGAATAGTTATTTGACTTCTCAAACCATTGTCCATTGTTTTTTCTCTTGTTTTTTACTCGCACGACCTTATGTGGAATCTCAATGAGAATATTTGTTTTGATAGGTTGGGAATAAACTATGTGACGCCCCGGAAATCTGAAACCATTTTCGTGACGTCACCGCCGTATTAACTGTTCTAAACTGTCGATTACTCAGCTTAGACAGTCAATACAAGGCTAGATACAAGTACAAAGAAATAACTGTAGCAAGAAAAACTATCATAAGCAGTGAGCAATCCCAGGAACATCACATTGCATATCCGGGCTACAAGCCCTGAATAAATTATCGACATGCTCACAATTCCCATACCAGAAATTAACACATAATAAAATCCAAGTGGTTCACCGATCACCTCTATGAATGACAATTAACACTACATAAATGTGTATAAACATATATTCCAATTAAATAAAAACATAAAGATGCACCCTAGCTAGTTCGCTCAGCCCATACCCCCATCATCATGTTCTGCGCCGTCCGTAGGAAGATCTATAAAACAACCAAACAACGACAAGGTGTCAGCACAACATAACGTTGTACTGGCAAGGAATAGAAGTAGCATATCATAAAGAATCTATAGCAACAGTTAATAACAATAACTAAAGACAGAAAGTAAATTCTGAACATATTCCTCGATTCATATACAACATGATCATATCCATAATCCATTAGTTACCAATATCACCTCTCGCCCTGCACATATGTCAAATATGAAACCAATCCAGTGCACCATAATCCAATAATCAAGTATATGTCAGATGAAACCAATCCAAAACACAATAATCCATCAGTCAAATTATATGTCAGATGAAACCAATCCAATGCACCATAATCCATTAACCAAATAATATCATCTCTCGCCATGCAGAGGACTCTATAACTACTAACACCGGCATCCTAGACTAGTTTTCAACTGTCTAGGGTTATAGACACATACAGGCTTATCTCGCCATGCAGAGGACTCTATAACTACCAACACCGGTGTCCCAGACAGTACTCCAACTGCCTAGGGTTATAGACACATACAGGCTCTACCCGTAGGAGGGACAATTACCCTCATCCGATATCCGAAATTCCATATACCATGTGGCTCATGCATTGGTTTCATAAGACGTATAATTTACCAAAACCAAACCATAGATTGAACACATAATAAGAGTTGTCAAGTATCATCACAATGGTCTTGAGATACACCAATCTCAGCATAACAGTAAATATTCTCTTAAGTCATAGCGCAAGGAACCCGTCCACCCAGTATTCCTTAAGATTCTAAGGTTTGACCTAGTTGTTAAAGCAACATATGATTCGCGAGAACACTTAGATTCATCTAAGGCTAATAATCCAAGCTCATCTAAGGCATCATACAATTCGTGTGGAACACTTAAATACGTCTAGGTTATCTAGAAACATCATACAATTCGTGTGGAACACTTAAATACGTCTAGGTTATCTAGAAATAGGTTTTAAGCATTCCTAGGAATAATATTCCTAATCATCTAAATTCACATTGTCTAACATCTCCACTTATCTCTTTATGCAATTATGCCATTCTAACCCTTGCCTTATTATTATAAATCTTCAAAGCTTCTCGTTTGAACATCATCAATCTTCCAATGGCTTCAATACAAGTTCACGGTTGTCCCTACACAACAATACCATTATAATAATTAAAATATTTCCCACAACATCAATACCATCATCCCCAATCTCCAACAACAATATACGTCTTTCAATCCCTTTCAACAATCCCACCATTAGTCCCTTTTCCCAACAATACCAAGAAATTCAAAACATAGTCACTCCACTAATTTAATCAATTCAACCAACCAAAATAATATTAGTTAATTAAATTAACTAACACCAATGATTTCATATTTACCAATATTAAATAAAAAAAATTCACAATTCTCAATTAAAGTTATTCAAGGATTTACCCAATACACATTTATCCTTAAAAATCTCATCTTCATTATCAAATTCAAATTTCACTGCAAAACTACAATATCAATTTAATAAATCCAACCAAAAATTCTAAAAGAACTATACATTTAAAATGCTCATTCCTATCCAATCAAAATTCTCAATTTCTAATTTCCTATCGATTCTTTAATTCCAAAACTCCAAAAATCACAACTTGTTTAATTAAGAACCACTTACAAAATTTATTTAACTCTTGAATTTAATATATACAACCAAAGTACATCCAAACACAAAAAAAAATTGACATACCAATGATTCATCATCTATCAAGTCATGAAAACAACCCCGTTGCGCATATATTCTTCTAATTCTACTATTCACTAGTTAAAAATTCCTTAATCATAAGAAAAATCCATGTTAATTAAATTAACCTCCCAATTGCCCAAGTCTTCAATTGATTCCATAATTAAACACATAAGTTCTTTCAACAATTTATAAATCACAATTCCAACATTGAAAACTAGCGTCATTCAAAATCCATTATGCCCAATAAATTCTCAAGTCTATAATAGCAATAAAAACCATTTCCCAAATTTCCCAGACCAACAACCAATCCATTTTAACAATTAGTATATTCCAAATCAATCATTCCATAATATCTTACTTCCAAACCCAAGCAAGTCTCCAACTATTGGCAATTAAATTTAATATCTTATTTAAGCAACACCATATTTGAGAGAATTGCCAAGCTTTCAACAAAAAAATTCCATCAAAATCTGAAGAATCATTACCTACCCAAATTCCATTTCAAATACTCCAATTTCTTTAACAAATTTAACATTTAGAAAATTACAATTACGAAATCTACTAGAATATTCAAACACCCAATTGATCCAGTTTTTTTTTAACAAGGAATTTCATCTTTCAACAATCCATAGGATCCAAGTCTTCCACTTCCAATCAATTCAACATCCTCACTATTTAAGAATCAACTCATTAATTCAAAAATCACCTCCAACACTTCAAATTGGCACATTACAAATCCATATACAATTAGGTAATTGATCTAACAAACCTCAAGTACTAATTACTCAAAAATCAACCGCTTAGTTGTTGTTATGAATTCTCCACTTAATTACACATTCAATCAACAAGTTTAAGATTAATTTATAAATTTATCTAACTAATTACCAAAATCATATAGCTTCTACAATCTATCATTTAAGCAATATTCAACAATTAAATTGTACTTCTAACACTCAAATCTACAATAGGGAAAGAATTAAACCAAAATTCTAACACCACCAAAAATGGGAAGAACACCCAAAACCACCACCACCGACAGTCACCACCATCATCACCTGTCATCACCACCAGTCACCACCACCTGCTCAACTCCACCATTGCCCAGCCGTCGCCGCCGCCCGAGGGCGACGACTCCGTCGCCAACAGCAGCAGCGCTGCTGTCCACAGCGGACTTCGCCCGCTGCTGCCCGACCACCATCACCATCCACCCCGCCGGCGGCAGCATCGACTTCGCCGCTGCTCTCACGAGCAGCAGCTCGCCGGCGGTGAGCTCCACCACGCCTTTTCCTTCCAACTGCGGCAACCCCCCATCAATGCTCCCAACTCCGATTCGGTTCTCTTCCTTAAAAATTGAGGAACCCGCCTCTTCCCCCAAAATTCCCAAAAATCAAAAAGATGAGAAAGTAAGGATGGAGATTTCATACCTTTAAAATATCGAGCTCTTCTCCTCCTCACCATCTCCCTTGCCGAGAGCTCCATCCTTCAGAAATCCTTAATTTCCTTCTTAAGTGTCGGTAGAAAAGAATTGGGATGAAATGCTTTAGTTTAATTTTTTTTTTTCTCACTTGACGGGTTTGGAGGGGAAATGATTGGGGTTCAATTATTGCTCCCAAATTAATTAATAGATGTGGGTTTTGATCCGGATCGGGTCATGGTGTTGTGTCTTCTCCCTACTTCTTTTATTTCAATTAATCGGGCTACATTTATTTGCTTCTCCTTACTAGTGGGTTAAACTCCCAATTTTTAATATTGGCTTCCAATACTCTTTAAAGCCCAACATGGACCCATGTCAATTATTGAAGCCTGAACAATCATCATTAATCTCATTAATACTTAAATAATTAATCAGGGTGTTACAAACTACTATTACTATTAAGAGTAATATTAATACTATTGATTGATTTCAGTTATTTTAGAGCAGCCATAAATTACAATAACACGTGGCTGATCCCTCAAAAGATATTCGACTCTAGATGTGTTGTAAAATTGCTTTTGTGTGTCAGACACTGTGTGTATTTGTTATTTTAGCCGAAGCTGAGTTTCTTTTTGGTGGATGAACCTGAATTTTATTTTGGGTTTAGGATACTCTGTGGAGGAGTGTTTCTATTTTATTTTATTAATTTGTTAAATTTTGTGACAATGGCCCTTTAATTAAATTTCAATTCCTCTCTCTCTCTCTCTCTCTCTCTCTCTCTCTCTCTCTCTCTCAGTACTAATTTGTTTTATTTTTTGAGAGTTTAAATACGGACTGCAGTCTACACGCATCATTGTTTGCCATGTCCCGTGCATATGTTCTGAACTACATATGCGAGGTGCTTCTTAGTTCTTAAAGTTGCTTTTGATGACCATATACAAAATTATCCTTAATATTACAAAATTTTGAAATGATATTTTACTTAATCATAATTCAGTGTTTGAAGGAATTTATTTTCATAAAAGGTAGTAGTATATTTTTCGTTAGATATGAAGTATTCTTTCGATTATTATTGGGAGGAAAAAAAAAACGAGTGATATCGCGGAGCTCTAAATATCTTAATTTTCGACTACGTCACTACTCACTAGGGGAGTACGGTATAAGATTTTACATTGGAAACCTTTTTTTTTTTGTTTTTTTTTTTTGAAGTGCATTAATAATTTCTGTACAAATATTTAGTACCCAATATTATATTTAAGGCCAGGGGTAAAATGTTCTTATTTAGAATTCGAATTGATGTGAAAACTAAATAAAATTGTCCAAATCCTTCGATTAGTGCGTAGGGGCCTAGGGGGTTTAATCATTTGGTTTCCCCCATGTTTTGGGGGAAAGTGATTCCATTAATCATCAGTATCCCCACCATATTCAACACCCAAAAACCACTTTTGAAATATGCAGTTATATGGTTGTAATGAAAATACTTGTATTATCCTTGTAATTAAAACCGGTAGGTGATGATTCAATTATGAAGCGGCAGCTATTCCTTAGGTAAATTAAAAGGGATAAACCACTCTTACCTCTGAGTTCAAAAGAGCATCTTGATGCACTTTTTCTAATTACAGTGTATTAGTTGAAGGCTAAGCAGTAAGCACCCATTCTCTCAGCTCAATGGAAAAGTAAACTTCATTATATTGCAAGGCCTTTGAAATCGATAAAAACTAGTAAAAAGCTAAATTCAGAGGGCTAGCTTGAGGAGTTTGAATGCATGACTCCACACCATCTCAACCATAGTATATGTCTTAATTACTTACAAAGCCCAATGTAAACCCCACCAATTTCCTTTACTCTATCATATACATCCCCCTAATCATTTTCCATAGAACATAAATAAATCCCCAAAAGAAGAAAATCCCTTTTTTCTTCTTTGTATTTTTTTTTTTTTACTCAAAAGGAAGAGATTAGTGGGGTAATATTATAGGAGTATTAGTATTATACTAGTGTAGTAGGTTTCAACAATAATAAACTAACACAATTGTGAAATGAAATGAAATTTAAATCCTAAGCAAGAAAATACTGAGCTCCGGCCCTCCATTCCCATCCGGGTTAAGCATATAGAAGGCCTCCGAGTCCCGGCTCCCCACCACCCTCTCAAACCTGGCCCTCATATACAGCAGTTCCCCCTCTCCGGCCGCCGCCGCCTTCTTCTCCCCGTCGTCGTCCACCACCGGAATCACCCCGGCCCCCACCGATACCCTCTGCACCGTGCTCAGCACGTGCCAATCCCACTCGCCGCACTCCCTCGCCACCGCCTGCCCGCACTTCCTCCCGTTGCAGTACATCGTCCACGTCGGCTCCCCGAACAGCTTCCTCGCCGCCTTCCCTCCGCGCCGCGGTTTCTCGCACTCCAGCGCGATCCTCACCAATCCGGACGACATCTCCCGCACCAACGCCGCCGTCGACACGGCGAACTCCACCAGCAGGACGGGTTCCGATCTCGGGTCGTCCTGCACCGCGAAGCTGACGTGGCCGCGGCGGTGGCCGAATAAGGTCCCCGTGACCTTCCGGCCGAGAGAGGGCGGCGCCCCGGCGGTGATGGAGAGTTGGGTGGGAATGCCGAGCCAGCTGCAGGACGGGAGCATGGAGGGAAATGTGAAGATGGAAATTAAAGAGCGGAAGAAGGAGGAGACGGCGGAGCCTCCGCCGCGGCCGCGATGGGAAGAATTGGAGGAGAGGCGGCGGACGAGGGGGTGGCGGGTGTGGAAATCGTCATCGGCGGCGGAGGAAGAAGAGGTGGATCTTGTGTAGGAGTTATTGGAAGGAGTGACCTTGTGGTGGCTGGTGGTTCTTGGAAGACGACTACGGGTACCTCTCGGAACAATTTCCATTTCCAATTTCAATCAATACTACTAGTAGTATATTGTATTATTACAGAATCAAAGGAATTCCAATTCACAAAGTGATAATCCTATATATATATATATATTGATCAGGTAGACAAGCAAGAAGGTGTAATGATGAGCTAGGGAAGAAGGTGGTGATGATGATGATGATGGGGGTGTCTTTGGAGGTGTATATATATACGACTCGAGTAATACTCCTATATATATTGCATGGTGGGGAGGGTCGAGTCCAGTGGAAGACTATATATACACACATATATATCATCATTCATACAAATTATATACTACTCCCTCCGTTTTTTTTTTTAACTTCACTCTGCACTGGACGCAATCCAATGCACATTTTTAATCATCAATATCTCATATTATATATAAGTAAAAATTATAAAAGTTTGATATTCTAAAACTACGTGATTAGACGAATCCAACAAGATCTCACTTGACTATATTTTATCTTCTATAACTATATGAAAAAGTTGAATTAAAGTTACTAAATGAATAGTATTTACTATGCTAATGGTGAACTTAAAAAAAAAACGGAGGGAGTATATGTATATAATTGGAGACTAGGTGTCAGTCAAGTGAGGGGGAAGGGGCCGGCCATGGCCCATGGTTGGATCCTTCCATTCTGTTCGTTTGTTGTTTAATTTAGGTTCATTGTTGTTAAATAGTATATGTATGTATATTTTAATAGTAATGATGATAAGTAGTGTAACTAAATTAAACAAAAAAAATGAAGGATCGATCCGGCAAGCTCTCCTTACTTGGGGAAGGTGGAATTTGATATTGATGAATGATGATGACTCTCATTTTCAACCATATGACGGACGCTTCAAATTGGTTTTTAACACAAAACCATCAACAGATATGTAGTATTTGGGATTAATAAGGTGACTGTAATATCAAGTTTCCTTTAGTTTCAAACCTTAATTATGCAAATATAAATTCCACAACCTGCAATATTTCTTTATTTTGTTATTAGTAGTATTTTTTTTTAAAAATTTTTGATTTTTTTTGAGTAAATGAGCACCATGCATGCACTTAAGAAAAGTGTTTTTTTAGGTTCTAATTAATGACTCTCTGTATGCGGTCGGAGCTCTCTTATGGTTTATTCATAATTTTAAGTTTTATTTTTTTACAATAATCTCGATCATATGATACTAGTTGTAATTTGCATGCCTCTCTTTAATAAGTACTTACTATATAAATCAAGACTAGCTTGTGCTGAACTTATTATATACTTCTACTGACTACTGTACTGAATGTTACTACCTCCGTTCTTTTTTAATTGCTCCATTTCAATCACTGTTTTCAACTAGCTGACTTTGGATGGTTTTATATGATTCGTTACAATGCTAAATTAAAAATGATAAAGTAATAATGAAAGTAGAGATTACAAACTACAAAACTCTTTTAGACTTACTTTCAAAATCATTCTCTAACCTAACCAAATAAAGCTCCAAAATCAGTTAGTTGAAAACGGTGATTAGATTGGGGCAATTAAAAAAGATCGGATGAAGTAACATACACCTCTCTAAATAAGAGTACGTAGAGTTGAGTTCTATACGTACCGACATCGTAAATTAATTACATGGAAAATTCAATTAAATGGGTTCATTTTCCAAAGACAATATATTTAATTAGGAAGAGAAATGAAGAATTTTTAGCCATTTCAAGGAGGTATTTTTCCTCAATTCATCTAAATTAGAAATAGGAAGTGGAGAATGGTAGGAATAACTTGGAATTCTCTGTAGTGGAGCCATACTATATACTATACTCATAATATATACACGTGCAATTTCTCTGTATGTCGCTAGCTATTTCCTTCCAATTGGCCCCTACCCTCCCTTTGCTAGTTAATATAATGTTCCATGTTTCACTTTTTTTTTTTATTTATTACATATAACCATCAATGTATGCCTATCTATTATGTGATTCAACAATCTCTCCACCTATATGCATGTTAGCTCCAAATTTACAAAACACTAACTAAAAATTAAGCCCTGGCGTCTTTTTTTTTTTTTTTTTTTTTTGTAAAAAAAAAAAAACCGTTTCTGATGCTTTTTCAATTTTAAGAAAGGTTGAAGCTCAAATTAACTCCAAAGGACAACTTCAAAATACTACTACTACTAGGTAATAAACATATAGATGAGCTTAATTATTTGTAATAGAAGGCCAATTGAAAAACTATTGCATGATGAGCTTGACGACATCATGTGTGTTTAATTTGCAGTTTGCAAAACTTGGGGAGATCGATGTAATTTTAGTTACTGCGTGCGTGCGTGCTGTCAATTTTAAAAATGGGAATTGATGAATGACAGCAGCATGCATGATGAATCTCTCGATCATAATTAGTGTATATGTATATTATTCCAATGACACGTACACGACTTGAATAATGCATATACTTAATGAATATATGCAGCATGGCTCCTCAAATGCATATATCATGCATCACTGTATTATTGAATATTTTTAATTCATTTGATAATATATATAGTGCAAAACATGCATCTGTATATTTCTATATATCTCTAGGTTTACAAAAAAAAAAAAAAAAATGTAAGACTTGCTTGCTGGTTGACCATTGGATTATTGGCCACTATATCTATAGGTTAGTTGGTGTTGATTGGTTAGACAAGACAATGACTGAAATGCAATACACCCACAATCCCACATACTATATATTATTTCATAATTTTTATAGTACTATCTATAATGTATATTTAATAGTATTCAATAATTAAGTTATCATATTCAATTCAAGTTATTTACAATTTGATTTGATTAGGGTTTTACAAAGCTTAATCTTACAATAAAAAGAAAATCTTGGAATATTTTTTTCTTGGCGCCATATATAAAAAGCTGATTGATGATGATCTTTGTTTTTTTTAAAAAATTATATATACTAGTTAATTTATCAGTTGGTTTGAGTATATGCATTATTTCGGACAAGATTAAATTAAAAGACAAAGGAAAACTACATTTTGGCGTATCATTTGCATGATGGAAATTAATTATAGTTTAATCACAGCACAACTATATTGAGAGGTGAGTTTTGTATATGCTTACGTTTGGAAATTGACATAGCAAAACAAATTATGAATGACAAAGAATTAATTAATATAAAATTAGGGACAATTTGATTAAGGAGTGTTGAATTTTAATTAATTAAATTAGGGCCGGTTCCAAACAGAGTATATTTATTTATTTTTATTTGGGAACAAAAACCAATCCTATTGGTGGCCTACCCATTTTGACGGCTAGGATTGCATTACGTGTACTGCCACGTGCCCATGTAGTGCCCATTCATAAATTTTTTATATTTATATATATTTAATCTCTCTTCCATTGTCAACGAATTAATATAGTTTATGTTTCACTATATTATTTATTTCGTTCCCAGCTAAAAACATAAAGGGCCATCTTAAATTAAATAAATAAAATTAATATCCCATTCGTTTGAGTTTATAAGTCGTTAATTAAAATGAGATCGATATGACATATTCTTATTTCAATAGCAAAATGAACAACAAATAAGAAAGAGAGAATATAAAATAGATACTCCTATATCTATTCTAACCAGGTACTGGAAATCAGATTAAATTCTATACTAAAAAAATTATTCAAAAAACTTAACGATAAAAAAGATGAATATATATCGATAAAGTGATAGTCTAATGATAAGAATAATATTTTGAATATTTTTTAAAAAATTCCGTGTTCAAGCTTTCATCCATCGACATATTAAAAAATCTTAGGATAGTTATTTACGACATACTGTATCCTTTCATTTATATATAAAGCTAAAGAAAAAAAAGATTGATAGGATGAATAAAATAAAATGTACTCACTTTTTGAGGATACCAACTGCAAACAGAGCTAGAATGATCGACCCCCCAAAAATAAAAAAAAATAAAAAATAAAAAATAAAAAAAAACTGCAAAAAGAGAAGTCTTCATTTAAATATATGGAGAAAGGTTTAAATAAATATAGCATGCAAGTGTTTATGGACCACTAAGTATTAACTAATAGTAATAAATAGATTGTATTGTAAGACTATACAATAATTCCCATATACAATAATTCCCATAATAATAAAATAAAAGAAAAGTATTCTAGTGCATCGATCTACTTGAGATATGTATATTATGATATACAGGAGTATTATATGTATATATACAGGATATAATAATACACAACACTATTTTTCTTTTAATAAAAAAAAGTGAAGAATAAAATACCTCTATATGGTAACTTGTGCTTTTGGATTTGATGTTAATTCCATGATGATTGAAGAGTAAGGACCACATGAGAAATAATAATGTGAAGTAGTAGTTTTTTATGCATTGCTAGTAGTGATGTCTCATGATGAGAATCGTGCACCACTACTAATATTTGTTGTTTATACACATAAAAAGTTGAATAAAAAAAAAATAGGTTGATCTCTTTTAATTATAATATGAAAGGATACACAGAAAATCATACTGATGAATGTAATTAATTAGATATCGGAGGAGTTGCTCACTCTCTTGGGATTCTCTAAATAGTTTATTTAGGAGTAGAAATTATATTGTATGTCACTTTTCATTCATTTTGACTTGTGTTTTTTTCCATCTTTTTATAATTATTATAGATTTAAGTCTTGTTTAATTTAATTACAACATTGTTTGATACCAAGCCAACTAGCCAAGAGAGATCTTCATCTACTAGTAGTAAAGTACGTAGGAAAATAAATTACTACATTTTTGCATGCTCATTGCTCACTAGTCTGGTCTCTGGTTGCATTCTAGGCAAGGGAAAAGAAGTAGCAAGAGGCTAGGTCCACTAACACTTGAGCCCATTTTCAGTCCAATCCAAGGCCCATTTCAAATATTTTGGGCCAGATCCATTTCACTCCCATTCTAGGCCCATTTCAAATATTTTTAAATATCGAACTTTTTCAGAATTTTTACTTGTACCGAACTTGAGTTATAAATGGTTTAAAATGTGCATTGGACTGTATCCACTGTGAATCCGTTATAACTTTTAGAAAACAGAGGGAGTATGTTTTAAGTACTTGATCGTTGTATTTAAGTAAAGTATTCAAGGTCATCTATCGGGAACGGTTTATGTGCATCCATATGGATGTGCTGTTGTGATGGTTGGGCGTCCAAAAGTGATGGCAATGTGTATGGAGTAATATGTGAGTATGAAAAAATGATGGATGAATATTATGAAAAAAAAATTAAAACATAATCTATAGACAATAGTTTACATATAGCACTTTATAAGGTCCATGCATCACTATAGCAACTACAACCAAATGGACCGACTATACCATAACTTTTATTGCTCATCCATCATCTACTCGTAAAAACACATCCCGAGCACTTTCTTTGGATCTTAATTGAGTTTGACTTTCAAACTTATTTATTTCATTTTCAAGTAAAAGTTGGAACCATATATATATGTACATGATGCATTGGACACTGATAACAAAAAAAGATTATTTGTTTCTTTCAAAAAAAAAAAAACAAAAAAACAAAAAAACATTCAAAATTATATTTAATAGTACAAAATAAAACTTATCGTTGTTTAACAATTTCAAATATTGAATCAATTAGAAGAATGTAAGTAACTTCTAACGGCATGATAAAAAATACATAGGATAAAAAAAAATAGTATTCAGTCGACATTCATATCATCTTTACTCTCTTTTATCGTCTCATTTTTAGCTATTTTCCTCTTTCCAAAGAGTTCAGAAGACAACCTGAAAATTAAATTAAAAAACAATTAATCATCAACCCTAACCACATATATATAGGATAAAAGAATTTATGAAGAAAGAAATTTAATTTAAATTATTTATTTAACTTTTTTTTCTTGTTAACTTTGATCACTCCAGGATAAAATTTATATTAAAAAAAAAACCTATCATTTATTTGAATATATTTAAAATTATTGTTAAAAGTACTATATATGTTTGATTAACCAAATTTTTTTAAAAAGAAAAAATTGTCCATCCAAACAAAGGTGTATTAGGACAAAAAAAAATGTAAAAATTTTAATTCTATGAGAAGCGATGATCCATGTTAATTATTTATTTTTATTTACGTAATTATTTAAATTCATATTCGTTTGAGTTTGAATGAAAGCAGGGGGAAAAAAATCATACGAATTAGTATAAGACGCACATATAATACTACTCCCTCCGTCCCAATATAAGTGGCCCCTTTCTTTTGGGCACGGGAATTTAGGTAGTGGGATTTAGTAGTTAAAGTGGTGTGAGTAAATTTGACTAATTCATCCATCTAATTTATAATGATTACATTTGACTTTTAACCATATTTATTATTTAACTTTGACTTAATGTTATCGTATGATGTAGAAAGACAAAAATAGTCAAGTGTGATCTTGTTGGAATCGTCTAATCGTATAGTTTTAGAATATATATTTTATATAATTTTTATTTATACCCATTTTGAGATATTAATGGTTAAACATATATAGGGGCTTTGTGCAGAAAGTACAATTGTCATTATTGTGGGGTTTTTAATTAATCTAATTTACTTAAAAGGGAAAGTGGCCACTTTTAATGGGACACCCCAAAAAGGAATAGTGGCCACTTTTAATGGGACGGAGGGAGTAGTATATATGTTCATTTTAGGAGGAGGGGGAATTTTTATTTTTTTTTCTTAATATTTCGAGACACTAATAGTAGTGTATATTGAAAAATTGAAGAGAAAATTGAAAAGTACTTGGTATGTTGAAGTTGAATGGGTGTTTGGATGTGCGATATGAAATAGATTATCTGATTATTTTGTTTTCAAAATGCAAATAATCAGGTTTGCAGCACCATTTTTTAGCGGTTAAACTGATTATTTGCGTTTTGAAAACGCAATAATCAGATAATCTATTTTCCTGCAGCTTATCCAAACACCATCGAGAAGTGTGTTATAAGTATATAATAGCTATAGCATACAATAAATAACTTACCCTAAACGCAAAGAAGTATCAGAATTAGTTCCTCCTTCCTTATCGATTTTGCATTCGTGCATCATCAAACCCGAACTCATGCATCCTCCTCCTCCTCCTCCTGCTGCTGCTGCTGCTGATCCTCCATGATGATGATGATGATGACCGGCACCACCGCCGGCGGCCTCTACTACTACTTGCCCCCCCGCCTGCAGCAGCATACGACTTTCTATGCTACTCGTCCTTGCATGCTGTCGGAGCTCCTCTATCTGATCATCCATTTTTATATACACATATACCCATCAATATATATACATACATACATATTCATTCTCTACTAGTATTTCATTTTCAATCAATGTAATGTTGTTACCTTCTCCAACAGATTTTCATTCTGCTGCACAACTATCTTTTCCTGTCATCATCATTTCACAATAATAATAATAATCATAGTCATCATCATTAATTATCAATGCAATCTTCACAAATAACCCATGCATTTGTTTTAATCATTAATTACATGAGCAGCAATAACAATACTGTAAATTAAACACACCTGCATTCTTGAATTTTCCAGCTGATCCATCAACACCTGCTCCTGAAATTGATTCGGCATGTATATATATGTCGATTTCTTTTTTTGACATATGTAAACAAACTTGGTATTCTTGAGGTTCTTAATTAATTATTTACCTTTTTATCCTTCACCGTTAGCATTCCTTGTAATAGCTGCTGCTCCAATGTGTTTAGGTCATTGTAAGACATTCCTTCCAATTCTTTTCCCTTCATCCGACTACATATAATAATAATGTTTTTTAAACATAAGACATAAATTTGTGACTGTTGTTAGTCTCTTAGAATTGAATTCCTACTAGCTATTACAGAAATGGATATGCTAAACGAGATAGTAATAATAATAATAATCAGTCATTAGTTTGATATAAATTAAATATTGGAAAAATAAAATATAGAATTACCGGTTTACCAATTGAAGCTTTTCGATTTCAGCTTTCAGGGAGTTTATTTCAGCTGATTCTGATTCGTGCTTTAACCAAAAAAAAAAAAAGAAATAGATAGAGATTACTTATTAAAGAATCATAAAATGCCTTAAGATAATCAATAGTACATATTACACACAGAGAAATACTATAAATCAATATATAATTTGATTATCGTTGGAGAGAAAATGTGTTTGATGGATTCATGGTCTCAAAATTACAGTCACATAATCTAAATGTTTTGCTAATTATAAATTATTTGATGAAGTGATTCACCTAATGATTGAAATAAATAAGTTTGTTTATATACCTGATCAGCCGCATGCTCAACTGTCGGAAGTTCTGGAGGTTCATGACTTCTGTTGTACCTTGATAGAATTTGGTCCATGCTTTTAAAAATAAAAAATATAAATTAATCAATAAAAAAATATTAAACAATATTTTCATTATATGGATCTCTCATAAAATACCGTTAATGGGCAGAATCTGATTTTAGGCCATTTGGCATTCTCGGCCTAATATGGTGAAGCTGAATTTGGGCTTAAATAAAAATAAAGCCCAACGATGAGAACGGCTTAATTTTTTTTTTTTTTTTTTACATAATTTATTTACTTTTTTTCCTTTTTAAATATTGACACTCAGTTGTGGAATGTGTAGAGATATAATTTATTTACTACTTTAATATATAATCCAATAAAACAAAATCAGTTTTAATAAAACAAAGTTACATGTTTAGCCAAAAAAGAAAACAAAGTTACAAAAACAAGAATAAAATATTAATTTCACTCTTTCCCAAGCCAGAATGATGAAGAACAAAAATAACTAACACTGTATAATTCATATTTCAAATAATCATATTTAAATCTATATCTATACATGAATTATAAATTCCCAGCAATTTTTGGCCCAAGCAAACTCAATTTAAATTCTCCATTTAAAAATAAATGCACACAAAACCTAAGAACGTTCGAATTAGGGAGTTTTCTTGGCCAGAAGTTCTGTTTGTTTTAAACAGGGTAACAAATTAGAGTGCAATGATGATCTCATGATTTCTTCATGGAATATTCAGAAACCAAAAAAAAACCTTCGTTAGCAACAAAAAAAAATTCAAAAATCAATTTCCAAGAAATAGGTCAATTCAAGCAAGGGAGGGAGAGAAGGACTAAAGATCAGTTAAATTGAACTCACCGCGAACTGGCAAACTCGTAGAGCTTTCCGGTGCCGGAGAAGATGATGACGGCGACCTGAGCGTCGCAGAGGACGGCCAATTCCTTCGCCTTCTTCATCAATCCGCCGCGCCGCTTCGAGAACGTCACCTGACGGCTGTTGACATTCTCGATCCTCTTAATCTCGATTTTGCCCCTCCCCATTGAGCGATCACCCTCCGGCCGGTCTCTCTCCCTTTACCTTACCTAACCGCCTTCTTGTTTTGCTTCCCCCTCAAATTGATTGAAAAACTCTCATATATACCTATATATATATATGTGTGTGTGTGTATTAGTATGTACATATATAGAGAGAGATATAATAGTAGAATTGTGCGTATATATTTTATATATCTATTTTTATTTTTATATATATTTTTCTAATATATAAATGGATTCGGTATATATTTATAGATAGGGAAAAGAGTTGGTTGGAGATGGACGCATTATTATGAATGCATTTGTCTTAAATAAGGAGAAAGGAAAAAAAAAAAAATACAAAATAAAAAATAAAAATATACATAATGGGAAACAAATTTGGGTTGATATCCAAATTTACTTCCTGTAAAATACAAATTTATCAAATAAGCTTCCATATCTTTTGCGAATTTGCGAATTTGCGCATTACCCCTTTAATATATCGTATAGTAGTATGCATTTTTAAGATACTTCCTCCATTTTTATTTAACTACTCCTATTTTTTTTTATAGTATTTTTCTTTTTTAATATTGTGTAACCTTTTTTCTTGGGTAAACATTGTTTTTATTGTGTAACTTCGAATCAAGTTTTGTTCCTATAGACAAAAAAATAGTTAAGTGAGATTGTTCAATTCGTTTAGTTATTGTGATTCTAGAATATCATTTTTTTTAGATTTTATTTTTAAATAATTTTAATTATTAATTATAAAATATACTCCCTCCGTTTTTAAATGATAGCTACATTGGTGAGTTTGACACTATTCACACAATCACTTTGACTTGAAGTTTTATCATAGATATACAAGTTAAAATATAGTCAATTGAGATCTTGTTAGATTCGTCTTGTCTTGTAGTTTTTAAATATCGAACTTTTAGAATTTTTAATTGTACCGAATTTGAGTTATTAACGATTTAAAATGTGCATTGGACTGCGTGCTGGGTTGGTCAGTAGCTATCTTTAAAAAACGGATGAAGTATGTATTTAATTGCATAAAATGTGAAAATGGTGCAAGTAATTATATAGAGTTATACAGAGTTATTATTTGATAATATTTCTAGAGTACAGGAACAAATTAAATTGGATGCGTCGCTAAAATTAAATTGGACTTTCCGAAAAAGTAAGGGTGCGTTTGCTGGAGACAATTTTCACAAAAATACGTTTATACTTCTATAAGATTGGAAATACATTTTGTAGAATGTTTTTTTTTTAATTTCTCCAAAAAAAAATTAGTGGAATTTTAAGCATGTAAGTGTGTTTTAACTAAAAAAATTATAGTATTACAGTATTATTTTGGTTGCATTTTTATTAGGTTTATTTTAGGGTTTAGCTGCTATGTATATTTTAAAATTTTAATTACTATTTCATCTAAACACAATTTACCAATCAAAATCCAAATACACACACACACACTAATATATCCTATATTCCAAAAAAAGAAATTTCTCATATTATATCACAAACACAAAATGTTTATAATAAGTATAACCAAATACGTCTTCTAACAGATTTATTTGGTAATCGGGAAATCCCTCTTGGGTGGGGCTTACTAAATATGATGAAATTATATATATGTGCATCAAAAGTTGCATATGGAGTAACAATAAAAATTCATTTTTGGATATTAAAAAGTGGAGTAATATTAGTGGGACTACAGTGGAAAATAGGAATAAATTTGATTACTATGTTGAAATAATATTTCCATTTTTGGCAAGGGCTAATTACCATATAGTGGTGGCAATTGTTACCTTTAGGGGCATCTATCTACTTTATTTTATTTTATTTTTTTTATTTCTTTTAGCTGGGTTGTTTCAGAATTACTTTTTTTTTTTTCTTTTTGAAAATAATTTCATTTAGAGGTTGAATAAGGTAACTCTAGAATTTTCCATTATAAAAATGAGGCAAATTGTCATTATGATATATTGCTGATTGTGAATGGTAAAAATGACCAAGTTATGGTGAATGCATGACACGTGTGGCAAAGTGTTTGGGGGCTTTTGAACGGTTGATTGTAATAATATGTATTCCAAGTCCGTGAATTTGGTTCTGTAAAAATACATATAGACGAGTGTTGAATTGCTTGGACCGATAGAGTCGGGTTGACAATGAACATTGTTGAATCAACATGCTAGCTGGTTAAATTTTTATTCACTATTGTAGTTTTTCATTTATTTCATAATAACTAAACCAGTTTTGTTTTCGAAATTTCATATTTATATAGTTATATTTTGATTTCGATAATGCTAATCTTATAAAAGCAAAGCAAATATGAATTAAATTAATCAATATTAGAGATCGCATTCTCTTTATAATGTGTGTGGTTTGGTCTCTCATAACTCCAGTGTTAACGTTTACCAAAAATATTACAGATCGCAGAAAATTATATAAAATTGTTGAGCACAATTTTAAAATCATACTTACATTGTTATTTTTTATCCTACATATTTACATAATTACATGATTTGGGAAGTATATTATATTCTGTAAAATACAACCATATTCTTTTCTTGTGTACATACAATATTATAATTTTAACCAAACGCAGTTGGCCTGAGTGATATAGGGCTTTGACAGCTTAATCAAAGGTCTCGGGTTCAAGCCTTTGCGTGTATGCAGAATTCTGTTATGGAAGAGACAACACTTCAATGTCTGGGGATTAGTTTGGATCCAAAGAGGTCTTGGGGATACCCTGGTATTAATGAAAAAAAATATTATACTCCCTCCGTCCCAGCTAACGTGTCTTGTTTGACTTTTTGATACTGTTCATTTTTCTACTTTGACTCGATTTTATTACATATATATATTTAGAAAAAGATAGTCGAGTTGGGTCTTGTTAGAATCGTATAATCATGTAGTTTTAGAATATATATTTTACATAATTTTTTGTTGTACACATTTTGAGATATTAGCGGATGAAAAAAGTGCATTGGATTGTGTGCAAAAGTGAAACAAGACAAGTTAAGTGGGACGGAGGGAGTAATTTTATATTTTTATAATTTTATATGTGCAAATTATTGGGTGCTATGAACATACACCTTTTTGGCTAACTAGATTGAATTTCCACCTATAACTAGTAGCGGGCGGCGGCGCATTCGGATTATTTGCATAGTAATTTAAAATTCAAATTGATTAAAAACATATTCGTATATATTAAAATCTTATTTAATTTTAATTTTTTTATTATCCGAATGTATATTCAAAATTATTTACAATTATTATGTATCGAATCAAATTAATTTATAAAATAACTAAAAATATAAAATGTATAGTTAGATACATGATTTAAATAAATAATTTAATTTTGATTTTTAAAATATTACGTATATATGCATGCATCATTACCAAATAATATAACATGACTAATTGACTATCTGGATATTTTTATATAGCTTTATATGTATATGTCATGTACATCAGTACATATATACTTCCTCCGTTTTTTAAAGATAGCTACATTGGTGATTCTGACATTATTCACACAAACACTTTCCTTAAGTTTTATCATATTTATACAAGTTAAAATATAGTTAAGTGAGATCTTGTTAGATTCGTCTCATCTTGTAGTTTTTAAATTATCAAACTTTTAGTATTTTTACTTGTACCGAATTTGAGTTATTAATGATTTAAAATGTGCATTGGACTGCGTGATGGGTGTGTCTGTAGCAAACAAAAAAACCAGAGGAAGTATAAATTATAAAGATTCCTATATCAAATTAAAGTGGTTGAAACACAAATAAAGTACATATATTTACAGAATACATAAATAAACCCATAGTTCAAAATACAATAAAATAAAAGCAAAAACAGACAAAATATCAACCATAGGTTGGGGGTTCGATCCCCAGCCGGCCCCCCTATCCATCCCCTTTATAATTTGTGTGGTTTGGATTTCCACATATCACTGTTTACCAAAAAAAAAAAAATTAACAACACACATAACAAATTGTAATTAAAAAATAGCTGAAATGTTTAAATAGTTCTTTTTTTTTTCTTTGTCAACACTTATTTAAACATAGCAAAGTATATATGTATAGGTATTAAGAAAAGGCAAAATAAAAAAAAATCAATTAAATTAGATATATGAAGAAAAGAAATGGTGAATTTGAAAAGGAAAAAAAAAACGCCAAATTGGGTAGCATGGAAATTTTCTTTATGTTTAACTATATAAAAAACATAAATTGTGAAGTAATTTATAAAGAATCCTTGGTGTATACCTTTTAACTATATCGGGAAGTTGAGAGAGATAAAGAGAAAAGGTGGAGATTATTGAAAAAGGAAGTAGGAAATGCTATAATTGGTAATATGAATTAGGCATCTTCTCGTGGACCCTTTATTTATTTGTGCATATTTATTTTGTTTACTTATTGGAAAGTGTCATGTGAACCCTAATAATTACCCTACTTATTTGGCTTTCCAAATTTGTTATAATGCCATAATGCTAATTGAGATTTATCAACAGAGTTCCTGTCCAGAATCTTTAATATATGGATATCCAGAATTGCTGTAAATTGTGGGAGTTATGCTGGATTTTTTTTTTTTACCTCGAGTGATTTAATTCCTTATAACGTCATTAGGGATTTCGGAAAGACAACTCATCATATAATTAATACAATGCTATAATTATGGTAGATTTATTTATTCTCATTATGAGATACTGAAAATATCATAGCATTTTTATATTATAGCATAGCATACCAAAAATAGCATAACATTTTGAATGGAGATCACATCATAATTTTTTTTATCTGTAGCACAGCATATTTTTTTTAATGTTTAAAAAATAAAATTATTATGTTTGGCACATCATTTTATTATACGGAAAATAATATTATTATGTTTAGCACATCATTTTTATTTTCATTTTGAGCATAGCATTATATAAAAAGTGATATCAAATTAATTAGAAAAATTACCAACAGCAGTTGGCTTGAGTGGATAGAGACTCTAATCGCTTAAGCAAGGTCTCGGGTTCGAGCCTTGTGTATGCAAAAAACTACAGAAATGCGCGCATAATCTGCCCCAATTATAGCGCATATAGGAATGCAAAGAAAATAAATCAGCCATAATGATATCATTGCAATAAATATGATTGAATGTGTTTACTTGAAACAATAGTGATGTTAATAAAGAGTTAATCCAATCAAAAATATTCCAGCACAACTCCCACCTTTTATAGCATTTCTGGATATCCATAAAAAAATAAAATAAGGATATGAACTTGTAAAATACTGCTTTTTTTTTTGCATTAAGTTCTCTCTCTCTCTCCCCTTTTTTTATTTTATTTTATTTAAGAATATTGTATTCTCTATTAAAACCATATTTTGATATTTTGAATATCCGTTTCATCTCATTTCTTGATGGTAGCACCCCTTTCATCACTCGGTTATACACATGTTGAATATCCATTTTGTTCTTGTATGGAAAGTTGACATACGTGCATATTGAAGCGTGCATGTATTATTTATTATGCTACTAGTTGGCGAAATTACTATGATCGTACATGGGATGGGATTCCTTCTAGGGCCCTGTTTGGGAATTAGTTGTTAGCTGTTAACTGATTATGTGAGTAATAATTAATTAAAATTAGTTGTTTCACAATTTCGAGACCAACTTTCTGCCTAGAATAAACTAAAATCCAAATGCTGCTATTTGCAGCGGTTTCAAAAAAAGCTGATTCAACACTATTTTAAGTTATTTTGTCTTTTAAATAAGCTAATTCAGTTCAAATTGCCTATAATAAGCTAATTCTATTTAGCTGTTTAGCTATCAAGTCATCAACGTCGTCGTCATTAACAAAACAATCACTCTAGTTGGTTTTGATTAATCGGCCTTGCAATAGTGAACTTTAACTTAATTGGTCATTAGATCAGATTAGCTAGTGTGCGCCATAGTGATGCCAAATAATTTTTTTAAAAAATTTTCAGGGTGTTACAATCGAAGGTGCCAAAGCACGTTGATCATGATCGCTTCATGCAATGGGGACGGAGCAGTCGGGGGGCTAGCTAATGGGCTATGTTGAGGGGTATATATGGTTGCCACCACGATATCCATCAATGTAATGCTGCTTGGAATTAAAGATATAGAGACTAGAGTAATGCCAGTCATTATAAGAAATTCGCAGGAAGACGACGAAAAAGAAGACAAATGTATCGCCGCCTGCCGGATTTCATCACATTATTCGTCGTCTCGTACACTAAGCGACGAGACACTAAGCGACGAACAAGGCGAAAAAATCCTTTTAAGTCACCATTCGTGAAAAATTTTGTAGTGGGTTTATTGTCTTTCGGCTCTCTTTCCTATAAATACTACATTCACCGTGACAAATTACATTGGACAAGAAAAAAAATATATATATAAAAAAATAATCAACAATACTTTTTAAAATATTTAAGGTTGAAGAAGTTGGGAGTTGTGACTATAGCTCATCATTGTTTAAGATTGCTACCCTAACACATTTATTAATTATTAAATACAAAGTGTTAATAAAGTTAAACCCACTCTCACTTTTAAAACTATAGACAAATGAGCTTCTTTTCTAGCTATGGATCGAATCAAGCCAAAAAGGAGATGTACCATCGTCACCACTTCCAAAATAAAAAAATTTCGATGAAAAATCCACTGTTTTTTTTTTTTTTAATTATCTTTTCCCTCTTCAAATGCCATAATATTCATTTAGGGTCTGTTCTGCACGCAGCTTTTGGGAGTTTTTGGTAGCTTTAGCTTTTATTTTAAAACAAAAGCTTCGTTCTGCACACTAGCTTTTAAGAGCTTATGGGAGCTTTTGGAAGCTTCTTTTTAGAAGCTACTTGTAGTAGCTTTAAAAAATAAGCTCCTAGCTTATTGTTGAGCAATTACAATTTTATCCCAATAACTAACTAACTACCCAATAGTCTACATTAATGTTTGTCCTTTTATGTCATTTCATACATTTTTTGACAGCTACAGCTAGTTGTACAGAACACTTAAATAAAACTGACAGCTACAACTCCCACAGCTCCCTACAGCTTCAGCTCCCTACAGCTCCAGCTCGCAGCTACAGCTCTGCGTGCAGAACAGACCCTTACTAATTTTACTTGTAAATAAGTTAAAAACGGAATATAATTCACTATTGGGTGATTTAATGGGTTGTAAGAAGAACAAAGTTTGGGGAAGAAGATTTTTTTTTTTAGAGCCATTGAAGGCCTGTGAAAGGGGTGGTGGGAGTCCATGCCACACAAATTACAAAGGGGAATAAAAGGGAAGGCATAGGAAAGGGGTGGTGGGAGCCCATGCCACACAAATTACAAAGGGGAATAAAAGGGAGGGATAGGGAGCCAGTGGGGATCGAACCTCCAACCTTCCATTGGAAGTTTAGGGACTTAACCACTTGAGCTAAGTCTTCATCCCCGGGAAGAAGATTAATATACGGTTTTGATATTATGCAAAAATGTACACAAAATTCCCACTTATATTTTAAAAGAAAAGGAAGGTTATATGATGTGCAACAACTCATTTACCAACTTTCCTTTCCAAATGTCTAAAAATGGTAAGGATGACCAAATTGGGAAATAAAGAAGTCGTGATGATGTAACTAATTTCCCCATTAAAAAAGCCCCTTTCATCGTCCCCCCGACTTGCTAGCTTTTTATTATTATTATCTTTAGTAATTTAAGCACGCACATATAGTAGTATAAATTTATTTTTGTTTTTCTAAGAAAATAAAGAAATGATAGTACATTATTCACACACGAGGTACATATATACACGAGACTCTTTTATGTATATTACAATAAAAATACACATTTTCTATATCAAAACAAATACTACTCTACAATACATAAAAGAATAAAATAATTATGGAAACAAGACAATACTCACTTGATGAAAATTTGATGCCCCATATATCATACTCCGTATTTAAAAGATTTTAACATTCCTTATTTTCACGCAATCCAATACACATTTTTAAAGAATAATATCTCAAATTTATAAAATAAAAAATTATAAAACTTTAATATATATTATAAAACTACGTGATTAGACGAATCTAACAAGATCTCACTTGACTATATTTTATCTTATGTAACTGTATGAAAAAATCGAATTAAAGTTACTCAATGAATAGTGTTTACTATACAAACGTTAATATTATGAAATACAGAGGAAGTATATGTATACGTAACTATAAGATGGGGATCCAAATCATTTGAATGTTTGGAGGGAACAAATTTGCTAACGGAAAATGAATTTACTAGCTCGCTCCCAAATATTAAATTATCTAAATTATTTTATGACGGATTCATAAATTTATGTGCACTAGAGTAGTGCACATAAATTTATATATACTAAATAGTCAAATAAAATCTAAATATTTAATTGCATATAATTATGTATCCATATATACCAAAATGTTATCGTCAATTTTTTTTATTTTTTGTCAAATAAGGATACATGTTAAAAATTTGTAACACGTGTAGTTTGTTAAGTATTTAAGCAATTGGCCATTAATATTTGGCACAAAAAGGTAAATAAATAAGTCCACGTGAACAAGGCCCACATTCCAAGCCCAAAAGCAAGCCCAGATGATCCAACGGTTCGGATCAATCCGTCCACTCAATTGAATTCAAATTTGGGTAACGTTACAAATTCCGGAGCTCAGCTTCGGAGTGGTCCGAACCTAATAATTTTTTACTCTAAAGAAAGGAAGGTTCAGTAATTTACTGAACAAATTGTCTGCCATTTCTTTCGTCTCTTGATTTGATAGCCCCTCCCTCGCCCACAAAATCCCATGTTCTGCTCTTGATTTGATTTCCTAGCAATATTAGGAATTTTCTTAGGGTGGGTTTTGCTGCCTTTCTACATATTCAATATCAGTTTTCGTGAGAAGAATCTTAGTTCGAGTAAGTACTCTGATTCATTTTTGTTCTTGATTGAATCTTGAGCACATATGTGCCTGAAGGTTTGTCTCTTTTAATTTGAATAATGTTCCGGAGGATAATTAATGATATTGGTGACCTACTGTAGATTAATGGAGGATTTAACAATTGGCGAGTTGAATTTAGCGTCGAGAAGGGCAGAAGAAGCAGGTAATGCCGTAATGGTTTGTGATTTTGTTCGTTTAGTTTGATAATATACCATTTCTTAAATGTTTTTTATTTGATTTTATATTTGTGCGATTAGTTTCGAGGAGGTCTTCACAAGAAGATGCATGCATGATGAATTGTGTTTTTTGTCTGTAGTTTATTTATGCAAAGGATTTTTTTTTTAAAAAAGAAAATGGTAGATTGATTACGGACCAAGATGTTCCGGAGTATTTTCTTATTTGGTTCCGAAAGGTGGTAATTCTGTATGTGAAATGATATATTTTGATCACACTTGTGTTGTTTTATGGGAATGCTGATCTTAGCTCTTTAAGATTCAATTGCAATTTTTAAGGATAACTAAGTTTGTCTCTGTTCGTATTGAACTTGTAGCTTTGAGAAGATATCAAGCTGTCCACTGGCTTGATTACCTATTAGGGCCACTTGGAATATCGAGTCAGCCATCAGAGGAAGACTTTATTTCTTGCTTAAGAAATGGCTTAATCCTTTGCAAAGTAATGAACATAGTTCAACCCGGTTCAGTTTCAAAGGTATATAAATGTCTGATTTTTAAGTTTTGTTGACATGTGGTTGTGTGCATCAAGTTATGTACTAACCTATTTATTTTGACATGTGGTTATGCATCAAGTTATGCACCAACACATTTTCTTAAAAAGGCATTTGTCGCAGATGAATTACTGATACAATTTTCATTTAAAACAAAACATGTTAGGTCGTAGAAAAGAGTGCCCCTTCTCCATCACTTCTATGGGAACCCCAGCAACTGCCAGCATATCAATACTTTGAGAATCTTCGAAACTTTTTGGCAGCCGCAGGGGAACTGAAACTTCCCATTTTTGATACCACTGTTTTTGAAAGGGTAGGGATTGAACACTAATGTGCTTTATGTGCACCAACTAATTTGTAAATCAATATGCCGACATGAATGTCATGTGTATGTAGGACAACTTAGAAGAGGGTTCATCAACCAAAGTTGTTGATTGCATTTTGGCGCTGAAGGCTTACCATGAGTGGAAGCAAATGACAGGAGTCAATGGAGTTTACAAACCACCTAAGTCACCAGTGTCAGTGCATTCAGGTAGTAGAATTCATGTGAGAGCTCCACGTTTGGTTTCTCACAATTGTGCCAGAAAATTAGACGTGCCAGCAGGAGGTGGCAAGAGCTTCATATCAACGCCAAAAGATATTGATATAAGGAACCTTGAAGGTAGTCTAACTATTACTGGTTTCACTTCATACATGCTTTATAGAATTTGAAACAAAAACTAAATATTTGTTGAACATGTAATTTGTTGAAGTTTTTAATTGTGGCTCAAGTTTGGAATTCTGCAGACACACTTGTCAAGGTTCTTAAAGAACACTTAGCAGAAAGAAAGGAGAATGTGGACAATAACATTGTTGCTTCTTATTGTGGTGGAAACATGGTGTGTTTTACGTCTAATTCAAATATTTTTCTTCTGGGATCTGGAAAAAGCCCAGAATGCAGAATTTTCTGATATATATTTTTTTTATCCTTTTTGTAGGATTCAGTAAACTCTTTCAGAAAGATTCTATCTAGTTGCCTGGAGGAAGAAATTCGAAAAACATATCCTGAGGTGAGGTTTTGTCTTGTTGTCGAGGTCGCATCATTACAAAATTTAGATGCCTGGTCAGCAAAACTAGATTGTGCCAAGTAAGATTGACCGGAAAGGTTTCATTAAATATCATATATGGGTATTATGTCTTGATCTCATATTGGCACATAGAGCCAATGATACAAGTTATGGACCATTTTGTTTTGCCATAATGTTAAATTGTTAATTCAAAAAAAGTTTACACACTGATGCACATCTTCCTTTACGATTGGATATATTGGCTGTAAAGGCTATATTTGTCATTTTTATGTCTGATTATTCCCTTGCTGCAGGAACTATCAAACAACTTCCTTTTCTTTGCATGAACCATTTGGATGAACCTATTGTATGTTCTCAAATTTACTTCACATATATCTTTACTGACAACTGTGCCTTTTCGTTATTATGACCAGATAAATTCAAGTACATTGAACTATTTAAGAGAGCAGAGTTGCTCAGCCGAAAAATCCAAATTTGTGCCAGATTTGTCCAATATAAAAAGTCGAAAGGTAAATTTCTTCAGGGTTAGTTTGAATGAGTTTTCACTGGACAAAGAATACTATATTCACTAAATAATGGGTTAAAAGTTCCTCTGTTGGTATGCATACATTGAGTAAGTGACTGTACCGAAATGGGTTCAATTCATATTTACTGACTGACCGAAACTTAATAACAATTCTCTAATTACCCCAACAAAAAATTCTAGATGTTTGTTTCAACTTATTTCTATTTGTTGTACAATATCTGAATTATTTGATCAATAGTGTTGCAGCGCGTGCTTGAGGAAGGGAAGCTGCAATCACTGGAATCTAGTCAAGCAACATGAAAAGGAACTTTCAGTAAGTTTTTGTGCTTTTGTGGAATCTCAAAAGTTCTATGATTTATTAACGTCTTTCTGAATAAGTCACCTATCTGCATAAGGTAGGTCTTGCATTGGCTTTATTCAGCTATCAACTAAAATTTTTTATCCAGAATTTTACAAGCTGGAAGTTTCTCATTCCTTGCAAGAAGATTCACACAACTAAGTTCTGTTGAAGTTTTACACAAATGGAACACTTCAGATATTAATATTAACTAGTATGACAATATCTGCATGCATCTGCATATTCAATGTCTATAATGTATCATACAGTTTTAGTACATTAGATTTGATTTGATAACATTTTTGTCGCAGGATATTAAACTGTTGCTATCAACCGTGAAGCAGGAGGTTGAACTAATGCAAGCCCAGCTTTATAAAGATTTAAAGCAACTTGGTATGGTAAATTCAGAACAGCCCGCGGTTTCTTGTTCTTTTTAACTTGATCATAATATCCTTAATCTTCAATTGAAGATGTCAATTTATTCACCATAACTAATTAGTCTTGATTCTCCAACAAGTAAATGATATACATAATTGTGAATATGTTATGACATCAAGTGATATGCTATTTTGTTTAAATGTTTTCAGATGATCAAGTTCTTGAGATGTCCAGTGCTGCTCTTGGTTATCACAATGCTGTAAAAGAAAATAGGAAGCTGTACAACATGGTTCAGGATCTCAGAGGTTAGTTAAAAAATTATTTCTTATAGGTACCCTTTACTTATATGGCCATTTGCTAATAAGAGGTTCAAAATTATTCTCAGCTACCTGTTGCTTGAAACGGTGTATTATATTATTGCTCAAAAATCACTAATTTCTGTCTAGCTGACAATTCTTTTGTGCCCCCTTTCAGGAAGTATTAGAGTTTACTGCAGGATTAGGCCTTCCTGTAATCCTGATGCACTAAATGTAATTGATTTTGTTGGCGAGGATGGCACTCTAGTGGTTGTAGATCCAAAACACCAAGGGAACAGAAAGCAGATGTTTCAATTTAATAACGTATTTGATTCAACCGCAACTCAAGGTAATTGAGGCCCATATATGTCAGAAAATTCGTATTAAGTTGTTATCTTGGTATTGATATTTGGACTTGCAGGTGATGTATTCAAAGACATAAAACCCCTTGTCAGATCTGTAATGGATGGTTACAATGCATGTATTTTCGCTTATGGTCAATCTGGATCTGGGAAAACGCATACTATGGTGAGGCTATGATGATATTTGCTTTCTAGTTTCCTTGAAGTAGGTCTTCATGTATTAAATGCTAGTGATTTCGAAACCATTGTTATTTCCTCTCATTGAATATTTCCAACCGACAGTTCTGTCCTCCTGGTGGACCATGCAACGAGATGGGAATTAGTTATATGGCTCTGAATGACCTTTTTGAACTTTCTGGCCAAAGGAAGGATGTAACAAAGTATGAGCTTCAAGTACAGATGGTTGAGATCTACAATGAACAAGTCAGCGATCTACTTGCAGAAGATTCAGGCGCTAAAGAATATCCTTTCCACATTTTGAACTATCTGTATTTCTTTTTAACAAAGAACGTTTTCGCCTGTGCACTGCTTAGTTTGTTCCTCAACTCTCAGCAAATCAGAGATTCAAATTCGTGCAAGTGACAACAACTTGGTTCTCTCGGATGCTACGTTGGTTCCAGTGAAGTCGATAGTTGATGTCATTAACATGATGAAAATTGGCAAACAAAACCGTACAACTGGTTTTGCTGCTAGCCATTCACACTGGTATAGACTTCAATGTCTTTATGCCCTGTTATCCTGACTATACGAACAGTAGTAATAAAAAGATGTTTTTTTGCAGTGTATTATCTGTCCATGTTTGCGGTGAAGATGCATCCGGGAGCATAATTCACAGCCACCTCCATTTGGTGGATCTAGCAGGCAGCGAAGGGGCTGATCAATCGGAAGCTTTGGGTGATAAATCCATTGCTAGTTTGGTAGGCGTTATCACAGCCTTAGCGCAAAAGCACTCGCATATTCCCTACCAAAACAGCAAGTTAACTTCACTACTGCAGAACTCTTTAGGTAAGCATCTCATAATATCATCTGTCGAAAATTACTTCACCTGTTGAATGCAATATCATCCATGCGAAGCTGCGGCAATGCACAACCTAAATCAGTTGTTTATATGATCAGGGGGGAACGCAAAGACTTTGATGTTTGCTCATTTGAATCCAGAAAGTGATTCCTTCAATGAAACAATGAGCACATTAAGATTTGCTCAGAGAGTCTCAAGTGTTGAACTTGGCGCAGCTCGTGCAAATAAGGACAGCGTTGAGGTATTATCACTTAAAGCAGAGCTAGGGAACCTCAGAAAGGCGCTGGGAGACAAGGAGTTGACTTCACCAATGAAAAGAATGAAGGATGCAACAAGAACGCCGTGTAAGTCTCCTAAGCAAACGGCCGAGAGAACACCTACCCATTCCAGAAAGACGAGCATTGAAAATGGTTCCTGTGGTGACAGGATGGGAGCCAAAACCCCCTCTGAAAAAGGAAACCAGTTTCTCGACATAACCCCTCCACGTTCCAGAAGATTGAGTGTTGAAAAAATGGGAGCCAAAACCCCCTCTGATAAACCTAAGCAACGGACTGAAAGAACGCCTCCTCCACGCTCCAGGAGGTTAAGCATGGAAAAAGTGGGGGCCAAGACCCCCTCTGAAAAACCTAAGCAAAGGGCTGAAAGAACGCCTCCTCCACGCTCCAGAAGGTTGAGCGTCGAAAATGGCACTGCCGTACCATCAGCAGCAAGATCAATAAATCATGAAGACAAAAGGGCTGTCAAAACCCCTCCCATAAGAAGTTCCAATCGAAGATCAAGTCTTGAAGGACCATGCAATTTGCAGAAAGAACCTGGCCACATCAGATTTCTCGAAGCAGTAACGCCAGAAGTACGATATGCAAAGAATCAAAGTCAGCGCAAAGATGCAAGATCTCCAACCAAGCTTCATCAACTAAAGGAGAACAATGGATCGCTCCTAAACCAGTCCATGCAAAGCGATCCTCGAAGTCCAACAAGTGGTGCTCTGAGAACCTCAATGATCAGGATTGATACAGCATCAATGAAGGCTCCCCTGTCTTCTCAAGTTCCCACAACACCCGAACCCAACACAACAAATGTGATCCAGAGGCTACAAACCAACAGTTCTAACATCCTTTCAGAAGTCGCCACGCCTTGCTCAACTCAAGCAAGAGAATCCCACACGAGAAAATCCTTCCGAAGCATTGGTAAATTGATAAAAGGTTCAGATAAAAGGTGTGATCCCATCTTTAAATCACTCATTTCTAGCTGTTCATGTAATGCAATGTTTGTTTACCTTTTCTTATGAAAACTGCAGGAAACAGAAACAAGCTGAAGCAGCACCACCTCAAGCAATGTCGCCAACTTCAACGGCTCCAAGGCCCCCCCTGAGGAGGCAATCATTGACTGGTCTTCCACCTGTAGGAGCAATGCTAAGTTCATGTGACTGTGAGTGCATGAATTCTAAACTTTCTTATTCCATACTTGTTTGAAGAAAGTCCCATGATTTATTTCTGAGATCCCTCTGTGTTTGCTTTCTCAATTTTTATGCAGATGGGAATGAGGATAGGAATAGGAATGCCAAGACCCCCCCACCAGGGCGGCAAATTGGTTCTTCAACAAGCTTCATTAAAAGATGGCTTTAGAATCATCAGCCCCATTATTCAACTCTGCACAGTGCAGCTTTCATGCTTTGACTCGAAGCAATGCATGTTTAGGACTAAATAGACCTTCTCTTTCTTTTCTTTTTTTTTTATAGAAAAAATTTATAGGATTTCAAGAATTGTAAGAACTCTTTTACAAACAATAGTAGCTGTAGTCACAAATCTTGTGCACGTAAAATCAAGATGCTAGGTGGTCTGCTCTATTCCTGATTTTCCTTTTGTGTATGTGGCGTGCCGATCGAGTGTCCGCCTCTACTATTTCTTTTTATAAAAAACACATTCACATGATAATTATTTACTGTATGTTTTATCTTGAATTTGCTTCAAGGTAAAAACGTAAAAAAAAATAAAAAATGCACAACATGAATTTTACATATTGAGGTTGAAATTTTCTATCGTTATTTAGCACATTCAGCATGCATGCAAAATTGGGTAAGGAACCCGAAACCGGAAAACACTTTTTTTCAGCACATGCTAATTTGACCAAAAAAAATAAAAATAAATTTACAGTTATGTGCATGTGCAATAAGATGATTGTTCAATGTTTGCTGTTTAGTGAGTATTCAAACCAAACCATTATCTCCACAGCTTCTCCACAAATATATTACTCCCTCCGTCCCACGTAAGATGTCTTGTTTGATTTTTTGACACTGTTCATTGTTTAACTTTGACTCAATATTATTATAAGTATATATTTGAAAAAAATAGTCGAGTTCGGTCTTGTTAGATTCGTCTAATCGTATAGTTTTAAAATATATATTTTATATAATTTTTACTTTTATATATTTTGAGTTATTAACGATTAGAAAAGTGCATTGGATTGTGTGTAGAAGTCAAACATGACATCTTAGTTGGGAAAGAGGGAGTAATAATTTGACTTGTTTTCACTTTTTACATTGTCAATGGAATTGATACATGTACATTTAATTTGTGCTAAAATGGCTTTAAAACTTGTAGTATAAATATAGACATGGATAAATTGAAAATAAAAGAGAGAAAGAAACAAAGGAAAGGCAATATGTGATGATATTATAGATAGTATGAGTCTATGACTACAGTAAATGCGTGACAATCTACCGATAAGGCATAAGCAATGCATGAATCCCACGTGACTTCTCTACCCTCTCCCACTCCCCAACCGCTATAAATTTCCGCATTTTCCCCTTCCCCCATTCCCAAAATTCAACATTGATTTTGCATTTCAATTCCATTTTTCCCATTCACAATATTCAATTCCCATGGCGGATGTCTACTGCGCCGATTGCAAGCGCAACACCGAGGTGGTTCTGGATCACGCCGCTGGGGACACTGTCTGCTCCGAGTGCGGACTCGTGCTCGAAGCTTACTCCATTGATGAGACGTCCGAGTGGCGAACCTTCGCCAATGAATCTGGCGATAACGATCCCGTTCGCGTTGGAGGACCTGCCAACCCGCTTTTGACGGACGGCGGTCTGTCCACCGTTATTTCCAAGCCTAACGGCACCACCAGCGATTTCCTGACCTCGTCGCTCGGACGTTGGCAGAATCGCGGTTCCAATCCCGATCGATCTCTCATTACTGCTTTCAAGACTATTGCGACTATGTCGGATAGGTGAAATAAATTTAATTAATATTGTTAACATGTGTTTCAAATTTTTAGTCATGCTGCGAGTGTGCGTTGCATTCGAGAATTGCTATTTGGTATATACTTTGTTATTATTAGACTTTCAGGTTAAATTTATTGCTTAATTTTGCTATTAGCTCTATATCCAGTGAAATAAATATACTTTCTTTTTCTTTTTTGCTTAATTTGTTTTTGGTGCTTGCAGTTTTTGTTGGTGGGCATGCTGCATGTGTGATGTTCACGTGGTTCCTGTTTAGTTTTATTAGGTTTTACCCTCACAGGCACATAATTGTGATCATTCATTGGAGAAAAAAATAAATAGTCAATTATAGAATAATCAGCTTGACTATCGCCATCATGTTGCCAGATTAACAGGCAAAGAATTATTTTTTTTTAATTTATTTTGTCGCAGTTACTATTCTGTGTGTTGTGATTCAGGCTATTTTGGCGAGTTTGGTTTTGAAGCTTGATTGCATTTTTCGGAAAGCTTCTTTTTCACCTCAGTTATATTCAACTAAGAAGGATTTCACTTTTGAAAGAGTTTTTATCTTCATATTTTCTTTATGGGCAATAATGCAAATTCATATTGCTCTTCTTGCTTGAATATGAATTTTCAATAATTATATGCTCTGTAGTTTTGGCAGTTTGTAAGCATATCTTGGACTTTGTCAGCAGTTGAGAAAGCATTCGATCGTTTTCTGGAATGGTCTCAGCAAATTTTAGACGCTTCCTGGAGTCCTTGTTTGTTTTTATTCATTATTTTGATGTTTCAAGTATTAGTAATGTATCATCTGATTCGGAAATTTTTCTTCCAGGTTGGGTCTTGTTTCTACCATAAAGGTACCTTGCTTGCTTGCTCTTGGCATAAATTCCTTGCTTTTGAATACTCAGATGACATTGACTATCCTGCCAAATATGCATCACCTGATATTCTTTGATATATGAACTTGTTAAATGATATATATTTGTGCGAACTTTGAAGTGAGATTTTTTTTTTTTTTTCAGTGCATCTTAGACTAAGAGAAAGTTCCTGAGTATACAAGAACGGATTAATATATTTTTGTTGAACAGGATCGGGCTAATGAGATTTTTAAGAAAGTGGAAGATCAGAAGTCTAGTCGGGGAAGAAATCAGGATGCCATATTGGCTGCATGCTTGTACATTGCTTGCCGACAGGAAGACAAGCCCCGCACTGTGAAAGGTACATAAACTAACTCCAAACTTAAGGTAAACTGTGAAGGGCTTTCTTTCATTGTATATGAGCTCTATATCATTTTATGTCTATTCAACTAGAAATTTGCTCTGTTGCCAATGGAGCAACCAAGAAGGAAATCGGACGGGCAAAAGAATACATCATGAAACAACTGGAGCTTGAGATGGGCCAATCCGTGGAGATAGGGACGATACATGCAGGGGATTTTATGGTACGGGGTTAGATTATCTCAATGTGATTTTTGCTCTTTTTGTCCCTACTAATGCGACTTACACTGTTTTAGAGACGATTCTGTTCTAACCTGGGTATGGCAAATCAAACGGTTAAAGCTGCCCAGGAATCTGTTCAGAAGGCAGAAGAATTTGACATAAGGTGTTATTTTATTCCATCTTTCCTCATAATATATTGCTACATTCCACCTATAGAAACTATAAACGTCTCTAACAGAGCCTAAATATTAGTTTCACTAGAGTTCCAAGTTCCACAGCTTAATCTTCAGTGAGATTGTCCCTCTTTCGTTGAACTACTGAACAAATGACAGTTATATACGTTGGTCATGTTATTCGAACGCTATGACGTATATGCTGTTTGGAGCTATCCTCTTTCTTTGAATTTCTGGGAATTGAATCAGAAACTGTTGAGCTTATAACCTACCGTGTCAGCTTATCACAAATGGTTTAACATATTACATATGATCCAAATATATTAGACTTTGGAAGTAACAGTTTTCACAAGAACCTTGGCCTCCAGGCTTACAAAATCAATTTATTCACTTGCCACAACTCACAATTTGATCCCTTTCTGAATTGGTATATCATCTAATCTTTTATGAACTATTTGGAGGATAAATTTCAGCTCTATAGCATACAATTTTGAATTTTCTCCTAGACCTAGTCATGTGATGAATCTTTCCTTATTTAGGAGGAGCCCCATTTCCATCGCTGCAGCTGTTATATACATAGTCACTCAGCTTTCAGACGACAAAAAGCCCCTCAAAGGTGACATGTCTTGTTTCGAAATTCATTTGTTACAAGATGTTCTTTCATATGTTACATCCTATATAAGTTCCTTCAATATAACAGACGTATCTCTTGCGACTGGAGTTGCTGAAGGGACTATCAGAAATTCTTTCAAGGATCTCTACCCTCATCTCACAAAGATAGTACCAATTTGGTATGCTCAGGAAGACGACCTCAGGAATCTCTGCAGCCCTTGAGAGACTCTAAGCTAAACTACAACGACAATGTATACATATATATGTACACATGCTCCTGCTTCATGAAGATTTAGTTTTGCTTTTTTATCTAGAAAGGTAGGTATACATAAGATCATGAAAGGAATAATGCATGGCTAAGGTAAAGGACTACTGCCTTCTTTCGCGTGAAATGCATTGTAGCTCAATTTAGTCACAGCTGATGATAAGATTCTGTTTTGTGTGTAGGATTATTGATATGCCAAAAATACACAAAAGTTGGAGGGACCATCTTCTTTTTCTGTATTGTTGTTGCAAATTGTATGTAGTTATCAAAATTTGTAACTCTTATGGCAAGAAAATAGTGTACAACGAAGAACATTTCTATACTTTCAACAGTAATTTTTCTTTAATTGCTGGGTGGTAGATTCAAGTTTATTTTAATAATAAATTAGAGTAAATTAGCATGAGGAAGCATGAAGTAACCAACACAGAAAATCATGGCAAGTGAGGAGAGGATGAAGCAGGTTATCAACACTGGCCACCATTTGTTCGGTTTGCTCTTGCTCATTATGATTATTGTATCCCCCCTTTTACCTTCACTGGTGCCGATTTTCTTGTGCTTTCGACTCTGACGATTCTTCTTCCTTGTGCGATTTTGCTCAGGTACGGGTGGTGGTGCCGCTGCCTTCAAGTTGGCCCTGTTCAGCTTCTCCTTCACCACTGACGACGATGCCGAAATGTCATCTTCTTCACCCTTCAAGCTGGCTAACAAAGCAAAGGAATTTTCCAACTTCATTGCCATTTTTTGTTTTTTATTTTTTATTTTTTATTTTCTTCTGTAAAAGTTTTATACTGGTGAAGAGAAACTGTGGGTTGAAGAAATTGGATCAACAGAGGGATTTGATCATTGATGTATTTATGAAGAAGCATAGTGAAAGAGTTGTTTCTATTTTGTACTGATGAAACTGATGCTTTGATTGATTTTATTATTATAAGGTGAGGTGCACGAGGGGGATTTATTTAATAATTTTATATTTCTATGTCTAGGACATAGAAATATAAGTGTTCGTATTAATAGCCCATATAGGGGACTTGCTTCACCTTAATAATACTCTTCTTTTCTTTTTTACTTTTCTCTTTCAAATCCCAAATTTCAAGTACATTTGAATTCCATACGGCATCTGCATAGGATCTTCATTAGATGACATCTAATACAGACATTAGCTCATGACTCATTTAATTAAAAAACCCAACAACACTAATAGGCAGTAGCAATCATTCATTGAAATCATCCAAAACAACAATTACTCACAAGAAATTCCAAAAACGTACCTTAATAAATTCCAAACAAACAATTAGTTGTAGTTCCCATATCCTGGAGTAATCACCAATCACACTTTTATTACAGTAAAAAATATATACATACACGAAGAAAAAAAAAAGGGAACAATATACAACCTTAAATTCACCCGACATGGCCACCGCCAACGTTAACCACCACCGGCCGCCGCCGCCGCAAGTGGCGGTCGTAATGGTCCCTCTTCCCGCCCAGGGCCACCTGAACCAGCTCCTCCACCTTAGCCGCCTCCTCGCCGCGCACAACCTATGCGTTCACTACGTCTCCACCGCCACCCACCTCCGCCAGGCCAGGCTCCGCATCCACGGCTGGAACCCACACGCCGCCGCTACCCTCCATTTCCACGAATTCCCAATCCCCGAATTCGAATCCCCAATTCCTGACCCTAACGCCACCATAAAATTCCCTTCCCACCTCCAGCCCCTATTCCACGCCGTCTCCCACCTCCGGCAGCCGCTCGCCGCAATCCTCCGCCGCCTCTCCGAAACTTACCACCGCGTCATCGTGATCCACGATTCCATGATGTCCTCCGTCGTCCAGGACGTTGAAACTATCCCAAACGCTGAATCCTACATTTTTCAATCCGTTTCAGCTTTCTGCACGTTTTGGTACTTCTACGATTCCCTGGAAAAGCCTTTCCCCGTCGACGAATCGCTCCAAGTGAAAGTCCCGTCCCTGGAAGACTGCATCACTCCAGAATTCATGGAATTCGTAGAATCTGAATTCGGATACATGAACATGAACTCAGGCAACCTTTTCAACTCCTGTAGAGCGATAGAAGGCTCATTCCTTGATTCAATCGAAAAGCTGTTCGAAAACCAGGGTAAGAAAAGCTGGGCTCTCGGCCCGTTCAATCCTGTTCAGAACAAAAACCCCGATGGGCTGAAAGGCCCGAGGCACGATTGCCTTAACTGGCTGGACAATCAGGAGCCGAAATCGGTGATTTACATCTCGTTCGGAACCACGGTTTCATTCCCCGATGAACAAATCAAGGAACTGGCGATCGCCCTGGAAGAAAGCCAATTGAAATTCCTCTGGGTCATACGAGAAGCCGATCGTGGGGATTTTACAGAAATCGATTCCGGAAATGAGCGAATTTCGGAATTGGGGTTTTCACAAAGGGGGATTGTGGTTAGGGATTGGGCTCCACAGCTGGAGATTTTAGGGCATTCGGCAATTGGGGGTTTTCTGAGCCATTGTGGGTGGAATTCGTGCATGGAGAGCATTTCGATGGGTGTGGCGGTGGCCACCTGGCCGATGCATTCGGATCAGCCGAGAAATGCGGTGTTGATGACGGAGGTGCTGAAGGTTGGATTGGTTTTGAAGGATTGGGCGAAGAGGGGTGAGATTGTGGGTGCGGCGATGATTTCTCATGTGTTGAGGAGGTTGATGGCATCGGAAGAAGGCGAGGAGGTACGGCGGCGGGCGGAGGTGCTGGGTAACGCCGTTAGGGACGCCGTTATGGTGAAAGGTGGGGCCGCGCGCCGGGAGATGGATTCATTTGTGGCTCATATTATGAGAGGATAAAGTTAGCTAGGGTTTAATTGCCAGAATATTACTATTATGAATTTGGTGTTTCTGTAATAATTAAGACCCGTTTCATTTGACAGAATTTGAGGGATTTAGATTTTTAAATCCTTCGTAATTTTATTTGCCTATTTGCTAAAAAATTAGACAATTTTTTTTTAAAAAATATCCTCCTAACTAGGATTTCCAAATTCTTACCATTCTCTAGTACTCCCTCCGTCCCACCTTATTTGTCCTGTTTGTTTTTTTGGCACTGTTTATTTTTAATTTTGACTCAATTTTATTGCAAGTAAATATTTGATAAAAATAGTCGAGTTGTGTCTTGTTAGAATCGTGTGATCATATAGTTTCAGAATATATAATTTTCATAATTTTTTTATTGTACATATTTTGAGATATTAACAGGTGAAAAAGTGCATTGAATTGTATGTAAAAATTAAACAGGACAAGTTAAATGGGACAGATGGAGTATTAATTAATGGGGTTTCCTAGAAGAGTGAGCATGGAAATGGAGAAGATTTGTCAGGACTTCCTATGTGGCTTCACAAACAAGGTGGCTTGGGCATTCATGATCTTATGCCTTCTCCAACGGTGGAGAATGTATTGAGTGGCAAAATTAAATACTTAAACACGAGGTATTTAACCGGGAAGGATGGAATAGGAATTGGAATAGCAAATTTGCTACTCGGTATTTCACCTCAAAAGTTGTGTGCAGCAGACTTTTCTTTTCTTTGCTTTTTTTTTTTTTAAATTTTATTGGCCTAATCGCCATTTTGGATGGCACTCACTTCTATATTTTTTAATTTTTTTAAAATTTTGTTGGCATATATAATCGTCATCTTGGGCCTTTTCATTTAATTTTTTTTTTAAAAAAAATTGTTGGCATATATACAATCGCCGTCCCATAGCGACTTATTTATTTTTTTAATTTTCAATTTAAAATATTTTAAAATATTAAATAATTCAAATAATTAAAATAATATTAATTATTTATCATTTATCAAAAAATTAACTTATTTTTATAGTTGGAAAATTAAAATATAGATGTTATAATAATAAGTGGGTCGTCTAATTAAATACCTAATTTTTAGGTATTATTGTTGGGGGAGAGTTTTATTTATCGGTAGAGGTATTTAAGTTTTGATGTGGCTCTGATGTGTCACCTAAGTACCTGGATTGAAGGTATTATCAGGGATGGCAATGAGTCGGGTCTGGGTCGGGTCCAGCCGGACCCAAGACCCGAACCGAGGGAAAACCTAGGACCCAAGACCCGACCCAGACCCGAGCAGAACCGAACCGATTGGACCCGGACCCAGAGCCGCGGACCCGAAAGAATTAATGGAAAATAATAATAAATACTTTGGACCCGACCCGACCCGACCCAGGACCCAATAATTTTTTTTTTAAAAAAAATAAAAAAAACAACAAAAATAGCTATGAAACAACACTATAGTAGCACCAATTGAGCAACAGCAAACTTTAAAAAAAAATAACAGCAAATGTCAGCAACAAAATATTAATCACAACACCAAAAGAAGCATAACAGTAGCAGTAAAACAATCCACCTGCAAAATTATACAATTTGTTCCAACTTCCAATTAACACATACAAATCAAATGAGGAAATCCAACATGCAAATATGATGAGTAAAGCAACAAACTTCAGTACATCATTTAAAACATTATAATAAAACATGAAAATAGTGAAATAGATAAGTAGATAATACACTCGGGTCCGATCGGGTCTGTCCCTAGACCCAAGACCCGACCCAGACCCAAAAAATCTAGATTGGACCCGACCCAAGAACCGACTCAGACCCGAAAAGAAGGACCCGAACCGAGCTAAACGGGTTGGGTCCGGGTCGGTTCTCGGGTTCACCGGGTCCAATTGCCATCCCTAATTAACATTGGAGAAACGCTTTACCATTTTAAATGCATCAATGTTGATGAAATTAAAAGCTGCTGGGGACTCTTACAAGACAGATCGACTACCTGGACCAACCTACTCAAGAAACGGTACGTACGGACATTGGCTCAAACAGGGCATCCCCACCCAAACTTTATCCTATTTTGCCAAGGATCGGACTTTATCCCCACCCAATCTGGCCAAAATTTATCACCCACACCTGCAGCTGGAAAGTTGGCAATGGGAAAAAAAAAAAAAAGGGTTCTATTTTGGATTGATAATAAAGTGGCTTAATTGGGAGGATATGATCTTATGCTAGAAGCAAGATTTGGGCCTTAAGAGTTTTAACTGAAGAGGAATTATTAAACTAGAACCCACGAGCAGCTATTCAGATTTATATATGTGGATATACTTAATAATGACTCATGGAAAATCGCAACGCACTCTCCGCGCTACTACTACCAGCTGCAAACATAATTGATGAACTGATTTCCCAGACTCAATTAGTTCCTTCAAATTCTAAACCGCGCGGATATAACTAATTAGTACATTCATAAACTTGAAATCGAGACAGACAGACAGACAGATTGCCAATTACAAGTACAGCTGGTAGAAATTACTAATAATACTAATCAACACTCAGTCAAAACCCTGCAGGAGACCCCATGCAATGCATTATCATCAAAATCGTCCAAGCAATATATATATATATATATATATATATATATGAGACGTTGGCATCACTGGGTGGGATATACTATCAAATTCAAGTCTATCCATCCCCCGATCGACAAGCAAATTAAATGTGGTACGTAGCTGATCATCTTCTCCTTAGAGATTCACAATATAGACTTTGTTAACCCAATAAAAAATTAAAGTCCATTACTTTCCGGCCCAATAACCAAGTAGCCGGCCCAGTCCATAAAATGAGTACGGAATAGATGGCCACCAGGTATGAAGAACACAGGCACCTGAAGATCCTTTGGAGAGAATTGTGGCGGCATTGCAGACTAAGACGCCATTTGAGGAGAGGATCATGGTAGCGTTACACAAGCGTTACAATTCCACCATTAGGAAGACATCCCGGGAGGTGACATCCCAGGAGGGGCATCTGAACACTTCTCCAAGAGAGTCTGCACTTTATATTATTTTTCCTTTCTGCAATTCATTTCCTGCAATTTTATTACTTTTGTTTTTCCATTCGCATTTCAATTTCCTTACTCGCTTTCCTAGTTTTCCTGTAACTTTCATTCTGCAAATCTTGTAATTCTTCCAGGTTCATCAATCAAAATAGAGGTTTCTCCCTCACAAAATTTCTTGGTTAAGAGACTTATAAGGTGGTGTTGAACGGGCTTACTTACTCGTCACCCGATATATATATATATAGGGTTCGGGAACCTTTTGCAAATGATTATTTTATTGGAATGTACTCATATATACTATAAGCAGCCTCCTCCTCCTCCTTCTATATATATATATATATATATATATATATATATATATATATATATATTATAATATGGTCGAACGAATAAATGGAGAGAGGGACCTTACGGCCGCTTTCAATGTAACTTTTGAGAAGAAAGGATACTAACTGAATTATACTAGTATATATTAAAATTATGTCCAAAATTAATTAATTAATTCAAAAGAAATAACAACGTAACATTTTTACTACCAAATGCAGTTGGTCTGAGTGGTATGGGGCTCTGACAGTTTGAGCAGAGGTCTCGGGTTCGAGCCTTTGTGTATACAGAATTATGCTTTGGGAGAGGCAACCCTTCAATGCCCACCCGATCCTCTTGATGAGGGGTGAGGCTAGCCAGTGGCATAATTAGGATTTTCAACCCGGGTGTGCAAAAAATTAATTTATAAAATAACTCAAGAATGACTTAAAATGAATGAAATAAGTTACTCATATCAATAAGGTTTATGTTGGAGGATAAAATATGGAGGAAGGGATATTTTGGTGTGTAAATATTTGTGGACGTATGGTTTTATATTTGAGAGGTTAGAGGCTAAGTGTTAATATGGAACTTGAAAGGTTTGAAAGAAGAGAAGGATGCTTGAGAAAGTTTTATTACAACTCAACTCACTTGTTCTTCTTGTTGTGTTGTTGCAAAATGATACATGATCCACCTATTTATACTACTTCATGGTATAATCTCTATTATTCTAGAGAATTCTACACTAGTTCCTTCCTAATAAATCTAGATAATACTTATTATTTGATCACATGTTTGTTTCTAGATTTTTCTTACATCCACATGGTTCTACATCTTTCTTTATCCATAATCTCAACTTCTCTAGAATCATCTATTATAAAATTAAGTTTATTACTTCAACACCCCCTCTTAAACTTGATTTTGCATTCCAAGCGAGCTTCTGAGTCTTGCGAACACTTCATACTTGAGGGGTTTAGTGAAAATGTCGGCGACTTGATCTTGTGACTTCACATGCTCCACTTGGACTTCTTTCTTCGCAATGCAGTCTCTAATGTAGTGGAACCGAGTGTCGATGTGCTTACTCCGATTATGAAATACTGGATTCTTTGCTAATGCAATTGCTGACTTGTTGTCCACATAAATCCTTGTGGGCTCCTCTTGTGGCCATCCAAGCTCTTTTAATAAACTCCTTAGCCAGATAGCATGACAAACACTCGAAGTGGCAGCTACATACTCAGCTTCACACGTAGATAATGTCACAATTGGTTGCTTCTTTGACATCCAAGTGAATGCAGTACCTCCCATGAAGAATACGAACCCACTTGTACTCTTTCGATCATCATTGTCTCCAGCCCAATCGCTATCACTATAGCCAACAAGCTGATAATTATTAGTACTTGAATAAAGTAGGCCATAGTTGAGTGTACCTTTGAGATATCTGAGAATTCTTTTTGCTGCCTTCAAGTGTGTAGTGGTTGGATTCTCCATAAAGCGACTCACAAACCCTGTAGCATATAGAATATCTGGCCTTGTGCAGGTTAAGTACCTTAAGCTTCCAACCAAGCTCTTGAACATTGTTGGATCTATCTTTTCTCCTTCATCATGCTTGGATAATTTATTTCCACTGACCATTGGAGTGTTTGTTGGCTTGCAGTTCTCCATCTTGAACTTCTTAAGAATCTCCTTCGTATAGCCTTCTTGTGCAAGGAAGACTCCATGCTCAAGTTGCTTAACCTCCACACCGAGGTAGTACGCCATCAGCCCGATGTCAGTCATATCAAATTCTTTGGTCATAGCCTTCTTGAATTCTTCAAACAACTTTGGGTTGTTTCCGGTGAAGATAAGATCGTCTACATACAAACAAACAATTAAGATATCATCACCTTTAACTTTGACGTAAAGGGCATGCTCATGTGGGCATTTTGTGAAACCATTATCCTCCAAATACTTGTCAATTCTGCTGTTCCATGCCCTTGGTGCTTGCTTTAACCCGTATAGAGCTTTTTTCAACTTCAAGACTTTGTCTTCTTGCCCTTTCACCTCATAGCCTGGTGGCTGCTTGATGTAGATCTCTTTGTCAATCACTCCATTCAAGAAGGCTGACTTGACATCCATCTGGTAGATTTTCCATCTATTCTGGGCTGCAAGAGAAATTATTAGTCTTATAGTTTCAAGGCGAGCCACGGGAGCAAATACCTCATCATAGTCAATTCCGGCTCTTTGACTATATCCTTTAGCAACGAGCCTTGCTTTGTATCTCTCAATTTCTCCCTTAGAGTTCTTTTTTGCCTTAAACACCCATTTGACTCCAATTGCTTTGTGATTTCTTGGCAATGTTGCTAGCTCCCATGTATTATTCTTCTCTATGGATTTGATCTCCTCATCCATTGCCTTTCTCCACTTTTTGCTTTGTGCTGCCTCATCAAAGGTTAATGGTTCACAATCAGCAAATAAGCAGAAAAGTGTGAGATCTTCTAACCTTTCAGTGTCATCATAGATCTCATTGAGGCTCCTCACTCGTGATGTAGTTCTCTCATTCAAAAACGATGGTGGCGAGTCTCCAGCTTCTTGCGTTGGTGAAGCAGGTGGAGTCATTGGCTCTTCCTGAACTTCTTCTACTTGCTCAACTTCTTCTTGGTCTCCGAGTTGTGGAATAATGAAATTGTAATTATTGATGTTGGATCCAAAATCCCATGCTCCTTCCTCATCAAACTCCACATCTCGACTTATGACAGTTTTCTTTGTATCAGGATTAAATAACTTGTAGCCTTTAGAGTTAGAGTCATACCCGATGAATATGTATGGCTAACTCTTGTCGTCGAGCTTTCTTCTTGTCTCGTCTGTCACGTGAGCATATGCTTTGCTCCCGAATACTCTTAGATGAGCGATTCCGGGCTTTCTCCCACTCCATGCTTCTTGTGGAGTCTTTCCCCATACACTTCGAGTTGGAGATCGATTGGATAGGTACACCGCGCATGCCACTGCTTCTGCCCAAAATTCTTTTGGAAGATTCTTCGTCTTCAACATGCTGCGCGCCATCTCCACTATGGTTCTATTCTTCCTCTCTGCTACACCATTTTGTTGAGGAGATCTTGGAACAGTGAGAGGCCTCCGGATCCCGTTTGCTTCACAATACGCCATGAACTCATTGGATGTGAATTCACCACCTCGGTCGGTTCTCATGGATTTGATTTCTAGTCCGCTCTCCTTTTCAACGGCAGCTTTAAATTTCTTGAAGGCTTCAAATACTTCTGATTTATGCTTCAAGAAATACACCCAAGTTTTTCTAGAGAAATCATCAATGAAGAGCAGGAAATAATTGTTGTTACCTAGAGAACTTGGCTTGATCGGTCCACAAACATCGGCGTGGATTAACTCCAACGGCTTTTTAGCTCGCGAGGTTGACTCCTTTGGGAATGACCTTCTAGCTTGCTTCCCAAGTATACATCCTTCGCATAGTTGGTCGGGATGCTTGATGGATGGTAATCCTCTTACCATTTCCTTCCTTGATAACAACTCTAATCCTCCAAAATTTAAGTGCCCAAACCGTAGATGCCATAACCAAGACTTATCCTTAACGCAAGCTTTAAGGCATTTTGCTACATCATTCCGAATATTTAGTAGAAACATCCTATTCTTCGACATTGGCACCTTCGCTATCAAATTATTTTCCTTATCTCTTATTGAAAGGTTATAATCCTTCAAGTGAATATCATAACCTTTCTCTAAGAGTTGTCCCAAACTCAATATATTATTTTTCATGTTGGGCACATAATAGACATTCGAGATGAAATCATGACCACCATTTTTTAAGCGAATCAAAATTTTTCCTTTTCCTTGAACTGGAATTTTTGATTCATCACCAAAGGAGACATTGCCACTTACCGATTCATCCAACTCCACGAACATGCTCCTTTTGCCGCACATGTGGTTGCTTGCTCCCGTATCGAGGTACCAAGTATCATCTTGCCTTTCATTTTCTCCTTTGTATGCCAAGAGCACACTTGCATTTTCTTCCTTCTTGCTCTCAACGAAGTTGGCCTTCTCTTGAACCTTTTGTTTTTCTTTCCAACACTCGGAAGCATAATGCCCAAATCTATTACAATTATAGCATTTTATAGAAGATTTATCATACCTCGACTTCGGGTTACTCCTTCCATGACCAAATTCTTTTCTTTCTCCACTATTTGCATAGCCCCCTCTTGCTTGTCCTCGTCCTCTTCCTCGTCCACGTCCACGTTCTCGACTTTGTCCACGACCTCTCCCAAAACGATCATCACTTGGGCCTTCATCATTCTCTTTTGGCCTCACTTGCAATTTTAATAATTGCTCAACTATGTCTTGCTTTCTTTTATGTTTTTCTTCATATGCTTGTAGTGACCCCATCAAGAGATCAATAGTCATCTCCTCCAAATTTTTAGTTTCTTCAATAGTCACCACAATATGCTCAAATTTGGGAGTTAGTGAACGCAATATCTTTTCCATTATTCTAACATCCTCCAATTTTTCACCATTTCTTTTCATTTGGTTCGATACCGTCAAAACTCTAGTAAAATAATCCGAAACGGACTCGGACTCTTTCATTTGTAGGGACTCAAATTCACCACGCAAAGTTTGGAGGCGTACCTTCTTAACTTGATCGGCTCCTTTGCATGATACTTGAAGCTTCTCCCATGCTTCCTTAGCGGTGGTTGCACTTGAGATCTTCTCAAAATCATCTTCTCCCAATGCTTGGTAGATGAGATAGATAGCCTTCTTGTCCCTCTTCTTTACATCTCGTAGCCGATCCTTTTGTTGTTGGGATAGTGATGCCTCATCTTGTGGTTGTTCGTAACCACTCTCTACAATCTCCCAAACATCATGAGCACCTAAAAGTGCCTTCATCTTGATACTCCAATTATCAAAGTTGATCTTATTAAGTAAAGGGACTTGGAAAGATTGTAGGTTGTTAGCCATCTTTCACAGGAGGAGGACCTTATGGCTCTGATACCACTTTGTTGGAGGATAAAATATGGAGGAAGGGATATTTTGGTGTGTAAATATTTGTGGACGTATGGTTTTATATTTGAGAGGTTAGAGGCTAAGTGTTAATATGGAACTTGAAAGGTTTGAAAGAAGAGAAGGATGCTTGAGAAAGTTTTATTACAACTCAACTCACTTGTTCTTCTTGTTGTGTTGTTGCAAAATGATACATGATCCACCTATTTATACTACTTCATGGTATAATCTCTATTATTCTAGAGAATTCTACACTAGTTCCTTCCTAATAAATCTAGATAATACTTATTATTTGATCACATGTTTGTTTCTAGATTTTTCTTACATCCACATGGTTCTACATCTTTCTTTATCCATAATCTCAACTTCTCTAGAATCATCTATTATAAAATTAAGTTTATTACTTCAACAGTTTATTTCTTCTTTATAATTATTCTATAAGAACTACAAAGTTAAATGTGCTTACAATACTCTTCTATGCACCGGTATTTTTCTTCCAAGCGCACTTTATCTACTTTACCTCTTCTAAAAAAAAATTTCAACAAAATATAATAATTAATCATTCTTAGCATAAAAAATACCATTTCTACTCTTGTAGTTGTCATAAGTAAAATTAAGGATAATTTGGTCAATGAATGTACCAATTGATAAGTTATGTTATTGTTCTTTTCAACCAATCTCTTAGCAAGACTGCTAGAATCATATATATATCAACCACATTGAAGAAGTCGGGATCATTTCTGACATCTTTATTATAGTTATTAAGTTGATTTTCAAACACTTCAAGCACAATATTTATAAATTATATGGATAAAATGTAGCCAACTTTATCAAAGCCTTCTTGTCAAATGCAAAAGGATTTACTTGGAACCAATCCAAGCAACTCAGTATTGGTGTCCGTCGATGAAATTATTATTCAACCCTAAAAGTTGAAAATCTATCGGGGAAGAATACTTCAACTTTATATCAGAAAATACTTCAACTTTATAATTTGGGAAGAATAAAAGGTTTTAGATTAGGGGATCATAGATTTATTTATTAAAATCTTTTATTTTCATTAAAAATGAAAACTAAAAAAATAATTTTTTTTTTAAAAAAAAAATCAGGGGTTCAGCTGACCCCTTGCACCATGCTAGTTCCGCCAGTGAGGCTAGCTACAATTGTGATTCGCTAAAACTTGTAAAGGTATACCAAGGGCAAGGGTACTGCTGTGCTCAATGGCGTTTTCAAAGTTGAAACCGAATACAATTGTAGAAACCCTAAATTAAAATTAAAGGGTGATGATAGTTGGAGTTACTCCCAACTATATAATCTATGGGGGTCGAGCCATGGAGGTAGGTCTACATTGTAATCGACGTGGGATCTCAAGAATAAATTACTTGGAAAAAGGTGGGGCATTTAATTCATGAGATTTGGAAGGCAAGAGAGTACTTGTGCAGTAGCATATATTAGTCATATCACAGACTTGTTAATGATGGTTAAAGTGAGTTCTTTCTTTAATTAATTTGGTGATTGTTCTCTTTTTTTTTTTTTTTTTTTCATGGAATTATTCTCGGCCTGTCCCCAGTAACCAATTCTGATAATTACAATAGAATGGGTGGAATTATATTGGGGACGACGAGCACGACGAAGACCCAACCTAAGGGTCGGATGTAGGAATGAACAGCGTTTCATCCAAATCATGCCGCCATGTTTTAGTTTGTGCTTTTTACTTAGCTTGTTTTCATTTCACAACTCTTGTGTTTCTTTGATTTCTTGGGTCCAATCCAAACTAGTACTACATATTCATTAAACTAACTAGCTAGCCACTATGTCACAAGTAACAACCTTAGCCTATATATATACTTCCTCCGTATTTAAATCATTCTAACGTTTGCATAGTAAATACTTCCTCCGTCTTTGCTTAACACAGTAATATAAGATAAAATATAGTCAAGTGAGATCTTGTTAGATTCGTCTAATCACATATATACTTTTAGAATATTAAAGTTTCATAATTTTTTCTTTTATAAAATTTGAGATATTACTTTTTAAAAATGTGTATTAGATTGCGTGGAAACAAGGAATGTTAAAATTTTTTGAATATGGGGGAGTACTTCCTCTGTTTTATATTGATTGCCCCATTTGTGTTTGGGGCACTATTCACACACCTACATTAATTTAAAGTTTTATCATAGTTATACAAGTTAAAATATAGTCAAGTAAGATCTTGTTAGATTCGTCTCGTCTTGTAGTTTTTGAATATCGAACTTTTAGAATTTTTATTTATATCGAGCTTGAGTTATTAGTGATTTAAAATATGCATTGGATTGTATGCTGAGCGGGTGCGTAGCAATTTTATAGAAACGGATGAAGTATATAAGAGTACATCAGAGTATTATATGTAATTTGTATATTTTTAAAAAATGAACTCAAAATGTTACGACTGGAATTGATAACATTTAATTGGAAGAAGATGTCGGCACAATATACTCCCATCTTTTTTCCCCGACAAAAACAAAGAAAGACATAAATGTACTCGCCATGAAAATATTTGAGAGATTCGTTTTGGTCTATTGATGTTTCGATCTGAGTTTGTCCTTTATGAGTCTAGTAGTGATTCTATCATTCTATGTACTCCCTCCGACCCACTCCAAGTGTCTTGTTACTGTTGGGCACGGGAATTAAGGTAGAGTTGGTTTGTGAGTATATGGTGGGGTCCACATAGTTGTTGGAGGGGAAAATTATTTCTATTTATAGAAAGAAGACATTTGTAATGGGACATCCAAAAATAATAAGTATGACATTTGGAATGGGACGGAGGGAGTACTACTCATATTACAACCTCGAAATTCTTTTGTCCTAGTATTATTACTCATCCAATGGGGTGAAAGATCACTGTGGCCTGTCAGTAATTTTCAGTGACTTTTCTGCCCGCCGCTTTACGGAAGTTAGTTTTTTACCCGAAAAGACTGAAAACCCTTTGGCCCGGATGCTTGGCCCGGCCCGGGCCAAGTAGAAATACCCGGGCCAAGTGTAATCCAGGCTTATCCAAATTATTTTTGATTAGAGGTGCTTGGCCCGGAAGAATTATGCTTGGCCCGCCCGGGCCAAGCTGTAGAAGGACCGGGCCAAGTAGAAATGGATAACTTGGCCCGTGCCTTTTGCTTGGCCCGGGTCTTTTTGCTTGGCCCGCGCCTTAATTTATCCGGGCCAAGCCCATTTCCATTTTTTTTTGTGCTTGGCCCGGGTACTTAATGCTTGGCCCGGAAGAATTATGCTTGGCCCGTCCGGGCCAAGCTGTAGAAGGACTGGGCCAAGTAGAAATGGATAACTTGGCCCGTGCCTTTTGCTTGGCCCGTGTCCTTCTGCTTGGCCCGCGCCTTAATTTATCCGGGCCAAGCCCATTTCCATTTTTTTTCTTTTGTGCTTGGCCCGTGTATTTAATGCTTGGCCCGTGTATTTTAACGCTTGGCCCGTGAATTTTAATGTCCGGGCCAAGCCCATTTCCATTTCTTTTCTTTTTAAATTTACAGATTATCTATATATATATATATTAAATCATTAGTAAACAACTCATCATAAATTTAACCCGGTGTCTCCATTTTAAATTTCTAATTTTTATAGATTTTTATATTTTTTAATTTATTAATTTTTCGCATTTATTTATTTATTCATTATAGATTTTATGTGTTTGAAATATATGGAATTTTTAATTTATATTAACATTCACTCTTAAATATATTTTAAAGTTTTGAAATTGAAATTGTTCATTTTTTATTTTATCTTTATAATTTTGTATTTTTTAATTTACTAAGTTTAAATTTTTGCATTTAATTATTTATTCATTATATATTTTCAATTTTTAAAATATATGTAATTTTCAATTTATATGAAATTCCCACAATGTTCATTTTAAAAAATATTTGAAATTTGAAATTTTACATTTTATTTTTATCTATTTTGAATTATATTACTTTGCATTCTTTATTTTATCTATTTTAGGTTTTATTATTTTCCATTTTTTATTTTATTTATTTTAGATTTTAATCCTGAATTTATTATTTATTTATACATTTTCAGTTTTTATACCATTTGATTATTAGGGATGTCAACTTTACCCGTAGGGTCGGGTAACACTTCGGGTAATCGGGTATCGGGCACGGGTATGGTAGAAATAATCGGGTAACAGGTAGGTTATTACCTGAAACCGAAATAAATCATATCGGATGCGGGTAGCGTATGGATTTCATATATTACCCGATTACCCTACCCGATACCCAATTAAATATATGTTTATTTATTTATCTATATATATATAGATATGTCACGTTCGCAAAAATATGTCACTGCTCCGAAAATTAATATATAATTATATATTTACTAAAAATAATAATAATTGTAGTAGTACTACTACTAATCTATATATCTATATATCTATCTATCTATATATTATATTATTATATATAAAAATAATATAGTCTAATTTTCCCCCACTTTCCCACCCTCTTTTTTCAACACATCATCCAACTTTTCTTCTCCAATTTCAACAACCTCACTCACATATATATTATGTAATATACTATTTGAATTTTTAAAATATATAAATTTTACTTCTCGTGCAATACCCGGGCGGGTATGCTAGTAGTAGTAGTAGTAGTAGTAATAATAATAATAATAATAATAATAATAATAATAATAATAATAATAATAATAATAAGAGATAATAACTAAAATATGCCACCAAAAGGAGTCATTTCCACTTTTGGGCCACCACATTTTGATTTAGGAAAATGAGTCATTAGAAGGATTCCGGGCCTAAATTTAGGCCATTGTGCTGGAATTCCGGGCCTAAATTTAGGCAATGATGAGGTGTAATTTGATATTTTAAAAAGTATAAGGGTAGAAATTTTAAATAAATAAAGTTTAGGTGTATTTTTGTCAAAAAAATTAAGATTATAAATGGCCAAACTTGATAGGTTCATAGTTATATTTTATGTTTAACTGTTTACTTTAGGCTATTATTTGCGAAAAATAAAATGATAAATGATGTTTGATTGAATTAACACGTTTTATACCCTGTTTGGACATGCAACATGATCACTTAATATTAGAGTTTTCTTGGGTAAAAATATTGCTACAATCCCAATCTATTTATGATTACCGCAAATCTTTACTTATTGTTTATACTAATATACTCCTTATATTCTTTTACAGTACAAATTATTTATAAAAATAGTTGTATAACAATTTACTCTGAACTAATATACCCTCAGTTAATTGTTTTATACTTCCACACTCTATTTTTTTTTTTTTGCATAATCTGGAACTTAGCAGAAACGCTGGGTAGTAGAAGCATTTTGGCAAACAGTTGTAAGGCATCTATATACAAGCTTCTTTAACGAAAAGTTTGCGTTGATGTGGCAAAGGATTTAGAATCATAACAGGGGATAAGAACTAAAAGCAGAATCAGAATGAAGATATAAAATGACCGAATCAGATGCCGAAATGATAGAGCAAAGTAAAAGCCAAAGCAAAGCGAAAGGAATAAACTCCAAGGAGGAAACATTTAGTTATAATAAGGCAGCGCTTACCGTTTGGGTGTGTTTACAAGGATCGGCTGATCTTTTGTGGACTCAGGCGCGGCGGGAACGATTGTATTGGGACGGATTGGATTCTGTTGGTTAGGGTTATTTATTGGGGGAAGTAGATAAAAGTAGAGGCAGGGGAAGGGGGGAAATGCAGGGCAGTGTTATTTCTTCAAATGTCAGGGGCATTAGATGTCTTAGCGGGGTCTATGGGAAAATTCACGGGGCTATAGTGGGGGGCCACAAGTCTAACAAATTAAATTTGCCTCAGGCTTCCACTGAATCACGCAATCCAGTGCACAATTTAAATTACTAATAATTCAAGTTGGGTACAAGTAAAAATTGTAAAATTTTAATATTTAAAAACTATTCGACGAGCCAAATCTAACAAGATCTTACTTGGTTATATTTTAACTTATATAACTATTATAAAACTTAAAGTCAAAGTGCGTGAGTGAATATTATCAAATGTCCAATTGTTACAATTTATAGAAAACGGATGGAGTAGTCTTCTTCTATTTCAATATAAAAATAGAAATATATATATATATATATCCAATAATCCTTATATATTTCAATATAAAATAAAAATACATGTGAAATTCGGAAAAAAATTGTTATACAATTTTTTTTATAAATAATTTATACTGTAAAAGAATATTAGAAGTATTTTAGTATACACAATATTTAAAGATTTGTGATAATAATAAATAGTTTGGTTGTAGCAATATTTTTACAAAAAAAAACTCTAATATTAGGTGTGATACCCCGCAGAGAGTCGTCGCACGCCGAGGTAAGAATTTAATTTTCAAACCTCAAATATTTTATGTGTGCGAATCATTACATGCATTACTATCAGTCCGAGTGCAACCCAACTTCGAGGATGAAGTTGATTTCTAAGGAGGGTAGACTGTAATACCCGAAAAATCCGAAATTTACGAATTTGGATTTATTTATCGAAATCGAAATAATTCCGAGAGAGTGGAATTAAATATTTCGGATAATCGCGACTCGGGATAGATGTATCGAATTATCCCAACAATCTCGGATAATTCATATTATGATTTTTAAGAGATTAAAAATCATAATATTGTAAAAAAAAAAAAATCGCAGGCTGGTGGCCGCGCGGTGGCGGCGCGGTGCGCGCCACCAGCACGCCACCCTGCTGTTATGGCGAACTCATAACGCCCTATGCGTTTCATGTCATGAATTCGGTTGTGGGCGAGTCCTAACGACTCCAAATTGATTTCCAGACGTTGGAGGGTGTGTGGAGATGATTTTGGATAGATTTTGGGGTGTGTTAACCCTCCACAAACCTTGATTAAGGTGACTTACAAGCTTGATGAGGCATTAGTTGGACCATGGTTGAGCAAGGTGGAGTAGTGGGGGTATGGGAGCTTTAACTTCGGGAGTTATCAGTCATCAAGCACTCACCACTCACCTAGGGTCTTAATGCCATCTTTGGATGCCAATCATTTTAGATTCCCACTTCTATTTAACCTCACAACCCCTCTCCATTTCATTTGTTTGAAAAATCTGAGATCATTGGAGTGTTTGTGAGAGTTGAGAGTTGTTCATAGGAATTGCAGAGGTTTCTTTCGAAGTTGGCACTTCCACTCTATAATTACTTGGGTAAGTGAGGATTTCATTCATTTTCCTTAGTCCTAAACTCGGAATACAGGCCTCTAAGATAAGAATTTCTCCAACCGTTCGAATATAGGATCCACCGTAGGAGGAAGGGACTGTTGAGGCCGATCCGGACGATCGAGGGAGTTCTACCAAGAGAAATTTCGATCCTAAACTCATCTCAAGTAAGTTATTATTGTGCACGTCGATTTTTAGGAGTTTTGGTTGAGTATAACTCGAGATATTGGATCATCTCTCTTTCTTACAAAATCTGCCAAATAGGGTTTTCCTATGACCAATCTTATTGTTCTGTGAATTCGACCATGATCCGTACATTTTTAGGAGAACCTTCCAAAATGAAACTTGTTCCTAATGTCCTAAAGATGCTCTCTGTAAATGTTTATAATTTTTGGACATGTTTTGGTCACCCAAATTCGATCTGGTATTTTCTGCACATAGGTTGACAGATTTAATGTATGTATGTAGTCAGTTTTGTTGTTCGATTCACTCTTGCCTATGATCGTTTTTAGTGCTTGATGTCTTCATGAAAATTGCTCTAATATGTGTCTAGAACATCCCTGTAAAATTTCATGATTTTTGGAGCATGTATGAAATTGTTATGAATTTTTGAACTCACTGTGGTCGAATTTACTGAAGTATGAGAAATTGTAAATCAATAGTTTTCTGAAATGGGTTAAAATGACCAGTTTAGAGTCCAAAGTTTGAGATGGCTATTTCTATGAAAAATGCTTATTTTGATGATTCCTAGCCACTGTAATTTTTCCAGAATTTTTAAAAATTGTTTACTGCATTTTTAAAGGCGATTTCAGAAACTGCTATAATGTCATTTTTGGTCGGTAAATGCCATTTTGATTATTCGATGAACTAAGAGTCGATTGCTACTCGGTTTTGGATATGTATGAAATCTAGATATGGGGCGAATATATTGGAATGATAAAATGTGAATTTTAAACTTTGGAGGTTTTGATCGAGTGGGATGCCATGTGTTAGAGGGTAAGTGCACTTGGCGTGAGCTCGTTGGGCCGCCCCCTCTTTTGTAGCCAAAACGGCATTGATTATTGTGATGTATGAGTCTATACTCCTAGATGTATCCGTATGGGTTATCTAGGGCTCCGGAGTGTGTCTGTATAGGGTCCGCTGCATGCACTTACCTCGTGGGTACGAGTCCCAGAGGTTGATCCCAAGGGTTCGTCCCTAGGATATGTTTGAGTCCTTGTGGGTATAAAGTCCCAAAGGTTGGTCCTGTGGGTTCGTCCCTAGGATATATTAATGGGGTGTCCTCGATCATAACTAACATTGGTAAAATATTCGTGGAATATGTGTAAGAGATTTTAAATTAATTTATTTATTCGTCTTTTTAAATAAATATATTATTTTGTATACTCTCCTAAAAACTTTTAAAATTCGTTGTGCTATATATTAACTTACTCAGTACCGTTGTACTGATAAGATACGTTGTCTCTATTTTTTTTTCAGATGTGGAAGATTAGCGCATGGCATTTTACCATTTGGGATGGGAATTTCCGAAGACTTGTCGCACTTAATTTTTTTAAATTCTTTTACGAATTCTGAACTCATGTTTGGCCCTTACTGAGCTTCCGCACTGTTTTTAAATGATACATGTTTTGTTTTACTCTGATTTAAATTCGGGCACTCCTTGATTGGTTTTAAATATTTTCAAATATTGATACAACTTAGCCTTAGCATCTTCTCAAGTGAGCTCGAAATGGTTCGCGTCTTGCTTGGGGAGGTGTGACGGTGGCATCCCGGCCTGGGTTATCAAATCCGGGGTGTTACAGAGTGGTATCAGAGCCCGGAAATTTTTTTAAAAAAAATATATATATATATATTCTTATTTTTCGGCTCAATATAGAGGCCCAAAATATTAAATATTATTTTTAAATATTTTAAATATTATTTCCATGGGAATGAAATTTTATTTTAAAACTCATGGAAAAATATATCTAAAAAAAAAAAAATTCGACAAGTCTCAAATTGTTACTATTATTTTCGGGGGGATGCATTTGCATACATGCATTATTTAAAATGTTTTCTGACTGTGTTAGATAACATTCTTATTCGGCTTGACCTTGACTTAGGAGCGATAGCTTGAGGCTAATTTATCCTTGGTCTTAGATCTTGATCGCATGTGCTTAGCGTACCTGTAAAGGTTTTGTTTGATTCGGGCACAAGTTGCTCTTTAATTTCCACGAGGATTATATCTGCCTTAGATCTTCCAGCGTTAAATTAGAAATTCAATTACCATCGGGCAAGGTGATATCGTGTTCGAAACGATACGATGGAATCCCGATAGTAATCAAGAACCTAGAATTCTTCGTGAATCTAGTCGAGTTTCATCTTGGGGACTTCGACGTCATCTTAGGCATGGATTTTCTGACTCAATACAAAGCCGTTATTGAGTGCCAGAAGCAGAAGATTTCCTTAGCCAAGAGTCGAGGGAAGAAGGTGGTGTATTACATGCAGCCTCCAAAGAAAAGCACTAAGGTGGTGAATGCCTTGAGGTTCTGCAATCTCATACAAAAAGGCTATCACTTATATGCATGCTATGTGCATAACCTCAAAGACGAGGAAAAGAAAAAAAGAGAAAGAACGACATAATTCCATTCGTAAATGGATGTTCCGACGTAATGCTGCCAAAGCGAGAAGTCGAATTTAAGATTGATCGGGTACCTAGAATAGAGCCGGTATCCAAGGTGCCGTTCGAAGCTCTCTACGGACGCAAGTGTCTCCGTTATGTTGGGTTAAGGATGATAGTTCTGTGGTTGTAGGACTTCAGCTCATTGAGGACATGAGCCGACTAATTAAGGTAGTGCAACAAAAGATGGAAGCTGCACAAGATAGGCAAAAAGGGTTATGCCGATACAAGATGACAAGAATTGGAATTCCAAGTGGGAGGCAAGGTCTTGCTAAAGGTGTTACCGATGAAGGGGGTGATGCGATTTGGCAAATGAGAAAAGCTGAGTCCTCACTACATCGGTCCATACGAGATTTTAGACCGTGTAGGTACCTTGGCCTACCGATTGGCTCTTCCATCGGAATTAGCACGAGTTCACAACGTGTTTCATGTTTCTCAGCTGAAGAAATATGTACGCGATCCAACTCACGTCTTGCAAACTGATGTGATTGAGCTGGACGATGATCTGACGTATGAGGAAAATCCGATCGAGATACTTGACGTCAAATAAAGGGTCACAAGAAACAAGACCGTGAGAATGATAAAGGTACTATGGTCTAATCATGGTATGGAAGAAGCGACGTGGGAGTTGGAATCGGATATGAAGCAAAAGTATCCCAACCTTTTCCAACACGACTCGTGAGCAGTTATGGGGACATAACTGTAGTTCTAAGGGGGGAGGATGTGATACCCCGCAGAGAGTCGTCGCACGCCGAGGTAAGAATTTAATTTTCAAACCTCAAATATTTTATGTGTGCGAATCATTACATGCATTACTATCAGTCCGAGTGCAACCCAACTTCGAGGATGAAGTTGATTTCTAAGGAGGGTAGACTGTAATACCCGAAAAATCCGAAATTTACGAATTTGGATTTATTTATCGAAATCGAAATAATTCCGAGAGAGTGGAATTAAATATTTCGGATAATCGCGACTCGGGATAGATGTATCGAATTATCCCAACAATCTCGGATAATTCATATTATGATTTTTAAGAGATTAAAAATCATAATATTGTAAAAAAAAAAAAAAAATCGCAGGCTGGTGGCCGCGCGGTGGCGGCGCGGTGCGCGCCACCAGCACGCCACCCTGCTGTTATGGCGAACTCATAACGCCCTATGCGTTTCATGTCATGAATTCGGTTGTGGGCGAGTCCTAACGACTCCAAATTGATTTCCAGACGTTGGAGGGTGTGTGGGGATGATTTTGGATAGATTTTGGGGTGTGTTAACCCTCCACAAACCTTGATTAAGGTGACTTACAAGCTTGATGAGGCATTAGTTGGACCATGGTTGAGCAAGGTGGAGTAGTGGGGGTATGGGAGCTTTAACTTCGGGAGTTATCAGTCATCAAGCACTCACCACTCACCTAGGGTCTTAATGCCATCTTTGGATGCCAATCATTTCAGATTCCCACTTCTATTTAACCTCACAACCCCTCTCCATTTCATTTGTTTGAAAAATCTGAGATCATTGGAGTGTTTGTGAGAGTTGAGAGTTGTTCATAGGAATTGCAGAGGTTTCTTTCGAAGTTGGCACTTCCACTCTATAATTACTTGGGTAAGTGAGGATTTCATTCATTTTCCTTAGTCCTAAACTCGGAATACAGGCCTCTAAGATAAGAATTTCTCCAACCGTTCGAATATAGGATCCACCGTAGGAGGAAGGGACTGTTGAGGCCGATCCGGACGATCGAGGGAGTTCTACCAAGAGAAATTTCGATCCTAAACTCATCTCAAGTAAGTTATTATTGTGCACGTCGATTTTTAGGAGTTTTGGTTGAGTATAACTCGAGATATTGGATCATCTCTCTTTCTTACAAAATCTGCCAAATAGGGTTTTCCTATGACCAATCTTATTGTTCTGTGAATTCGACCATGATCCGTACATTTTTAGGAGAACCTTCCAAAATGAAACTTGTTCCTAATGTCCTAAAGATGCTCTCTGTAAATTTTTATAATTTTTGGACATGTTTTGGTCACCCAAATTTGATCTGGTATTTTCTGCACATAGGTTGACAGATTTAATGTATGTATGTAGTCAGTTTTGTTGTTCGATTCACTCTTGCCTATGATCGTTTTTAGTGCTTGTTGTCTTCATGAAAATTGCTCTAATATGTGTCTAAAACATCCCTGTAAAATTTCATGATTTTTGGAGCATGTATGAAATTGTTATGAATTTTTGAACTCACTGTGGTCGAATTTACTGAAGTATGAGAAATTGTAAATCAATAGTTTTCTGAAATGGGTTAAAATGACCAGTTTAGAGTCCAAAGTTTGAGATGGCTATTTCTATGAAAAATGCTTATTTTGATGATTCCTAGCCACTGTAATTTTTCCAGAATTTTTAAAAATTGTGTACTGCATTTTTAAAGGCGATTTCAGAAACTGCTATAATGTCATTTTTGGTCGGTAAATGCCATTTTGATTATTCGATGAACTAAGAGTCGATTGCTACTCGGTTTTGGATATGTATGAAATCTGGATATGGGGCGAATATATTGGAATGATAAAATGTGAATTTTAAACTTTGGAGGTTTTGATCGAGTGGGATGCCATGTGTTAGAGGGTAAGTGCACTTGGCGTGAGCTCGTTGGGCCGCCCCCTCTTTTGTAGCCAAAACGGCATTGATTATTGTGATGTATGAGTCTATACTCCTAGATGTATCCGTATGGGTTATCTAGGGCTCCGGAGTGTGTCTGTATAGGGTCCGCTGCATGCACTTACCTCGTGGGTACGAGTCCCAGAGGTTGATCCCAAGGGTTCGTCCCTAGGATATGTTTGAGTCCTTGTGGGTATAAAGTCCCAAAGGTTGGTCCTGTGGGTTCGTCCCTAGGATATATTAATGGGGTGTCCTCGATCATAACTAACATTGGTAAAATATTCGTGGAATATGTGTAAGAGATTTTAAATTAATTTATTTATTCGTCTTTTTAAATAAATATATTATTTTGTATACTCTCCTAAAAACTTTTAAAATTCGTTGTGCTATATATTAACTTACTCAGTACCGTTGTACTGATAAGATACGTTGTCTCTATTTTTTTTCAGATGTGGAAGATTAGCGCATGGCATTTTACCATTTGGGATGGGAATTTCCGAAGACTTGTCGCATTTAATTTTTTTAAATTCTTTTACGAATTCTGAACTCATGTTTGGCCCTTATTGAGCTTCCGCACTGTTTTTAAATGATACATGTTTTGTTTTACTCTGATTTAAATTCGGGCACTCCTTGATTGGTTTTAAATATTTTCAAATATTGATACAACTTAGCCTTAGCATCTTCTCAAGTGAGCTCGAAATGGTTCGCGTCTTGCTTGGGGAGGTGTGGCGGTGGCATCCCGGCCTGGGTTATCAAATCCGGGGTGTTACATTAGGTGAGCATGCTACATGTTCAAACATGGTACAAAACATGTGAATTCAATCAAACATCATTTACCATTTTATTTGTCACAAAAATAGCATAAAATAAACAATTAAACATAAATAAAGAGTACTAATTAATTGTTATTTGAACTAATCCCAAAATATAACCCTAAACTTATCAAGTTTGGTGATTTATGCCTTGAATTTTATTTGACAAAAAATACATCTAAACTTTATTTAGTTTAAAAATTATACCCTTCTACGTTTTAAAATATCAAATTCAATCTCATCAATTCTAAAATATCGTATTTTGGTCTTAAGAATTTGAAAAGAATCCGATTTCACGTATTAACGTTTGAAAAGTTTCGCATTAGCGCAACAACGTGAAAACATTGTATTTAGTAATTAATTTTTCCTTTTAAGTTAAATACAAAAAAAATATAAATACTAATAAAATTATATTAGACTATTTAATAAAATAAAATAACACACCATGAATGATAAATCAAATTATATTTATTGTATTATCTTTAATTTAGAAATTAATTTTATTATTAATTATATTTAGATTCTTATTTTATTTTATTTGAATTTTTTTTAATTTTCATATTTTTCAGATTATTTTATTTTTCTGATTTTTATTTCATCACAATTTCTTAAATAATGAATATAGTTATCGAGATAAAAAAATAATATATAATTATAAAAATATGCTAAAAAAGCATACATTCTAAAAAAAATTTGGTATCGAAGTATAAATACTACAATTTAAAAGGTTAGAATAATAATGAATTGAAAATATGAAAATTAAAATAAATAAAATAAAAATATTAACTACCAAACTTTAATCATAATCAATAGGGAAAAGGAAAAATTGGACAATATTATGGACTAAAACAATATTTAAAAAATTAACAGATAATAAAATGTAATTATAATTAGCATTTATTTTATAAAGATTAGTCCATAAAAACTAATCTATATAATAAATCCTGAATATTTTTTTGTCTGTGCAGACTCAATTGCCCTTATTAATTTTAATTTATCCTTCTTAATTTTAAGGGGTTAATCAGTCATTATATGCTTATTTTTAGATCAACGAACCTAATTAATCCACATCAGCGCTGATTAATCATGAAGATACACCTCAGCGCTGATTAATTATATTTGTGCCATGTCATCAACTTTTAATACTATATTTAGACCATAAATCTTTATATTATAAATAAATCTTCAAAAAAATCTTTCTATATATTTTAAAAGATATAAATGCTCAACAAATTGTAATATATTTAATGTTTAGTAAATATTTAGTTTTATAGCGGAACATTAGTAAATATTATGTTAAATGTATATATTATAAATTCTTTTATATAATATATTATGTCCAATATATATTTTATTAGTCATATTAAAGTTTGAATCCAAAATATTACATAAAAAATATAATAATTTAAAAAATAGTAAGATTTATATTTAATAAAATTTATATTTACCTAAAAATATAATAAATTAATATACTTTAGTTAGTCTATCAAAATTTATATTTAATTAAAAAAGTATAATCCGCTATAGTAAGATTAATCAAATTTTAAACATAATTTTTAGTAGGTTTAACTATAAAATTTAATATCATTAAAAAAATTTAATTAACTGTATAATAGATAGACAAAAATTGATAAAAAAAATATTTTTTAATTAAAGATGTAGATATGATTATAATTATAATTATTATATTATTAATTAACATATTTTTGGAAACTGTTTTTCGGTTGAATTATTAATATTAGTATTTTAATTTTTCTAATTATTTAATCTATATATAATCTATATAATAAATCCTGAATATTTGTTTGCCTGTGCAGAGTTTTTTGCCTGATAGTTACTAAGTAATCACTGAGTAATGCCACATCATCAGACACATCATCAATATCTATATTTAGAAAATAAATCTATCTATTAATATAAAAAAATCTTGAAAAAATCTTCATAATAATAAGGGGAAAAAAAGAGATAATTTTTTTTAAAAAAAAGCAAAAAAAGAAGAACAAAAGAAAACAAGAAAAAAAAAAGAAAAAGGGAAAAAATAGAAGAAAAGGAAAAAATATTGTAGGAAAAGAAAAAAAGAGAAAATGGGCAGTTACAGAGAGGTTGTTGGATGAAGTTCCAACAATGATTCAAAGGAGGCACATTCGGCAAATATCACCTACACGTAAAGAGGAATCTATAAGCAATGTTTGGAATGTGCAGGAGCAAGAAGAAGTTGTAACAACCAATGGGACATTTGCCAATGTGCTATCCTCAATGCTTGTTTTGAGTAATGATATACAGACCTAGTACACAACAATTCTCTTTTTAATTATCTCTTTATACTTCTTCTCTTTTTAATAATCTCTTTTTTTTCTCCAAATTTCGTAACAGTTCAATAGATTATGCGTAAATTAATAAAGTTACAAAATTAGACAAGTAATTTTGTGGATTACACCATTCAATAGTATTTAATTTATACAGTAGTTGTGTGGTGTAATTGTTTAAGTTATTATTAAAATCGAGACTAATTTTTCTGGTGTTTAACTGCAGTTACTAGTTTATTAACGTATATTCTCACTGATGGGGAATGGGAGAAATCGAAAAATATCACCTCACCGTGATCAACCGCTTCCGTTAAATTTCGATTCTAAGGGATTTGGAAAGTGGACAGTTACGAAAAGGTTGTTGGATCAATTTTCAACAATAATCGGAGGATGCGTGTTCGACAAATATCACTTGTACGAGAAAGATGAACCTATAAGCAATGTTCGGAATGTGTATGGACAACATAGAGTTGTAAGCACCACTGAAAACCTTGTGCCAATGTGCTTCCTTGATGAGATTATTTCCGTAATGGGTATCTGCAACAATGTAAGTTCATTATGCATCGCCATTATATTATTATTATTATTATTATTATTATTATTATTATTATTATTATTATTATTATTATTATTATTATTGTTGTTGTTGTTATTATTATTATTATTATTATTATTATTAATAATAACTTTAACCGGTTCTTTAAATATAGCTTATTTTAAGTTTTTTTCGTCAATTTATAAGGGAATGGGAGGATTCGGATGCTATGCTTTCATTATATTGCATTTTAGATATAAACCTCTTCGCAAGAAAAGCTGTGAAGAAGCCTTCTGATATATGCTTGATCTCCAAAATATCTCAATGACGGGGCTTCACTTGATGCAATACAATACTTCATTTAAAAACAAGAATGATATCGTCGAAGAAGTGAAATGATATGTGTTTATTCATTATAATTATTAGTATTAGTATTATAATTTTATAATATAATTTATTCGATCATATGAATCAATTTTCAAGTCAATAATATTCACTACCAAATAAAAAATAAAAGAAAACAAGGAAAAAAAGAAAGAGAAAACAAAAGAAAGAAAAAGAAAAAAAATAGGAAAGGAATGAGAAGAAAAACTAAAATAAAGAAAAGAAAAAACACAAGGAAAAAAAAAGGAAGAAAAGGAAAAAAAACAAGGAAAAAAGAAAGAAAAAAATAAGAAAAAAGAGAAAGAAAAGGAAAAAAAGAAAAACAAAAGAAAACAAGAAAAAAAGAGAAAAATTTATTAAAAAAAAAAGCAAAAAAAAAAAAGAACAAAAGAAAACAAGAAAAAAAAGAAAGAAAAAGGAAAAAAATAGAAGAAAGGAAAAGAAGAAAATTTGGGAAAAGAAAAAAAAGAGGAAATATTATACAAATAACTATTGATAATAAAAATTATATAATAATAATAATAATATATTAATAATAATAAATTAGTTGTTAGAAGAATTCAAAACTTTTGAGCTAAAGAAAGAATTAAAAAATCTGAAAAAACCCTAAACCCTTTGGCTTGGAAACCCTAAAACCTAACTTGGCAGGTGTATAAATATGTCCGGGCCAAGTGTATATGTCCGGGCCAAGTGCATATGTCCGGGCCAAGCTATCACTCTAAGTATTTTATTAATTAAAGCTTTGGCCCGTGCAATTATATTTGGCCCGGTCCGGGCCAAGTATCCGGGCCAAGGGTTTTTGGTCTTTTTGGGTAAAAAACTAACTTCCATAAGGCGGCGGGTAAAAAAGTTTCTGGCATTTTCTGACAGGGTAACAGGTACCATTATATGCATCCAATGTCGACTGTGGACTGTCGTACGTGCATGATTGATTGATTGATCACAATTTTCATCGGTTTCCCGACATTCACTCCTGCAGATCTGCACGTATCACCATTTATATCCATGCAAACTTTTCGAACTTTCTTTTTCCAAAAAGATAAAAAAACAAAACAAAAAACAAAAAAAGTTGTGCAGTCGACATGCTCAATGATGTCGACTGAATGCGCTGCAGTTAGCTACGCTGCAAGAGCATATAGTAGTATATATAATTATATATAATGCTCATTATTGTTGAAAATTGGTACTACTACTATTTTTGTTATGTTACGTTGTTGCATTTACAGAAATGTAAACTAATTCTCAATATAGTAATTATTAATATGCTTTAATTTACAGAAATGTATTATTAATATGCTTTAATTTATACTGTCATCTACTTCCTCCTTTCATTTTTAATTGTCACGGACCCACATTTCACGCAATTCAATACACATTTTTAATCCTTAATAACAAATTGCATACGAGTAAAAATTATGAAAATTTGATATTCTAAATCTATGCGATGAAACGAATCCAACAAGATCTCAATTGACTATATTTTATCTTATATAATTGTATGAAAAAAGTCGAATCAGAGTTACTCAAGGAACAGTGACAAACCACCATCCGTGTCAATTAATTGGGAATTGGGAACGGAGGAAGTATTATAATAGTGACAGTACGTGACGGATGTATTAAAAAAAATTAGAAAAATTGAATCCCTTGATTTGATCGAGTTTGATAAGATCGGACTAAGAATTAAAGCAATAAAGGAATTTACTATAGATGATTAATTTCGTTTGATTATAAAGAGACTTAATAATTAGCTTGAACAAGTATAGAAAATATCTATAGCTAGCGATCAATAATTAAACATGCATCATATGCTTGTCGACACTCGACAGGCATCTAACATCACATATATATTTTTATTTTATTTTATACTATTATTTTTCTTATGCAAATAATGATGTATATATTGATGAAAAATGTAAAGGATGCTATATATAGTTTTCATTCACGCTAAACTTATTAATTAATTATTACTAGCATTAGTAAAACAACATGATGAATTGGAAGAATACAAACTTTGCTATATATCTTCAAAATTGAAAAAAAAAAATTAAAAAGACGCCTTTTTTTTTGTTAAACAGCTTATACGGGCTAAAAAATTGATGGGGAGAGTTCATACCATACTTACAAATGGACAAAGGGGAGGATAGAGGACCGGTGGGGAATCGTATCCCCAACCCCCCAACCTATAGGTTGGGAGTCGGGAGATTTGACCACTATACCAAGTCTCCATCCCCAATTAAAAATACACTATTGAAATTTGAAAGAATAAATGAGATGGGATATTAGTGTAATTAATGACCACCTTAAAATGGGAAAATTATTTTAATTCATTAAAAAGGAAATAATTAAGAAGACAACTATTGTAAATGTTAAAAAGTAAAAAGAACAAATAGGGAATTAAATTAAGTGGAGAACTTTGGGCCGAAGTGACTGTTAAAGTAATACTTCCTCCCTTACTTAAAGCTAGCTACACTTATGAAAATGACACTATTCACAAAAATTTCACTCGAAGTTTTATCATAGTTATACAAGTTAAAATATAGGCAAGTGAGATCTTGTTAGATTCGTCTAGTCTTGTAGTTTTTAAATGTGAAACTTTTAGAATTTTTACTTGTATCGAATTTGAGTTATTAATGATTTAAAATGTGCATTGGATTGCATGCTGGGTGAGTCCATAGCAAACAAAAAAAACAGAGGAAGTACTTATAATATAATTGGGTTGCACTTTAATTTGTGACTTCAACTCAAAGAAATACTCCCTCCGTTTTTTTTCTTTGTTTTTTTTTTTTAACTCCGTTTTTCTTTTTCTTTACTTTCTTTCTTTCTTTCTTTCTTTCTTTCTTTTTTTTTTCTTTTTTTTTTTTTTGGGTAGAAAGTAGTACTAATTTTCTTGTTTAGCTATATATTGTCGCGAATTCGATCGTTAAATTCATACAAGATTCAATGCATGCCTGGGTCGAGGCTGAAACAACCTGCAACACCCCCGGCCACGCTTTTCATTAATTAAATTATTTGTGACTTGTGACTGTACCAACAAAGACAAGACAAATGATTGACCTTATTGCAACGCAAAAGCATAGTAATATCGATAGTAATGCATGTGGTCCTTTTTAAATCCACATACATACCATCTACTAACATAGTAGTAGTATAATAATATCAATATTCCATACCTATCTTCAATTTCAATTCTTCATCCACCATCCTCTTTATTTTAAATATTACTAGTATACTTCATTACGTTACTTTTACCAATTTCAATACATCTTTTTTAAATATATATATATATATCTTCTTTTTTATTAAATGGTCAGCTCTATAACAATTACAATAATTTATTTTTTTTCTAATTTGCTTTAATAATTCCTCTTTCTACCATCATAAATATTACTGGCCGGACTATATTTTTATCTCTAGCTATTTTAAGATAATTTTCACTTCATCTCCCATCCCTTCTTAGAAATCCTTTCATTTACCAAATAATGTAAACACTATTATTAATTACTCCATCCGTTCCAATTTAGTTGTATCTTTCAGCTCAATTTCAATAACCAAGATATGTATTAATTAACTTATAAATTTTCATTTTTACACTTCAACTAAACCCTTTCGTAATAAATATCAAGAAATATCATTTATGTAAAGTAAATGGCAATATAGTAAGAACATAACATAACTATCTAAAACTACCTAAAAATAACAGCTATTGTGGAACACCTTTTCATGCGACGTATTCTAATAGTTCCCTTCATTTTCTCGCTTTGCCATTAAATTCAAATCGGTCTCCAATTTTTTTTTTTTTATAGCATCACAATTTCCGTGCATGGTTAACCTGCAGATTAAAGACCAAATTTTAGGGTTTCATAATCAAAAGTTTCAATCACTTAAATGATTTTTTAATTAAATATATAATATGTGTGTGATTGTTGCATTTAGTTATTTCATGAAGATATTTTTTCAATAATAAAGATATTTTGTCAATAATACAATATTAAGTGTACGAATTTCGAGTCCCCACTATTTGAGATATATATTTATATAATATAAAATATAATTAATTTTAATAATATATAATTGAATACTATTAAAATTTCTTTTTGGTAAAACAAGGCCGGAAGATATGTAGATAAGCAATGCCAGAAAAAACCATAACCCTACCGTACCCCGGCATCAGCGGCCATCAAAGGCAAAATTAATATATATAGATTTGTGAGAGTAATTAAATAAATAAAAAAATTGTAAAAGTAGGAAGAGTAAGTAAATGAAATAGACACGTGAAATTTATAAAAGGGAAGACATATATTGACCTTATAAAAGAGAATTTTTTTTTTTTTTTTTTTTGTGGACAGACTTTAGACTTAGATACTATTCTCATCCACTCATAAAAATCATATACCTTTGTATCAACTTCCAAAGAATCAATTCTCACTGTACTACATCTCTATATATATTACTTTATCTTTTACCAAAAAAAAAAAAAACATTTCTTTTTTCAACATAAAAAAGGACTAAAATTTGTGTGTTATCTAAGGGTGTATTCGTTTGAGATTTTAATAGATTTTTATGAACTTTAAAAAGTCGGTGGATTTAGAAAGTCTATAGACTCCACGTAGAGTTGACCGATTTGTATAGAGTCTATGTAGAGTCTGGCTGATTTTAGAGAGATTTCGTGTAGTTATAATTTTTAAGAGAATCCATTAAAATCTATAAAGAATTAAAATCCATAGAGTGTTGAATACCTCTAGATTTTTAAAGACTTTTTAAAATCTGTATTGAATACCTCTAGATTTTTAAAGACTTTTTAAAATCAGAATTGAATACATATAGATTTTTAAAGACTTTTTAAAATCTATATTGAATACACCCCAACTTTGAAAGTCCAAAAAAAATCCTGTAGAGTCTCAATCCAATAGTGCCAACACAATCTGTTGTTTTTTGGTGCAACTGTTTGCCAGAAAATAGATTTTTAAAAAATTTTCTTTTCATTTAATTAACTTTCAATTGTGTGCTTAGCTTATGGACACTGATTTATTGAATTGATGATAATTTTGTGGAATAATAAATTTTATTACCAGTTTGAATATATTTTATTTTATTTTTAAATAAATACTCCTATATTTTAACAAACTTTCAACACAGAAACAAAAAATAATAATAATAATAATAATAATAATAATAATAATAATAATAATAATAAACAATATTCTACTGAGTGTTTGCATTTCCTTCATTAGAATGATTTCTCTTTCAACCTTCCTTAATGGGAAAATCTAATTCACGACTTGAATTATTGTACTGATAGCTTGCTGATGCGATGTTAATTGGAGCATTCTTTTTTGGCTATATTTTAATTAATAAATGAAAATAATTAATTTGAAATTTGACTAGCTAGTCCCTTTTTGGTGGATCAAATTAAATATAAGTATATGAATATAAGTATATGACTGGTATTTGTGGATGAGCACTTGCCCAAGTGATTCATATCCCTACTCATTCTCTTAGGAGCAAGAATTTCGCGGGCAGGTGACGAAAGGATTCTGCCGCCTTGTTCGTCGCCTTGCGCTCTAGGCGACGAAATCCGCCAGGCGACGAAGTTTTAGGCAACAACTTCAATAAAAATTCATCGCCAAATTCATCGTCTTGCCGAGAATTTCTTGTAGTGCATTTTTCTCTTCTTATCTATTTATAATTTGTGTGTCATGAGCTTGCACTATTATTTTTTTTGGCTTGGGCTTGGAAAAAATTAAAAATTAAAATATGGCTAGTATTTTGTCGTTCAGTATCCGATCCCAATATGACGTATTTTAATTTGACACTATTTCCCTATATTGAAAATTAAAGCCAATTTGCCAAATGCTTCATCTCGATCACTCCACAAATTAAAGTTTTCCATAGGGGTTTAATAGTAATTTGAATTAGAAGAAGAGAAAAATAAGATTGTATAATTGTGAAAAAGAAAATCTTTTCTGACATTATACTGTGAGACGGAAAAGTAAAAATAAAATAAAATAGAATAAAGTAATTATATTTTTAAAATAATAAAACTACATACAGGGCAGACAAGGCATGCAACTGTGCTGACTCATTGGAGACTTGGAGTATATATTATTTAAATTTATGCCTTGATAAAATAATTAAATATATATATATATATATATATATATATATATCCAGATACATGCACGCACACAACACCAGTCACCAGTATTTTAAAGTTTTTGAGATAATTATTAAAAAATTCTTAAATTTCACTCATGTTTAAAAAATAATTTTTTTTTTTACATTATTTATATCATTCATACTTAGCTTCCGTAATTTAAGTATCTTAACCAAATATACTAGGAAAAAAAGATATAAGTATATATATATATATATATATATATGTATAATGCATCAATTATATGAATTTTTCGTTTAATTTTAGGGATTGAAATGGTTTATGATAGACATGTAGATGATGACTAACAAAACATTCACATCTAATCATCGGGAAAATTTGCATGCTCCCATACATTATTTAATTTGTTGCATTCATTAATACTTCTACATATTGTCATGCTTGTAACTTATCCGATTTGACTCGATTGACAACGACGAAAGTGGATATGTATTCAGTATTTTATTTAAGGTTCTTAAATATAATCCAATAATAATAGCTCGATCATATATATAGTCTTTATTACATTCAAATTCAAATTCAAATTAATAACACTATAGTATATCTTTGTACTGTAATGAAAATAGAAATACTATCGACCAGAGAGATGCCTCTAGCTTAATACTACAACTTTCAGCAGCTCTAGCAATTTCAATACTCTATATATTGAGGTTTATTTTTGTTATAATATATGGTTCATTATTAATATTATTATTATTATTATTATTATCAGCAAAGCATGATATATGTGGTGAGGACAACATTATATATTTATATTATCGAAATGGTGGTGGAGACATTTTGGGACAAGGAAATGAAGGAATCCATTACATTATATTTAGGGGTGGGCATCGGGTCGGGTTGTCGGGTTCGGGTACCCGACACTATCGGGTTTCTAAAATGGCTACCCGACCCCGACCCGCATAAGATCGGGTACCCGATATTCGGGTACCCGACTTTGTCGGGTCGGGTTGATCGGGTACCCGATACCCGACAAAAATATATTTTTTTAAAAAAAATATATTTTATTTATTTAGTTTTACTTTTTATAAAAATACAATTACCAACCTAAATTACACAATTCATTCAAAAAAAACTAAGATTACTAATATTTAAGCAAATATATAGGTATATTCATCTATATTGTTATTAAATAATAATAACTATCAATTTTCTTATTTAAAAATATAAAATTTCAGTTTTATTTATTATTATTTAATGTTATCTTATTTCTTAGTATTATTTAATTGAATTTTAGTGTTCAATGACATTATTTATTAAAATAAAAATATAACTCATCAAAGTTATTTACAATTCTTGAAATTTATTATCATATATATCATGTTCAAGGTTAATTATCCATTATTAATTCCAAAAAAGAATTAATATATGAGACTTCACAAATTTTTCAAGCTTATACATGGCTTTTCACCACATAGAATAAAATATTAATCCTACTAATTATAAAATAAGTATAAATATTGTAAAACAAAATAAATATTAGAAAATAAATATTAAAATATTTATTTATTTATTTATTTTGTCGGGTACCCGATACCCGATCGGGTACCCGACCACAAACCCGACACCCGACCCGACATTTAGTGTCGGGTTCGGGTACCCGAAATGTCGGGTTTTTAATATCAAAACCCGACAAAACCCGAACCCGACATGTCGGGTTCGGGTCGGGTACCCGATACCCGACAAAAAATGCCCACCCCTAATTATATTCCTGTTTCCTTATCTATATATCTCCCCACCAATTGGAGCATAGTAGCTAGCTTCTTTCAACCAAATTGCCACATGCTCGATCGACTATTCAATTTCAATTTTACTACTTTCTCTCCTTTTGAATTCAAAAGACAAATAAGTACTTACTACATAGTGGTCTGGTCTTCAAGTTGTCAGCCCCAAAATGGGATTTAACTAATCTTTTAATTTAACTGAAAAGAATATTTAATTTGCTAGCTCTGCATGCAGGTTTTAAGTTGGTCCACTATATAGATATACCATATCCATACACAGATAGATGTCTGTCACTCAATGTGTATGCACATTCACACATCTACTATCATCATTTCCTTCTTTTATAGTATATAGTAGTACAATATATTTAATACTCTCTCTGTCGTCAACAAATTTTAACATTTCTTATTTTCACACAATCAAATACACATGTGAACACTTACTGTAGTGCATTTATCGATGCTACAGTTTTTAATTTTATATAAAGTGTTGGGAGATGAAACTTTTAAGAGTTGTAGATTTTAATGGATGTTAGAGCTATTTTTTTTTTTGGATGAGTCATTGAAGGCCTGGGAAAGGGGTGGTGGGAGCCCATGCCACACAATTACAAAGGGGAATAAAGGGGAGGGATAGGGGGCCGGTGGGAATCGGACCTCCAACTTTCCGTTAGAAGTCAAGGGACTTAACCACTTGGGCTAAGTCCTCATCCCCAGAGCTTTTAATATTATACTTATAAATTAACTTTTGAGAATATTGTAGTTATAAAATAACTAAAATGAAAAGAAGGTTAAAAAGCTTTCTAAAGATAGTAACATTGACCAAACGCAGTTGACCTGATTGGTATGAGGCTCTGGCAGTTTTTGCAATATCTCATATTCGAGCTTTTTGTGTATACAGAATTCTGCTTTAGTGGATACCCGGTACACGAAAAAAAAAAATAGAGAAGATAATAACATTAGTTTTTATTTGTAGAGCTTCTAAAAAAGAAATCTTCAAATTATAAAAATTTGTATAATAAATAATAACAACTGATATAATAATAACATAATGAATAAATAATAAGTATATAATAGAATAAATAGTTGGTGCATGAATGATAATATTTTGCATATGCAGAATGTTGTGAAAATATAGCCGCGCATTACAGTCATAAACATCATAAAATTCATTTGAGACATCGCCATCATATTGAGTAATCACAAAAATCTAATTGTACAATACAATCTCCATGCTATCCATTCTCTGGCCCGATAACAAAATTATGTAGCAGTCCTTGCACAATTAATTAAGTGGTAGTTGAAATGCATTCAATTCGAAATTTACATTGAAAAGTCTGGAATTGATTCATATATTATGCCTGTAGTACTCGTAATTAATTTGGCCTACCCTAACCCTAACCCTACCTCCAAAGTCAGAATAAATTCAGTTATAGCGACACAAATTTAGATGTGTAACATAGTAGTATTTCTCTTTAGATACAATTTCTCATTCTTCTATAATAATACTAATTCATCAAACTTATGTCAATTCCTAAGATAGTATATATGTAGTAGTTTTAATACTTATAGTTAAAAGAGTTCATAGTCGTCGTACATTACATCAATTAAAATTTTAAAATGCAATTTGTAGCGAATGAGTGGATTTAAATTATTTATTGACCAAAGACCAAGCAAGGTATTAATCATGTTCCCCACACCATACAACAATATTGCAACTGATCAATTAAACTCCATTGTCCCTGCTAATTTTTATATCCACCCATATATTAGCCAATGTAGATATATATTATATTCATTGAATGATAATAAAAAACAAAAAAACAAAAAAAAAACATTGTCTATATATCATTCTTCTATTTATAACATTATTATTTTCTATATTTGTTCTTATTGACGAAGTATCCTGTCCAATAACCCAATTTTATCTTTTGGAAACTTATGTTTAAAGGACGAAAAATCTATATTTTCTAATAAAGGTTTACAGTTTATACAACCTAATCGTTTTAGATGTATGAATTACTAGTACTATATTATATGTAAAATTAAGGATAATTGCATAATTATTATTTAGCATTGAAAGTCGAAATTAAACCATATAGGGAAAAGCTTTCGAAATCATATAGCTAGGGAAAACAAATTTTCATGATTGCATTTAAAATTGGGAAAAGCTATGCTAACGTTTAAATGAAAAATGATTTGATTTATATTAAATTTCTTCAAAAGGCAAAGGCAATCCAAACAAAAGAAGACGGATGTGGTATGCCGAATGTTGGTGGCTTTTAAAATGGGTTATTGGAATTAAGAAATGTGCCTACAAATATTTGTAAATTATATATACACCCCAAACTAAAGGTTCAAAGGATAAGAATATTGAAAAATTGACGAGAGGAGCATATAAAGAGAAAAATTATATAATGGGACTGGGAATGGGTAGTCCCCTGACTCCCCACCTATAGGTTGGGGATTCGATTATCCACCCGCTCTTTATTCTTTCCCTTTATCCCTTTGTCATTTGTGTGGCATGCATGAGTTCCTAGTTCTACTATCATTTCCTAGTCTGTATAGGCAATTCAGCAATATATATAATATATATATATATAATGGGACAAAAATGATAATTTAGAAAACATGAGAGCAAATATGAAAATCAAAATAACTTAACAGACAAAAATGAAATTTTTCCTAAACAAATAAAAGGTGGGCGTAGAAATTTGGATAACACAAAGCCGTGGTTTTGTATGATTTTTCAAATATGTGTTTAATGATTTCATTATCTCAACTTTTTTTTTTTGGTAATCATTATCGCAACTTATTAATTATATTGTTGGAAAAATAATTTAAACATTATTTTTAAAATAGAAATATCATTAAATGTTTGTTAATATGGATTGGAATTTGTTGCACATCAGTATGAAATATATTGGATGTGTTTAACGACTATTATTATAAATAATAATAATAATAATAATTAAATTATAGAAATTATTATTACTATTATTATTATTATTATTTAGAGACAGTTAGGAACAATTAAATTATATGTCAAATAAATCAATAAATTAAAGGTATGCATCTATTAGGAAAGGAAAAAATAATACTGACCTAGTGTCATGGTGACCACTACTCCACTAGACAGTATCGCCCTACGGACAATTAAAATTTAATATTGAGATGTTTGGAAGCTGTCATATTTAGGAGCATATAGCGGATTCAATCAACATATCCTCTCACAATTCTCTCTCCGAATCTGCTATCAGCTAATGGATCCGCTGACTCCCAAACATCACTTATAATCCAGCAGATGTAATAATTAAGCAGTAAAGTAATGTAATAATCAAAGTCGTTATCATGATTCATGGTATCACCGCAAGACATATTTGGACAAGTGGCTAGCTGACTATACATGACACTGCTCAATTAGTGTCTGGACATATATCTGCATTTCTTTACAAATACTATATAAAATTAAGTACTGTAATAACCATAGTAGGATTAAAAATATATGAATATATTTATAATATATAATAAAATAAATTATTGTATGATTAGGCTACAGATATATAGAGGTTTGATTCTCGAATCTCAACTGAAAGTTACCACTGGGCTACTGGATCGGAGTACTTCTTTCGTTCATCAATAAATGCTTTTTTAAAGATGATTTACAAAATTAAGAATAATAATAAAACTATTTAAATATCCTCAAATTAAATTTATACTGCTCTGTATATGTGTAGGTAGAATCATTTGTATATTTTTGGCATAAGATACTGTTGGATTGGAGTGAAGGACGCTATTCTTTCAAGCCTTTCTTACATTTAAGAATAACATTTTATAATATTCATTAATATATCTAGCTAGATGGTACATATGATGTGTCTATTAAAATTTTGTTTAAGCAATTTGTAATCACATTTGATAATATAATACATATGATGTTTAGCCAGAATTAAATGTATGCTGGCTACTAGCAATTTTATTTTATATACTCCTACTATATTCCTAAAAAAATGGAATAGTTGAACTCACAATCACATGTGCAGTGCTTATTAGAAAGGAAAAATATGTTAAAATTCGACCCCACTCACGTTAGGATACCTATATCAATAATAGTAGTAGTAGTAGTATTGGACTAGATTACTAAGTAAATACTACTGCTACTACTGATTTTTAATGACACGACAGCCATATGGAGCCAAACAGGACCTTATTTCAAAATACTACTACTACTACTACTATAAATTGAAATCACATCTAAGAAATTCTAACAATTGGATATATATATATATATATATATATATATTCTTCTGCACATATCTAATACTTCTAGTAACCTTATAGTAGTAATGGGTAAGGTTTCCTTGGAAGAAGACGTGGTGGTTTTGATGGTGCCCTTCCCTCTTCAGGGACATCTCAACCAGCTTCTCCACCTCTCCCGCCTCCTCATCGCCGCCCGCCAAATCCCCGTCCACTTTGTTGCTGCCGCCGCCAGCAGCCGCCAGGCACGCCGCCGCATCCATGGCTGGGACCCGCTTTCCATGAAGACCAACCTTATTTTCCACAATTTCCCTTCCATTTGCTTCCAGTTTGCACCACCGGACTCATCCGTCGCCACGATTCAGCCCCCTTTAATTGACGGACCCGCTGCCCTCCGCCAAGCAGTGGAGGAGCTCCTCCGCTACCTCTGCGCCACGACGCGACGTGTGGTGGTCATCTATGATTCCTTGATGGGATCCGTGGTCCAGGACTTTGTGAAATTCCCCAACGCCGAAGCGTATACCTTCCACAGTGTCTCCGCGTATACGATTTTCTTCTTTCTATGGGAAAACAAAGGAAGGCCCTTCGACGTGGATCCTGGGGTCCTGGAAAAGCTCCCGTCACTGGACGGGTGCTTTACTCCCGAATTCGCGAATTTCATTCGGAGTCAGCATAAGTACCTGAGCCTGAATTCGGGGAGGATTTATAATTCTTCTAGGGTTGTTGAAAATTCCTTCCTGGAATTGTTGTCCAAGCCTGAAATCAGTGGGGGAAAGTCTCAGTGGGCGTTGGGCCCCTTCAATCCCTTATTATTCCCTAATTCCGATGGCTGCAGCGGCGGCCATCGTCATGGGTGCTTAAAATGGCTCGACAGGCAGGCTGCCAGTTCGGTGATTTTCATTTCCTTCGGGACGTCGACAACTTTAATGGAGAAACAAATTTATGAGTTGGCGTCCGGATTGGAGGGCAGCGAGAAGAAATTCATTTGGGTGCTGAGGAACGCCGATGAGTACGGAGGAGCCGGCGACGCATGCAGAACTAAAATTCAAGGGTTGCCAGTAGGGTTTGAAGAGAGGGTAAAAGAAAGGGGGATGATTGTTAGGGATTGGGCGCCGCAATTGGAGATTCTGGGGCATCCGGCGACGGGCGGATTTCTGAGCCACTGCGGGTGGAATTCGTGTATGGAGAGCATTTCGATGGGGGTTCCGATCGCCGCCTGGCCAATGCATTCCGATCAACCGCGGAACACCGTGCTGGTGACGGAGGTATTGAGAATCGGGATCGTGGTGAGGGGTTGGGACCGTCGCGGGGAGATCTTGACGTCGTCGGAGGTGGAGACGGCGGTTGGGAGGCTGATGTCGTCGGAAGAAGGGAATGAGATAAGGAGGAGAGCGGCGGAACTCGGCAGGTCCGTCAGGAAAGCGGTGGCGGAAGGTGGAACCACTAGGATTGAGCTGGAGTCCTTCATTTCACATATCAGTAGATAAGGGAATAATAATACGGTAATAGTATTATTACTATAACTAAGGATTCTTTAAGAATTCAGCTCCAAGTACACTTGGCACTATTACCAATATTGGCTACATTTGGAAATATTCCTCATAAAAATTGCATCCAAAATAAATTTATAATCTGAGCACTTACACTTTTATAATATGAGCACTTGCACTTAATAATTTAAGAATAGCTATACTAGTAGCCAACATAACATAATACTCTTTTTAGGCCAAGTTTTTCTATTGATCTCAAGAGTATTTACGTATTTGATTGAGGATGTAGAGTCACAATCCTAGGTTAATAGGCAACATAATGTTGAAATAGATTCATTCATTTTTGTTGCCATGTCAGCATTTTTTAAATATCTTTAAGAAATGGTTATCCATTTAATTTCTTTAAGAAAGTGACATGGTTGCCACGTCATCATTTTCTTTTTCAAAAAAGAAAAATCAAAAGTACTTCAAAATATGGACATACAGTGGAAGTACAGCTACCAATCCGGTTACTGTACAACCCTTGAAAAGTTTGTATGAACAAATTAAAGTACAGACACCAAGAAAAAATATATCTGTCATCATAGATAATAATTCCTCCGTCCCATTAAGTGGTCACTTTCTCTTCTGCACAAAATCCAATGCAATTGTTAAACTCTTTATATCTCAAAATCGGTGTACGTAAAAATTATATAAAATGTACAGTATATTTTAAAATTATACAATTAGACGATTCTAACAAGACCACACTTGACTATATTTCTCTTCTTGTATCAATACAATAAAATTGAGTCAAAGTTCAACAATGAACAGTGTCAAAAGTCTAAAAGAACCACTTTTAATGGAATGGATGGAGTACCTCTTTCATCAGATACTCGTTCTTGTATCACACAGAACACACGAGGGTACTAGGCAGCAGACAAAATATAGACAGCCGACATGCAAACATGGTTGTAGTATTTACAATTAGATAAAAATGGGTGGGAAGTGGGAATCAGCACTCAGCACAATGCATATATACTACAGTAATCTCCTCTTTCTACCAATACAAGAAAAAGCTTGATTTTTTAGGACCATTTCCGAAGACCGAGAATTAATCAGAACTTTCCGAGGACAAAATCGTCGCAAAACACATTTTTTCTTGTAGTGTACTCTAGAGTGACCTTTGCGTATTTAATTGTGAGACGATGATGATGATGCTGCATGATAAATGAAATATTTGATTTATTTATTTATACTATAATATGAAATAATTAATAATATAGCTCTTTTCAGGCCTCATGGCTCACCAAAAAAAAAAAATTAATAATATAGCTGGGCAAACGTTCCCCGGATTGCAACGTGGAAAGTGACATGTTACGGCATTTGATTAGTACTTCTCATTATTCATATTTTGTGTTAGTTGTGTAGTTAATTATATCGTACTACTGCAGGCCATGCATCAAACTCAAATTATTTGTTTCACATTATTATTATTATTATTATTATTATTATTATTATAATTATATGGGCCACCGGGCTGGGTTGAGAACTTACCCCAGTGGTCAAGTCCCCATATTCCAACCATATGTTGGGGTTCGATTCCCACCCGTTCCGCTATCACTTCCCTTTATTCCTCTTTGTAATTTGCGTAGTTTGGGCTCTCACACACCTCTACCGACACATGAGTGTCACCATTTACCAAAAAAATATGGGCCCCAGCCCTGCTTCGATGGAGTCTCAAAAAGTTGGGGAAATTATATCTGAAACAATGAAATAAAAAAAAAAAAAGAAAAACCCATGATTGAGCCGGGGTCTTGATCAGAAACGTAGCTCCATCCGTCTTTTCCGTTCCTTGGTACGGATAAACACATGACGAGGATCGGAATTCTTCCTGGCATAAGATTATATTGATTTGATTTTTTTCGGAATCATCTTTCTCGGATGGCATTACTCGGATAGTTTGGTTGCTCGGGGTCACTGTCTTCAGGCTGCGCATTTATTAGTAACATTGGCTTGGTTGGGACGACTTTGCTCGGGGTCCATGGACTGATCCAGATTATCTTCACCGTTTAAGCCTTAACATTGGGTTTTCCATGCGATTTGAGCCCGGACTAACTATGGGCTTTATTAACATATTTTTATATATTAACATATGTGAAGTTTTTTGTCACTAAAATAAAAAAATTCTTGTAAATTATATATATATTTTTTCAGGGGTGTAAATTATATATATAAATACGCGTGGGTTGCATTTAATTATTTTACAGTAGTCAATTAAGAATTTTCTTTAAAATTCAATTTTTTTTAACCTTAAAATGTAATAGAAGTACTATTTATTGAAATAGCTAGTTAGTTCGTTTATGTATGAACATTAACTTTTGCTATGTAAAAAAAAAAGGATTTTTTGTTTGAAGTTTAATACTCGTGCAGAAAGATTAATATATATTTCCTCCATTGTAACACTTTGACTTCTATGTTTATTATAGTTATACCAGAAAAATATAGCCGAATGAGATCTTATTTTATTCGTCTCATCTTGTAGTTTTTAAATATCGATTTTTTTTTAAATTTTACGTGTACTGAATTTGAGTTATTAACAGTTTAAATATGTATTGACATACGTGCAAACGAGAAACGTTACACTTAAAAAAATGAAAGGAAATACTTATAAAAATTATACAATGTATCCGTATTAACTTCCAAAATAAAGAATTAATACTCACTGTAATAAACTTTTTTAGGTGACACTTTTTAATGAATAGAGCGAGGAAGTATAATAATGTACTCCCTTTGTGTTTTATTAATTATAACGTTTGCATAGTAAACACTATTCATTGAGTAATTTTAATTTGATTCACCTTTTTCATACAGTTAAATAAGATAAAACATAGTTCAGTGAGATCTAACGTAGTTTTATAATATTAAAGCTTTATAATTTTTATTTTATAAAATTTAAGATATTATTGTTTAAAAATACGTATTAGAGTGCGTGACAACAAGGAATGTTAAAAAAAATTTTAATACAGCAACTAGGGGTGTAAACGAGCCGAGCCGAGCCCGAATAGTGGTAAGCTCGGCTTGAGCTCATGAGAATTCGAGCCAAGCTTTGACCGAGCCGAGCATTGACCGAGTCGAGCCGAGCTCGAACTAGTATCATTTTCATCCTCACATAATTTATAAAAGAAATTTAATATATTTTATATATTTAATTTTATTTAATTTAATCTACATATTAAAATAATTTTAAAAATATATATTTAATTAATAATATATTTTTAGTTTAAAAATTAAAAGATATACTCCCTCCGTCCCATATTTATCTTCTTCGACACTGTAGATATGGAGTTTAAGAAAGTTGTATTTTATTATTTTCATGTGTACTTTTTGAGGGGTAAATTTGTCTCTTTTGTCTTGTAATGCAATTGTTAGTAAAATTAAGGATTGGTTTTTGTGTAAATATATGGACATGTAGGGTTATTTTAGTAAAAAAAAATTCCCTTTTTGGGGTAGGAAGATAAATGTGGGACGTCCAGAAACGGAAAGTAAGAAGATAAATATGGGACGCAGGGAGTATATAAACAATAATAATACTATACTTTTAATATTATATATAATTTCTATATTTAATAATAAATAAATATATGTATAAAAATAAATCGAGCCTATTATCGAGCTTTCGAGCCGAATAGTGGTTGGTTCGGTTTGAGATCATGTGTGTTACGAGCCGAGCTCGAGCTCGAACCGAGCCATTTCGAATCGAGCTTGAACCAAATTTTGACCGAGCCGAGCTCGAACAATTCACGAGCCTATCAGTCTCATTTAGGGCCCGTTTGGATTGACTTTTAAAAAAAGCAGAAGCCAAAAGCAGAAGCAGAAGTGAAAGCCAAAAGCAGAAGCAGCTAACTTTTGTGTTTGAATGGAATATTTAAAAAGCAGCTTTTTTTCAATAGTGTGTTTGGATGTATAAAAGTGAAAAGTGCTTTTGAAATGTGTAAATTACCAAAAAGAATATGCTATTTATATATGATAGTATATATTTCTCGTGTAATTTAAATAAATTAATAGGGGCATTTATGACTCTGCACACATTACTAGGTGCTTTTGGCTTCTGCTTTTCGGAGAAGCACCACCTGGGCTGCTTCTCCCAGAAGCACTTTTGCAGCTTTTCGAGGTGCTTTTGCTTTTTCTAAAAAGCCAAAACAAACACTCTTTTTTCTTCAAAAGTGCTTTTGGCAGAAACAAAAGGCAAAAGCATTTGAAAAAAAGCCAATCCAAACATGCTCTTACACCCCCTAACAGCTAACCATGAAAATATTTGGTGCAATGATGTTTTTGAGTTTGTCGGCTATGAGTGATTCTATGTACACTTACTTTAAATTATTCATCATTACACCCTGGAGTACTATTATTACCCATCCAGTAGAGTAGTTAGTGACGACTGCCGTCACATGATTGCCTATTGATCGTAATTTCTGCCATCTGTTTCCCGACATTCACTCCTGCTTGCACTTATCATCCATGCAAACTTTTCTTACTTTTCTGCTGTCGACATATTCAATAATTTCGACTGCAAGAGCATAGTGCTAATTAAACTTTGTTTAAAAACGCTTCATTACTGTTGAAAATTGCTAAGTATTTTTGTTGTTACATTTATAGAAATGTAAATTTCTCAATACTTATTAATATGCTTTAATTTATAGTACTACAAAGATATCTATCATCATCTACTATATTTCTACAGTGATAGATTTATATATATATATATGTGTGTGTGTGTGTGTGTCCCAGATTGAACTTATTAATTATATATAGCGCAGCCGCCCTCAATTAGTATGTGTTACCTCTACTTGCATGCCCATTGCTAATATATAGGAGTATATATTAGCAAGTTGGATAGATAATATGAAAATGATAATGAAGGTGGGCATGTATAAGCATTAAGCAAGCGACCCATTTGGACATATATATAATTTATTTACGAGTAGCAAGTTAAAATAATGGCAATTGGCAACAATATAATGGGAATTGAACATTATTATATTGGCGATCATATGGATAAGTGATGAGGGAGGAAGCTTCTAGATGCGCTGTGGTGTATAGTATTGGGGCACTACATGTGAATATGGTGTAGTAATATTGTACGTTCAATTGAATTTCCACCATATATATACATATTTGTATACCAACTTGAGCATCAGCTTTGTTTTTATGTTCTTAATACTTAGCTTGTTCATACAAGATTCAATGCATCAAGACTGAAACAATTAACCAACAGATTAAATTGTTTAATTTGGGTATCTTCTCATCATAATGAATTATGACAACATGTACAAATTATTGAATTGGGAACCCATTTTTGAATTTTAGATATATATATATATATACACACTATATTTCCAATTGGCAAGTAGTAGAATCGTCACCAAAAGCATAGTAATAGTAGTGCATGCATCCTGCAGCCGCATGTGGTCCTCTTTAAAACGAACTAACATAATATCAATATTCGATACCTGTCTTCAGACTTCAATTATTCATCCACCTGCCGCATGCATATGGTAAAGCCGAAGCCAGAGATGAACATTAACTTCTTTTTTTTTTTTTTTTTTTACTGAACAGCCTATACATGCTAGAAAATGGTGGTGGGAGCTCATGTCATATAAATTACAAATGATTAAAGGGGATGGATAAGGGTCGGGTGGGGAACCGAATCCCCTATAGATTGGGAATCTGGGGCTTGACCAATAGGTATGAACATTAACATTTGATATAGAAGAAATTAATTTTATTTTATTTTTTTTTTGAAGTTTTTCCACCAGAAAATGAATATATATATATATATATATACACACACATTTGTCACAGTAATTAGATAAAATAAAATTGTAAAAAGTAGTACGTATGAGTGAAGTAAATTAAATAGACACGTGAGAGATTTATAAAAGGGAAGACATTGATGAGGTTGAAGAGAACCTATGCTATACTACCATTTAAGTATATCTTTCTGGACAGACTTTAGACTTAATTATATATACTATATACTATTCTCATCCACTCATAAAAATCATATACTGTTGTATCAACTTCTAAAGAATCAATTCTCGCTCTACTACATCGTCTTCGTCTCTAAAATTAAAGACACGTTTCTTTTTTCAACATTTAAATATATATATATATATATATATATATATATATATATTGAATACAGTAGTACTCCATATTATCTAAAAGTACAACATAATTTGGTTGTCTGGTGCAGCTTTTTAAATCATTATGTTGCCATTTAATTAATTTTTAATTATGTGCTTAGCTTCTATATATGGGTGCTGGACACTGATTTATTGAATTGATGATTAATACTTATTGTGGAATTAGAATGAGTCTTACAATTTTGAGTATCTTTTAGTATAAATTTTTAAATAAATATGTTTTACCAAATTTCAACACACACAAAAAAAAAATTAAGATAACAATTCTATTGAGTTTTTGCATTTCTTTCATTAATATGGGTTGTGATCAGTCGAAATCCATATTTGTATTTGGAATAATACTCATCCATTTTCTTTGGTGTTATTTATATACTACATGTCAGAGTTTAGCAAAACACTACATATTTTTCATAATTTTATTTTTTTAAAAAAAAATAACATATCTTTAATATATTTTTCTTTCTTGCACTTTTTTTTTTCGTTTCTGCTTTTCCTTATTGTTTCTCTGGCTTCGGCTCTAAAAAAAAAAAAAAAAGTGTCACAAAGATGCCTTTTAAACATCGATCTCTAGCAAATTCAATATATTGAGGTTTGTTTTGTTATTATTCATAATCGTTATTATTACTTTTATCTGTAAAGCATGATGTCTTCATCAGGACAACATTAATTATTCAAATGGTGGAGATATTTTGGGACAAGAAAATGAAGGAATCCATTTCCTGTTCCTTATCTATATCAATAATCTCCCGACCAATCGGAGCTTAGCTTCTTGCGACCAAATTGCCACATGCTCGATCAGATTCTCTATTCAATTTCAATTTTACTTCCTCCGATCCTTTTGAATTCAAAAGACAAATACTACTACATAGTGGTCTTCAAGTTGTCAGCCCCAGAATGGGATTTATTTATTTTTTTATTTAACTAAAAAGAATATATATATATATTTGCTCCTTTTTCTCTGCCGGTTTGTTTTAGTTTGGTTCACTACCATATCCATACTCAGATGTATACACACACACATATCTACTAGCCAGCTAGGATCTTCAAATTATAAAAATTTTTGTAAAAAAATGAAATTTTATTTTTACAGAATTTCTTTATCCCATATTTTCAAAATTATCATTGGTCGTCTCATTAGATATCAAGTCAATTTTTTAACACTCCTACTACTTGAGCCGTTTAGTTTGTGGGTGCATATATAATTTATAAATATTTGTAGAAACATTTGGTAATCCCAAAATTGAAAATACACATGCAATATAATGTCATCAAGGGAGTTTCGAGTGTAAATCCACGAGCCCACTGCCAAACAAGTTACCAAAATCTAAGGTATTGGCAGAGTAGACCAGGCCATATGTAAGTGGCTTTTAAAATGGGATATGGGAATTAGCAAATGTGCCTACAAATATTTGTAAATTATATATGCACCCCAAACTGACGGTTCAAATAATAAGGGTGTTAAAAAAAAATAAAAAATAAAAAAAATAATAAGGGTGTTAAAAAATTAAGGGTATGTTTGGAAATTCGCTGTTAACTTATATTTGAGTAATATAAATTAGTCGAAATTAGCTGTTCGGCAATTTTGGTGCCAACTTTTTGCCTACAATATGTTGAAATCCAAAATACTGCTATTTGCAGCGGTTTCAAAAAGAACTGATTTGATATTGTTTAAAATTATTTTATTTTTTTTATTTAAAAAAATTACTTTATCGCACAATGTCTCACAAATTAGTTGATTCGATTTACCTATTTTGTCAAACACGGCCTAAGTTTTAACATATGCACGTGTTTCCTGTAATAACCCGATTACTTGTGTTTTTCATTATTTGGTGTTTTGGGCCAAGTGTTTGGTGGATGTGTGTTTGGTGGATGTGAGTGGACTAATATGTATAGCCCCCATGTGTTGTTGTGTGTAGTCCAACTTTTATTATTGTGACCCGAAAGTGTGTTAGGGCATCTCCAATAGCCAACACCAAATTCAAACTCATTTTACAGTAAATGTCACATCAAACAGTAACTCATCTCCAACCATTTACACTAAACTCAAACTTAAAAGAATATTCTCTATATATTATTTCCCATACAAACTTATTTATCTTTTCAATCATACCCTTCATTTCTTATAAATTATACATTAACCCCAGATAAATTCAATACAAATTCATCTACGTATTTCAATAATGTTGGAGGATCCGATGTTGATTTAGATGACTATTAACTTAATTTTCCGTTTGCGTAGTTATTTAGTTGTTTAATATTGTACATTTTTTTAAGTATTTGAGATGTGTTATGTTTAATTATATTTTCGTATGCTAATGTAATTTTTTTTAATAATTGCTAAGATTGTACCAAAACTTTAAAAATTTAGTTATCATTATATTTAAAAGTTATTTTATAAAGAAACCTTAAAATTTCTAATCTAATTAAATATAAAATTAATTTAATAAAAAAATTATATGAAGTATAGAAGTATTAAGCATGTAGTACAAAATTAGATCAATATTCAACTTGCAACAATTGGAGGGATGAAATTGCAATTAATTTAATTGCAAAAAGTGATATAGGTTTATGAATAGTAAATTCTCAAATTTGAGTATTTACTATTCATAAAACTCAAAAAACTTAAAATAGGTTTGGTTTTAGGGTATTGTTGAAGAGAAGATGCTACCCTATTTTGGGTTTTAGGGGACCATTGAAGATGGTATTAATATTTGGGGTTTTTGGCCAGTTCATGCTTTAAGGGAGAGAGGAAGAGAAAAAGTTTTGTCACAAAACTTAAAGGCTGAAAATAAATTTATGCATTCGAACCCCATATCCTAACAGTTGGAGCCCCATAATTACAATTCTTCGGGGTTATTCTTGGACCGGAACCAAGAAACCCCTTTAATTTTTAGTATTTTTTTTCTAAAAAAAAAAGATAAATATGTATATATGGTGGGTCTTTTTTGGCGTAACTATATGGTGGGTCTTAAATTAATGCTATAAGAAAACCATTAAATAAATTTAAAAACAAAAATGAGCGTATAGATCTGGATAAGCGAAAGCCGTGGTTTTGTATGATTTTTCAAATATATGTTTAATAATGATTTGATTATTTCAAGTTATTAATTATATATCAAACGTAGTTGGCCTAAGTGGACTGATCACAGCAGGTTCGAGCATTCGTGTATGCAGAATTTTATTTTGGGAGAGTCAACCCTTCAATGCCCCAAAACTTTTTTTTTGGATGAATTACCGGGTATCCTCATGCCACATTGGATCTAAGACTAATATCCCCTGAGGATCTGAATGGGCAATGAATGGCATCTCTCCCAAAGTAGTTTTTTTTCATACACAAGGCTCGAACCAGAGACCTTTTTTAAGCAACTAGAGCTCCAATCCACTCAAGTCAACTGTTATTGGTAAAAATTTATTAAATTATATTGTTTGAAAAATAATTAAGCTAAGTTTTGAAAAGAAAAATAGCAATGAATGTTTGTTAATATGGAAAGGAGGTTGTTGTACATGGATATGAAGAAGTATATTGGACGTGTTTAACTACTAAAGAAAAATGTTTGAATGACCATAAGAAATGTCATGTCATACAATGCACATTACCTAAAGATTGGTTAATTGGGATAGTGATTAACCACATTTTGTTATTCTATTAGTATAAATGTGTAATAAGGCCAGGAAGTCAAATGCGTTTTCAATAACAAATCATCGCTATGTTCACTTTTGCTTAATAAATAGTATAAAATCAATTTACTTAAGCACAATTAAATTGCATGGCAAATACTCCCTCCATCTCACAATAATGTTCTCATTTAATTTCTGCACACAATCCAATGCACTTTTTAAATTGTTAATATCTCAAAATATATACAAGTAGAAATTATGTAAAATATATATTCTAAGACTATACGATTAGACGAATTTAACAAGACCGAACTCGACTATTTTTTCAAATATATAAGTACAATAATATCGAGTCAAAGTTGAACAATAAACAGTATCAAAAAGTCAAATGAGAACATTATTGTGGGACGGAGGGAGTAAATCAATAAATTAAAGGTATAGATTTAATAGGAAAGAAAAGAAAAAATAATACTGCGGTACTGCCTAGTGTCATTTTATAATCCAGCAGATGTAATAATTAAGCCGCAGAGTAATGTAATTATAATCAAAGTCGTACGTTATCATGATTCATGGTATCACCGTACGTTATCATAATTATACATGACTGCTTAATTCGTGTCTGGACACATACATATCTGCATATCTTTACAAATACTACTGTTACTATAAAATTATTAAGCATTGTAATAACCGTACCATAGTAGGATTAGGATTAAAAATTTGAAATGTGGAGTACTTTTATAATGCAACTCTAAGTAGCATGGGCGGATCCACCTTAATTCAAAGTATGACGACCTATCATTATTTTTTAAAAAAATATACTAATTAATATATAATAAGTTAAATTTAGCCAAATAAATTTAAATGAAATGAATTAATTAATTTTAACTCTGTCTATTATATAAAACAGTAGATTTTATTAAATTTAGCCAAGGTAAAAAAAAAAAATCTGTTTTGATTTTGGATGGCATTTTGAACTCAATTTTGAATTTGATAATGGGATGAGAAGTATTTAAATAAATTTTTACTACAAGTTTGCTGAGATAAAAAATTTAAAAAAAAAAAAAACATGAAACATATTTTAGAGTGTATTTACTTTTAATTCGAAGTTTGTATTACTTCTTCGTGTGGGAATAACAATAATAACATACCGGATGAGTTGTTGAATGATTACAAGGTTGCTTTTCTAAAACGAGATTTGTTAATGAACATTATTGTTCATGCTATAGTACAATGATACTAAATAATAAAATTATTTTCAGTTATACAATAATTATTATATTAAATTAATTTAACTAAATTAATTATTAAAAATTACCAAACGCAGTTGGCCTAAGTGGTAAGGGGTTCTAATAGCTTAAGCAAAGGTCTTGGGTTCGATCCTTTATGTATGTAGAATTTTGCTTTGGGAGAGGCAACCATTCAATGCTCACCAGATCCTCGAATGATTAGTTTTGGGCATAATGTGGGCTGGGGATACCCGTAAAAAAATAATAAAAAATTGACTATCAAATATAAATTTCTGCATCCGCCACTGCTAAGTAGTAAGTACTGTAGAATTGTGATGCTAGCAGTTTTATTTTTATGTTCCTAAAAATGTACTAGTTAAACACTCAATCTCACACGTCCAATTTTCTTTTTTTTTTTTGACACAGCCTAAAAAGCGAGCAAAGGGAAAAAGAAACAAAGTGAAAACAAGGGGGAAAAAAAACAAACAAACAAACCACAGCTCAACCCGATCTCAACAAAAACTAAACTCGTCTTAGTGTCGTAACTCCATGAGCATCACGATCCAAAATAGAAAGTATCTGATCTGGCGGAAACGCCCAAGTCGTGAAAATGCCTCATCTTCCACAACCAATTTTGACAAAGCATCAGCCATCCGGTTTCCCTCCCGAAACACATGGCAAACAACACAGCCATTCATCTCATTTAGCTCTCTACGAATATCATTAATCAACGGCCAATATATATGACAAATATCAACATGTCCCTCCACCATGCAAACCGCTTCCTTGGAATCGCAATAGTAGCATTCTATCACGACCCCAATCCTTTAGCTAATCGAAGCCCCTGAACTAATGCCCTCAACTCCACATCCAGAATTGGCCGATCTCCCAACTGACCACCACACCCACCAACACTACAAGAAAATTGCCCGTAGGCGACGACAAGGTGCGAGGAACAAAATTTTCCTCGCCCGCAGGCGAGGACATAGGCGACGACATAATACTTTCGTCGCCTATGAAAATTTTAATTTTTGAATTATTTTTATTTTGACATTAACGAGGAGGAGGCGACCAAAACTTTGTTCCTCGCCGAGGAATGAGGAATAAGGTGAGGATTTACGTTTCCTCGCCCAGGTGATGAAAAAAGCCCGCTGAAATCCAAATATGAAGCTCAAATCGCAACCTAAATTATCCTTCCTTCCTCCAAGCCCTAGAAGAAACCCTTGTACTCCCAAGTCGAAGAGAAGTATGTTGCAGGGCCATCAATGGTGAAAAATTGAGAGTGCGCCCTACCCGTTTTTTCCCATTAATCAGTAAAAATTCAATTTCTCTTGTGTGCCCTAAATTGAATTTCTCTTCTCTGCCCTCATCGTAGTCCTTCCATATCTCTTCGATTTTTATGGCATGCGCGCCGCCGACGACAATCTTTGCTGTTGAGCGCCGCTGCCTTATGTGCTTTTGCTTCAGTTATGAGGAGGATTAGGGTTCGCATCTACAAGGAAGGATTGTTAGGTATTTCTATATTCCCTCTCTCTCTCTCTCTCTCTCTCTCTCTCTCTCTCTCTCTTTTTCCCTAATTTTTTTTCTTCCCGGCGAGATGAGGCCTGCGGCTGGGGGGATGCCGGAGGTTCTGGGGCGAGTCGAGGTCGGGGTGGGGGAGAGCAGGCGTGGCCGTCGGTGGCGGATGCGCGTTGGAGCAGCAGCGGGGATAGCCCGGTGTGGTGAGCAGCTGAGCGTGCAGCCGCGCTGCCAGTGCCGGCAGCGACGCCGTTGCCATCGACGACGTTGGGTGGTGGTGATTATTAGATGCTTTCTCAGATGCAGATATCAAATATTGGATGCTTTCCTACTGTGCCCTTCCCCTGCTTAAGGTGAGATTCCGTGTTGTTTGTTCGATAATTTTTTTTAAGGGATTTTCAAATGCTCTTCTTCATTATTGATTGAAATAATGTTAGGTCGATTTTTACAATTAGCATACATTTTTCGGAAAGCTTTTAATGTGTATTGAATGGCTTTCTTCATTGCTTGATTGATTGTTTTTGTGGTGATTGATTGTGATAATTGTATTGTACCTTGGGTTCTTGAATGTGAAAACTAAATAATTTTCTGAATTACTGTTGCTTTCTCATTTGTGAGAACTAGTGTGGACCTTCTGAGTGGGTTTCAAATAATAGTTTCACTAATTTGGAATGGCTAGGGTGATCAAATGTCTTTCTTGCTAACTAGGATTTTAGCAATGTTCTATGCATGGATGTATTCTATAGGTCTGATAAGGCGAGGAAATTGCTTGCTGAAGTATTAGTGAAGGGGTTGCAAAGGCAGAGGGTATGCAATGGCCCAACTAATTAGTGGTGCTATGTGCTATTGAATTCTGTTTTGAAAAAGTTTAATATCCACTCAATTTTCATTAACCAACATGCTTGCCTTTTCCAGGCCAGTGACACTACTAGGCTTCTCAGTGGGTGCAACGGTGATTTTCAGATACCTCCAGGTTTTGGTTGAAAATGAATCTAATGGTAAAATTTGTTCATTCAAGCTTGGATTGCTTGACAGAGCATAGATTTGCTCACCCCATTTGTCTGTGTTATCAATTGCGATCAAGCGGTGATGTTCTATTTTTATATTCTCCCTCTGTCGAATCAAATGGAAAATGTTTTTGCTGTAATTGCTTTAATTGTGGGTTTTCGTTATTTTGAATTGCGATGGAGAAGTCAGATTCTATTTTTATTTTCCCCCTCTATGGAATCAAATGGAAATGCTTTTGCAAATGTGGCCCAACTGGCTGACCTCGATGCCGTAAGGCTGATTGGGATGATAGTGAAGGCTGCTAGCACTGCCCGGATGCACAAGAAGAGCTGCCAGCAGTTTGCCCAACATCTAAAGCTGATCGGCAATTTGTTAGATTTACTGAGGATTTCGGAGCTCAAAAAGTATCCAGAAACGTCAGAGCCACTTGAGCAGCTTGAGAATGCATTGAGATGATCTTACATTCTGGTCAATAGTTGCCAAGATAGAAGCTATATGTATCTACTTACGATGGGATGGAACATTGTCTATCAGTTCAGGAAGGCTCCGAGTGAGATCGATCAGTATTTGAAGATCATGCCGCTTATTACACTTGTTAACAATGCTCGATTTCGGGTATACGTTTCTGTTTTCTTTCTATTTTTATAAGAATGCATTGTGCCTAATTTTATCTTTGTTTTTCCTCGTCATTCATTTATTCCAAGTTTAATTCCGATGATTCCATGTGCATTTTCCTATTTGTAGTGCTTCAGATGAATCTCATTCTAAGTTTAGTATGACTAAGTTGTCTCTGCAAAATTTTTAAGATAATTAGTGAACATTGGGTGGTGTATTGTTGGAGGATATTTACCTTTCATGATTATTTGACTTTTCTTTCTAATATAATTAGACAATTCACTGAACTTTTTCTGCAGTGGAATCACAACTACGACAGAAGGTCTATTAAGATGTCATACTAATATCGTTTCTTGTGGAAAGGTGCTTCTCATGGTGTTTGTTGTAAAAAGGCCCCATAATTCATGAATTCTTTAAGTTGAAGTGTCTAGCAACCCCTAGCACGAACATCAACGAAAACGCTTCTTGAATTCTTGTTCCACGAGGGAAATTCAGCATTATTTTCAGTTCATCAAACTTTATATTGAGCCGATTAACTACATTTTCATATACTCTTTGTGCATTAACTGCAAACAGAACTTCATCATAAGATTGTATAAGTGAATTGATATTGTGTATTTATTATATGCAGAAGGTTAATTATTATTATTATTATTATTATTATTATTATTATTGTTGTTGTTGTTGTTGTTGTTGTTGTTGTTGTTGATTTAATTTAATTTCCATTTGATGAACTCAGATTCATTAACTCAACTCTCATGGCTTCATAACCCCTTTCTTTGTTTCTGATTTAACCTCTTTTTGATTTCTTTCAGTTTAATGAACTTCAAGAATTTTATTTACGAAAGAGACGCCAGTTGGTCAACCATCCAGAGAACCAGGAAAGGAAAGATAAATCTGTCATTACTAGAGAAGGCTACAGCTCTGGTCTATCGGATTTTCAATCAGTTCTCAGTACATTCACTCGATACAGGTAGATCCGTAGATCCACAATATTTTTATTCTAATGTTCCTTTATTATGGAAATAAATTTGTCATTGAATTGTTAGGAAATTTGCCTTCATGAATGCTCATGAACGACTATGGCACTAGTTTGGTCACAAATTTCTGTTCTTTTTGGATGAGGTGGTTTGATTTTAAATTTTCAGTACACCTGAACACTGTTTTGTACACCTGACCAACACAACACTTGAATTATGTTTCTGTTACTGCTTGCTAATTTCTATATTTTATCTGGATTGTGATGTGTGTTCCTGGTCTTTTCTGCAATCCTAATTTAAATTCGATAAAATATTTTCCTCTTTCAAAGAATAGATGTTTATGGTGCTGGAGAGCAGTACTTGGGGCTACAACACTTGGATACTACTCCTAAGAGGTCATATGCTGCACCCTTTTGATTAGTGGAGTCCTTTCGTTGTTCATATAGGGAATCATTGGGCTGTTGAAGCGTTGTTGCATTCGATCTCGATCTCATGAAGGTTTTCGGCTTTGATTGTAGTTTAATATGATTTTATATAGCACTTGAATATATATGAATTATGTTTTATCTTGAGTAAATAGAAATTGCAGATTTCTTGAGTGAATTATATTTTATCTTGATTGTAGTTGTTTTATCTTGAGTGATATGGAAAATTGCATTTTATTTGAATTCAGCAAATTGCAGATTTGATATCAGGAAAATAGAAATATTTTTTTTTTTTAAAAAAAGGAGGAGGCGAGGACATGGGCGACAAATCCATGTCGTCGCCTAGTACTTGAAAAAAATCCGCTATATTTTCCTCGCCTGTTTCCTCACTTCTTTCCTCGCCCCCGTCCTCGCCACGGTCCTCGCCAATTTCCTCGCTAAAGTCATCGCCTACAGGCAAGGACACTGTCGACCAAAATGGGAACCCGACGATCATCTAGGCGAGGACACGTTTTCCTCGCCAATGTCCTCGCCTCGACACGTTTTCCTCGCCAATGTCCTCGCCTACGGCGTGAGGCGAGGACATGGGCGAGGAAAACGTGTCCTCGCCTCCGGGCGATTTTTTTGTAGTCAATCCATCTCCCATCTCCATACCGAAGGACCGCACCAAAACCTGCTCGGCCAGCCCCCACAGCTACACTTCCATCCGAATGCAAGACCACCCGTTGACAGGCCCTTTCGTTCCAATACACCAGCCTTGCGCTCGCTGCCTGCGCCTGCACCCTCGGTTCCATGGCCCGAGCCAGCTGCGTTGCCTGCACAATAATGAGGCTGTGGCCAGTGACTCCCCCTTGAATATTCGTTTATTCCTTTCGCACCAAATAACCCATAGGAAAGCAAAGAACCGGCTGCCCCAATGGTTTCCCGCACACTTCAACCACTCCACGCTTATTACGTTACCCGTCCAGTGCTTATTAGAAAGGCAAATATTTTAAAACTCGCTACCAATTACGTTATGATACGTACATAAATCATCATAATTCAATACTAATTATAAATACTAGACTAGATTAGTAGCTAGTAACTATTGTTTAAATAAACCGTTAAATGATGTACTTTATAATGGATTAATTTGGATTTTTTCATCTACATTATTGGAAGCTGGAAATATTTACCTTTTAAAATATATTATTATTATTATTATTATTATTATTATTATTATTATTATTAATTATGATCATCATCATGTCATTTGTTTTTCAATTCAAACTTATATTACGTCCATACAAAAATAAATAAATAAATGTGCCACAAGTGTTAAAGAAATCAAAAAAGTTTGACTCTACGAAGTGCCGCAAGAAAGTCATGGAAAATGTTGATCAAAAGTGATAGTTGGAAACAAATTAAAGTCATTACACGCTTCCAAACTTTTATTAATTTTTTAATAGTACCAACTAAAATATACTTCTACTTCATTTGTCTGTGTATATAGTTTCAATGGTCTCCCATTTTCTCTGTATACATGCATGCACACTGAGTCTTATATCGATTCAAAAAACAAAAAATATGTTCATAGTGTCAAATTAAGTTTTAACTATATATGCACATTTTTTCGCTCTTTATATTGGTATATCAATTTGCATTCCGTGTGGTTATTATTTATTAATCATACATCTCTCATCATCACTTTTTTTGATAATTAAGTTATAGTTTGACTTCGCCACGTGAGGCATATTTATTTGTAATATTTATTAGTAGTATTTTATTTATTTATTTATTTTTTTTTTATTGACATGCATGTGAACAATAGCCAAAAGGAGCCAAACACGACCTTATTTCAAGATACTACTATAAATTGAAATCACATGCATGTTAGAAATTCAACAGGTGGATCTAATCTAATCCTCCCACACATTATAACGAATTATAACTTAGTAATAATGGGTAGTTCTCCTTCCTTACAAGAAGATGTGGTTGTCCTGATGGTGCCCTTCCCCCTTCACGGCCATCTCAACCAGCTTCTCCACCTCTCCCGCCTCATCGCCGCCCACCAAATCCCCGTCCACTTTGTTGCCGCTGCCGTCAGCAGCCGCCAGGCCCGCCGCCGCATCCATGGCTGGAACCCCCTTTCTACGACCAACCTCATTTTCCACAATTTCCCTTCCATTCACTTCCAATTTGCCCCGCCGCGGGACTCCGGCGCCACGATCCAGTCCCCTTTAATTGACGGACCCGCTGCCCTCCACCAGGCAGTGGCGGAGCTCCTCCGCTACCTCTGCGCCGCAACGCGACGTGTGGTGGTCATCTATGATTCCCTGATGGGATCCGTGGTCCAGGACTTTGTGAAATTTCCCAACGCCGAAGCGTATACCTTCCACAGCGTTTCAGCGTATACAATTTTCTTCTTCCTGTGGGAAAACAAAGGAAGGCCCTTCGACATGGATCCTGGGGTCCTGGAAAAGCTCCCGTCACTGGACGGGTGCTTTACTCCCGAATTCGCGAAGTTCATCCGGAATCAGCATAAGTACCTGAGCCTGAATTCGGGGAGGATTTATAACTCTTCTAGGGTTGTTGAAAAGTCCTTCCTGGAATTGTTGTCCAGGCCTGAAATCAGTGGGGGAAAGTCCCAATGGGCACTAGGCCCCTTCAATCCCTTATTCCTCGATTCTGGTGGCCGCCGCCGTCATCGGTGCTTAAAATGGCTCGACATACAGGCTCCCGGTTCGGTGATTTTTGTTTCCTTCGGTACGTCGACGACTTTATCGGTGAAGCAAATTTACGAGCTGGCGTCGGGATTGGAGGGCAGCGAGGAGAAATTTATTTGGGTGCTGAGGAATGCCGATGAGTTTGGATCCGCCGCCACAGGCAAAATGAAAATTCAGGGGTTGGGGTTGCCGGTAGGGTTTGAAGAGAGGGTAAAAGAAAAGGGGGTGATTGTTAGGGATTGGGCGCCACAATTGGAGATTCTGGGGCATCCGTCGACGGGCGGGTTTCTGAGCCACTGCGGGTGGAATTCGTGTGTGGAGAGCATTTCAATGGGGGTTCCGATCGCCGCCTGGCCAATGCATTCCGATCAGCCGCGGAACACCGTACTGGTGACGGAGGTACTGAGAATCGGGATCGTGGTGAGGAGTTGGGACCGTCGGGGGGAGATCGTGACGTCGTCAGAGGTGGAGATGGCGGTTGGGAGGTTGATGTCGTCGGAGGAAGGGGATGAGATAAGGAGGCGAGCGGCGGAGCTCGGCGAGTCCGTGAGGAAAGCGGTGGGGGAAGGTGGAGCTAGGCGGGCTGAGCTGGAGTCGTTCATTTCACATATTACGAGATAGTAAGGGAATAATAATACAGTTATTATACTGCTTTAAGGGAATAATAATACAGTTATAGTAAGGGAAATAAATTTGTGATGCCAGCACTTGCACTTACATAGTATTTTTCTACATAATTTATTACTCGTACTGAACACGTAAAACTGAGAGATACATAGCATACGAGTATTAATCAAACTAATTAACTATCCAATATTATCGTATTCTTACAAGTTACGTACAACTTACAACTAGTACTTCCTCCGTCCCACGAAAGTTGACACGTTTTTTTTGGCATGGTAATTATGTAGTGAGTTTTAATGGTTAAAGTGTTGTGGGTATTTGTGTTTAAAATTTTAATGAATTTTCACTTTGCTTATTGTTTAACTTTGACTTAATATTATGGTAATAATTTAATAAGAAAAAAATATTCAAGTGTGGTCTTGTTAGAATCGTCTAAGTGTCTAGTTTTAGAATATATATTTTATATAATTTTTATTTGTACCCATTTTGAGATATAATGAATTAAAGAAATATAAGGAATTTGTATAGAAAAATAAAAGTGTATTGAGAATTGTGCAGAATAATTAAACTAATTACTTTTAATGGGATTTTGGAAACCATTAAGATTTTAATCATATTTATATTAATTTAATTTATCTAAAAAGAAAAATATGTCAAATTTCGTGGGACAGCTAAAAAAGGAATACGTGTCAAATTTCGCGGGACAGAGAGTACTAACTAACTACAGTATAGTAGTTTCCTCTTTCATGTGACAAAAATTTTATGGAGAAAGTGGGCCTAATGGTTCAGCCCAATTTCGTAATTGGCTTAGCCTTAAATTGAATGACCATTAAATGGACTCACTTATCACGGATTAATCAACAGAAATGTGTTTCTTTAAAAAAGAAACGGCTCAATCATCCATCCATCATCAAAATTTGATTAAAAAGAATTTATTATTACCATTAGGCTGAAACAAAATTGAAACTATGAGGACCATGTAGTTGACTTGAGTGATATGAGAATCTGGCGGCTTAAGCAAACGTCTCGGGATCGAGCCATTGTGTATGCAGAATTCTGTTTCGAAGAGACAACCCTTCAATGCACATATGATCCTCGAATTATTAGTTTTGAGTCCAATAAACCTGGGTACACCAAAACAATGGGGATGAGGTTCCAATCTTTGAATGATTAATTTTGGGTCCAATAAATTCTTGGTACACAGTATTCACGTAAAAAAAAGTAAAATATATATATATGTATATATATATAATGAAACTATGTGAATGGTGACTTGTTCTAGTGGTCAAATCTCTCATGGTTAGGGTTTCAATTTTCCACCCGGTCCCCTATCCTTCCTTATTATCCATTTGTAATTTATATAGTTTAGGCTTCTACATTCCTTTGACGACACATGTTACCTCAAAATTGAATTGAACCCTTTTGTTTTTAATTCAAGTTTGGTTGATAGCGTTTGAAGAACAATGCCATCATGATTCATGTACAATTGTGCACGAGTATGACCTTCCAAAGCAGACAAGACATATATAGATAAATAGCATATTTATACATTAAAATTTCAAAATTCGAAATACATTTGTTTACATTGCATAGCATACGAAATGGTGCTAACTGCATCGTCGAAACTCAAAACTATCACAAACTTTCATTTATTCACAGCAAAATTCAAAATACATTTGTTTACATGGCCTTTATTTTTTTTTATTTTAAACGTTGTATGATATGATGTTGTAGTGGCTTGCCTCTCTTCTTTTGATTTTTTGTCCTAAACGTTGTATGATGTTGTAGTTTTACGATAAGCTATTAAAGGCCTGGAAAGAGGTGGTGAGAGCACATGTCATACAAATTATAAATGGAACAAAGGGGAGGGATAGAGGCAAGGAGTGTATTCGAACCCCCAAACTATAGGTTGGGAGTTAGAGGAATTGACCACTATGGTAAGTCCCCAACCTCCGTATGATGTTGTAGTTGCTTGCTTTTCTAGTTTATTGCATTTTTTTTTTTCTTATTATTATTTTTTTATCACTTGGTGGAGTCACTTTATTATAGTCCCGACTAAAGCACCAACTAATTCCAATATATAAATAAACAATCAAAGTAACATTTACAAGATAATTATTAATTTATTTTTATTTTTTATATATAAAAATGTACTAATAGATATGGAAAATAGTTCAACAATTTCCATCTATCATTTGGCATTCTATCTTACTCATAAATCATAATAAGCCATTTGGCCTAATTAAGGTAGGTCTCAAATTTGGTTGGTTCAAACAAAGAAATATTCTTTAATCAAGGAAATGTTAAAACAAGGAAGAAGTAAATATATTGAAAAACAGCCATTTGAAAAGCCATTGAAGGCCGGGAAAGGAGTGGTAGGAGCCCATACCACACAATTACAAAGGGAAAAAACAAGGAGGGATAGGGGGCCAGTGGGGAATCGAACCTCAAACCTTTCGTTGGAAGTCAGGGGATTTAACCACTTGAATTAAGTCTCAGAGGATTTAACCACTTGGACTAAGTCTCATCCCGAATAATAATTGAAGAATTGAAAATACTTATAAATCCCATTAATATATTTATAGTAATTTCATATTAATACTTCTCCATTCATTATTATTGATTGGAGAGGGAGCTAAATTTAAGAATTACAAGAAGGTACGGATGTATTTTTCAATTTCTTTTCAAAATTACCCAAAATAAAAAGTGCATCACTTCACTTTTTTTTTTGGTAAATATTGACGGGCATAAGTGTGTGGGAGTTCAAATCACATAAAGGGAATAAAGGGAGGGATTGGGGCAGATGAGAATCAAACCACCAACCTATAATTGGAAGATATATAACATAACCACTTGGTCAATTCTCATTCATTTTAGTTCAGTTTTTTTGGTAAGTTACTAAGGGTCAGTTTGGATTGACTTTTGAAAAAAAGCAGAAGCCAAAAGAAGAAGCAGAAGTGAAAGCCAAAAGTAGAAGCATGTAACTTTTGTGTGTTGGATGGAATGTTAGAAAAGCAATTTTTTTTTCAAAATTGTGTTTGGATGTGTAAAAGTGAAAAGTGCTTTTTAAATGTGTAAATTACCAAAAAAGACATACTACTTTATGATAATAAGATTTATTTATAGTGTAATTTATAGTATTATGTAATGAGGGTATTTAAGTCTTTGCACAATTTATGAAGTGAGTTGCTTCTCCCAAAAGAACTTTTGCAAGGTGCTTCTATTTTTTTTAAAAAGCCAAACCAAACGGTTTTTTTTTCCAAAAGTCCTTTTGCCAGAAGCAAAAGCCAATCCAAACACCTCTAAGCGAGTTCATCAGTTCAGTTGAAAAAAAAAAAAAAGTTGAAACGTATAAATAAATAAATTGAAAGATAGTGAGGATATCATGATGCAGTGCACTTTGCTCTGTCCACTCATAATCCACAGTCATAACTACACTGACTCTCCGTTTGCTCTGCCTCCTCTCGTTATTCGCTGTCTCTGATAATCGCCGCCGCCGCTCAGAGCGCTTTTTCATTATTGGCAGGCGAATCGGTAATGGAGAGTTTTATAGCGCCGGCGTTCGATTTGCCCCACAAGGGGCGGTCCGACGAGGCGCTCCGACGCTGGAGAGAAGCCGTCGGCCAAGTGGTTAAGAATCGACGCCGGAGGTTTCGATACGCCGCCGATCTCGAGAAGCGCTCCGAAGCTAAGGAGAAGATACTGAAACTCAGAGTATGTCTGCACTATACCCCATACTCTTGTTTTGATTTTTGTTGATTTTCTTTCCGTTTTCGTTTTTCTCAATAATTTGACCTAGGATCGTGAAGTTCGCTACAGATTTTCGTGATTCGTGAAGCTTTTCTTGCCTGATTTTGTTTGTGCTTTTCACTGATTTATCTTCATTCATTTGGCGTATTCCCAACGGAGCTCGAACGCGTTAGTTAGAAAAGGGTATATTTGTATAAATTGTAAAAACGAACAATATTTTAGATTAAAAAACGGGAAAATGTAGATTAGGTTTTTTATTTTTGATAAAGATCTTTTAACTTTTGATTGTAAATTGCACCAAAATATGTCTCGTTACTTTCTTTGCATATCTGTTTAGAGCTTCGCCGACAGATTGGCAGAACTAGAACTGCTTTAAACTTATTCAAAATTTTCTACCAAACCAACCTTTATTATAAAAATTTAAAAATTTCAAATCAGAACAGAAACAGTGGCGCTGTGGGGTCTGAACACTGATTGTGCAACTAATGATACTGAAATTTTCAGAAATAATTAAAATTTAGAATTTTGATTAAATACTTATTATTTCTGCATTTGTACTCTAATAAATATTGAGTAATAACTCATACTCCCTCCGTTTGGAAATAATTGTAACATTTGCATAGTTGTTACTATTCACTGAGTAATTTTGATTTAAATTTTTAACACAGTTATACAAGATAAAATATAGTCAATTGAGATCTTGTTAGATTCGTCTAATCGCGTAGTTTTATAATATCAAATTTTTATAATTTTTATTTTTACACATTTTGAGATATTAAGTGTTAAAAATGTGCATTGGATAACGTGAAACACAGGAATGTTAGAATTTTTGAAAAACGGAGGGAGTATTATATATAAGTAAAAATTATAAAAATTTAATATCCTAAAACTACGTAATTAGACGAATCTAACAAAATCGTGAATAGTGACTACTATTCAATTAGACGGAGGAAGTAGTTTTTTTTGGCGAAGCAGTTTTGATTAAATAGTTAAAAATTATTTTAAAATTGAAATAGTTAACTAGAGTTTAAAATTAAAAATTAGAAGTTGAAATTTAAAGACTAAAAAGAAATTGGAAACAGGGTAACGTTTAAAATTTAAACTCAAAATAATTAAAAAGAAATTGCTAGCAATTTCTCCCAACGCAGCCACATTATATTTCAACCGTTACGGGAGGACTGTTAGGGTGGGTTTCTGTGCCTGGATCAAAATATCTGGAGATACTATAGGTGATTTTTAATTATTTTATTTTGTTAATTTTTAATACTTCACAAATTGACATTTTTTCTGCAATAGATTGAAACATTCAAAGTAGGGGCTGCACAGAAATTAATTCTTTACAACCAAGTGGACTTTATGATGTGGCTACATTGTTTGTCTTTCATTTTCCCTTTTAATTAGATGGGGGTTGGGCAGTGGCACATGGGGGGCCACGATGCATCCAATTTACTATTCAAATTTTTTAATAATTCACCAGCTAATGGGCCCAGCGACGGAATTGTAAATTTGTAATGCCTTCTGCAGTTGCAGTAGAAGGAATGTGCACCATAAATGAGCAATGCGTTATTGCACTGTGTTTATGAAGGGATTGTTATTGTGCTGTGTGCTGTGGTCCTAAACTCCTAATGGTTGCGGTCATACTGATGCATGCAACATGTTGTTTGAAGTCATGAATCACATACGCTGAAAAAGTTGACTATATTATGTATGCTTAATGTTCGTCATCCACAAAATATGCACTGGCTCGAATTTTATATTGTACTATAATTTAAATTTTCGTGAAGTAATATAGAAATTTTATTGTGGTGTCTATACTATCTCTTTAAGTTATCATTAATCTCAATATAAAAATTATATATTATATGTTCAAATAGTAATTTTACTTTAAAGATATGCATATTTAGAGGTGGCCATTTCAACATTGACCGCTGGCCGGTCCGGTTACGGTTGGGCTTTTTTCACAACTGTAAACCACTGGTTGGTTCAACCGTTATTTTATTTTATTTTTTTTAATTGATTAATTTTTTTAGAATTTATACTTGTAAGTTTAAAGATTTGTTTAATTCTTTTAACTTCAAACTCCCAATACATTATACATAATTAGTTTATCATCTAATTTATATTTTTAAAAAATTAAATACTATGTTTTTCTTTAAAAAATAATTAAAATTTTAAAAAAATAAAAAAAGTTGTCCGGTTAAACCGCCAACTGGCCGAACCGTTCTGGTTTAAACAGGGACCGAACCGGCCGGTTAACCAAACCGCCCGGCTTCGCCGGTTGGCGGTTCTGGTTGGGGAAAACCCCCAACCGGAGGACCGGCGGTTCGATCTGCCGGTTCGGTTCAACCGCCCAACTCTATTCATATCTATCATAAAGATACATAATGAAAGTATAGAAAATAAAATAACTTCATACTGAAATTCATTAAAAATTTCAGGACCGTAGGATTCCAAATTTATTCATCTCCACCATTTATTCATAATATTATAATATAATATAAATCTTGGAACCATAATTTTATTGTGATACCCATATTGTCATTTTAAGTCATAAATCATTCTCTTTACGGGTTTAAACAATAAAGAAAATACATTAAAAAAAATGTAAATAAATATATGTACTATTTTGACTAAATGTTTAGGAGTATTAAAATTTAAATTTTTATTGAAAAAAATGATTTTGAAAAATTAATATACTATTTTGTGTACATAAAAATTAATATCATGATAATATATATATATATATTAAACCATAATTTATATTTTATTTTCAGCATTTTATTTATTTTAGATTTTATTACTGCATTTATTATTTATTTATAGATTTTTAGTTTTTTACACTATAGGATTATTATGACAAGAATATACATTTTCAGTTTTTGCACCATAGGATTATTAGGTGGGTGTTTGGATGTGCGATATGAAATAGATTATCTGATTATTGCGTTTTCAAAATGCAAATAATCAGGTTTGCAGCACCACTTTTTAGCGGTTAAACTGATTATTTGCGTTTTGAAAACGCAATAATCAGATAAACTATTTTCTTGCATCTTATCCAAACACCCTCTAGGACGAGGTTCTGTACTGGCTACTAAGAATTATATTTCGTTTATGTTTCAATATGATGATCATATTGTAATGCCGATAATTTTCTATAGGTTTAGTCACAATTTTGGTTATATTTTTTTGGTGTAGTAATGATGTAATCAAAATGTACATTGCAAATCATATTTATTTATTCATATTAAAGATATATTAATGTGTATATGAATCTCAATTTTTAGTTTTTAAAAGATATTTAATTTTTAATTTATATGGAATTCAAAGTGTATATATGAAATTTATATTATTAAAAGATACATTAATGTATAGAAAAGATTTGTACATATTAATTAATGTATATATAGACCATGTTTTTACAAAAGATGTCGCTTCTCCTAAGATAGAGTTGCTAATCTTTAAAAAATATATTTTATAATTATATCATTCTAATTGTATATAAAAAAATACTAAATAGTATAAATCTTATTTATATTTTATTATATTAAAAATAAAACAAAAAATTATACTCCCTCCGTACCGTGAAAAGCGTCTCAAAACTTTTGGACACGGTATTTTATTTGGGATAATTAGTATTTAATGTAAGGGTAGATTAGTGTTAAAGTGGTGGTAAATTAGGAATTTATGTGATGCGATTGTATGAGTTTTGAATTGTTAATTGATTTTTATGTGTGATATGATAATTGTGTGTTTGAAATTCTAATATATTTATTTATTACTGTAATGTGATGGGAGTAGGTTTGTGGTTATTATATCCAAAAAGGAATGAGACAATTGGGATGGGACGGAGCAAAGACGAAAGTGAGACAAAATTAATGGGACGGAGAGAGTAATTTTTAAGAGAATTTTGAAAATTCATATTCTATATATAATTGGTTTAGAGTAAATTAGTTATTTTCGTAAAACATATTATAAATAAATGAATCGGGTGTATAAAGAGTTATTGGGATACGAATAGATCCATCAATAAATAAAGAAGGAAAAGTTAATTTTTTTTTTAATCTATTTTTTAAGAAATACTTCATTAATCTATATTTCAATAGATTTGCAGTTAACCGAAGAATAAATATAAATCTAGCTTTGTTAGAAATTGAAAGGCTAAATGCTGCAAATTCTATAAATTGAAAAGTTTCTCTGGAATGCCGGTACTGAATGAAGTTTTAACGTCTGAAACAAATAATCTATTGATACTAGAAGAGACATATTATAATAAGGAAAAAATTAAGGCGGATCATGCTAAGCTATTACCTTTGTTGATTAATGAGTAAAGGAATGTTTATAATAAAATAATGTATGTAGTTGATAGTGATGAGAGCCAATTCTTTTTCTTTACATGGTGGAACTGATAAGACATTTATCAATAATTTATCTAGAAAATATTATGTTTAGCCCTTCGTGGGAGATGTGATACTGCATATTCTGGATTTTGTATTCCACTAGAGTGTGACGAGAATTCTACCTGCAAAAAACTTATCCCAGAAAATTATTTGACCTCTCTTCTCATTAAAACAAAGCTCATTACTTGGATAAAAAATTTTGATTGGTGGAATGATTATTAGCTCGTCTGAATTAACCAAAATCCGCATTTGATTTCAATGGAAAAAGTCACACTCGCATTTTGTTTTACTATGACTATAAAAAAAAGTCAGTGTCATCAATCTTTAAAGAATGTGGACTCTATCATAAAAAGTCGGTTTTTACCCATGTTAGTGATAGGTTGCAATATATCGTGTCACTAGAAAGAGGAGACTCCAAGTATTAATATGTAATTAAGATGAATTAACCCAAGATACTATAAGAAATGTTGTTTACAATGAAAATTATATATGATAGAAATTTGCACAATGAATTCTTCATGTAGGTGATGGTAATTTGTAAATCTGGTATTGATATTGGAGATGTACAATTAGATGTGACATCTACTGATACTAATTTTATAAACTCTACGGGAGATCCTATAGCAACAATTGTTGAGAGTACTTATACAAATATAAACTGCACCACTTCAAATTAAGATATTTTTAAAGATGTTGCTATACTAATCCCTATTAATGAGATTGTTAATACAATTAATGATTAGATTATGGAATGTATGTCTGCAAATGAGAATGTATATATATCAGTTCCTAAAAATATTCGTCAAGATGATGAAAGCATAGATAATGCCAAGGAATTATTTTCACTAAAATATTTAAACACAATCAATTATTATGGATTACCAAATCATGAAATATAGTTGAATTAGGGTTGCATAGTCATCTTTATTAGGAATATAGATCCATCAAATGAAGTATGCAATGTAAATAAGTTGATAGTAACCAAGATGCTGAACCATATTATTGAAGTTAAACTAATTTTCAAGAAACTATAAAAGTAAAAAATTCTTGATTGGTAGAATAATTATGACTCTATCTTATTTAACCAAATTTCTCATTCGATTTTAGATGAGAAAATTTCAACTTGTAGTTTATTTTGCTATGATTATAAACAAAATTCAATGCTAATCTTTAAAGAATGTTTGACTTTATCTTCCAAAATCAGTTTATAGCTATGAACAGTTATGTTGCAATATTTCGTGTCACTAGCAAGATGTGGCTCAAAGTATTAATATGCAATTAAGAATGATTAACTTAAGATATCATAAGAAATGTTGTTTACAATAAAATTTATATATGACAGAAAATTTGCAAAATGGATACTCGATGTAGGTGATGGTAAGACCGGTATTGATTTTGAAGATCTACAATCAAATGTGACATTTCCGTATGATATTCTCATAAATTATACGGGTGGTCCTATAGCGACAATTTTTAAGAGTACATATACAAATATAAACTGCACCACTTCAAATTGAGACATTTTTAAAGATAGTACTATATTGGCCCATACCAATAAGATTTTCAGGAATGAAATTTGAGGGAATTTTTCCTATTATACTTGATACTTATATTTAAATTTTGTTTTATTTTAATTTCAATTTAAAATTAAATAAAAATATTATTTTAATAATTATTTTTATTGATTTGTTGAGTTTTTACTGGATAAACCACAGAAGCTAAATAAAATGGTATAATATAATTTCTTAGAGGGTGTTTGTTTGTGTGTTTGTGACAAATTGTCTGATTATTGCGTTTGCAAAATACAAATAATCAGTTAATTCTATTTGTGTACTAACTTCTAATAATTTATTATTTGCGTTATGAGGGAACGGAAAACTATTTTCTTGCAGCTACATTTTGATGCTGCAAGAAAATTGCGTTTAGCCAAAAATAGATTTTACTATATTGTTGCCCTTTGAGGTAATGAAAAATGCAAATCCAAACACTTTTTAATGATTATCTGATTATTGCGATTTGAAACAGCATAAGCTCATCCAAGCACTTAATTTTCTACAGCATGTTTTGTTAATTATTCGATTATCAATTTTCTAAACACTACAACACTTTTTAAAACACATATCCAAATACCCTCTTAGTTAGTTTTAAAAATAGTTAAATTATATTATCATATACATCACCTTTTAAATAGATATAAAATCATTACATATTTTTCATTACTCAAAATATAATTTTTTACTCCCTCCGTCCCACTCCAAGTGTCTTGTTACTGTTGGGCACGGGAATTAAGGTAGAGTTGGTTTGTGAGTATATGGTGGGGTCCACATAGTTGTTGGAGGGGAAAATTATTTCTATTTATAGAAAGAAGACATTTGTAATGGGACATCCAAAAATAGTAAGTATGACATTTGGAGTGGGACGGAGGGAGTATCATTTTATACAATATAAGTATATGTATTATATAAAATATATAATTATGCCCGTCGAGTCTCGACGGGTTACTTACTAGTTTATCTATATATATATATATATATATATATTTGCGAATCTATATTATGTTTTTATTAGTCATCAATCTACATACCTATTATATTATTAATACTACCTCCGTATTGAAATGTTTTTAATGTTTGGTAATGTGCTAGTGTGCTACTATTCACACACAAACTTTCGTTTAAAGTTTTATCATAGTTATACAAGTTCAAATATAGGCAAGTGGGATCTTGTTAGATTTGTCTCATCGTGTAGTTTTTAAATATTGAACTTTTAGAAATTTCACTTGTACCGGAGTTAGAGTTATTTGTGGTGTAAAATGTGCATTGAATGTGTGATATGTGGGTCCGTTAAAAACTTTTGAATACCGAGGAAGTATTTGATATCATATCATAAAGATTAATATAAATAAATATATACAATCTAACGTATTTTTTGTGGATGATTAAGAGTGAGTTACAAAAGCATATTTAGGATTGCATGTGTTGCATATCTCCAATTTAAGCGAAACATTTATAATAGGAATGAGATGTGCATGCTAACACAATTGAAGGAATTTTTTTTTTGGTTGAAAATTTACGTGCAGCATACTTTATCGAATGTTTAGTTGCGAAGGTTTCGGCTCTGTTATCTCTCGCCTTCTTGTTAGTTCGCAAAGCAAAAGAATCTTCCTTAGTTTCTAATAGTACCTCTTACCGTGTATATGCTAATTTCTCGGGCATGACAATTTTCTATGCTGAATGCTGCTTATTTTGTACGGTGCCCCTGATTCTCCTGCTTATTTGCCAGGAAAGTATACGTGTTTCCTTTTTGACTTATACAGCGGCACTGAAGTTTCTTGAAGGTACATGCCGCTCAATTTCATATCTCTAGAATACAATAAGCAAGGGCTTGCTTTTGATCCTGTATCTTGATGAGGTTTACACCTGATATCTGGTTTTTGCTACTTATTTTCACATTCCGTGGATTAGGTAGAAAGTTGTCCGTAGGAGGCTCAAAGGAATACCAGGAAGAAGATACGACAATTGACATTCAGGATGGTCTCGATGAGGAATCTAGATCTGCAGGATTTCAAATTCACCCTGACAAACTAGCATCTATTGTTGCTTCTTATGATATCAAGACATTGAGGAAACTCGAAGGAGTTACAGGGCTTGCTGATAAATTGAATGTTTCACTCGATAAAGGAGTGAATTCGAGTGATGTTGTTACTCGACAAAATGTATTTGGCCCCAATCGCTATACTGAGAAACCCCCTAAAAGCTTTTGGAAGTTTGTTTGGGAGGCTTTGCACGATTTGACACTTATCATACTGATTGTTTGCGCCTTGGTGTCCATTGTTGTGGGACTTGCCACTGAAGGGTGGCCAAAGGGTATGTATGATGGGCTAGGAATTATACTTAGCATAGTTCTAGTGGTTATGGTTACTGCAATCAGTGATTACAAGCAATCATTGCAGTTCCGAGAACTGGACAAGGAGAAGAAAAAGATTTTTGTCCAGGTTACTAGAGATGATATCCGGCAAAAGGTCTCTATATATGATTTGGTTGTTGGAGATATTGTCCATCTGGCCATTGGGGACCATGTTCCAACTGATGGCATATTTATATCAGGTTACAATTTATTGATTGATCAGTCAAGTTTGACTGGTGAAAGTGTGCCGATAAACATATATGAAAACAGACCGTTTCTGTTAGCAGGAACTAAAGTTCAAGATGGGTCAGGTAAGATGTTGGTTACTACTGTTGGCATGAGGACTGAATGGGGGAAGTTGTTGGAAACTTTAAGTGAAGGGGGAGAAGACGAGACACCACTGCAGGTGAAGCTAAATGGCGTTGCAACAATCATAGGGAAAATTGGACTGCTGTTTGCCGTGTGTACTTTTGTGGTTATGACGGTCAGATTTTTGGTTGACAAAGGGCTTCGCCATGAATTTACGAAGTGGTCTTCTGAGGATGCTCTGAAACTTTTGAATTTCTTTGCAACTGCCGTGACTATAATAGTCGTTGCAGTTCCGGAAGGACTGCCTCTTGCAGTGACGCTGAGTCTTGCATTTGCCATGAAGAAGCTGATGAATGACAAAGCATTGGTGAGACATCTCTCTGCCTGTGAAACCATGGGTTCTGCTACTTGCATTTGCACTGATAAAACAGGTACATTGACCACAAATCACATGGTTGTTAGTAAAATATGGATGTGTGGAAAGGCGAAAGAGGTCAATTGTAGTGGAGGCAAGGGTGGATCAGATGAGGTATCAGAATCTGTGCTAACTGTTTTATTGCAAGCAATATTTAATAATACTGGTTCTGAGGTTGTGAAGAATAAAGATGGAAACATATCTATTTTGGGCACGCCGACGGAAACAGCAATACTAGAGCACGGATTGTTCCTAGGTAGGGATTTTGATAAGCAACGCTGGGCCTGCAAGCTGTTGAAAATGGAGCCTTTCAATTCTGAAAAGAAGAAAATGTCTGTGCTAGTATCTCTTCCAGATGGGAGGACCCGGGCTTTTTGCAAAGGTGCATCTGAAATTATACTAGCAATGTGTGACAAAATCATCAGTGCCAATGGGGAGACAATTCCTTTGTTGGAAGAAGATAGAAACAATGTCATGGATGTCATCAATGGGTTTGCCTGTGAAGCTCTGCGCACACTCTGCTTAGCTTATAAGGACATTGATGAAGGTCTTCAGGAGAATGGTATCCCTAATTGCGAGTACGTGCTTATTGCTGTGGTGGGAATCAAGGACCCTGTTCGTCCTGGGGTGAAGGAAGCTGTTGAAACTTGTTTAAAAGCTGGGATTACTGTCCGCATGATCACTGGCGATAATATTAACACAGCTAAAGCAATTGCCAAGGAATGTGGCATTCTCACCGACAATGATCTTGCCATAGAGGGACCGGAGTTTCGTTGTATGAGTCCGCGTGAGATGAGCGAACTAATACCAAAACTTAAGGTAGATGACAGGGAATTTGTCCCTCCAGTCTCTTATATTTTTCGCTTTTATTATAGTTGTAGAATGAAGTGCTTACATTTCTAAATTAGGTAATGGCGCGATCATCACCAACGGACAAGCATGTATTGGTGAAGACGTCGAGAAGCATGCTTAAAGAAGTAGTGGCAGTTACAGGTGATGGGACGAATGATGCACCTGCTTTGCATGAGGCAGACATTGGACTTGCTATGGGCATTTCTGGAACAGAGGTTTGTCTGTTTTTCTTGTTGATTGTATGACCATGCTTGTATCAATGTCAAACCATTAGTTCTAGTTTACGGCAAGAAGAAATTTCTACATGCTTCTTACCAGTTACCACCAATCAAATAACTCCACCAGGTGGCGAAAGAGAGTGCTGATGTGATTGTGCTGGACGACAACTTCTCAACAATTGTAAACGTTGCCAAATGGGGACGTTCTGTGTATATCAACATTCAGAAGTTTGTTCAATTCCAGTTGACGGTTAACATTGTTGCCCTAATGATCAATTTTATTTCAGCTTGCGTCTCAGGTAGATTTCATTGTCAGTCCATTGTTTTTTCTTCGCTACACCATCCGTCTTCATTGATGTTAAACTGTTTCTTTTGATATTGATTCCAGGTTCAGCTCCCCTCACGGCTGTGCAGTTGCTCTGGGTGAACCTAATCATGGACACTTTAGGTGCACTTGCACTGGCCACCGAACCACCACATGAAGGCCTGATGCAGAGGCCTCCTGTTTCGAGAACTGACAGTTTCATTACCAGAAACATGTGGAGGAACATCATTGGACACAGCATTTATCAGCTGGCAATTCTGTTGGTCCTACAATTTCTTGGGAAGCAAATCTTAGGACTAAAAGGATCCGGTGCTTCTGCAATTGTGAATACTTTCATATTTAACACCTTTGTGTTTTGTCAGGTAACCATTTGTTCATTGTGCCTACCTGTGATTAACTAGACGGAGATTACACATTGTTCAACATTTTTCTCAAATTTCTGGCTTCGTCTCAGGTATTCAATGAAATCAATAGCCGAGACATCGAGAAGCTAAACATCTTCCGCGGACTGTTCTGGAACTGGATATTCATTGGAATCATTGCATTTACTGTCATATTCCAAGTCATCATAGTTGAATTCCTTGGCACTTTTGCTAGCACGGTACCCTTGAGTTGGCAGCTATGGCTACTCAGTATCCTACTTGGTGCCGTGAGCATGCCTATTGCAGTTGTTTTGAAATGCATCCCTGTTGAAACAAAGAATCCGCCTTATAAACAGCATGATGGCTATGATCTCATACCAAGCGGTCCGTAGCTCGCGTAAAGGAATCACAGAATCATAATTGCTGCTTGAGATTGAATGGTAATTTCCCTTTTCCATTTTTGAAGTTTACATTTTTACATTAGTTTTCTGGGGTATCTTTTTCTAGACTTGTTTTTTTACAAGGGTAGAACCGTCTGAGGGGGAAAAATGTCACTGAATTTTTTCCGAGGTATTGAGGAAACACTTGCATTTTCGCGTTTCAGGAAAAGCCCACTGATTACATCTTTAACTCCGTTGATATGTACACCGAAACTAATTCTAATAGTATGTGAAAAGAACCTTTACGTTCTTTTTCTAAACACTAGTATATGTCATGGATTTACATGCATATATATACATGCAGCCTTTTATGAATCTACAAAAGTACTGTAAGAATCTCACTACTATTCCTTTGTTTTATGCTCTTGCAATGAAAAATGAATAGTCGAGCACTCCCATTACGGTCTCAACTGTGTCTTCTCTTGGATTCGCCATAGGCTACCACTCCCATTACAGTCATGGTGTACCCGGCAATGCCTATAAATGTTACAGGGTTGCGGAATATGAGTATAGATATGACTACAGCTACTGCCCCTTTAGCATTACCCAGGACCTGAAATTAGAGAAGCACCAAGAAGCTTTAGATAGACAGAATTCGGTGAACTTAAGTTTGTAGAATGTAGAAAGAATGGGGTAACTATGTAGGTTTTTCAGAGACACAGAGACCTGGAGAGTAAGAGCACTAGTGTGCTTAGTAACCAAGAAATTACACAAGTTTGCTCCATAAGCCATTGATGAATTGAGCAACAGAAGTATCCACATGAACTTATGCTCCATTCCTAAGGAAACGACTTCACTTATTACGTTAGGCTCCATTACAAGTGCTGCAGGCAGCAATGCTATGACGGCTATTGGGGCCATGTAAAGCATCAAATTCATCGAGTTTAGCTTCTCCCTGCAGGTGACATACATTATTACTAGTAGACTGTGATTCTAGGAACCATAATAGTAGTATTAGACATGCATATGGTACAAGCATGTTTGTTTTTTTACCCTTCATTGGAAAGGAGAATCCCCTGCAGAACAGATTTGAAAGCGCGCGCTGCTGTTGCGCCAACACACATGATGAACCCAAACAGATGGAAGCTTGGCTCTCCCTGCAGAAAGAAAAATATATCATAGTGGTAGAAAACGGCAAAGCTCATTATCGTTAGATCATTCAAAACCATACCCCACTGGCAATCACAACCCCAGACACCACAGGGACGAGGCAAGTGTAAGTAGCCCAAGCCTCCCTCTTCCTGGTCATCAAATAAGCAAACACGGCTGTGAAGAACGGCGTGGTTGCACCTACAGCCTGGTTAAACGAGACGGGCAGGTACTTGAGAGAAATGTTGCCTCCCACCACGGACCAACAGAACACAATGCTGAGGGTGGCGATCCTCAGCAATTGGGACCTGGATTTGACCCTCTGTATGGGGACAATCTTCAGGAACCTGATGGAGACGTAGCTGAGGACTGCGCAGGCCGACATGTGGCAGACCGTGAGGAAGATTGGGAATGTGAATCCATAGTTGGAGAGGAGGAACTTGTTGAGGAGGAGGACTCCTATGTTGGTCGTGTACCAGAGGGTTATGAGACAGGTGATGAACACTGTCTGCTTTCTTGGTGGCGATGCTGATGATAAAGATGATGATGGCGCATTTGGTGGCATTCTTGCTTAATTTTGGGTTTTGGTCTTCTCTGGGATTTGGTTTTCTTTGCCACGGTTGTTGTTTTTGGTTTGGGGAGAAGGTGTGGTTGATTGTGTTTTTTTTCTCTGTGTTGTGTTTTCTGTTATGGTTTTGCCTTTGTGTTGGTTTTTTCTGTTATTGCAGAAACTATTTTCATGGGGTGATCAGTGATTTGTGTGTGGTTTGTTTTTCCTCCTTTATAACGAAACGAAACAAATTATACTATGTTTGCATTTGTTATCCAAGTTTTGTTTGGTATGTGAAATAGAGGGTGTCGTCTTAAATCAAAATTGTTACTGATCACTAATATTATTATTAGTATGGTAAAAGAAGGTATATTTATGAAACAATCAATTGAGTTTTCGTGTACCATTTTGATTAATCTGATCCTTATGAAGTATGAAACTATTACAATAAAAATAAAAATGAATATATATACTACAAGTGATTGTTTTTGCAAGCAAAGATAATACTATATGTAAAATTGAAATCTTAGGAAAAATCAAGCCGGGGAGTTGAGAACCAATTACATGAAACATAAATACAAGAAAACTAAAACCATGCACCAAAATCATTTCAACAATCGTTCGTTGCTCGACATAACTGAATTCATACAAATAGGCAAAGACTACATTGGAGCCCAAAATAACCACTTAAGTTGTTGTTTTTTTGTTTTTTTGTTTTTTTTTTTTTAAGGAATGATTGAAGGTCTGGGAAAGAAGTGGTGGGAACAAATTATAAAGGGAACAAAGAGGAGGGATAAAGGCCGGGTGGGGATTCGAAACCCCAACCTATAGGTTGGGAGTCGGGGACTTAACTATTACGATAAGTTTCCAACCCCAAAATAATCACTTAGTTAAAGTAGCTAGTCCAATTACTATTATTCAACATTATAACTGACATGGATGTCCGGACCAACCCGAATGATAGACGAGCCGACCCGGATATGTGGAACATATTGAATAATATTTTAAGTCATCCGGAAGAATTTATTATGAAGAAAGCGGGAGAATTAAAGCTGATCAAGAACGAGACGAATATTGGAAGACCGCCGGAATCCCACCGAAGTATCACCGGACTATCGCCGGAATTATGCCGGAATCCGGCCAGTCAGCGGCGGTCAACAACAGTGGAAGCAGATAAACTGGAGCCGAAGAGGGAGCCCAAATTGAAGCTGCTGATGCAGGCGGACGAATACCGGAAGGGCCCGGGTCTCATTAATTGGGACCCACCCCGTCCAACTAAATCCCGAAGAAAGGAGACCTCCAGATGCACAAACAGATCAAAACAGCATAAGGAGGTCAACGGAGGGCCCCACAGCCGCCGCCGCCGTCGCCGCCGTCATCATCGGAGGTTCGCCGGAGCTCCGGTGAAATCGCCGGAAGTTGGTCGGAATCCCGCCGGAGGAGTCGCCGGTGCCGGTCAATGCCGGAACAGTGCCGCCGGACTCAGTGGGCCCCATTCGGATGAAAGTTGGATGAATTCTCAGTCCCTGTCGCGGAACAAGCCCCTGTCGCGGAGCAAGAGCCAGTGTCGCGGAACCCCCTTCCGCGACAAAGCCCCTTCCGCGACCAAGCCCCCTTCCGCGACAAAGCCCCTTCCGCGACCAAGCCCCCTTCCGCGACAAAGCCCCTTCCGCGACCAAACCCCCTTCCTCGACAAAGCCCCTTCCGCGACCAAGCCCCCTTCCGCGCCAAAGTCCCTTCCGCGACACGGCCCTCTCTAGCGACCGGATTCTCAATATTCAACAATTGTCTAATTTTATTTAGGCTTGTTTAATTAGTTTAGATGGGTTGATTAAAGCCCCTAATTGTTTAGTTTAGCTTTATTAATCCTTTGTACTTAGGGTTTGCCTATATATATGGCTTCCCCCAACTTCATTCTCACCTTTTGAAATATTATTGAACATTTTGCTTGAAAGCATGAATCAATTTATTCTTGAGGTCATTTGAGAGTTTGTGGGAACCGAAAACCCTCACCTATCTTCAATCTATTGCATTTCTTTGCTTCGATCCATGGCATCAATTATTTGGTATCAGAGCCTAGCAAAGAATCAATAGATCTATCCTTCCAAAAATCCCTAAAAATTCGAAAACCCCCAAAATAGTATTCTGCCCTTTGTATCCGTTTTGCTCTGTTACGAATTTGGCAATTCTGAGTTCATATTCGGTTTCATTGGGTTGTTTACACTCAAAAATATATAAAGTTTGAAAAATTTGGCCAAGGGAATCATTTTCTATGAATTTTTGAAAAACTTGGCCATATTTTCTCAAAACTTTTGTTCTTCACCTTGTTCATCTCATTGTTCATCCACTTCACACACCACCACTCCCCATTTGGAACCACGTTCCATTTGGCAACTCCCCAATCATCCATTTTCTAGGGGTTATAATGCCCAAATTTTTCCAAATCCTTCATCTTCATCAAAACCATTTCAAGAAAACCCTAAAAATACATATTCTGTCCAATTTTTGAATTTTCTGGTTTTGGCTCTTTGAGATTTTGAGAAATCTGATTCCATATTCTTAATCCTCATCTCAAGAGCTTTCCATTGGTGTATGGCCCATTCAATTCCGAGTTCATATGCCCAAGTTATTCCCATTTGAAAATTCATGAGTGTTCTTCATGTTCTTCAACCAAAAACCCAAAAATCTTCATATTTTGCTTTTTGATTCCTTGATTTTGTGTTTATGAACTTGTTTCCATCCATATTAAACTCATTGTGTGGGTATTGCATCATTTCCTAAGCATTTTGAGCATTAGTTGCAAGATTGATGTTAAGGGTTGCTTAGTTTGCTTTCATTTTTCATATCCTGCACTTGTTGGTTGAGTTTCACTTGGGGGAATCAGGTCTGGTATCTGTTCAAGGGGTTACTTTACATATTTTGGGTGTTAGGAATCGATTGGGACTGGTTTCAAGAGTTTTGGAGTTCATTTGGTCGCCCAAACATCGAAAACAAAAAGATTGCCAGTGTGAGTCCGAATCTGTCCAAACTTTGAAGGTGTATGAACATATGAAGATCATCGAATTTCTTGATGAATCTTCAATCATTTGAAAGCCCTTTGAGTTCTGAATCCATAGAAATTTGAATCACCCATTTTGGACTTGTTTTGAGGTCACTATCACACTTTTGGCAAAAGGTGTACTTTTCTGGCGACACCAAAAGTATTGGGCGAGTGTGGGCGCGTGTGAGCGACAAAAGGACTGATTCTTTTTGCATTGTGTTCCTAATAAGCCAAAGTTTGTTCAGGAATTGGTACCATAGTGTTTGGGGTTCATTTATGCATGCTACAACTCGAGTTAACACACTGTCCAAGCAAATACAAGCTGCCAGCATCTACCTTTTTGGGAATTTGAGTGTTTGGTTTGTCTTGAGTGCAAAAGTGAGTCACCCACAAATATTTGGGACTATTTCTTGAGTGTTTACAATAAAGTGAATATTGGACTGGCACAATTGTGAAACCTAGCCCTTGAAGCCACTTGAGTAATTTTTACAATAAAGTGGATATTGGACTGGCACGGTTGTGAAACCTAGCCCGAGAAGTCACTTGAGTAATCGGGTATTTCCTTGAGTGATTTTTACTTGTGAGATTTTCATTTTCCACTTATATATTGTGAGCTTAATCGATTAAAGGGAATTGAAACGTGATAAGCAAGTGCACCTATCGAAATTGCAACCGATTATCATTTTGCATTGCATATCACACACAAGTATTTCTTTTCTTTGATTGAGTCGAACATTGCATTTTGTTTCTTGCATTGTGCGTCCTATTTTCAAACCCGATCTCCCTACTCGACTCTTTGAATGAACCTCAAGAATTGATTTGTGATCGAACTCAAGTCTTCAAACACTTTGAGTTTGAGAGTAAGAGAGGAAAGGAAGAAAAGAGAGGAGATCACCAAAAATATTTTATTTCTTTATTTTCTAACTTTTTTATATATATATCTAGTTTTTCTTCTGAGATGGCAGGTACTTCTGACAACGCCATGATGGACTTACTGAGGAGCCTCAATGCGAGCATGCTTGAGATGAAGCAGGATTTCAATTCCAAGTTTGACCACTTAGATCAGAAAATTGAAATTCTTACTGAAAGAGTCAATCACTTGGATGAGAAATTTGATGGATTAAATGAGAAGGTTGAAAGTGTCCACACGGATATGGATCGTCAAATTCACGAAGTTACTGATGACTTCGAGGGAAGATTGGATCAACTTGCTACAGATTTTGAAGGAGCTTTGAATGTGCAAGTGGATCACCGTGTTGGAATTTTATCTGCAAAGATGGATGGAAAAGTCGAGTTCCTCGCTGAAGAAATGGACCGACAAACTGATGAACTACAAGAGCATATCATAATTTCCACCATTGAAACTGAGCTAAAACTAGGAGCAACGGCAGCATTCCTCCAGAAATCTTTCAAGGACTTCACTACACGACATGGTCTGAAAGTAGCAGAAAGAATCAAAATTCTCTTCCGTCAAGCTGAAAAGGAATTAAGTGATACAATGGAAGACCATATCGAGAAAGTAGCAGGACAGATTGAAGGAAAGCTGGAATATGAGCTAGAACAGTTGGGTGAAAGACTTGAGAAGCAGATGGCCGATCAAGCCGAAGGAGTATCGAGTACCGCCCTGATGGCCAATTGTTCTTCAGAAATTTCGAAATCAATTGCTAAATTCAGGGAAGAATTAACTGCTTTATTTAAATCTGAAAATACTGCTTTATCTGATAAACTCACTGCCAAAATTAACTTTACTGCAGATGAGGTAGATCACCGGCTTGTGGATCCGCAACATATTTATAATCAAGTCATGGATACTGTTGAGCAAAAATTGCGGTACAAGCTAAATGCGGAACTTGAAGAAATTCTGAAAGATGATTTTGGCATTAAGCGGAAGCGCAGACCTCCTGATCTGGAACCTCACACAGTCTCCAAAGACACCTCCAGTTCATACTCTGGGAGTACAGTGGCACAAGGGCACACAGGAGTCCCGGACGAGCCAATGATTAGCCAAACTGAATTGGCTCAACAGTTACAGCTGTTGAAGCAGGAATTAAAGCATTGCCTTCTGGATATTTCACGCCCTGTCAAGAGGGAAGATTATCTCAAATACCTCGGCTGGAAAGAGCGTTTGGAGGAATTATTCCATGGGGTTCCATTGACCGGACAAGTGAAAATTAAACTTGCTACCGACCAGTTTAGTGGGAAGATGTTCACATGGTGGCAAGACTATTTCAAGGAGCTGTCTACGCAAGGCAAGCCGCAACCTTCCACATGGAAGGAGTTCATCAACATTTTAGATGAAAAATTCCTTGTAGTCTCTTGGGAAATCATGCGGTCTTATTATATGGATTACACTCAAGGATCGAAGTCCGTAAAAGAATATTCTCAGGACTTTAAAAATACAATTCGGTATGCAGAAATTAAGGCCACCGAACGAGAATTTATGGACCACTTCCGAAAGGGCCTTGACCCTCAAGTTCGATCCCAATGGGAGCAGAGCCAAGGAAATTCCACATGCACCACGTTGCATGAACTAATGGAAAATATCATCCAGTTCGACGAGCGAACGAGGAGCAAAGGAAAAGAAATTCAGGATGATTCGAGTAAAAATGAGCGGACATTCTCCTCCTTTGTGATCACTCGAACGGTAGCTCCGAATCAAGAAGAGAACGAGCCCTTGTCAACAGCATTCGAACAAAGGGAGAATCTCTTTCACTGTCACTGCGAGATTTTTGATAATTTAGCAACTTTAATTGTTGACAGTGGAAGCTGTACTAATGTTGTCAATAATTATGTTGTTCACAGATTACAGTTGGCAACAGAGGACCATCCAAATCCATATTGTTTACGGTGGGTAAACAATAGTGGAAAATCCAAGGTCACCAAGCGTGCGAGGATCCCGATCTGCATTGGCACATACTGTGAAGAAATTCTTTGTGATGTCATCCCGATGAACATGTGCCATGTGTTACTTGGTCGCCCGTGGCTCTTTGACAAGGATGCGATTTATCAAGGAAGGGCGAACATGATAACATTCACCCATGAGGACAGGAAGTACATGATTAAATCACTGTCTCCGAAGACTATCCAGTTAGATCGCGCCAAGTTATCAGAAAATATGCGGATCGCATAAGAAAGGCATAGAGCAAAATTGGAAGAGAAGATAAGAATGTCTAAGGCCAAGAAGAAAGAAGCAGAGTCCAGCTCCACCAAGCATTGCTCATTAATTATCCCAGGATCTGCTAATGACATGCTGTGTCATGATTTCTCAGTATTTAATTTCTCAAATTTTTACAATGACACTGCATCTAATTTGGATAATATTTCTGCAGGTACCGAAAAGGATCAAGATGACCCATTTCTGAGGAAATCAGGTAAGATTGTTCCAAATTTCGATAAAACCCATTTATCTGATAAGTCTCATTATTTTTGCAGGAAATGGAAGTCACAAGCCAAGAAGGGCGTCAGTCTGGAATTCAAACTAAAAGCAGGACCAGAAGAATATAGCTGCATTTTGGATCACATTTCTGAGAATTTTATTGATAAATTTTGTTTTACAGAATTAATTCAAAAATGCAATACTTATGGATTTTCGGTTTGTGCAGAGTATGGTTATCCGATGAATCCCATTGCGGTATTTTCCCCATTAGCTTTGGAGTCCAAAGCTTTTCAAGGGGGAGAGGATGACATGGATGTCCGGACCAACCCGAATGATAGACGAGCCGACCCGGATATGTGGAACATATTGAATAATATTTTAAGTCATCCGGAAGAATTTATTATGAAGAAAGCGGGAGAATTAAAGCTGATCAAGAACGAGACGAATATTGGAAGACCGCCGGAATCCCACCGAAGTATCACCGGACTATCGCCGGAATTATGCCGGAATCCGGCCAGTCAGCGGCGGTCAACAACAGTGGAAGCAGATAAACTGGAGCCGAAGAGGGAGCCCAAATTGAAGCTGCTGATGCAGGCGGACGAATACCGGAAGGGCCCGGGTCTCATTAATTGGGACCCACCCCGTCCAACTAAATCCCGAAGAAAGGAGACCTCCAGATGCACAAACAGATCAAAACAGCATAAGGAGGTCAACGGAGGGCCCCACAGCCGCCGCCGCCGTCGCCGCCGTCATCATCGGAGGTTCGCCGGAGCTCCGGTGAAATCGCCGGAAGTTGGTCGGAATCCCGCCGGAGGAGTCGCCGGTGCCGGTCAATGCCGGAACAGTGCCGCCGGACTCAGTGGGCCCCATTCGGATGAAAGTTGGATGAATTCTCAGTCCCTGTCGCGGAACAAGCCCCTGTCGCGGAGCAAGAGCCAGTGTCGCGGAACCCCCTTCCGCGACAAAGCCCCTTCCGCGACCAAGCCCCCTTCCGCGACAAAGCCCCTTCCGCGACAAAGCCCCTTCCGCGACCAAGCCCCCTTCCGCGACAAAGCCCCTTCCGCGACCAAACCCCCTTCCTCGACAAAGCCCCTTCCGCGACCAAGCCCCCTTCCGCGCCAAAGTCCCTTCCGCGACACGGCCCTCTCTAGCGACCGGATTCTCAATATTCAACAATTGTCTAATTTTATTTAGGCTTGTTTAATTAGTTTAGATGGGTTGATTAAAGCCCCTAATTGTTTAGTTTAGCTTTATTAATCCTTTGTACTTAGGGTTTGCCTATATATATGGCTTCCCCCAACTTCATTCTCACCTTTTGAAATATTATTGAACATTTTGCTTGAAAGCATGAATCAATTTATTCTTGAGGTCATTTGAGAGTTTGTGGGAACCGAAAACCCTCACCTATCTTCAATCTATTGCATTTCTTTGCTTCGATCCATGGCAATAACTATACTAAATTTAACCAAACAATCTTCTTACTTGTAAAATGGTTACAAAACTTGGTTTTGGAAATGCAGAGAAATGAGTTTAGAAAAGCTGCTGATGCTGCTGCTGCTGCTGCCAACAGGAAAAAGTGTTGGACAGAACACATTTCATTGTCAACCAAACGTGGTATATGGATCATGACATGCCATGAATAAATACACCTAAGACCTTTCGAGGAGACTCTAATTAATTACTTCTACTACTTACTACTACTGCATTCTAGTAGTATTGGTTAGGGCATAGGGCAGTAGGTGTAGGGGCAGAGCTATCCCTTCCCTCCCACTTTTAGTACCGGGCTTCTTTGGACCATACTACTCATGTACTATTTCTTTGAAAGTCAAAGGAAAAGAGCTTTTCTTGCCTCTATTATGTAAATTAGTAGTCAGCATCACCAAAGGAAATCTCTGTGTAAATATAGAATTCTGAAATTTTACACTCCAGTATTTGTTGACCACATTTTCATTCATATTTTTATAATAATTCATTGAATGTTAAAATAATAAAAAAAAAAAAAGACCTTTTGTTTTCACAAATAGAAGTATATTTGGACTTTAATTACAAGGAAGTGTCCCTCTTTATCCCTGTCTTTGATTAATGTTTCTATGTTAAACCTTTATTTAAACATGTTTTTCCATCAATTGGTCACCTGTTGGAGATTTCTAGTGAGTTTCACAAGGCCATTAAAGGTATTTTCTTCCCTTCTAATTTTCATTTCATTGCAAGTGAAAAAGTAAAAGCCAGTCATCCCATTTTTAATCCCTTAAAATTAACCAATAGAACAGCTTATAGAAAAAGTGCTTGACCAAATTACATATCATTGTCTGAAATATGGACGTTTAGAGGAAGAAATATTTATAAACAGAAAATTTTCTCTTGCGGTTACAATAGGAAAAGAGATAGAATGGAAATAAATACTAAAACTATACATAAAATACGGAGGAAATTTATAATTATAAACAGAAAAAATTAGGGGTCATTAAAGTTTCTTGTCCAAAATAACTTAATGTTAATACTCCTTAGATATAGAGGTGGGCCACCACTAATCCGATAATACAATGAGGTGGGACCACAATGCATTTAAGAACTAGAAGTACTAGTACTATTAATTAATTAAATAAATACCAATAAGTAGATTTATTAAGTTAATAAATCCACCTTCCGGATTTCGTCCTTGGCTTTATTCATATTTACAATAATGCCCCTACGTCTCAACTGTTTAAACACTCGTAGAAGTGCCTATGCCGTCGTTTAATCTTCAAAACTTGCACGCCATGAGAATTTCAGTTTCTCTGCAAATTCTCGCCCTAGGGATTCGCTGCTTACCCAGCATTTTGGCTGGTTGATACACTGGAGTGCGGTTGCAGTTCGTGGAAACTAGTTTTATTCGAATGTTCGTGGTAATTTCGTTGATTCTGTTGTTTATTCAAGCGGTTTTGCAACATTTTGGGTCTGTATGGCTGGTTAGTGTAGTATAGTAATACTGTTGTTTGTTTCATTGTGTGTGCTGTGAAGTTGAATTTTTGCATTCCTGTAGTGTTTGATGTGAAAAATTGAGGACGAAGGAGTATTTTAAGTGGTCCGTGGTCCAGAGCAGTTCTGAAGGGGATAGTGTACTGTGTACGTTGAAGTTGAGGAGGTGAGGCTCGGTTTCCTCTCTGTGATAATATGATGGCGCTCAGAAGTTGCTTTCGGATTTGGATTTTAACTTATTTTCGATTTTATAGGCATTTAAGAAATATTCATTTCATGCTTATGAAGGTTGAGAACCGATGTTAGTTATGGATTTACCTCTTTGGGAACCGTCAGATGATCAAGGTCACGTGATGCCCTGTAAGTTGATCTTTTGTAGCATTGTTTGATGGTCTTCATATAATTACTGTCATCTTATTAAATGGTCTCATTTAATGTTCACTTGCAGTTGATGGAGACGATTATTTTGGAGATTCTTGGCTGTTTGACAATTTTTATGGTTATGGGGCAGGTAGCAATTTAGTTTCACATGCCCTAGTTTTAGTTGTTTATTAGTTTAATGAATGCTTGTTCTGTAGTTGATATGCAGGCCATTGGGGATAAATGGTTGACGGATCTTTATTATGGGCATGGTGAGTTATTGATGTTAGCCATTGGGGTTTCAGAAACTTGAAGATGTTTTATTCCTTAATTTTTAATTTCTACTGTTACTTTGTTGCTGTAGATGTTATAGAAGAAGAAGCCTTGAACGAGAAATACTGTGTTCAAGTACTGCAGATATTGATGGATAAAACAGATAAAGAAATTGTGAAACTTGAAGAAGATATAGTGATGCTTCAGTGCCAACTGGCTTGGGATGATGAAGAATGGTCTGAAACCTGCTCTGCTGCTTTGAGAGAGAATATCGATGATCTTGATGATTTTGCACATAGCTTAACGATGGAAAATACGGAAGAGATAAGTTGTTTTGATGATGAATTAGAACAACTTGACAAAGTGCCTCCAAGAATTCATCATTTGCTGAAGCCTTTACTGGAAAATTATTCCTTGGGGAAAGTTGAGCAGGTACAACTCAACAACATTTTGTTGCCTCTATTTACCCCGCATCATGTATTGGATATTCTAGGCAGATCACTATAGGTATTCATCTCATCCTTCTTTACAATGAACAGACAAAGAGCAGTATCACACAAATGCCAGTTGTATCTGCAGCTGGTATCAGTGAGAAGAAGCTAGAAGCAATGACTTCAGAACATGATAAGAAGGTATTTGAAAAGGAATGCGTAAATATGCAGGAACATGATGAGAGAAGAAGCCTCCCCTTGGAATCTGAACATGAAAAGATAAAAAACTTCCAACAGGTAACTTTTGATCAGCTTATTTGCTCTGAAATAGTATTAATTTTGTTGAATGATTTCGAGGGAATTATGTTTCAACTTTCAACCTCAATTATTATGATTTTCTGACTGGGGTTCTTTCTTGTAAACAGGCAGAAGATGCCACACTCTTAAAGTGCATTTCAGATGCTCAAAAATGTGCATCTTACAAGCTTTCTGAGCATGATTTGAACAAGTTAAACAGATTGCAGAAAAAGAGAGTGCCGATTTCTGCTCCTGTCAAGTCTGGATGGAAAAAGTTCAGCAAATTTGTGGTATATATAAAATGCATTTTGCGGACACCTGTTTATGATGATTCAACAGTCACTTGTACTGCTGCTTCCTTTCCAGCTATCTAATCCTGTGATAAAAAATTCAAGCACAAGCGTGTCTACTGATGAAGGCAGTTTAAACGAGAGGTGCAATAGCAGCAATGATGATGATGATGAGGTTTTCGCTCTGGAAAAGAACACCCAATGCAGTGCTCAAGGAGAATGCACAGCATTAAATTCGCACCTAGGGTCGCAAGGCACAAAAGAAAGGATTATGAAGACAGTGAAGGTACGCCAGATTTAAACTAGTACACTGCACCCTATTTTATTAAACTTTCCTGGCCTTATAGGATGAAGTTTACTGAATGAAAGGATTCAATATAGTTTTGCGAATTAGAATTGTACATATAGAGCACAGGTAGTAAATTTCTGAGGCATGTTTTCCCTCTTATCCAAGTACTTCCGAATGAAATGATCAAATGAGGGCCGGCTAAATGA